>OY796897.1:14721171-15942752 GCA_963680785.1 Diplosoma virens
CCCCACTTGATGAACGATTTAGTAGCTGTTCTTTCCCGCTTTCGCTAACAGGATTCAGTTTAGAAGTGGAGATTTGGAAGGTAGAGAAAAGTTTTCATTAGTTTGCATCTTCGACATGATGTCGCCGAAAGAGTTCCATTGCTCATATTTAATAAGCTCAATTTCTGCTTTTCGAAGATCAGAGACAGACAAGGAACGAGAAAAATTATAGACAGTTGGAATTTATTAAAAAGGTCTTAAATTTTAAAAGCCAAGCAGTGGCTTTCTTTAGCTTAAACCACGAAGAAAAATACGCAATGAGCTTGTCAACTGGATCAATCATTTCGGTAATCAAATATGCAGACGCGGCTTTTTTATCAAATGCTTTTACATTTTCTACATCTAATGTCGTCTCTGCAAACCGGCAAGGCCAGCTGTCTGGCGATTCACTCAAAAATTCTGGTCCAGAAAGCCACGATTTAGTTTTCATTAGTTTGTCGGATCTACATCCAAGACTTAAAACATCAGCGGGGTTGAGTTCACTAGGGACGTGCCTCCAATTAGAAGTACAAGTGCTTTTCGTAATAAACTTTAAACGACGAGGCACAAAAAGAAGAAAACGCTTTTCTTCATTTCTTATACTTTGAAGAACTACAGCGGAGTCTGTCCAAAAAATAGCTGGTCTCAACCGCGGTAAGTTTAGTTCGTGTTTAAGAAAAATATCTAATTTTACAGCAGTCACAGCAGCAAGAAGTTCTAGACGGGGAATAGAAAATTCGTCTTTAGGAGCTAAATGAGATTTACTAATAACTAAGTTACAATTGACATAGTCATTAATATCGCTCGAACGGAGATAACAAACGGCGCCATACGCATGCTTAGAGGCATCGACAAAATAATGCAATTGATAGTTTTCACTGCTTAAATTGCTTTGCAAACCCATCCATCTTGGGATAGACATCGACTTCAGATGCTCCAGCGTTTGGATCTATTGTTGCCACTTATTGAATTCTAAGGAAGGAATAGGTTCGTCCCATTCTAACTCCAGATCGCATAGTCGTCGATACAGAAGCTTGGCTTCAACAATCACTGGGCACAGAAATCCAAGCGGGTCGAAAATGGAGTTGATCGAAGACAAAACACCACGTTTCGTACATGGCTTATCCGGAAGTTCTACTACAAAATAAAAACAATCAGTATTGAGGTTCCAATTTACTCCTAAGACACGTTCACTAGAATTTTTGGCCAGAGCGTTAATTTGTAGTGATTTCGAAAGTTCATTCTCAGGCAAATGTTTTATTATTTCAGGGCAGTTTGAGCACCACTTCGTAAGATTAAAACTTGCCTTCGACAACAGATGCTTTATATCTTTCATTAATTTAAGTCCGATTTCAACGTTAGGTACGCTAATTAAAAAGTCATCAACATAAAAATGTTCTTCAATTGCAGAACTGATATAAGGTTCAAATTGAGCGCCAAAATCAATGGCTGCTTGACGCAACGCAAAACTTGCGCAGCACGGAGACGAGGTTGCACCAAAAAGATGAACTTTCATTCTATGCACTACTGGTTGGCTTTCAAGATTTCCATCAGGCCACCACAAAAACCTTAAACTGTCACGATCACGAGGTGAAACTTGAACCTGGTAGTACATCGACTCTATGTCGGCTGCCAAAGCTATTTTTTCTTTACGAAAGCGGGAAAGAACAGCTACTAAATCGTTCATCAAGTGGGGCCCCTGCATCAAAGATTTATTTAAAGAAATACCTTTATACTCAGCACTGCAATCAAAAACCACTCTCAACTTGTCGGGTTTATGGGGGTTTATTACTGAGTGATGGGGGATATACCAAACTTTCTTAGAAGTTATTTGAAAGTTATCGTGAACGAGTTCTGCGTAGTTTTTGTCTAACATTGTTTGAATTTGAATTGAATATTTCTGTTTCAGATCGCTGTTATTTAATCGCTTAAGTGCTAAATTTTTATTGTTTGGCATAATCTGGTCTTCATACTTCCAGGGTAGTGGTAACTCGTAGTGGTCATCAACTAGCTTGATCGAACTTTTAAGCATTCTATAAACTTTAAAATCATTCATCAAAATTGGTTTCGAATAATAATTATCTTCGTCATAACATTGAAACTGGATATTTGAAAAATTTCTGCGTGATTCATATATAAAATTTCTATCATCCTCCTCGAAATTGTCGCGTAAAGTTGAAACGTAGTAAACATTTTTATCACTACTGGATACTGTGCAATTAAATTTAGAACAGGGCCCAAGCAAAGACCACCCCAAAGGTGACTTCACAGCGTCAGGTGATAATTTATCCGGAGCAGATCTTAAATCTTCTAATCTAAATACTCTAGGGACATTAGCACCAATTAAAAGCTGCACAATTTGCCTGTCAAGCTTTGAAAAATTAATATCAGCTAAATAGCTATGATCGCTTAATATCTGTGATGTGGGAATGACATTTGGCTGTACAGGTATTTCATCTACAACTGTAACGTCTGGAAGCTGGACCCAATCTCCGTCAAACAAACCTTTAACTTCCATCTTTGCAAACACAGTTCTATAAGATTTTGTCTCTGTCAACGTTTGCAATTTAAGCTGTCGACTCGTGCCGCTCAGTTGCAATTCCGTTGCCAAACTGCGGTCGCAAAAACAGGCGGTAGAACCTTGATCTAAAAATGCGTATACCTCTATTTCTTTACCTTCGCAGCGAACGCGCACCGGAACAACATTTAAAAAGACATGCTGGACATTACCAGTCGATTTATTAAGTTGAACAGAACTACAGGCGTCGATGTGACCAGTCACTTCAGTGTCAGTAATTTTATGAAGAAGAGTGTGGTGAAAGGTTCCTTTGCAACCAATAATTAAACATTTGCAACTCGATTTGCAGTAACGAGCGAAATGGTTACCGCTTAAACATTTAAAACAAAGTCCCTTTGCTTTAACAAATTTGTACTTTTCGTACGTTAAATTTTTGAACTTATCGCAATCAATTAGCTTGTGTACTTTTTCACAATAAAAACATCGACTTTTTTCCACACTCAACGCGTCTTTTACATTTTTTGTCGTTGCAGAAACATACGCGCTTTCGCGGCGAGGTTTGTAATTAGTTTGAAACGTTTCTCTACCAAAAATAGAATTAGCAATTCGACTTTTTTCTGTAACAAATTTGGACAAATCAAGAAACTTCGCTCTCTCACCAGTTTGTTGTTCAATTTGTACCGCATATTCTACCCAAGCTCGTTTCAAATTAATTGGCAATTTGTTAACAACGCCCATAATCACATGCATTGAATCTAAACTCGAAACTTGTTCAATATTTTTTAGAGACACACAGCACTTTTCAAGAAGTTGAGACAATGATTTAAGCTTATTTTTGTCATCATCGGGAATTTTATGAACATTTTTTAATCGCTCTTCGCAACATCTAGCTATTTCGTAGGGATGACCATATTCATCAAAAAGAATGTCCCATGCTTTTTGAAACGCAGTTACAGGCGATTGATTCGATACATAACTAAATTTAGATTGTACATGCGATTCACAATATTGATGCAACAACGGAAATAATTCGTAATCTTCAACCTTTCCTAATACATGAGCCTCAAACTGTCTAACAAACAACCAATATTCCATAGGATCACCATTAAATTTTTGAATTACAACCGGCGGTGCAGGACGCATTTTAAAGGCATTATATTTATGAAAACTAGTTGGCAAGGTTAACGAGGGTGAATTAAAAGCTTCTTGTCTTTACGCTTGCTCTGTGTTGCGATAATCAAATTTAGACTTAAACTGACTTTCGGGTTTTTGACTAAAGCTTGAATTTTTAACTTTAATACGCAAATCTTGATCAGGAAGTTCTGCAAAAGTAACGGGAAATGGTCTATCGATTTGAACAGAACTTTTGGGAATGTCAGTAAGCAATGAAGTACGAGGCGGAAAATTATGCAATGGCGCGTTTTTAACAGTTGTAACATTTTCACTAAACGGTTTGGAATAATCACGTATTTTTAAATGCGGCACCTTTCGTGTGCTAGTGCCTTCCTCTGCTTTTCCACAGCTTAATTCTTCCCAAGCTTCTGCCTCGATCCTTGCTAATTCTTCATTGCGCTTTTTATCTAGTAAAACTCTTTCTAATTCTTCTTCCTCCATTTTCATTTGTCTATTTACCTCTTCCATGGCTTCATTAGCTCTTTTTCTTTCTTCTTCTACTTCTTGCTCAGCTCTTTGTCTTGCTTCTTCGGCTTCTCGCTCAGCCTTTTTTCTTGCTTCTTCGGCTTCGCGCATAAGCTTTCTTTTCATCTCTTCAGCTCTTTCTCTAGTTTTTTGTCTCGTTTCGTAAACTCTGGCACTTTCTTGCAGGACAGCTGCCGTGGCAATTTTTAATTTTACAAGTGACCTTTGTTTCTCACTACGAATCGAACTAGAGGTAGAATGACTGCCAGTTCTTACCGAGGAGCGTTCATACGAAAAAGCGCGACTCTCTTTGCTTAACTTATCCTCAGTATCTTTTATCCAGCGTTGAACATGCTCTTCAAACTGCTGATTCTCTACAACAATGCTGTTCTTATTAAAATTTAAATTCAAGGCTTCTTGTTCATCAAGAGCTTCTAAAAAATTAGTCAAATTTTCAAATTTTTGACGAATATCAGATAAAAGGGTTAACAGCGGTTTATAACCCTCAGGCTTCATCATTAAACTCTCTGCTCTAACATACAAATTTTGCAGAGCTTTGTAAACTTCATTTGGGTCACCCAACGACATTATCATAAAATAAGAACAATACGGACTCACCGAAATTGCTCGATTACTTTTTGTAACGGTAAACGGCGCTGAAGTTGCCGATTACCGCAAAGTGAAGTGTCGATCAACGCGCTTTCGGCTTCGACAAATTAAAAGGAAATAACCAAGGAAATAATTTAATATAAAATAAGTTATAACTGAAACGTTGATACGTGAAAATGAAAGCGAAAACGAAAGCGGAAACGGTAATCTGTAAATAAATAAAAACGAACTAAAAATTAAACACAAAAAGAAAACGCATAGGTGTCTTACCGAGCAGTTCACTTCGGTGCTGACTCACGGGGAAAACGGGAAATATCTTAAACTGCACGCTAAGTCTACTCAGACTTTAACCAGCTGCCCACAAACACTGCAGCTGGTCGCCTCACAAATTGAGAAGTGTGAACAAACGCAAAAAAGCCAGCTCTAAAATCAACGCGCTGCAGACACAACTATGCTTCAAGGTGCGATTAATTAAAAATAAAGCGTAAAACAAAAAAGGCGCTGGCAGCGAGTGCTCGCGCAAATTATGATTAGAAACTCAAGAGAAATAAAATAAAACACGTGCGTTGGTAATTTTCTACACCAGGTATATTATTAAAATCTTTGTTCATGATCTTCCAGCAAAATTTAAGTCTAAACTGCAGTTAATTCTTTATTAAAAGGTAAAAGTAATAATAAAAACTCAATGCCTTTCATTTAATCTCCTGATGAAGGTTTACTGAATTATAGTATACCGAAACGTTGAGTTTTTATTATTGTTTTTACCTTTTAATAAAGAATTACAAGCAGTTTAGACTCAAATTTTACCAGAAAATCATGAACAAAGATTTTAGAACTATTTGATATTAACACGCGGGGAATAAGCTACGCAGTATCGGCGATAATGATTTCGATTTCGCGAACAGCCAACAGTTATTTTGGAAGGATCAGAAACATGCCGCCAGGCGAGGCAAGTAGGCCAGTTCTAAACTGTGGAAATCAAATAGAAACAAATTATTCAAGTCACAGCCTGCAAAATAGATACAACTTGCTATTAGTAAAAATTATACTGACTTGTAGTAGTTAATCAGTTTTGCTTTTTAACCCTAATTTTTACGGTTTAATCTTTGTATTTTCAGCGTTGTAATCATTTTGTCAAGCGTTCTTGTCAGCAAAATCGTTAATACACGCTAGTGAGGCAGCTTCCCTTCTGATAAAAAAAGAAACAAAAGTGAAACAATATAGCACTTTTTTCTCTTGGTAAAAATATTTGTTGAAATGAGAGATTTGAGGCATGCCGCAATTGTGATCGAGTTGTTAGGGCACCATAATTGTGATCGACACGGTCTCGATTCAAAACCTACTCGCGCCTTTCTGTTGTGACCTTGGAAAAGACACTTTATGAGACTTTCCCCTGCTTGGCGGTCTTAGCAAGCAGTTATAAATGTAAATACTGAGATAAAATTAAAAAAATGTGACATCGTATAGAAAAAGTTTTTTACTCCGGTCATTTGCTAAAACAACATAAATGGGTTTGTTCTCAGCAGGGTGTCGAACCGGACCCGAACCGGATCCGTAAACCCGTATTAACCGTTATTATTTTTTGAACCCGAACCGGAACTGAACCCGAAAAAATAAAATTTGCTGAACCTGAACTGGAACTGAACCCCTAAAAATAAAATTTGCTGAACCTGAACCGGAGCTGAACCCATAGAAAAAAAAATTGCTGAACCCGAACCTGAACCGGAACTTTATTTTAAATGGATCCGGTTCGACCGTTTGATGCATAAATTTTAATTTTAAAGTTATTTGTAGAAGAATCAGAATCACAATTTTGTCTTTGAAGTTGCCGCAATTTTTTTGGTCACAATACTTGTTGTGTTAGGCAATACAGAAACGTTATAAACGACTTTTTCAGACGAGAAGTTAAAGCAAAAACATGTCACTTGCTAGATAAAGAAAGCGAAATTTTAAATATATGCTAAAGCAGTTGTTCTTAAGCTTTTTACAGTGCCATACTTTTAAAAAAATACATATTAATATAGAGACGTAGCAAACATAGTGAAACCATCGTTGGTGAAGCAAAATTATTTAACGCCATTGAAAAATCAAAGCTGCACAGTGCATGCTGTTGGGGAGCCACTCGACTGAAATTTAGTTGCGTGGAGAAGTTTAATAAAAAAGCAGTGTAAACTTATCGAATGATTCGAATTCAGTGTAACTTATAGTTGCCTCAAATGGTTTTCACTAGCATGATGGTATCCCTAACAGTCGAGATTAAGTAAAAAATAATGTTGAGCAAGCAATGCAATAAAGTTAATTAATTTTTGATTTTTCAAAAAAACAAAATTTAAAAAAAAATTTGTTGAGATTAGGAAGAGAAGCTATTAACCTTCGTCTTGTAGCGTGAAGTTTAAGTAAAATTTTGTAAACTAACTGCTTTTCTCTTATTTCTCAGCTTCTTATTAGGCTCAAATTTGCATGTTGGAATCTAAAAAGGCCTTCACTTTTGCAGTAAGGTTGATTCGGGATGAGCTGTTCATAGTTTTTAGGCTTATTTAAAGATATTATAGCAGTGAAAATTGGATTACTTAAATTTTTCATTTGCATCAATGTTCGCTTCAACTTTACGTCAAAGATTTGTCTCTTAAGAAAAAAAAAATCTTATACAACAAACTGATTTAATTTTTAATTTATTTCTAGTTGTAATTATTAAATCAAATGTTACCGTTTGAAGTTCCCACAATTTGTTTGAGCACTTGTGTGCCAAGAAAGAAACGTCATTAACGACTTTATCAGCCGAGAAATGAAGAAAAAATATGTGCACTAGATACATGAACGTGCGCCAGGAGAACCAAAAGGGAGACTCGCTTTTTTAAATTTTAAATTTTACAAAATAATACATAAATATGCATTAAAAACTTCTAAAAGTTAAGGCTCGTTTTCCCTACGAGCGTCGAATAGAGCAGTGTTCTTCAAACTTTTTTCATCAAGACCCATTTTGCACAGCCAAATTTTTTCGCAACCCCTAAAAAAAGGTCTTCACCTAAAATCGATTTCTGATTCTGTTATTTTTCCCCCGACATCAAGGTGTTCTCTAAAAAAAAAAAAGGTCTTCACCTAAAATCGATTTCTGACCGACATCAAGGTGTTCTCTAAAAAAAAAAAAAGGTCTTCACCTAAAATCGATTTCTGATTCTGCTATTTTTCCCACGACATCAAGGTGTTCTCTAAAAAAAAAAAAAAAAGGTCTTAAGGTCTTCACCTAGAATCGATCTCTCATTCCGCTATTTTTGCCCAAAAATCAAGGTGTTCTCTAAACCAGCGGTTCCCAAACTGTGCGCCGCGAAAGTATGCGAAAGTTGTTGTACTTACTGCTTTTCTCACAATAATTGCAGTGTGAAGGTTATTAGCAGCAACTTCCCTTCAGAGAACGATTCCGATTGAGGACCTTTTTCAAACAGCCGGATTTTGGGAGGGAAATAGAGAAAAATAAGGAAATCGGATATAAATCGAGGTGAAGACTTTTTTTTTTTTTTTTTTTTTAGAGAACACCCTAATTTTCGGAGAAAAAAAGATTGTTCAAAGAAGTAATGTAACTGAATACCTTTTTTCATTACGGCGCCGCGAGTATTTTAAGTCTTCAAAGGGCGCCGTGAAAAAAAAAAGTTTGGGAACCGCTGCTCTAAACAAAAAATAAAAGAAAAAAGGTTTTTACTTCGAACTAATCTTGTATTTCGCTACTTTTCTTCCAAAATCATCGTAATCTCTAAAAATCTAAAATTTAAAATCTCGCGACCCCCATTGAACCACTTTGCGACCCACAGTTTGATCTTTCCGCGCTTAAAATCTAAGCGAAGCAAATAAAGTCAATAAATCAAGCAAAGAGTACAGTGGCGAACAAAAAAAGTAAAACTTTTTTATTTTTTAAGATTTTTTAAAAATATCATTGTTAAAATTGAATTATATTAATATATATCAAGTAGTATATCATTAAAAGAACACAAAAAATTATATTAAATCCAATATTAATTTATTTCTTTTTTAGAAATATAATTCAATTGCAACTAATTTATTTTTAAAAAATTTGATAAAATAAAAAATCTTACTTTTTTGCTCGCCACTGTACTCCATTCCCCGCTCATAGTGGGAAAAGAGCCTTTATGCGTCAATTTTTTATTATTCTAAACTTGAATGACTAAATGTTTAATTTGTTCAAAACTTTAAAAGTTTAGATTACGTAAGATAAAGGCCCGTTTCCACTACCGGCTTGAAACGAAGTATTTTTTGTTTTATTAATTTTTTTACTTCTTTCGGCGCTTAAAGGCAAAACGAAGAAAAAAATCATTAAAAGAAACAAAGAATACTCCAAACTACGCTCGTAGTAGAAATGAACCTTAATGACGTTTCATACCTAATAAACCTTCTGCGTGAGGGCCGCCACTAAAAAATTATCAAAAAATTCTTAGACAAGTGTATCAGTGGCTAGTCCAAGAAAGATCTATATAAACTCATGTAAACGCAATCTATAAGAAAGTTTTGAGATCAAAAAACAACAAAAAACTTCCGTTTCCGCTTTTGGCGCTCGCAAGATCATTACTATAAATTTATTAGTAAGACTTGATTTTTGCAACCAAGACCCATGCAGGTGAATTAGTTTAATTTAATTTTTTTTTAAATTGTACCAGAATTTTTTAAAAAACCCTTTTTAAGAATATTTTTTGTGTTTCCGGCTGTTTGCCCTCACTCCTCCTGGAAGGGCGTCTACGGGCGCCCATGATAACATGAGGTAAGAAATTGTGTTTAAAGTCCTAACGCTTGTAAGAAATAGATAAAAAATATATATTCCGAACCCGAACCGGAGCTGAACCGGAACTGAACCCCTAAAAAAAAAATTGTTGAACCTGAACCGGAACTAAACCCGAAAAAAAATTTTTTGCTGAACCCTAACCGGAACTGAACCCGAAAAAAATTTTTTTGCTGAACCTGAACCGGTACTGAACCTTTAAAAATAAAATTTGCCGAACCTAAACCTGAACCGGAACGTTATTTTAAACGGTTCGATTCCCTGGTTCTCAGTACAAGCGTGCAATGGAGCATTCTTTGTTTCTTTCATTGATCTTTCCGCGCTTAAAATCTAAGCGAGCGCTAAGCAAAGCAAAAAAACAATAAACAAACAGAGAATGCTCCAATAATTCTTTCCGATACTTTCAATGTGTGGCTCATTAGCTTTATTCCTCTGTAATTTCCACAACATTGTGCGACTGTGCGTCCCCTTTGTTTTCATAGATTGGGATAAGCCAAGGCAAGGCCACCTAGAGAGACAAGGCCTGTTCACGGTTTTGTGACGTCACTCAACGTGGTGCTAATTCGCTCTTCTAAAACAAAGCGAATCGTCGCTTTTGTGCAGCTATCTTTGTTGGCACATGCGCACTTTGGTGCAGTGTTGCCAACTTAGATTATTTAAATCTATATTTAGATTATTTTTGTATAATTTAGATGTAATAAATACCCATTTAGATGTTAGATTATTTATAGATTATTTTAGCATTTCATTTAGTTATATTTAGATTAGATTATTTTGACAAATGTTATTTTGCATTTGTCTCTAGTGGCAAAGAAATGACAACACTTTTTTTCTAGAGAACACCCTGATTTTTGGACGAAAATAGGGAAATTTGAGAGCAAATGGAAGTAAAGACCTTTTTTTTTTTAGAGAACACCATGAGTTTTGGAGAAAAATATGCAAACCGAGATCAAAGCTCTTTTTTTTAGACAACATCAATTTTTGAAAATTTTTGCCTCGGGCCCCTAAATTGGAATATCCACCACAGTACTTAAGTTACCCTAATTATGTTCCAAAAGACGTATTGATATAAGTAATTATTTTTCTTTATATTACAATTTTCGTTTTTTTATTGAAAATGTAACTTTGGAATGTTTAGATTATTATGTGGATTATTATTTTTTAAATTTATATTATTTTAGATATTTTTTGTTAAGATTCTAGATTATTTTATCTTTAAACATTTGGCAACAATGCTTTGGTGTAAGATTGCTTGGCTAGTGGTGTAAGTTACAAAGTATAGTAGCATTTTACAAGTGGCATTTATTAAGTACTGTAGCAAATATACAAAAGAAAAATTTAAAGAAGTTAGGATGTAACTTGTAATTTTTAATTTAAAATGTTATTAGTTATTGTAATTTAACAAAGTTGCTCAGACAATAGTATGCATCTTGAGGACTGACACAACTAATATTGAGAAACTATATAGATAATTCTTTATATATACCGTGAAACGGGGTGACAAATACCAACGGGGGTGACTAATACCACTTGTCAAAAAATGATTTTCTCGACTTTCGAAGTCAAAATTAAGCTTTATTTTATTTTCAAATCTATGTTTTTAGATTTTAAAATTGAATGTAATTCTTCTAGATTACTTTGTAAAAAAATAGAGTTTCAGTAATTTTTTTGCATCTGACTACGATAGATTGAAAACAGCCGGCTAAAATTCGAAAATTTTTTTAAAAATTTGACCCTTGGAAACTTTGATATGTATCTCAAATATTGTTTCAAATTTTTACATTTAATTCTTCGTTCATTCGTAGCTTTAATTATAACGAAAGTGAGGTAGTTTTTAGATATTGTGAATGAGCTCCCTTAGGGGTCATTTATGGGGTGGATTTTGTCACCCCGGACTGCATGAGCACAAAAACCACCAATAAATTGAAGTAATTTTCTTCTCTTTATCATATTTACAATATTTTTTAAGTTAAGCGAGCTTCATCACGTTGGTGCTGGAATTGCTTGCGCTCTCATCATGCCAAGATTGTATAAAACAAAACCTGATGCTCGGCTATACCTAGCAGGGCGATTTGATACCAGGGTTGTGGTGTCGGAGTCGAAGAGTCGGTAGTTTGAGGGTGAGATGGAGTCGGAGTCGAAAAATCGGTAGTTTGAGGGTGTCATTTATTTGGAGTCGGAAATTATTTTACCGACTCCACAACCCTGCCTGATACCCTGCAAAAAGCATAAGAAGAACTTAAAATCATTTGAGCTTAACTTAGGTCAAGGCAAGAGATTTTCTTAAAGCTTTTGTCTCCTATAGCAAGGTTTACAAATACCAAAAATAGTGAAAACATTGACTGGTTTTTGTCACCCCATGCCGGGGTGAAAAAAACCACCACGGTTTATGACCCCACATGTTATGAAAATGCGATCAAAAAATTGAAAATTTTTTTAATTCGACAGCATTCATCCTTCCCCCTAATCTAAAACTAATAACAGTACAATTTACGCAAAGTTAAAGAAACTATAAACTAAAATAGCCCCAAAAGTGGTTTTTGTCACCCCGTTTTACGGTATAGAAAAAGGTGTTTTTTTATAACTCCCTAAATTTAAAAGAAATGTTATTCTATATCTTTGCACCTGAAACCATACGTTAACAGGTATGAAGTTAAAATTGTTTTCTAACATCTTTGTTGTTGTGTCAATGCAATCTAGTCTTATTCTATTTTTCAGTGATAATTGTTAGTAACAAATATTAAAAATATACATGTATATCTGTGCCTTATATGTGTTGTGTTCCTAACTGCAAAGGGAATTATAAAAATGGTCCTAAAGTGCAAGTATTCAATTTCCGAAAAATAATGAATTAAAACAGAAATGGCTGTATGCAATTAAAAAATAATTTGTTCCCAGTACTACCAGCAAGGTACGAATGCTTAATACTTAAATACATTGGGATAAAAATGTTACTACTATTGTCTCGTTAGTTTATAACTGGACATTTTGTTTGTATGGTACATGATTATTAGGCTTTATCAGTTTACATTTTTTTTGCAGTTTTACTCTTACCCCATAAATTTCTAATTGAAGTTAGCATTCAAGTTTGTCAAAAAAAACTTGTATTTGAAATAATGACTACAGTTATAAAGCAAAATGTTGCTTAATTGCTTTGTCAAATTTTTTTTTTAATCTGTTGGCTTTGCCAAGAAATTGGTAATGTTGTTACATAAACATATTATTATTATTATTTTTTCATATAGTTGTTTTATATTTAATTAACAACACTAAAAAAAAATATATTTTGATGTTTAAAATATAGAATAGCTGTTGATTATTTTTAAAAACTAAAAAAATAAGTTTTTTACTGATTGCCATTTTAGCTGTTAAAAAGTGATATTTAAACAGTTTGTTTATTTATACCATGTTACTTTATTGGCATATTTGCACTGTATTACATTACAGTATGTTTTACTGGATGGTAACTGTATATTTACACTAAATGGTATTCACACTATATGGAGATTAAACCATTTTAACTTAGCAGAAAAATAGTATTAATTTTAAAGTAAACTTATTGCATCTGTGTGAAAAAATTCGATTTGAGTAGCAAATGTTTTGAATTAAGTTAGATTGAAGACTAAAAAAATTTGTGATTGTTTAAGTTACTTTGCTTTATGCATATACTTTTTATTTAACTGAAAATTATCTGCAAGTAATAGTATACATTTACTTTGTATATAATTACCAAAAATGCCAAAGCCATGAATTATTTGTTATTTCATTGTGTGTCTTTGGTTCATCACTAGCAGTTTGTAATCTAATTATTTTTGTTCCAACTTTTAGTTTAAATAGTCTGTTGATTATGAGTTAAGCTGTGAAGTTAAAAATGTACAACACTGTGATAAAGTGTTAAGATGAGTTTTGTTTCATAATAAAAATTTTTTATCTTGTTTAATAATCTTTTAATTAACTTTATTTTGATTACAGGTTTGCAAGCTCCACTTTAAGCCAAGTGATATACAAAAAGTGGTATCTACATTTAATTGAAAAAAATTCAAAAACGTTAATCCTACACTTTAAAAGTGCCACAACTTGTTCCTGTCCTGGTGCCATACCATTACTTTTTTCAAATTGCCCTACGTACTTATCCACTCCAACAATTTCAAGCAGATGTAGTCTGCTTCAACAACTTGTGAAGAAAAAAACAAGCTGTGAGAACAAATGAACTGGCTGCTGCTACTGCTCAAAGCATTAAGGACTACAATGACATGCTTAAAAATGATAGCTTTGACTCATTGAGCCAATTTAAAAGTAAAATTTTATCTTCCAGTAAATGTCATGTAGTAAGTGAAGAAGATTTTTTAACTTTATTCTTTCTTAAGTATGATAAAGATGTTGCACCAGTTATGGATGTGTCAGTAGTTGTGGATAAGGAACTTTTTTAAATGTATACATAAAATCCAGTGAAGTTAATAAAAGTTGGAGAACACACATTGCCTCTAACTGTTAGTTCTCTGCATACTATTGACAGCATACTTGATGCTGTACAGCAAGTATACTTGCAAGTCTAGCCAAATTCTGCAGTAAATGAAAAATTTCAAGCTGTATTGAAACTGGTTATTTCATTGCTGGAGCCACTTAAAAATGAGCTTGAAAATTATTGTAATACGATATCGTTTATTTGTGAGCAATTGGCTTTGATATCAACAAACAAGCTTATTCACCACAATTTGCAATATTTGCTTCTCTATTTTATAGTTATATATTTTATAGTCTATTTTTTAGTCTATTTTTGATAGTTGCAAAAATGATTGTATGGGTATCTGCCAATTGCATGCTAAACAACTTCTGCTCATAAAAAAATGACCAGTTGAACAAAAACAAAAAATCAAGAAAGAGAAAACTTGCGACTTTAAATACTAGCCAATGTTAAAGAATGTGCTTTATAATTTATTTGTATCAAATTGTATATTTTAAGTATTGGTGTTGATATAGTAAGTTATACTTTGCTTCAGTAATCGATGTGACATCGCTAAAAGTGCCCAATAGAGCGTCAATTAAATATCCCGCCTCTACCTATCAATAAAAGCCGGTTTAGAGATAATTTTTGATACGATATTTTCCAAAAAAAGTGCCATCATCATAATATGGGCAGCTCAAAGCTGATCGCTCCATTGGCCACTCTTAATTACGCTCATGGTGTTTAATTTGTTGGAGCTTTGTTTCTAAATTGAGATTTTTGTTAAATAAAAACCGTTGGTAAGTAACTTACCAGAATTAAAATGTTGTTGAAATAATTAAATATCTTCACGAAGCTTTGAGAAAGCAAGCCAAACTCATGCAAAAAGCAGTTTTGATCGAGCCAATGCAAAATTCAAACGTCAGCACTTAGCGAAACTAGCACCACTCGTAATGACGTCACGCGTTAATCCGACATCGATGAACAGGCCTTGGCCACCTAGAGAGAAGGCCGTTCAGTCAAATTGCTAATTCTTGATGACGTCATTAAAAGTGGTCCGTCGCGCCGAGTCAAGCCTTAAAAGCAGACATTTGAGTTGAAGTGACATTTGCCACTAATAAGTAGTTTCATAACTATAAAAGTTTATTTTTAATCTTTTTATGTTGTACTTTCATGCAAGCCATTAAACAAGACTTCGATTCTCAAGTTGTTTCTACGACGAGGGGAATGACTCGTCTAAGCCTGCGCAGTCAGGTAATCGAAGATTCAAATTTTTTTAGATCAGCAAAGGTCAACAAATGTTTAATGGCGTTTGAACGTGAGATACAAGCAATTTAGGTTATACAATTTTAACGAAACTATTTGAAGTCAGTAACAATTTATCCAGAATTAACAAAATCTAGACCCTTATTCAAATAGAATGAAAAATAAATACAAAGAATTAATAAAAACATTACTAACGCAAATAAATACTTAATACAGAACATACCTAACCCTATTCTAACTAAATTAGCATATAAACAAACACTAACCTAACCCTAAGTTTAACTAAGTAGAAGAATTAGTGACGCGAGTTCAAATCCAACAAAAAAACAGTAAAGTAAAGTTTTAACGGAAACAAACAATTTATAACATATAATAGTCTTTTTGCCAAGCTGGAGGTTTTATTGTTCGCCGTCTTGACGGAACCTCACAGCTTGGCGCATCATCCGTCGCAACACAAGTTAAGCAATGTGATGAACCGAGCTTATTACATAAGTAAAACTACGAAAACTTTTAACTTTCAAAATAATCAAAACGCAATTCAAATCAATACAATATATTTCGTTTACTTGTATATTATACAAATACGCTGGGCAGTTTGGAAATATTGAAGGAACTGCACCAAATGACAACTTGGGGAATTTTAAAAATTAATTCAATAGATTGAAAATAGCCTGTTACATTAAATTCCCAAAATTCTGGAAGGTGGACGCTGAATGTAGAATTTTGTCTCAAGCTTGTGTCAGCGAGTGAATAGTGGCGTAATGGTGTGGAGGTGTCACGTGGTCGAGAAAACTGAGGCGTAGCTAGTGAACAAGTGTTCTGTTGGTTAGCATGTGGTGCCGAAGATGACCAACGGTGATAGAAAATTACGCTAAAAACAAACACAACTGTGATAAAACACAAGCACGAAATTGTTAACAGCATCATTAGGGTTACCAACCGTCCCGGAATGGCCGGGACAGTCCAGGAATTGACGTCTGGCGTCCCGTGTCCCGGGCTGGGTCACTTTTGTCCCGGAATTTACTGACAGCTTTTTGGATTATTTTGGGGAAACTTTTTGGGGCTCTGTCTGCTTATTTTGGTAAAAATTCCGCTGGAAATCAAAGACAGATTTTATGTAAAAACTCCTTTTTCACTTGTTTTTTCCGACATCGCTAGTTTTCAGAGAAAAATAATAAAATCCGAGACTGATTTCAAGTGAGGATCTTTTTTTTCAGAGATCGCTATGATTTTGGAACGAACGCTGGGGAGTCAGAGGCTGATTTCAAGTGAGGACCTTTTTTTTTTAGAGATCACGACGATTTTGGACAAAAATCGAGCTGTTTCTTTTGTTTGGCCCACCAATATTTTGATGAGCCAAATTGGCCCTCGGCTTAAAAAAAGTTCGATGCCCCTGAATTAAGGTGTCCCGGAATGGCGAAACAGAAAGTTGGTAACCCTAAGCATCATACAGTGAGCTACTTCGGAAAACTCGATAATAATCTCGAAAGACACAGACTATATATACGCAGATGTATTATTATTATTATTATTATTTATTTTTTTTTTATTTTTTTTTTTAAGAAATTGCTTCAATGTAAGCTGTAAGCCTACAGCCCATTAATTTACTGTACACTGTACAGTCAATAACAGATTGTTTCTTACGATTATAATTGTCAAGTAGTATTGTGACGTCACCATCATGTGATAGTCGCTCTAAAATATTGCTGTTGGAGCTAGACAGAATGCAAATAATAAAAGCAAAGTAAATAAATGATTTAAAGAACTAAATCCAACTTTGAAAAAAATTAAATACTACAAACAAAGGCGAACGTTTAGTAGGTAATTTGTATCGGTCTGCCATTTTTTTTATAACTCCAACTGCTGATGGGTGAAGGCAGTCCAGCTGTTTTTTTCTTTTTTTTTTTTTCTTATTTTCTTTGTCTAAAGCTTGTTTTCTATTCCAACTGAAATTGCTGTTCTTTCTGTCGGCTCACCAATATGTAGCGGCTAACTTGATATGTATCCGTATATTTGTTTGGTTTGCTAACTTGTTGTAAGCCTACTACAATACTACATATAAAATAAATACGTCTAGACTTCATTCTGTCTGACCTCCCTTTTTTATTGGTTTCTTTGTTCACGTTAAAATGTGCAATTAAAGGTAATCACCTACGCGTAGCGCGTTAAAGACAATCACCCACTAAAGTAGCGGGGTCGCTACAATATAATTTGCCAAACCTGAACCGGAACTGAATCCTTTAAAATAAAATTTGCCAAATCTGAAGCTGAACCAAAACACTATCTTAAACGGTTCGACGTCCTGCTAACAATAGTGTCCGTAAACCCGGCCTTGAACAAAAGTGAAAGGTCTGGATTCAATATTTAGTTCAGATGACTATATAGTGACAAATTAGCAGGTAAATCGCGAAAATGTTGTTCGGGTGCAATTTTGCAGCAAATAAATTGTCTCGGGTTTTGATTGCAAATTAGGCATTTGTCAGTATCATAGTCAGGACAAACTTGTTACACTTGGCGACACCATGTTTGTGCAAAGAAACAGAGATGAAAGTAAATATTGTTAACGTAGCGCTTTTGCTGAGTTTTCTTAATTTTTAATGGAAAAAACTATACCGGTAGTCTTAGTTTTAGAAAAAGCCACTTCAAGGGGTTACCGAATGTGTTTGCAAATTTTGTAATTCCACACATTGTAAATTGATAGTAAAATCAATTCAGAATTAATCAAAGGAAACTAATCAAATTGTTTTTGTTAATTGACACATGTATGCCAAATAACATCATAAAATGATATTACTTGAAGCAAATACAAAATAAGAAAATGATGTTTTATTACTAGAAGCAAATAACATTTTTAGTTGAACTGATAAGTCATAATTCTGTGCTATGGTTATTGATCATTTTGAATTTGGTATAGCATCTGTTGTTTTAATGTTAAGTGATTTTGAAATTTTGATACTTTTATGCTTATAAAATAGTTTTATCAATGATTGATGTGGTGTCAGTTTAAGTTCTACACTTTTCACTGTTTCATTTTGTTGTAGTCTGTAAAAGGCAGTTTTTGTAAAATCTGAAGAATAAATAGCAATACAATATGAGCAATTTATTAGGATTTTATTTTTGGGTCTAGTTTTCTCTTTGCTGTTACTAACCTTGACAGCTTTGAGGATTCCTGCATATTTAAAAAGTAATCATTTATGCTTGGCAAATAATAAATGAGAACCTATTTTTTTTTTTATTGTTTGTTCACTCTTCAGATTTTTTTGTTAACAATTTGCTAATATTAATCATGGAAGAACATAGTTCTGAATCAAGCTTGTCAGGTCAGTTTTTATTATTTTTTTAAATTAATCAATTCACAATAAACTATCTTCATTAAAATTTGTTGTTTTTTAGTTAGCTTTAGATTTTGTGTTAAGAATATGTATTAAAATGATAAAACAGTTAAAACTGTGTTTTTAAACATTAAAAACATGTCTATTTTTTAAAAAGTGCAAGTTAACAACCAAAAAAGTTATAAATATTTCCTAATATGATTAGTTTGAGTTACAAAGGTTAATCGTTTATTTGTGTTAATAAAGTTTTTTAAAATATTATTTTCTGTTTTTTAATTGTAATATGTACTTATAATTGTTTAGATTCCTGGGTTGCTCTAACTATTGATGATTCAGAAGCTTCAAATTTAAGTTCAAATTTTTTCAGTGCAGACAACCCTCTTGTAGAAACACAGTTGAAAGGTTCAATTGTTGTCTTTACTTCATCTTCATCTTGCAGTTCTTCCATAAATAGGTAAAACTATTATTTTTTAAGAATTTTAAAGAATATTTATAATTAATAAACTATAAACCAAATATTTTTTAGTCCTCCAAGACCCAATAGTGCTGAAAGCAGTTTAAAAGAAACTCCTTGTAACAGTGGAAGTAATTCTCCTGTTAATCAACGTCAAACTTTACCAGTAGGAATATTTATTATTTGTTTATCATAATTTTATTCAAACTGTACATTGGAACATTTTGATGCGTCACTTCAACTTTGAAGTGTGCCACATAATAATTCAGTTTGCAACTTGAAAAAAATATAATAAAATCTGAATTATTTCTGACTATTTAATTCAGTGTATCTGTTATTCTAGAATAATATACAAAACTGATTATTTTGATGTAAATGATTGAGTTATTTATCTTATTGGTAATATGGCAGCATGATAATGTGATCAAATAGTCAGCAGTTTGGTCAAGTGGTTAAGAACATTGTGATTGTGATTGACATGGTTGCACTTTAAAACCTACTCATGTCATTCTGTTGTGTCCTTCAAAAAGGCACTTAACAGCACTTTCCTCTGCTTGGTGTCTTGGCAAGCAGTTCTAAATCTCAGCCATATCTCTACAAAGCATAAAAAAAAATTTTTCGTCTAGACAGCTATATCTTGGTCTCCAGAAACAGGTCAAGATAATCGTTTTCCCTATGTGTATCATCTCTGTTCTCTGATGCTTTCCTTCAAGTTAGGAGGATGAACAAAGAGATGATGAATTAAAATATTTTGCCTGTATATGTGTGTTAGCTTATCTCTGTTGTCCTGTGCATTTTTGTAACATTTTTCCAGTCTGTTTTAGGTTTTTGAGTTTTTGATGAAATTTTTTGTTGCAAAGAATTTTAAAATATTTTAGAAGTAGTAACAGACAAAGAAAATAGAGTTAATCATTGTTTTGAACAAAATTTCTAAAACTCATTATTGATAGCAAAAAAATGTCTTATGTTTATGTTTTTTTGTATAATTTAGTCATTTTTTAACAATTTTCAGAATAGTGTATTCAAATTTTAATTTAGCAAAACAATATTCAATATCAAACAATGTTGTTTGTAGTTACAAGCTTATATGGGTTGTTATTCACTTTATGAATAAAACTAAATTAAATATGATTTGATTTTTAAGGCTGTATTTCAGCTTCATAGTTGAACAAATTATAATAGCAACTGATTGTGATCAACCTAGTCATTTCAATTTTATTCTGGTCATATTGTGTTTTCCAAAAAATGGTCTTTTGCTAGGCATTCTTGTTAGCAGCTCTAAATTTTTGTGGTATTACTTTATTAATTTTTGCAACAATGATCACATTAACATCACACATAAGAAATGTAAAAATATCTTAAATGCATTTACAATGTACTTTAGCATTACCTTTCATTACCTCCACTTTGAAAAAAAAAACAAATTTGCCAACATTATATATAAAGACATACATCCATCAGAACGAACATTATTACATCACATGTGCACTGAAAACTCACAAATCACTACTTTTGCAAAGTTACTAAATTTGAATTCCTGAAATGTACTCACACAATGCTGGCTTAATACATGCATACAACACCACCAATATGCAGAAAAACCTCTTGCATACAGCTAAGCTGATCTAATATTGAAAATCTAGGTCTAAAAAAGTTTAAGAAGCAAAAGTCAGGAGTTACTTCTTCAGGACCAGCCTTGAAAGAGGGTTATGAAAACATAATTATAGAGTTTTAGGTTCATAAATTGTAAACTAAAGCTTTCAGTACTTATTACTCTGCTTTTTTTAATTTTTTTCTGATGATAATGGTTTTCTTTTATAAAGGTATTTTTTTATTTCCCTAGGTGTAATTTATACAACATAAAATATCCTGAAATGATTGAACGCCTCGTATTTTCTCTATTGATTTAAAAAATTGTTAATTGAATAAAGTTTGGATGTCTTTTTAGAAATGGCTGAAATTTATATAAGCTCTCAACATAACGCATTATCTAAAAAAGCAAAGTTCCTTCTTTAGTCAGTTAAATCTTAATGTTTAAATGAGACAAAAAAAATGAAAGAGAAACCAATTCAAATCTATATCACGCTTTTAAGCCTTATCTAGAACTAGGCGTAGTTTCTCAGCGTGAAAGTGTTTATTTGTTATATTTTTACGCCAGAGCTGGCATGGAAATATAATAAATAAACACTTTTCCGCCGAAAAACTAGGCCGAGTGTAGACATGGCCTCAAAGTTTGTTGACTTTACAATTGCTTTTTACTGTAGCAAAAATTTCTGAATTAAAGCAATCGTTTTCTTGTTGTACTAACAAAAAGATGGTTTCCTTTTTCTGCCACTGAGTAGGAACTTTGTTGAATTTTAAAATTTTATTTGTTGAGTAAATTTATTGCAGTTTGGGACAAGCTAGAAACTATCAAATTTTTATCGATTTTCTCTTTTACAGTAAGTTGTTTTAGTTACAAAATACTTTTTATATTTTTTTAAAGCTTGATGAAGCTTTGCCAAGACTTATGCAAGATGAAATGAATACTGATTGGGTTTGGAATTGGTCCAGTCAACCAACAAATACACCACCCAAGTATGCGGTTTGCTAGTCGTATTTCGCCATATCAAGTATTCATGTCTAATGTTGTGTCAAGAATAACAGATATTAACAACCCTTTTTTCATATTAGTGTTCATATGACGTTTTTTTCAATGCGCTGCAGAATCACTTTTTGCAGCTGCTTACGTTCCTGGCAATGTTTCTTATCGATCAGCAGCAATTTTATAGTCGACAGTGTGTGCGATTGTTTGTTCTTTTGTTTCTGCTGGACCAGTGGTTCTCAACTAGTCTTTTGGGCAAACTGTATTACCCTCAAATATTTTCAGTTACAGTTATGTATCACCAATAGAGGACATCGGAATTTTTAAGTGATTAGGTCGAGCATGGCCAAAAAAAGGTTGAGAACACTGTGCTAGAGGCAAGTTACTCGCTCGTAATTATAAAAGCAGCCTGTATGACCAGACAAAAAGCAAATGTTTTTTGATTAATCTTTGTAACTGTGCTTTTTGGTGATTTATTTTCAGTTTTTTGTAGCCTAAGCTAATAATTTCAATCATTATGCCGTGAAAATTAAAGTGTCTTCTTTTGTTGAGTTAAAGCCAAGCTTTTGTTTTCATTTTTCAACCGTTTTTGACAGTTAGATAGCCAGTTTTAAGTTCAGACTTTTTTTTCATTTTCATTTAATTTTCCTGAGATAATACAATAGGTGAAATACGTTCCGTGGCTTGTGGCTCAAAAGATAGTTGACAAGTACTGGATTAAGTAACGTCGAAACGGTTTACGTCACGCTGTGACAGTTTTTGCCTGGTTTCATTTCATCCATCCACGTTAGAAGTATAAATTAGTTAATCGTCGTTGCTTTGCGCAGAGAAACACAGTTAAAGCATCCGAAGCGGAAAACCACACCGCTAAGCCTGCGAAACACTGAAGCTATGAATAAATTTTTTTCGTGGAAATTCCTTCAAATTCTGATTCCTTCTGTGATTGTGTCCAATCTGTTGTCTTTTGGCATTGGGTAAGAGTACTTCTATAGATTATTTATGTTAAGGCGTCATTGATGGACGTGATTTCATACGTGATTTTTGTTTTCATCTATAATATCCGAGTAACTATCAGGCCCCTTTTTTATAAATGTAAAATATTCTTTGATTGTATTAATAACTTTTAAAATGACGACTTTTATTTTATAAGTTTTAAATTAAAAACCCGCTTTTTTTCATATTTTTTTAACTATTTGAGTAAAATTTTTGTAGGATATTTTTTAAGATTTAATGGAAGGATATTTTTATGAATAAGCTCAGTTTGACGCAAAGAACACTTGTGAAATTTCCATTTCTCTTGTTGTTTCAAGTTAGAAATTCTCCCCAAATTAAGTTTATTGATTTTGATGAGACTTGTTGCTACACCACTGCAGCACCATTGTTTTTGGAAACATTAAAAAGCCATATTGTGTTTTGACTTGTAGCTTCACGGTGTGCAAGCACGAAACGCCAACATAAAATTTGTTTTTGTCTCTTGCGCGCTTGATCGCTTTTCTTGTCACGTGCCGAACAGCTACGCGTTGCTTTTGGTCAAATCGCTCTTGTTTGTATGATCTAGCCAATCAGGACTAAAATTAAAAGCATAATCGCTTTTCACGATATCACACGAAAGGTTACTACGGTTCATTTGCCACAAGCTATTTCAGTGTTCTTTGTGTTAAGTTTCGTAGTTTCTACCACGATTCTGTAAACCTTACTTGGTGTTTTACTTACTTTGTAGCAAAAAGTACGTGCTATGTTAGCTAGATTAAATTCAAACTAAGTTTTTTATGCTCTTTTAAGTAAAACGAATTGTTGCTTTTTGTGATTTGGTCAATCACATTTTCATAAGGACTATTGTTCTTTTTTTATTTTGTTTTTATTCATTTTATTTTATCTCTATATTTATCCTCCCGACTCGCAGGAAAGCGACGAAGGCGCTAATACATAGGGTAGGCAATTACCCCAACCTGCTTCCGGAGATACCAAGATATTGCTGTCCGCTTGTAATTTAATAGAGATATGACTGTAATTTAGAACTGCTTGCCAAGCAGGGGAAAGTGCCGTAAAGTGTCTTTCCCAAGGACACAACAGAATGGCGCGAGTGAGTTTTGAACCGAGACCATGTTGATCATAAGCACGGCACTTTGTTTAGTTGTTTTAGCTTTAAGGCCCGTCTACAACTTTTCAATTCTGTTGGCAACATCACGCACGGAAAAACTTTTGGAAGGGATTTTTGTCAAGAATTGAATCTTGAACAGTATCTCTTTATAATTAAGTTTTTTCCCTAAAAGAAATCAAACCAAAATAACAATTGGTATCTCCAAAGGATGGCGGTATTTGGTTGAAGTTGCTCTAAGTTTAATGCCTCTTGTCTTGAAGGCAAATATATAAAATAAAATCCGAAAAAATGAGGTAGTTTTGGACGTTTTTTTCAAGCGTATTCTTAAACTTCGGTATAGAGAGCTTCAGAATTAATCTGTTAATGACCCTCGTAGCGTAGTGGTTAGCATTCCAGACTTTGGAGCAAATGTTTTTGGTTCAAACTCAACTAGAAAACACCATTGGGTGCCGGTTTAGTATGTGATCTACCCAAGAAATATGATCTACCATTACCAACATCTAGTACGTTCAAAAAGTATAAAAAAATAATTTATTTAATACAATCACACATAAGAATATTTAACTAAAAAAAATAATTTATTTAATACAATCATACATAAGAATATTTAACTAAATTATGATCAATATACAGTGCGAATATCATTTAAATTACGGGAATTTGTACGGGATCTTAGAACCAATTATATGAAGAGAAGTTCAAGAAAGCATTGATTCAGTAATCAGTACGGGAATTTTCAGTTAATTTCTCTAATCATTATTTTTTCACGTACTCTCTCATCGTGGCATCTTTTACGTAGATCACAAGCTAAACTAGAAATATGTAGGTAGATCACATACTCAACCGGCACCCACCATTGGTATTCGTTGAAAAGGTCATATGGAATATAAGGTGATGGTACCAAATCAGTTTGCAGATAAAGAAGTATCTGCTGTGTTGAACCTTTAATCGGAA
This sequence comes from Diplosoma virens, assembly GCA_963680785.1. NCBI lineage: Eukaryota > Metazoa > Chordata > Ascidiacea > Aplousobranchia > Didemnidae > Diplosoma > Diplosoma virens. The sequence goes on from OY796897.1 coordinate 14,745,876, forward strand.
AAGCCGAAAAAAAAGAATAATTAATGTACTAATGCGCCTTGTAAGGTCCTTAAGTGTAAATATTGTAATATCTCTATAAAATAAAAAGCAAACTTGTCATTTTTCTCGTTCGGCAACATTGCACGTCAGTCCGTCAAGGAAAATAAGGTTATTTACTTTTTTTCATCTTTCATCTTTCTGTTCATCCTCCTGACCGCCGAAAAAAGTCGGAGGCAATATGCTTAGCAAAACCGTCAAGCGATCAGCCGGACCTGCTTCCGGAAACGCTAAGGTATTGTTGTTTGGTTGAAATTGCCGCAACCTTGTCCGCAGGAAAAGGCTGCCACTTCTACCATGAAGCTACAGATCTGACCTTTTTGAACGTTCTAAATCTTGTTTTTTCAAACATGAACAATTGTGCTTCCTAATCGTTTCATTAATTTTTTATCACGTTTCCGCCGACCGAGAGCTTGTTTTCATTGTTTTTTAATGACTAACGTCATCCCATGTTCATTGCATTGACTGCAACAAAAAAAACGACAAAATTTTAAACTTGTATGAATAAAACTAAACTAATAACGATGGTGAGGAATTTACAGCTACTTCTTAATTTGAATTAAAACTTACCTTCTGACTCATAGTTGCCCTTTGAGGATTCATAGTTACCATTCATAATCGCCTTCTGATTATTACCTTTTAATTTAAGCCGTAATATCTAATACCATCATATTATACAAAAAAAGTCCCTAATAGTAATTGAGGATTCATAGTTACCATTCATAATCGCCTTCTGATTATTACCTTTTAATTTAATTCATTATACCTAATACCATCATATATACTAAAAAAGTCTAATAATTGCTTAAATTTTCTTTTGAAAAAATGGGAAATGCGACATGATATCAAGTATTTCAGCGGAATAGCTTTTAGGTTCCTGTATAGCACATACTGTAAATATACTAGTGAGTTTCAGCACTTAAGTTTGTATTCGAATTAATTTTTGCTGTCTTGTTGTTCACAGATTCTTTTTGGGTCATAGAGCTGCCAGTACACCTAAATCATCGTGAAAAGCTCTGTTAACTGAAGGTTATCCGCTGATTATTTAATGATTCGGTGAATCACTTGCATTATCAAACTTTTGGGAAACCGTTGTTTTGATATGCTGATAAAACTTTTTGTTTTGTTTTTGCCTTAAAAATCTTTATAAAATGAGGAAAATTAGAATTTCTTCAGCAAATTGATGTTTACATTCCATCGTTATGTTTTGTAGATGTTTTTAAATAGTTAAAATCTTTATTCATTTCTAACTATGTTTGAGTTTTTACCCATGTCCATTGAAGTACTTTGGTTTAAGATACAATGTCTATAGTGGTTATGGTGCTTCCCCACCTTGTTTAAGGAATTCATAAAGTCGTTGACAAATAGCACGATAGTCCACATGTTGGAATTAGTATTTTTTTGATCTGCTGAAAAAATTTTTCATTACTAACAGGTTTTTTATTTTTTGTCAGGAATGAACGACCTATGTAGAACTGTGGTATTACTATTTGTAAAGTAAACTAAGAAGATAGAATGTCTAAAAGAAGCAATTACTTTTCACTCCATTTAAATCCGTAAATTTTTTGCCGATAAAATAACCTAGGATTTTAACTGCAGCAACAGTAAGGATTTTTCTTAAAGCAGTATTCTCCACATAGAATTTTATGTAGTTTTGTGTTTACATTTTTGATCTCTGCAAAGTAAACGCAGTTTAAAAAGTGTATTTCAACAATGTTGACGTTGAACAAGCGTGTTTCCTGCTATGACAATGTTTTACATAGCGGTCTAATGGGTTTTATACGAGCATGCATTCGATTATATAGCTAGCTTTGTCAAGATATGACTATATTTTTTCTAAAATTTTATTTTATTTTTGAAAATTTCTCGTACTTCAGATAACGTCTTGCTGTATCTACAAAACGGTAATTCCTGCTAAAATTTACGTCATTTTCGCTTCCGCCTTTCTTACTGACGACGTAGGTTTTTCGGGTCAATAATTACTTAAATGCAAAGGATTTGTTGTAGTCAATGTGAAATAATGTTAGACTTTTGAGATCTCGGTAATATCATTTCAACTAGTTGCAATACGATTCGTTGTTTTGGTTTTTTTACGTTCGTACATTATACTTGTTAACTTGTTTTTTAAACCAAATGTTTAAAGCGCCTTAATACTGTAAGATTGAAGTACCGCTACATCAAAGTGATTCAAAGTCAAAATAAACCGATTTGTGTAAATTTCCTTATCCTTTGTCGAAAGCTTTTTTTTAGTTTTTTGCTCGACAATATGTTGGTGCAATTTCAATGTTTTTTTTGTGCAGTTTCTATCACAAAAGCTGCTGTTTTTTTCACACAAATATTGTTTATGTAATAAATAAAACGTTAATTCTTTGTATAAATTTAATGACTTTTATTTGGACTTGAATGTCTCAGAGCAGAAGTGAAAACCGAAGCGTGCGTTAGAGCGAGATAGAGGTAAACTAGGGTTCTGCAACCTTTTTTTCACTCACGGCACACAAAAGTATTGCAAAACGTTTTGGCACAACTTGACAAAAAATCTAATCAATCTAAACAAAATAGACTTCATGATTTATTTTAATGAATTGGAGAGCCAAGGTCGAATTTGAGTCAACGAATTGCCTCGCACTTGTAAAAGCTTTTTTAAAAAAAAGCTATGTTTGAATTAACTTTATTCCGCGGCACACCGAGCATCGTCTTGCGACAATAAGTTTCTGGTAATGGCTGATGGAGTTTTGCCCCAAATAATACATGCAAATTTTCTTTCAAACTTAAGCTTAAAATTTCTTAGCTAAGTGCTGTAGATGTTGGCAAAAGAATTCCAGCGTCAAAAAATTTTATCTAAGTTTATGCTACAAAAAGTTATTTAGCAACATTTTTCAATATAATTTGTAATAGTCAGATACTCAATAATAATTTTCAACTCCGATAGAACACACATTTGAAGTTGCATCTTGTTGACAACTCTTTTTTTCAATTTTCCAAATTATCCAATCACGCAGCCGATAGTTGTTAACGCAGGAATCTATTCTGTTTTTACTGATTAAAGAAAACTTCAACCTAACATTTCTGTGATGTAAGAATCTTTTTGTTATCGCAAACCTTGTTTTCAGTGGATAACAAAAAAATCTGAACAAATACTAAAAACATGATAGATGATCTTATTGGGGTTCTTTACTCTTAAATATTTCTGTTACAAAGACGATTATAAGGCTTAAGAAGTTGAAACGAAATTTTGCCTTTAAATGTACAATTCATATTTTATTACATTGTGGGTACCAAGCTGTATGCGTCAGATGCAGACCAGGTTTTACTATGAAACGACTGTAATGGTTCGCACTACGTGATTCCAAAACAACTCCAAAAGCTGCAACAAGAGGTTCTTTGCTCATATAATAAATAAGCTTTATGCTTTGCAAGAATAACAATAAGATTATCACCAAAAGGTTTAATTTATGTCTCTCCGCTTACGATAACCAATTAAAAATCTTCACAAATTAAAATTTATTAGAAACTAAATACAGGTTATGTAAAAACTTTTCCTTGAACATAGAGAAAAGATATCAGAAATCAAAGTGACAACGAACTGGTCTCCACGTCAACTCAAGTCAGGGGTTGAACTTATTTGGTGTTGTGGTCATATTTGCGCACTTACTTTTACGCGGGCCAGGCTATTCTTCAAATAATTAATTACACAATTAATATTTTTATTTACTGTTTATTCATAGCACTATTAGTCAAAGAAACTTGACGTCGTTTTGAATTTGTTAGCATGTTTATATCTGGCACCAAAGTCTGTGCAGTTGCCACTTTCAACGTTAAGCTGAGATGTGCATCTGTCCAGTTGTGATCGTAGTCGAGATTTGTAAGTTTATCAAAGAGAACAGTTGTTTGCAGACATAATTACAAGCAAGCATTGACATGATTTTCGATGCCAATTCTTTTTCTTGGGAATAGCCTGATTCAACTATAGCATTAACCAGTGGCGGCTCGTACATAGGGGCCACAGGGTCCGGGCCCCACTAAAAATTTGACTTAATAATATGTGAATTTCTAAAGAGAAACCCTATATTAAATATCAAAATGTTTACATGCGTGCCAAGATAACAGTTAACCGAAAAACGAGAAATATTTTCAAATATTTTCTGAAGTCTCTTCAAAACGATCCAGAAGGGCCCACATATTCTGGCCCATTTACTCCTATATATTTACATCTAAAGCCAACCAACTCACGCGCCGCGCTTTGTGAAGATTTTACTATGCAAGTCAATAGCACAAAATTGGGGCCAGCGATGTCTGGCCCAAACAGACGTAACTTATAAGCGGACGTTAGCTTCGCCTGCGCCTGTCCGTGTGCAGCCTTAAAGAATTAGTTATTATTCAGTTGATATTGGGTGATGTTGTGCATTGTTTTGTGAGACAGCAGTTTCTGCTTTTCAGCGCATGTTTTTTCACAGCTGTGGTTGTTTATCAGTTATGTTCATTTTCATTTATGAATAACATGCTTAGTTTATTTATATTTTGTGTGATTTTCGTATTTCCAGATCAAAATAATTTAACTTCAAACAAGCTACTCCAGTAAATGGTGTCAAATTACTCACTAGCGAATACGACAATATCGATATCGCGATGCGAACATCGCATTTTTTGCTGAAAATTTATTTACCCCGCCTTTAAATTTAGGTAGTCTACGAATGAAACTTTTTGACATTTTAATAATTGTTTTGCTGGCCCCACCATTGATGAAAGCCACGAGCCGCCACTGGTATTAACAAAGAAAACTCTGTCACGCCTAATATAGCAATAAAGTTTGAAAGACGAAGGCCTGGGGCCTGTCACGCCTAAATAGAGCATGGGGGCCGAATTTGGCCCGCGAGCCGCCAGTTTGACACCCCTGCGTTAAATAGTTAGTCGAATTTGGTTATGGCTGGAAAATTATTTTTTCAAAATTCAACTATAAACTTTTTCAAGAGCCACGCTGCTGACAAACAAGCAAAAAAACCTTGCTGGTAACAAACATATAAACCAGTCAAGCTGATTAAAAAGCATTTATTATAATAAATATTAATTGATTGATTAATCAACAATTGCAAAAATTTATTACATTAAGGTTTGAAAGACACAATTAACTTGCTTTCTTAACGAATGAGCGGATAGAAAAAAGGCTGTTTAAGATAAAGCTCTATCAAAACAAAAGCGATTTGATAACGTAAAACGGACGCACATTCAAAAGGCAAAACAAGCAAGCAATAGGATTGAACATTGATTGGCTAAAATATACCTTGAATAAAAGAAAAAAAAAAGCATTAAAGCCCTTTATTGAAATAGACCCGGTCAACCGAATCTCCGTACTTCGCTTTTATCGACTCGCGAAGATCACTTTCGATATTGTCAATCGACATTGAACTGCAAAAAAAAGCTCAAAGCAACAATCGTTAACACGACAAAACACAGAAGTTCCTTTTTATAATTGAAAAGAATAATCATGATCAGATAAGACTGGTTTGAGATTACGCTAATTGTCAACTATGAAAACGCGCTGCCTGAATGTGACGTTACCGTCGAAAACATAGGGCAGAAACTCTATTGAAATAAAAAAAAAAAGATCTAAGAATTCGAAGTTGCTTATTAATTAGGATAATTGCTGCTGATAAAATCGGATGTTCAGCTCTGAAGGCCGAGAATTCAAACAGAAACAAATCGTTTTGAGATTCCAAACAAATTACTTACGCGTGTTGTGGAAAGAAGGCGCACGCTATGGGCACAGTAAAAAGAAGACTGAAAAAAAAACATTAAAAATCTTGTAAATATGAATAGTTAATACGAAATAACAACAATAAATCAAATAAAGGCAACTTGAGCACAACATATCCGTCTGAAAAAAGTATTTTGTTTCAAAATAATTTCACGAAAAACAATTTTAAGCCTACGAAAAAGTTACATGTACTACTTTAAAATCCCAAGCATAATTTGAAATACAGTAGTTGGAATAATTTCGGAGACAAACTATCAACAGCGATTAATTAGAAGGAACTTGAAAATAGTATTGCTATTAAATCATAATAACTATGTTTAAACCCGCAATTTTGATTATCAATAAACCTTTAGCCTAGTGTTTACGAACGTATGTACAAATGTTAAGAACAAACAATTTAACCAAGTATTCGACAAATTGTAGACAAAACATATGCTTTTATTAAACAAAATTGTTTTTTTAGGTCTGAATAAAGCTATTATTCTTTACGACTATTGAATTACAACTTACATTACAAGACAAAATCACCATTCACTTACAAAATTCCGACACCAGCTGTTTGAAAGGGCAAGTGTAACCAAGTGACTCTTCTAAACCAGGATTCCTTATCCAACCGCACCATTATCATTGGTAGAAATACTGTTAAATAATAAAACAAACACTTGATCGTTCAATAGCAAAACATAATAAAATTCAATAGCAAATGATATGTTCCGGGAGTTGCTGGCTTTTTGCGGCATTCAACTTAAGACAGGCCTACCAATGTGATTCAATTATCAAATATCCGCAGTGACAGGCCTACTTGAATATCTTGATCATGAACCCGCAAAGGTCAAAACGGTCTTTTCAAGGTAGAACCATAGAAGCTCCGAAACACATAGACTACAAGGAATATTAAGCAGACAGATATATCTCATAATACGATATGTATAAATTATGTATTGCGTAATAACCGTTGGCATGAAGTAATTAAATCAACGCTCATACGAATTGGAGATACAGAGATTTCTAACCGCTGCGAAAAATTGACTTTTAATTTGTTCGAAAATACGTGTAAGCTAGACTGGCAACAATATTAAAAGAATCAAAAACCAATTGACTACATTAACGCTAATCATGGTGGTGATGGTGGGTTTACCCAACCCATTCCTAGAGATGAGAGCGCGGATCAACTTCGCGTAGTCCCAACAATCGGGCAACCCCCCAAGAACCAGAGGTCTAGAATAGTGAGGGAGTGGCTGAAGATGGCCAGACGGAGAAAGTCAAGTGCAAGGTAGTCTAGCACGAGATGAAAGATGTCCTGCCATTCAGAACCACAGTTGTTGCATGAAGAAGTCTCGGCTCGACCAATCCTGTGGAGATATGTTGCAAGAACAGTGCTGTGCTTGTTGCAGCGTAAACGAGAGAAGGCATAGCAAACGGAGCCAAGGAGAGTAAGCTCCTCAGAAGATACTGTAAGGATTTGGTGTTGGAAAAAACCCGATTGGATACCGCGTGTCCAACTGGTCTAGAGGAATAGGCGTTGGGAGGAAATAAGAGGTAAAATATGGTGGAGAGGTCATGAGTAGCACCAACTTTAGCAAGAGTATCCGCCAAGTCGCTGCTTGAAAAAGAAGAATGACCAGGTATCCATTGAAGATGAACTACTTTGGAGTCGAATAAAGAGTTAAGAAGAGATTGGGCGACAGTGAAGGATTTGGATATTAGGTATGGTACGGGAGTAGAGAGAGTTGTCAGGACAGATTGGGAGTCGGAGAATAGGGTGACGGATTCAAAGTTACAGGGCAAGGATTGAGAAATATACTACTGAAGAGCATGAAGAATGACATAAGTCTCGGCGCTGTAGCTAGTGGCCCAGCGTCCAACTGAGGAGAGAGAAGCAGCAGTGAAACATTTAGTACGTTTAATATAAATCCCTGCTCCCTTTCTCCCACCCCGCCAGGAACCGAACCATCAGTGCAGACAGTGATGTCGCGGTGTGGGAGGGTGGAAAGATGAAAAACAGCGTCGGCATTTCGGAATGAAGGAGGGTCATTACGAGAACACGGGGAAAAAAATGGTAAGAGATAATGATTGTGCTGTACGAAGATTCGATGTTTAAAAAAAAATAACGAAGACACTCACTCATTCCAGGGGCGGCCATTCCGATACGAGATAATACAACTTGAAAGATTCCTTTTCTTGCGCATTTCTACATGCAAATTCAAACAATGAAAACCACTGTGAAAACATTAACTGCCATATTGAGGTTGGGGTTCTAAAATATTAAGAAAGTTTATACGAGATTTTCACAAGGAACTAGAGCAGTGATTAAACGTACGTGGCCAGTTCGACACCCTGTTGGTAGTTTTGATTGCCGCATTATGATAATTTCCCTTCCATGGCAGAATTAATAAAATCAATACAGACAAAAGAAAACTTATAATTATTAAAAATTCAGTCGATAAATAAATGAGAACTAATAGAGTGGTTAAGAGCGCTGTGATTGTGATCGACCCGTAGGCGGTCCAAAACCTTCTTGCGCCATTCTATCGTGTCCTCGGAAAGACATTTTATGACACTTTCCCTTACTTGGTGGTCTTGCCAAGAAATAAAAGATATCAACCGGACAGCAAAATCTTCGCATCTCCGGAAGCAGGTCGGGGTAATTGCTAGACAAGTTACTCTATGTATAGCGCTTCCGAGGTTTTTCTGCAAGTCACGATGATAAACATAAGAGATAAAATGAGAATAAATCCACATCTAATCACGAGAAAACATACAGAATCATTCCAGGTCCGATTAAGTGCTGTTGATAAAACATGATATCGACAAGTTTCTTAGTGTGTTCTTGTGGCGAGTTTTTTAAAAGTGGATAACAGTCAGCATAAGTAATTAGTGTGTTCTTATGGTGAGTTTTTTAAAAGTGGATAACAGTCAGCATAATTAATCAGCATAAGAGAGAAGTGACAAATAAGAAAAAAAGGAGATACTTACTTTAGAATATCCAAGCTCGAGGCCATTGGCATTAGTTACTTTAACTCCGTTGATCAGCTCGCTAAATATCGATGATTCATAAAAGTACAAGCCTTGAGTAATGACTCAGCTCAAAATATACCTTTGTCTGCTCAAAGGAATATTAACAGCATTGGCTGAAGCAACTGCCGCAAAAGGAGCACAACGAGCAACGATAGGCGGGGCGGACTTTGAATAAATGTTCAATCCGAGAGCAACACCTAAAAAAAGAATTGTTTTAATGAGCGGAAGATTAGAAACTTTCTTGGCTAAGTACGAGTATGCATGGCTAGGAGCCAGGTTTCGATGAAGGCCAGAATCGATAACGCACTGGTTCAACTCTTGCTCTCGTTATGCAGAAATGTGTTGGAAAAGCCATTCTTTTTACTTGGCGATTTTAACTGGCACTTCTAAATCACAGTCATATCAATAACAAAAAATTAATAAAAACTTTCAAATTTTTTGTAATATCTTGGCATCATCAAAAGCAAATTGAGGTAATCGCTTGACGTTTGCTACTGTACTTTTATTGCCTTGAGATTGTCTTGCAAAAAAGAAAGATTAATAATTGATATCATAAAGATAATAAATTTCAACAAAAATGTGAGGAAAGAATGGTTAATACTATTTCGTTGCAAACACGTTTTATTTTTTAATTTCAGAAATTTTTCATTCAAAATTATTTTGATAAACCTGGCTTAATAAACGGTAGTGATGAATATACTGCGAAAATATATTGCTACAACTTTGGCTTAGGCTTAAGTGAGTAACGCTCATAATGCACAAAACTAGCAAGTCGAATGAACCTGGTGCAAATACAATTTTTAGCGTAGTGTACATCATGTAGAAAACTGACTGTTGATATGACAATCTTTACTCATTCCTCGAGTGGTTCAGGCGTTTTCCTCGAGCGGTAATTTTTTTCGGTAACAATTTATGACGATGGCATTAACATCAAATTCAACAATAGCTCACTAATAAATTATAGCAGCCTTAATTCAACAACGAATATAAAGCGTAAAGGAAGCTGCCTATTTATTGAGTTGCACTTTGCAGTGTTGGATAACAGAACAATTATGACTACGATTATTTTCATAGCGCAAAATAGATGAATAAACGGAAGTTTATTGTTCTCCTCGCAAAAAACTGATTTAAAAGTACCAGGAAATCAAGACTTTAGACTCAAAAAACTGCTATGGCAGACTTTTTCGTTGCAAAACGCTTGTTCAGACTATAACAAAATAAGGTATGGGCAAAAAAATTAAACAAGATATCAATCGGTTAAACTGTGCTTTTTGACCAGATAATAAAGAACCAACAAAAAAACAATCAGATTATAATACTGGGGTTAGAATTGAAATAACTACTGAACACGGCTTCAAAATATTCATTGGTCATATTTTAAAATATCAAGATTTAACACTCAGAAAAAGGCATAATGATCTTACCAAGAGCAGTAGTGGTTGCACTAAAATAGGCGAAAATCATCTGTTTATTGGTTAAAGTTGAAGCGGCGTTTCTGTTCGTGTAATTCACCAACGCATTGAACGATTGGTTGAGCCATTGCATCAATGCCACTTGACCGGGAGTTCTGCGAGGAAATCGATTGGAATCGAAACGAAATCAGCGCCGAAGCTTGGGACGAGCGCGTCATATCATCTCCATGGCATTGCGCTTGTGTAGCAAGAGAAATAACACGATGCTCTCGCAACGATTGTAAAACGTTGTCAGATCAAACCGGACCGATATCTTCTGCACCGAAACTAGATTTTTCGAGATGAATTCTGTTTAGGTCTCCATGTTATCTTTCTTGTCGTAAATTTTGCGATTTATCGAGGCTTTTTTAAACTAATCAGAATTTTCCTTTTCATTCAACTGTATGCCTGCACATTATAAGCGACACACTTACTTGTTTTATTTTTGAATGTTCAACAACAACACAATGCTTGTTTTTTACATATGAAATCTAGATCACGTCGCATTAAAGAATACTAGCTTTTTCTCAAAAATCAATGAAAAAGTTAAGAACTATTGATAATGATACACATATAACAGATTAAATTTTTTACTCGCTGGTAAATCGTTGAAAATCGCAGATTTTACATCTTAGCATGATTAACTATTGAAGACAAATCACAAAATATTGTTTTTTTGCTCAAAGTTTGCAAAATATGACTGTACTACTACGGTACTTTGGACGAGATGAAAAACATATTTTATTTTTATCAAAAATGTAAATCCTAATACAAAAATGCCTTTAACCTTTAACCCTTAAACCACCGGAACCGTCTATAGTCGGTTCCCGGTTCTTTTTACCAGAGCGCCCGAACCGACTATAGACGGTACCGTCTCCATTGCAACAAGTGTTGACCGCTTGAACCGGCTATTGTCAATACCAAGTCTAAGTGCTCGATGCTTACGTAAAGCGAAAGGGAGAAACTGAACAATAAGCTGCCTCCGCAACTAGACCCCTAGGTATTTGGCGGTTTAAGGTTTAAACGTACTATTGCGATTTGCTTTTTAAAAATGAGAACATGGTGCGATTTAGTCACCAGGGCGATCTTGAAATATTCATAATTTTTATGATTGAGTAATAATTAATATTAGTAAATCAACACGAACGCATTGAACCTGTAAAACTGCAAGAGCAGTCCAGTTATTGCCATTCCACCTGGAACTTGAAAGGTCATTCTGCCGAACAAATTCATTTTTTCTCCACTATCAGGATGAAAAGCTGAATCGTATAAATGTTTGGCATGCCACACTTCTTCCTGGCTTAATGACGTTGGGCATTCTCCGGATCTGCAAAATGCAACGCAAAATATTTTTTTACAAGGTATTAAGTCAACCAAAAATCCTATTTAACAATAGAAGCAAGCAATTCAAAACCCGCAGATCTTTTGTAAACTAAGCGATATCAGTTGGCAAAATCTTAAGATTAATAAATACCATAATTAAAGTAATAATTTTGATTTATGGTAACTAGGCAATAGCAAATATCTTTTTGAGAATATAATTAAGCTATTCTGAAATAATTCTGTATTACTTGTTTTTAATTAGAGGCATAACAATTTTAAAACCTCAAAAGCTACGTGGAATATTTAGAAATTTGAAGCTTGAGGTAATTATTTGGTGACTCCAGAACAGTGGTTCCCAAAATATGGATTACAAAGGGTCGAAAAATCGGTTGCGTCAAAACAATCCCGATCTCAGTTCCAAAGATCATTTTTAAATGTTAAAAAGGAAAAATCAATAATCGGTAACAATAACTTTACTATTTCTTTCCTGTAACTACATGTTTATGCGAGCAAGAATTTTTGCCACTGACAATCATCGAAATAAAGACTCGCAATCCTCTTGATCCTGGTCAAAGTATTGCATTGCATTGCATTTAGCAAGATCAAGATCTACATTGACGATGTTATCAGGGAGAAACTTCAATTCACCATTCACACCAATAAAATTTTGTTCGTTAAATAAATTGTGGTCATTGTGGATTGCGCTATTACTGCTTGTCTACGTCTGTTTGTAATACTGTATAAGTAATTGAGAGCAGATGGCTGACATAGAGAAAAAAAACTTTGCAACCTATTAAAAAAAAATCATCAATCTTTTTTGAGCTATAAGACACTTTTTAAGGTGTTGGTCGCAAGATGCTTATCAAACTTGGATTCGGGTCACGCTCAAAAAATTTAAGAAACTTCTGCTTAAGAATCTAGATTGTTAGTACAATTTAAAACCAAATTGTGGCATTTCAGGACTCTATATTTCGTAAGATAACAACACGCAAAAACAGTATAACTCAAACCTGCAATCTTCTGCTGCTCATTCAAGCAAGTTAGCAGGATGCTACGTGTCCATAGTCGACAAAACAGTTCAATGTGAGAACACTCTAAGTTACAATCAGAAGGGCGCGAGTTTAATGCTCTGCCGATCTGACCAATTTTTTTGTGCTTTTGGGAGGGGCACTTTATAACAGATTCTTAAAATGGCCTAATGCTACTTACCTACAATGGTCACTCAGCTTAATATACAAAACTGTTTTATCTGATTAAGAAATTAAGAAACAGATGAAACAGGCAGCAGAGCTGCTGTTTTTCTAAATAAATAAAAAAACAATGTACAGTACATGTTCTAAATTTTATTAGGCACCCTCCTAAAACAGGTCAATTACTTTTTTCCTAATTCTTATACTGCATATTGCAAGAGTTTCATACATTGCAATATAAATAGAATGCAATATACGAGGTGTATCCGAAAAGTAACAGAGTGGTGCTATAAAAACTTTATTGAAAAATATTGAAATATACCCAAGTCAAATTCCTTCAAAGTAATTTCCTTCCATTTGAAAACACTTGTGCATTTGCCTTTTCTACGATTCAAAACATTCTTGGAAGACATCTTTTGGAATCTTTTTGAGCTCTGTCGTTGCAGCCATTTTGATGGAATCGATGTCAGAAAAATGGGTTTCCTTCAGAACAGATTTGATCTCAGGGAAGAGAAAAAAGTCACACGGGGCCAGATCGGGGGAATATGGGGATGCTCCAAAGTTGCAATGTTTCTTTCTGCGAGAAACTGACGAATACTCAGGGCTGTGTGAGCGGGAGCGTTATCGTGATGGAGAGTCCATGCGTGGGCTTCCCAAAGTCGAAAGTAAAAGTGATGCTTATCGCGTTCTTCGATATTCAAGGCATCGTTCATTTCGAATTCCTACCCCAAGGCCAAACAGCGAACCAAACCGTCTATAAAGTGATTCTTCGGCGCCTCGTAAGATCAGTGCGTGACAAGAAGCCCACGCATGGACGCTCCATCACGATAACGCTCCCGCTCACACAGCCCTGAATATTCGTCAGTTTCTCGCAGAAAGAAACATTGCAACTTTGGAGCATCCCCATATTCCCCCGATCTGGCCCCGTGTGACTTTTTTCTCTTCCCTGAGATCAAATCTGTTCTGAAGGAAACCCATTTTTCTGACATCGATTCCATCAAAATGGCTGCGACGATAGAGCTCAAAAAGATTCCAGAAAATGCATTCCAACAATGTTTTGAATCGTAGAAAAGGCAAATGCACAAGTGTTTTCAAATGGAAGGAAATTACTTTGAAGGAATTTGACTTGGGTATATTTCAATATTTTTCAATAAAGTTTTTATAGCACCACTCTCGTTACTTTTCGGACACACCTCGTATTAAAAATGATGACTTTTTTTAGAGATTACTATAGTGTGGCTCGCAGACAAAATCAGTTTGTAAATGCAGCCCTCGAGCTAAAAAGTTTGCCCACTCCTGATATATGGGATGTAGAACATAAATAAGTCTTTTAAATTTTAAATGATGATGATGATGATGATGATGATGATATTTTATTCATGCTTAGTAACATTATTAAGCATATGCAATGTACAGTACTATGAAGCATGAAAAGGAAACGCGACACAACGACGAACGTTAACATGCAGAAAGTATAGAGAGAGTTGAGAAAGAGAAAAAATAAGAAGCACGGCCGCGTTACCTAATTCAAACTAAATATTATTATTTAAAAAGACAAAAAAAGACCAAAAAATGACTAAAAATGTGCAGTGCAGGGACGGTTATGTAAATCATTGGGAGGCACAACCGCCCTATATTGCTAACTATGAATTTAGCTCAACTGAGCATGGTGAGTAAAGAAAACCTCCCAAAAAGAAACCTCACCAGGTCCGGATACCTTTTCTGGATGCACTACAAATACACAAACATGGAAATAAAACAAAATATACTTATATATATATATATATAGTTCGAAGAAAGAATAAAGAAGTATAAAGTTTAGAAAAGAATAGAACATGCCAACTGTGTAAATTGATTTGAATAATTAGTTAGAAATAAGGTTGATTGTCCATTCAACGGTTTGAATTTGTTATATCAATTGAAATGAAAGTCTTGGGAGCATGTTGCTTTAATGATTCCTTGATGGCAGTTGCTTTCTTGCAGCATGGGCCGTGACTAAGTCTATTTATTCTTGTTGCGCTACATGACAGACCAAAATCAAAACTGCCAAAAGGGAAGGGTATCTACCCATTAATATGTTCAGCAAAAACCTACTAATCGTTAAACGTACTTTTCATGACTGGGCAATGCTTGGAAAAAATTGTCCTTTTCAGGATACATTGCCAACAAGTTCCAAAAGCCCATTATTCTCCTTTGATTATTACACTACCAAGGTTTGCTCTGCTAGTGCTAAGCATGCCTGTTAAGGAATAAAATTTTTGCAAGACCAAGTGAAGAACACAGCTACAACATCGCTTTGACAACATCGCTTTGACAATTTGCAAACACTTAATTGCTACCTGATTTACTTGATGTGGATACAGTTTACCAGGACTTTTACAACGTCATCAGAAAAGCAGCCAAAAAGAATATTCCATACACTGGTCACTGAAACAACTGCATTCTGTGTTGGAATGCAGAGTGCAAAACCCTTTCTGCACAGCATTCCTGCAGTTTCCTGAGGGACACAAATCGAGTTTGGCAGCTACAGCTTTACTGCCCAGATTTGATAGAAAATTGAGGGATCAATTGTAGAGATGTGCCGGAACTCAAATAATCAATTCTGACCGGAACCGGAATTCCTACATAAAATCCAGCCAGAATCGGAGCTATTTAGAAATGCTGTATTAACCTTGATAATACATGAAACTGCTTAAATACATGTGTTAGATTGTCAGTTGATAATAGTTTTTAAGTGCAGATGATTGATTACTTCAAAAAATACTAAAGTAGAAAGTTTGCAGTCAGTTTTGTTTGAAGTATACATTAATGCAATTTATGTTGAATACTTCCTGCTGAGCACTGGATATTTGAAACATAACAATCAAAAATATTATAGACACATTTATTGAAGTTATACAGTGAAAAAGTTCATTTTTATGTTAATGTGGCTGTTCAGCCATTTTATGTCTTTTATCTTTGTAGGGACTAGAATAGAGTGATCACTTTACTTGAAAAGACTAGTAGATAAGACTGATGCTAAATTAATCGAACTGCAATAAAATGTTGTCAATGATTTGCTGTAAGGTTAGGTTTTGCCTATGCTATTAATGCTCATAACTAGGTGGACTCGTGCCCCAAATTTGTTTCCAGATCAATGGAGCTAAGCGCTCTTATCATCTGACCTTAGTTCCTACAATGAATTAGTTCCAATTTATGCTAATGGCTTTTACTCATATGACACTCTTCTGTATAAATTTATTTATGTATTTAGCGGTAGTGCATTATAAAATACTGTAGCTGATTTAAGGCTGACCTAATACATTTAATATACATATTGATATGTTAATGTCGTAATTTGTGTGACAATTTTCTTCCAATTAACTTTTCAAATTGAAGCAGCAAAGCAGCTTCAATTTAAAAATTTCAATTGACTGGTTTTCCATAACTGAAAGATGTGTAAGTGCACTTTAGCAGGTTCAATCTTTGAGTAAATGACTGCCTACATCAATTTTATCAAGTAAACTAAGCATAGATATGTTTCTAAATAAATCAGTCCTATTGGCTACAATCACTTCAGTTCTGGCCGGAATGGAATTGAATCCAGCTGGTACCGAAACTGGAATTAAATCTTTAATCCAGCCGGAATTCTGGTACATCTCTAATCAATTGGTTTGAAGTGTTTAGAGCATTGACTTTTTACACTCCAGTCATAAAATATGGAGCATATTGAATAACCTCACTGGTAGGTCATGATACTCCCCTTTTCACTGTTGTCTTTCAATTGATTCTATTGCACCTCAACTAGTTAGAAACAAGAGATATGAGGCTGTTGAGAACAAGTCATCTCAATTTGTCTCTTGGTCTTAACATGTGGTGTCTTAACATTTAAGGGCCACAATACCAGACCCAGGGAATATTTCCAAGACTTTCTCACAGAGAAATTTCACTGCTGCCTTCCAAACCAGGTAAGTTAAAGCCAGGTTATTTAAAACCAGGTAAAGCTTTGAGACCTGATCCTTCCACACACAGCTTACAATTAATGCTGAAACTGTTTTTGAAATCTTGTGTAAGAGACTTCCTTTCTACTTGTGCCAACTTAAAATTGCTGAGATCAGCACCTGCAATTGTGATCCCAAAGCCTGTAGGAAATCCCATAAGTTATCAACTTATATCTCTGCTTGGTGTCCCCCCTACAAGTCCTCAAGAGACTTATCTACACCTACATCAAACCAATTTTTGAACTGTTGCTTACCTAAAAGCAGGCTGGGTTCTGACACAAAAAATCAATCGTCAGTCAAATTGTTCTGTTAACACAGAACATTTTGAGCTAAAAAGACCAGCAGTGTTATTTGTCAATCTGATAGTGACATATTGTCTGGCACTGTGGCCTTTCCTGCAAGCTGCTGAGGCTTCTCTTGAAGGAACACATGGTTTGAATATTCATGGAACTTGTCCAGAACCAAAGTTTTTTACTTACTACTAGTGACATCAAGCAAAGCACACTTTACCACCTGAAAAATGATGTTTCTGAGGGATTGGTGCTGGCTCTCCTTTTTTCTAACATCTATACATACAACCTGCCTGCCACAATCTCCAGAAAGTTTGCTTCCACCAAAAATCTAGCATTGTTGCATTTTTCTAGAAACTAGAAGGACTTTGAAGGGATTTAAGTCAAGACAAGACCCTTAAGCATATCTCCAGATTTAAGTTGAAGCTCAATCTTTCAAAAATGTTGACAAAAACCTTCCATTTGAACATTGAAAGTGAGCTAAAGGTTTATAACAGAGATAAACTTTTACCATTTATTTAGTTCCTACCTATTTTTGAGTAAAACTAGGCAGGTCATTCAGGTTCGATTACCATTTTGTGGCATTGCACAATAGTTGCAGTGCTGTGTTGACCTGCAAGCTCAAGATGGGATGCTGGCACAAAAACATTGCATAGAGCTGCTGTCTCTGGCTTGCTTGACAGGTGAATACAGCACAAGAGACTAATGTTGCAGCCAGGATTGTAAAGTCATTGCCAGAGTCATATGTTTTAGGAAGGGGGTGGAGTCAAAGTTGGAGTCAAAAACAAAAGTCAAAAATTGGGAGTTTTTGGAAAGTCTGTTTAACGCTAAATTAGGCTTCACAGTTTCAGAGTCAAAGTCATCAAAGTCACACATTTAGGGTGAAATCAGAGTCAAAGTCATCAAAGTTACACATTTAGAGTGAAATCAGAGTAGTCTACAAAGATTTCTTGAGTCAGAGTTGGAGTCAAAAAACTTTAAATAGGTAAAGTCAGAGTCAGAAAATTTTGAATAAGTGGAGTTGAAGCAGAGTTCAAGTCACAGAGATTAGAGGTGTAATCACATCTTAACAATAAAAAATCAATAATAAAAATAATGAATCACTCAATTTTTTTGTAACTCAAATACTACAAATTAACAAAAAACTTACCTTATTGAAACAATCAAATCCTTAGCTTCATCTAGTTTTGTATTTGATGCAAAAACTTTTCGCACATCAGTAATTGCAGCAAAATGATATAAGCGACCCATAAAAGTAGATTGATCCCATCTTGGTTTGCTTATGTCAACATAAAGTTCCTTGCCCAGATTGTCACTGTTAGTTGATTGCAATTTTGTATCTTCAGTTAAAGGCATTCAAATGATTTATTTAAAAATTGAATACATAGAGTTATTGAAATCTTGCAAAGTTATTTTCTAATGGAACAAGATTAATGAAATTAAGATCATAATATTTATTGGGAATAAGATTATTTATATCTAATTGTTTGAGTTGAAGCTTAGAATAAAGTTAAAATATTTTCCTTTTTAATTAACTTATTTAAAAAAGCTTGTTTTAACATCAAACACAATTGTATTGAAGCAAATGCAAAAAAATTAATCAAAAATAAAGAAAATTTTTATTTCATTCCACCATTTGATGCTGAAGTATTGATAAAAATTTGCTTGAGCACAACATCTTTTTATAGTCATACCTTAAGCATATTCATTATTGGCTAAATTGAGAAAGTAAGTCTTTTTTGACTGCATCTGAGACTGTAAAAGTCATCCAAATTTTTTCTTTAAAGAAATTACCCATTTGGTAAAAACAACCAAAACAATTTCTTAGGTAGTAATACACCTGCACAATTAAAAATAACCAAAAACAGCCGTTAAAGATTACTAAAGAACTTCTATGGTATTGGTAACTAAATAATCTGCAAAAAGTAACAAGAATACAATCACAAAGATAATTATAAACAAAGCACCGTATAATACAAATTACTCAGCAAACAATATGCACCATGTTTTTATTTCATTAAGAATTGCAAAATAAAATTACTTAAAAATAATAATTACAACACATAACCAAGGTTTCCAAAAATGCAATTATAACACTGTTATATTTGAAATACATTTGAAAATATACAAACCAATAAATAGATTGCTAGAGCAAAATGAAAAAAAAATGTATACTTTATAAACGTTTTAAAACCTTTTTGGTGGATAGCTAAAAAAGCATTGGGCACAGATAAGTACAAAGATTGCATTATCACACACAATTAATGATCTGACATTAACAGTAACCTTTTAAAGCTTACTCAAGTAATATACAAATAATACATATGAATCTATTAATATACAAAGTCCTTTGAATTTCAATAAAATGAAACAAATTATTCATAATTTTAAAATATAAATGGCCAGAATGTAATTACAAAAAAGTTAAAATGACAAGCATCTTCAAATAGAAAGCTTAAAGACTAATTTTAGATATTTTTAATGCTGTACTCAATAACAAGATCAAGATATTTGGCAACAACAACTTTTAATATTGTATTATCAAGAGCATTTTAAATATAGAGCCAATTTAATTATGACTTTGATTAAATTGGCTCTATATTTAAATGCACTGAAATATCAGCCTCAGTGGTTTTCAAGCAAATCTTATGCTGATTTATCACAAAAAACTTTTAAAAGTTTTTTTAAAAATACGAATAGTAAGACAAAATCTTTGCACATATTTAACTACTGAAACACTAATTTCAATCAAAAACAATGCAATAGCATTTAATTTAAAAAAATTTTAAAACTGTAATCAGAATTTATCATATTATAAAAGTAGCAACCAATTTTATTAAAAGTATTTATCTATAAAAAAGTTATATCAATTCAATCAATAAAATTAAAAATTGCAGACAAATAGTAAACTTATTAGTCATCCAGCCATTTAAAAAGCAGTGTTTCTGTTAGTGAAACAAATATCAAACAGATATTTACCCTGTGCATGCTCTTTAGCTTGAAACAAATAGATGCCTACATTACAGCCATATAGCAAGTAGTACTTTAAGAATTGTATCAAAGTCGTGCAAAAGTTTCAAGTTAGACATTTATACTGCATAAAAACAAATATTTATCATAGAATGAAAGGAAAAGTTTTATTAATTGTAACAGTATATGACATACAAAATAAGTACAGTAGAAAAGAACATGTACAAGTATATTTTGTATGTTCTTGATTTATCAGCATTACTATTCTAAAATAACAGACTTTACAGATCAGTTTTTTAAGAAATTGATGAAGCAAGAGCAAGTTTAAACAACAGTTATATATAATTAAAACCTATTAAAAAAAGTTTATTCACTTAACCTTTGGTTTTTACAGCCGTTTTTTAATTTTGTTACAGCAAAAAACATTTATGTACTATATGCTTTATTTATAAAACTTGCCAAATATTAAATATAAAATAGTATTTGGTTAAAATTTTTTAGTTAAAATATTTTCAAATCAATGAATTTTTATGGTTTACATTTACTAATTAAATAATTTATTAAAATATTTGGTACTTTCCTGTTATTGCCCCATCATCAGCAAATAGTGAATGAAAACCCATGACTTTTAGGGTCTCTTCAAGAAATCATTGTTAGTAATTTTTTTTTTGGCGAAAATAACCCAAAATACCCCTTTCAGCACCACGGTGAAATAAAGAAGAAACCAAGAGAAATGTATTGAAAATAACAGGAAGCATGGTGGGGCAATAACAGGAAAGTACCAAATATTTTTATCTATTACTTTGCATACTAATAAAATTACTTTTGTGCAAGTTCATTAAACTAATTGACATTATACAAATGAGATTTTTAATGGACATTGAAAATTTTGACACATAATACTGTACAAATTATACTCAAGGCAGCTGCCATTAAAATTGGTTGCACAGTAGTATAACTATGCAAGGGCTCGTAAAGCTCTTTGAGCAAAATACTGAACATCAATATCTTTATCTTTAGATAAGCGCTGAAGCATAGGTCGAACATCATTAGCTAAACTAGTACCATCTAACTCTAAGCCAATTTTTTCCATGCATTTGGCAACATTAAATCGAACATTAGGAACATTGTCATTTGATAAACGTATAAGAGTTGGCAAAATCAATTTTGTTAAAGGCTCCCCAGCAAGTGTATGTGCTAGTTCATTGATACAAAATATAGTTGTCAATCGCCTCAAATAGTTTTGATCTTGTGCCAAGTTAAGTATTTTTGGAATGACAGCCTCCTTTGCCCAATCAACTCCAAACGTTTCAACTAACTTGCGAAGATTTTGAGTGGCTGCTTCACGAATTGCAAATACATGGTCAACAAGCCACTGCATGCAAAGTTGGTTTAATTTGTCATCAAAAAATTTTCTGCCCAACTGTGCAGCAAGCAATGGCATATGCTCAATAATAGCTAATCGAACTCTCCATTTTCCATCTTCAGCAAGTTCAAAAATAGCTGGGAGTAAAGACTGTGAAAGTTGTTGTATTCCAATGACTTCATTGACACATTCAATGTTTGATATGATATTTAGTCGTACTTCAGGACATTCATCTTTTAATTGGACTAAAAAAAGTGGTAAAAGATGCTCAATAGTCAAGCTCTTTCCAAGAATTGGACATAGGCCCATAATAACAGAGGCTAAGGCTGACTTAACATGTTGATTTGCATCAGTGACCATGTCTTTAACATGTGGCAATATATTTTGCATTATTAATGCTTCCTGCTTGCTCGGTGGAAGATCAGAACAAAAGTCCTTGACTTTATGAGCTACAGCAGAACGAACTTCAGCCTCACAGTCTTTAAGCAATGATTGAAAACCTGCTACCAGGTGCTGACTAGTCAAATTGGGGCCCACAGCTTTTTGTAAATCAGTGAACTTATCAGCTAACATGTATCGAACTCGCCATGACTTGTCTGCAGCAGCTTCCTTGATCAATGGAATTATTTGCTGTTCACATTCATTTTCTCTTAACAATGAAGAAACAGCTACACAACCTTCAACTGACAACAAACGAACTGAATCTTGTTCATCACTTGCAAGGTTACGAAGCAATGGAATAATGTCTGATAAAATATTCTCTTTATCAACTACTTTGGCAAAATCACCAAGCTTGGATGCAGCAGCACGTCGAACCATTGGAGTGTCATCTCCACACAAGTTACGAAATAAATTACGTAATTCTGACTTGATGTTTGATGACACCCTAGAATAAACAACACTAAAGAGCCCACAAGCTGATGTTCTAGATGTAAACCAATCACCAGTAGCCAATCTTTTAACTAGTGGAATCACAAACGCTTCTAAATCATTACTACTATGTTCTTGAGCAATTAATCGAAGTGACTCTACAGCTTTATCTCTAACTACAGTTTCTTCTACCATTGCAAGGCTTTCTAAAGGGGGCAGCAAACAGTGAACAAATTTGGGCCCGCCAACAAGTGGTGTGAAAGTTCCAAGTTGTTCAGCAAGAGCTAGAAGAACTTCATCTTCATCACACATAGAATCTGTTAAAAATGGAATCAATTCAGAACGAGTACGTTCAATACCCAATGCCAAAGCAATAGTAGAAAGTTTTTTCATGCTGTTTAATTGTAGCTGAACATCTTCATTTCTTAGCTCATCAATTAAGACAGCAATAGGATAAAGAGAGTCATCACCTGCTTCATCAGACATGTTGATAGTTACTTTTCATAAATTGCCTAAAAAACTCTTAGCTACAAATTATTAAATAAAAATAATTTCATGTCAAGTATTCTGTTTTTCAACAATTCAAAACTTAAATAATAACTTAATAATTTGAATAATATTAAGATTTTAAAAAATAACTTTACAATCAATTTAAAAGAACAAAATCACTAAATTTAAAAACAACCAAAACTCTTTACAGCAAAGAAAGAAGCTATTGCAGCATAATAACTGAATTGATTAAAAACCTTTCCAATAAAAATGCAAAATTGCTACAATCATTTTATTTTCAACAGTTCAAATTTACTTAATTGCTTAACTTAGTATAATTAAATTAAACTTAAAGTTTAGGCGAATGAAGTATTTTTAATAACCAAGAAAGATTGGGTCTCTTCAAGAAGTCATTGTAAGCAATTTTTTTATGAAACTAACCCAGAATCCTTCTTTCAGTACCAGAATGAAATTAAGAAGAAACCAAGAGAAAAAGGATCTCTCAAGAAGCAATAGTAACCACAGGAGAATTCAGGTTAGTTTCACAAACAAAAATTACCTTTAATGACTTCTTGAAGAGACCCAAAAGATTTTCATTTATATAGGTAGCATGTTGAGTGGTTAAAAGTATTGTGATTGTAATAAACACGGCCTCAATTCAAAATCTATTTGTTCCATTCTGTTGTGTCTTTGGGAAATACATTTTACAGTACTTTTTCTTGCTTGGTGGTCTTGACAAGCAGTTCTAAATTATAGTCATCTCTATAAAAAGTAAAAAACAAAAACAAAAATTTCAAGCAGACAGCAATATCTTGGCATCTCTGGAAGGAGATTAGGGGTAATTGCTTGCCCTACATATAACACCTTCATCACTTTCCTGCAAGTCAGGAGGATAAATATAGAGATAAAAAGAAAGAAATTATATCATAGGTGTTTAAGAGTTAAAGTAAGGGTTGGAGTTAAACCTTAACCTTAAATGTAACAAAAAATCTTTCTTGATTAGCCAAAATACTTCATGCACTTAAACTGTAAGAGTTAGTATTATTTTAAATGTCAAAATGTTGGTAACAATTTAAAGTCTTTATAGGGTCGCCAAGACGTGAACCAGGTCTGTGATCGCGCGCTAATTAAAATTCGAACATGGAGCCTGGTGATTGTGCGCGCTGCTGTTGCCTGCCCTTTAGCGATCTCATATTGCAACAGTTAGCATGAAGAACCTCTGTCTTTCTTTTTGTTTTGACCTTTGTAGGAGAAGGTTACTAGTAGAGCCTGCTGGCCGCTTTCTTATATCCTCCTGGAAATTTAAATAGCCTATTGGCAGAAATTCGGCAAGGAACAAATTCCTTAAAAACTAATTTAGTGTATTTCAACTAACTTGGTGTATTTCAACTAATTTGGCGTCTTTAAATCTAATTTGGTGTAATTAATTTAATTGATTAAAGTTTGGAATAAATTACTGTAATATTATCAGTTCAAGTTTTATTCATTTCTTCTACTGAATTAACAGTCTTTCTTTTAGTTTAGAAAATAGACTTTTTCATAAAAATATTTTTTTATTTATTATTTATTTCATTTTTACTCACAATCAACTTGAAATTAATCATAGTGCATGTAGAAATAAAGATTGTGAATAAGGAAGCAGCGACTAAACGAAGTACGTTATTACATGCACAACGTAAGTTGTGCATGGTCGCTGTACCTTTGAACAAAGCGATGTGATGTTAATAAGAAAAGGAAAGCGAAAAGAAGATAATTAATACACACATCCGAGCCATAGTCAGAGAATGTTGTGTAATCATGGGTGGGAGAAACAACAAACTCAAAGACCAAAAGGGTCTGGACCAAAAGGGTCAGGCAGGCAAAGAAACCCACCAAAAGAAATCCTGCCACGGGTCAAAAGGACCATTTCAAAAGCATATGGCTGGACAAAAAAAAAAAAAATTATATGCATAAGATAGAACATACAAATAGTGAACAAGAATAGGTGCAAAATAATTAAATTATGTGAATTTTCATCAAACTAGATGGGCCGAAATGATCTGGATGTTGCCTTTGAAGTCGCATCGGGCTTTTATCACCTTCAATTTCTTTGTACAATTTGGTGGAGTTACCTGTAACATAAAAAAGAAAACCAACAGCAGAAGTTTTAAACTTTATGAAGTCTATTACCATTAAAAATTACGTTGCAATAAGATGCTTTTGAAATTCTGTACGAAATTTACTATATGATTTTATCTGTTTAATGCTTGTTGGGACTTTATTCCAAGCAAGAGGACCTCTGTATCTTAAAGATTGTTTAGTTACATTTAATCTACAAAATGAAGGATAGAATTTGGACTGGCTTCTTGTACATTTAGTGAATTTGTCGCTTATCAGGTTATTTTGAAAAAAATGATCAAAACATGGTGGTAACATGCCTTTTATATATTTGTACATAAAACAAGTTATTTCTAATTCGGTTATTTGATCAATTGTCATTATGTTGTTGTTTCGCAAGATGTCAGTAACGTTAGCTCTATGATGTAATCCAAATGTTAATCGTATGAATTTATTAGCGATTCGTTGAATTTTTGAGGCTGTGGTTTTATTACCAATATGCCAAGTTGTAATACAATATCTTATATGACTGATTATCAGGGAGTTATACAATACAAGCAAAGTTTTTTTGTCAAAGTGTTTTGAAATTTTTTTGATAGTACCATAACTTACGCAGATTTTTCGTAGAACAAAACATTTGAAATACTACTGAAAACATTTGAAATGCACTCTTGTTTAGAAGCTAAAATTATGACAAAAATGACACTATGCATCCTTTAATAAAATACATAAACAGAAGTGCCAAGTAAAAATATTTGGAATTTAAAACTAGGGTGGTACAACTATAATAATATAATAATTCACGTAAATGCTATCAAAGGCTGCAAAGAATCATTAACCATTGCCAGTAAGAAAAACACAATTATGTCCTTTACTTCAAGATGAAAAAGGATAATGCTGAAAGGCGCTAAAACCTTTTTTCCAGAAAATAGTGCTATATCTTGTTCACTAATTAACAGTTTTTTTTTAACTTATTTTGCTGATAATACTAACCATGAGTTTAACTTTCCCACCAGAAGTTGCAAACAACAGTTATACCTAGTAGCAATGTTTAGCAAGCTTTAAAAAAGAGGAAGATTGAAATCTTTTAAACTTAAATAATTTTCAATTGGATCATTTGTTTAGTCTTTAAAGATACCCTAATATTCAACAAATTTAGCTAGAGGATGGCATTATTTGCAAAGCTTAGTCGGCAGCGTGGTCGAGAGGTTACAGCGCCGTGCTAGTGATCAACATAGTCTCCGTTTAAAACCCACTCGCATCATTCTGTTGTGTTCTTGGAAAAGACACTTTACGGCACTTTCGCCTGCTTGGCAAGCAGTTCTAAATTTTGATCATGTCTCTATAAAACTAAAACACCAAAACAAAAATTTTCAGGCGAACAGCAATATCGTGGTATTTCTGGAAGCAGGGCGGGGTAATTGCTTGCCCTATGTATAGCGACTCCGTCGCTGTCTTGTGAGTCATAGGATAAATATAGAGTTAAAATGAATAAAAAATGAAATAAATGAAATGAATTTAGATAAAAATGTTATTCTAAACCAAGGATGTCCAACCTTTTATTTATTTATTTTTTTATTTTTATCTCTATATTTATCCTCCTGACTCGCAGGAAAGCGCCGGAGGTGTTATATGTTTGGCAAGCAATTACCCCGACCTGCTTCCGGAGATGCCAAGATACCTTGATTGCTGTCCGCTTAAAATTTTAATAGAGTTAGGACTTTAATTTAAAACTGCTTGCCAAGACCACCAAGCAGGGGAAAGTGCCAATGTCCAACCTTGTTCATGGTCGAGTGGTTAAAGTGCCGCGATCGTGATCGATATGGTCTCGGTTCAAAACCTACTCACGCCATTCTGTTGTGTCCTTGGAAAAGACACTTTATGGCACATATTCCCCTGCTTAGTGGTCTTGGCAAGCAGTTCTAAATTACAGTTATATCTCTATTAAAATTTCAAGCAAACAGCAATATCTTGGCATCTCCGGAAGCAGGTCGGGTAGTTGTGCTTACTCTATATATAGCGCCGCCGTCGCTTTCCTGCGAGTGAAGAGGATAAACATAGAGATAAAAATAAAAAAATAAAATAAAAAAAGTTCCATCATGGGCCAAATTTTAAATTGAGGTAAAGTCCTGCAGCAGGTCCCACGAAAGGGGGTTGCAGCCAGTGCGCCGCACCAGGGCCCGTAAGAGTTTAGGGGGACCGTGAGTATCAAAGTTCAAAATTGAAATAGGCAAATGCACTAATTTTTTATTGTTGCTTCGAAGATGAAAGGGATTTCCTTGTGCACAGTCACGAACAAATTTTGCAGAAATGATTTGGAGAAGGCATTTATACAAAAAATTTAAGCTCTAAAGTTTAACGTAATGTCTTGCAAACGTTTTCAGAATCATTGTGACGAAAAAATGGAGGAAAGTAGTAGGCTACAATAATCGAGTGTAGCCGTTTGGCTAGGTAGTAGTAGGGTAGGATAAACGAAGAAATAATATCAAGGAATCACAGAAGCGTATCAAAATTGGTAGGCCTATGTTAAAAACAGGAAAATGGCTGACGCAACGAGACAAGCAACAACGCCATTAATGCAGAAGGAATTCAGGCAACATACACGGTCAGCGTTAGAGGCATCAGTTCACTGGTTCAGGTGAGAAAACGGCCGCTAGTGTGGTTTTCAGCAACAGTCACGTGCATTTTATTGCATATTTTCTAAACGTGCCGCGTTAAGCGCATAAAAGTTAGCCAGCGCATAGAGACAGAATAGAGATGTACCTTGATACCAATATTGAAAGTTTAGCAAAATGATGGTTGCTTTTTATCCTAGATCCCAACAGCTACGATGTGCCGCCATCACTGTAATGTCCGCGGAATGATGCACGTACCCTACACATTTAGATTTTAGACACAGTAGTTAAATTTATTATGTAAATAATCAAATTATAGTAGTTAAAAAATTCTTAAGGTGCTACCACATGGGGCTATAGTACACTGTAAACCAACGATGAGTTTGTTTGATAATATTTTATTCTGTTTATAATTCATGTACAATAATTTTAATTTTTATAAGTAAATTGATTTGTTGAAAAGAAATAGCTGGCAGCTCTCACAAGTCTTGTTATATTTTTCCGAATCTACCTGTCAGAAATATGTATCTGCATGAATCCGTAAGACAAAAGAGGAAAGAAAAAAAGTAAAAGTGATGATAATGACCTTTCCAATAGATTGCTACCTTATCATGGTGGAGGGTTCGCGCTTTCTGTGATCCTAAGAGCAATGCCGTCTGAAGTTTTCAACTCCTTTCAGGGCTAGCCACGGCGGTAAGGTCGAAGGTGAGAAACAAACCAAAAGCAATCTATCAAATGTATCAAAATGAATAGGCCGAATAACAATATTCATACTGCATCGGGCGTCGTGCAGAATAAAAAGGTCCGCATTTGGGCTTTAGTCAGAGGGGCCCGTTCGAAAAGTAAGCTACATTCCCCCCACAAGTTGACCTATTTGTTTTATTTTTGGCATGCCATCAACGTCCTGGTGCTATTATGAAAAAATATAGCAATTTTTTGAGTAGGAGGCACCACTTTTAGATGTATTTTAGGAGGACTGTTTGTACAGCGCACCGTTCGCACCCTAAGCCATGACTGCCCATACAAAAAATATCCCGGTAAACCGGTAAAAACCGGGATTTTTTTAGCCGGTAATATCCTGGTAAAAGCTTGTAAAAGTATGGGTATTATGGTTAATTTGGAGGCCAGTAGTTTACAAGTTTTTTTCTGGTTTACCAGGACTTAATCACAGCAATCCCGGTAAATTCTGGTTTTTCGCGGTAAATATTCCATAGACGATATTATCTTTAAAAAATGAATAAGTTTTTTTCTGGTTTACCGAGACTTGGTCAGAATACATTGTAGGGGAGAGTGGAGTACAGTGAATCGCAAAAGTTAATTTTTGCATTTATTCAAATATGGGGTAACATAGAAAGACCAAACTTTGGTGATCCCCACTAGTGATGTCAACCGCGCAGTGCCGCGTAGTAACCTTTTTTGGAGGATCTTGCGGCGTACCGCGCCGCGCCGCGTGCAAATTATGAAAAGTTTACATTTAAATTTTAAGCAAATCTTATTTTGTATAATGCCATTGCTTGGGTTGCCGATTTAGTTGCTCCCCTTCATTAATCTAATCACAGAAAGCAAAGTGTCAGAAGCATAATCCACTGAATAGCCTCTTACCATAGTACCGGTAATTTATAATGTAAATGGGCGTAAAGCGGCCAAAAAGAAATATGAGAGAAACTAAAATAAATAAAGAGAGAGGTGAACTGCTCTCAAACTTAAAGAAAGCAATGGAATCTAATTGTACAGCTTGTAAAAAGCAATGTGAATTTTGAAGATAAACTTGAGTTAGAGTATGTGAAGCTTCCCCTTTTTTTTAATCAACTTGGCATTTGAATTATTTTATTCCTTTTAGCCGATTATTCAATACCAAAACAAAGTCTTAGCTTTTTTTTTTTTTTATCATTTTTTAGGGTTTTTATTCATTTTTCGCCGTTGGTACTTTTGGGGATTTACCAAAATTTAAAAAGTAATGAACTAAACTCGGCTAATAGTGAACGAGAACCAACTATTGTTACTTAGTCTAATAAACCTTGTTTACAAAATATCCTATTGTGTTACTTTGTAAAGAAGCACCCAAACTTTAAACGCCATTGTTTTTTATATAGGAAGTACTAATTTAAGCAAAACAAAAAAGCAGATTATAAAATCAGACATAGAACTGTAGAATAAATTTTTGAAAATCCTCTCAATGTAAAATTGAAGTTGCCAACCATTAATAAGTAATTACATTTCAATAATTAATTTTAGCAACTCGTAGATATTTCTTAATTTAGTTTTTAAAGTTTAATTGAAAAGTACTCTGTAGCAGATATTTTTTTAAATGAGTTTTTCAAAGTCTTTCTAGTGGTGTCTCAATTTCTTTATAATTTTTAAATGGTACATCTATGCTACTATGTAAATTATGATTTCAGTAGAGCATTAAAAAGTACTATAATATTATTCTCAGCGTAGTTAGGACAAAGCTTAAAGGCTTAAAGCAGTCTTTATATATTACAAAAAAGTTAAAAGTGTTAAACTTAGTTCAATTGATTTAACAAAAACCTATTTAAATTTGGGGTAATACAAAATGTGTTAATGGAGATAAAGAAATTCTTTTTGTAACATGTTAGAAACTATTAAAATAGTTTAAAATACATACACCACAGTGTTAATGTGTTGTATTTGGCAAAGTACTTTGAAAAAAATGTAAAAGCTAAAGCACCATTAAGTAGATGTGTACAAACTGCAAAAAAGGAGTTTGTAATTCAGTTGCTAATCTTATATGACAGTTTAAGACCTATTTTCGTCTAAGAAAGTAAAGAAATAAAGGCCTTTTGCAAAAAAAAAGATTTGTATAAATTCATTAAAATTATATTGTTTTCTCTTCATGTTGCAATTGCATATTAATCTATTAAGCAACATGCTTTAATAAAACATTATTGGATTTAACTTTAAAAAGTCTATTTAGTTGCAATGGTTAGTGGTGTTATTTAAAATCAAATGAATTGAATAAAAATTGATCTTAACTGAACTTATTAATGGTTTAATTTACTTGTATCTAATTTTTCGTGATTTCTTT
This sequence comes from Diplosoma virens, assembly GCA_963680785.1. Lineage (NCBI taxonomy): Eukaryota > Metazoa > Chordata > Ascidiacea > Aplousobranchia > Didemnidae > Diplosoma > Diplosoma virens. The sequence continues at coordinate 14,776,369 of OY796897.1, forward strand.
CAGAATGCAATTTTTAATAGTAGTTAACTACGCCTTAAATTGAATGCACTTATTAAATATAGTTTAATAAAGGTTATTTGTGAGGATTTGATATACTGTTATAGCTGTCAAAAATAGCTTAGCATGAGAACAACTATTGCTTTGACCACAAATGCATATCAAGGGTTTTGGTAAGGTTTTATGGTTGAGAAATCTAAGTAATTTATGCAATATGTTTGAGTGATTATTTTTTCAAATTCCAAGCTAAAAACATTAAAAAAAAAAAACTTGATAGTAAGCAAGGTTTGTGTTTACAAGAAAAGAGATAATCATATTTTCTTTATATATCTTTTCAACTTGCAGGAAAACATTGAGGGGCATTATACTAAGAGCAATTGTTGGCTCTCTTCAAGAAGTCACGTTAGCAATCTTTTTTGGTAAAACTTACCCAGAATCTTCATTCAGCACCAGAATGGAATAAAAAAGAAAACTAAGAGGAAAAAGGCCTTTCAAGAAGCGATAGAAACCACTGAGGATTTGGAATTAGTTTCACAAACAAAAATTGCATATGGTGACTTCTTAAAAAGACCTAATTATCTTATCAGCTTTTAAAGATGCCAAGATATTGCTGTTGGGTTGAAATTTTTTATTTGTTTTTTTTTTAGCTATAGAGACATTACTAAATTAAGGCTGCTTGCTGGGATGCCAAGCAGAGTAATGTGCTTAAAGTGCTTCCAATGATACAGCAAAATTATGCCAATAGCTATTTTTTTATTTTATTTTTTTATCTCTATATTTATCCTCCTAACTCGCAGGAAAGCGACGGAGGCGCTATACATAGGGTAGGCAATTACCCCGACCTACTTCTGGAGATGCCAAGATATTTTCATCTGCTAGTAATTTAGTACAGATATTAATGTAATTTAGAACTGCTTGTCAAGGCCACCAAGCAGGGGAAGGTGCCGTAAAGTGTCTTTTCCAAGGACACAACTATTGAATTGCTAATGCCAATAGCTATTTTGCCAATAGCTATAGAATCTGAAATATAAGGGCTTAGTTTGATGACTACAACAGTGAGTATTGTTTGAATAAACACCTTTTTAAAAAAAGAAAAATGTCTAAAAATTTTCTATTTAAATATATGATTTGCGGTGCAGCGTGGTGCGGTGTAAGTTTTTGCTAACAACTTTGCGGTGCAGTGCAGTGCGGTGTCACAAATAAAAAATACTTGCGGGCTGCGGACACAAAATTTTGTATCCGTGACATCACTAATCCAAACTAAACTGGTTTAAGCTACGTTTCACACTAATAAAAATTTTTTGGGATTTTTGATCATTGAGTTATTTTATATTAAAGGTGAGCAGAAAATTGATTCACTGTGTACAGGTACCAGTACATAGTGAATATAGTACAATACTTTATTTTACAAACAAGTTATTAATTCAGCTGTAAAGATTAACTTTAAAGTTTAATCATTATGTTATTAAATTAGGGTTACCATATTTGAAAAAGCAAAATTCCGGACAGTGCATGACTACTTTTCATGAGACCATATATATGTGCTACCACATTTTGTCACATCCAAATTTGACCTATAAAATTGGCAATGCAACACACAAGATGTTTCTATACTAAATTCATTCATTTTTGTATTAATAAAAAGAGCAAGTTGATGTTTAGCTTACAATAATTTGATAACGAATATTAAAAAGTACAAACAGGGTGACAAAACACTACCATCTCCAAACTTCACTTTAACATTGGTTACGGTGTTATTTATGCAAAAATACCAGTGACGGTCGGTCAGGGTAAGCAATGCTTACCCAAGCAGAAACGGCACAAGTGCAATCTTTTCGTTTCGTAAGTTCAGCAATATATTATTCAAAGAAACACACTTAATTTTTGCTTGAAATCCTTATTTCCCTCTTTTAACCTTAGCTGCAAACGTTGTACGATACTCATGCTAAAGCGCCAGCTACCAAAATGAAAAGTATTGTCTTCAATCACGAGCAGAATCTCACACCAGGCAGGGTAAGCACTCTCTAAATATAGCTACGGACCGTCACTGAACAAATCTCAACTTCAGAGTGAAAAATAATAATGAGAATTAGGTTGTGCCGAAAAAGGAAGAACAGCAATTATATGCTTAAAACAAATTAAAGACACGCTTGTAAGTCAAGTCACTACAAATTTACTCTTCTGACCATGCATATTTTTCGGAAGATCTAATTCTCTTCAATAGGGCCTTGTCTGATTTCAAAAATGAAAAAAATTCACTACAGCACATATCTTTGAAATTATATTGAAGAGTCAATATGCCTTTCATAGTCGCAACGCTCAACTTGTTTCTCTCTTTAGTCCACTGACTTTGCATCAGTGAAAAGACTCTCTCTACATTGGCATTGTGGGATGTAACCGCAAAGAAAAACTGTACAATTCTTAAAATTTCTGAGTGGCATGTGATGTTCTTAGACTGATCAAAATATTTGCACCATTTCTTATGCGTTGGCAGTTTAATGAATTCTTCGTCCTGTACGTAACTTTCCACAAACTGCTTCAAGTTACAGATTTGGTCAAAGCACTTTGCATCGTCCACATCAACCCCTTTATTAATCAGATATTCCAGGCAAGGCTCTACATCATTACAACTTGGTATCTCGTTCAAGGTCATCCATTTGAAACAAGCAAACTCTTCCATTGATTTCATCCATTTGCACAGGTACTCCAAGCATCTCTCATAGAGGCTTGCAACTTCGGAAAGAAAATTGTTACATTCATCTTCATATCCCTCTTCTCTTTTTTCAACTAAAAGCCTTTTAACTGTCAAGGACATAAAGTTTTCATTCTTCCTTTCCACAAGCACCTTGTGAACCAGCTCCAAATTTTCTAGCACTTCTGCAACGGAATTGTTTTCTCTCTCAACCAATTGAATACGTCCATGAAACACGGACATTAGTGAGTGCATATGCCAAAGGTATAACTCGCTCATTTCATTCTCAAAGAACCGTTTAATAACTATTGGTGGATGTTCTTGTGACAAAAAGTAGGACTTCAGGGGGGAAAACATTTCTAACAATCTTGAAATTCCAGGAAACAAGGAGAGCCAGCGAGTCTTGCTATGAGAGAGAAGTCTCTTGTATTCACAATTTGCAAATTCACAGTATTCTTTCAGTTGTTCAGTTCTAACTGTGTAAATAGAAAAATATTGATATATTTTATTGATATTATTTTCAATATCGATGTTCATTCTTTCAGCCAAATGATGAATACAATTGTTCAAAACGTGTGCTGAACAGCCAACCCCAATCAATGACGAGTTTAACATTTTCTTTAACTTTGCAAACACATTGTTTCCTTGCTCATTACGCCGAAGTCCTCCAAACATAGTATTGCAGTTGTCTCCTGTAAATGCCACACATTTTTTCAAAAGCATCCTTTTTTCTAAGGTGTCTTTTACATAAGTGGCAATTGTGTCGGCAGTCTCGTTTGCCTTGTTTGTAAACTCAATCAATTTTGATTGCAAACCACCTTTCCTCCAGTCAAAATACTGAATAATTATAGGAAATAATTTCAGTTCATTGTAATTGCTGCCATTTGTTGCAACGCTAAAATACGCGATATCGTTTTCTTCAAAACTTTTCAGAACAGCATCAATAGAATATTGCGCAAGTACGTTAGTAACAACTTTTTCTGTTTTTGTGCGGCCACTATTAAACTTCTTCGCTACATTAGAATCAGGAAAAATCTTTTTAAGTAAAACCGATGTACAGTCCATGGACAAAAAGCTATGATGATGCTTAACAGCGTGAAATGCAAGAGTGCCTTCTGCGGCAGTGATTTCATATTCGCATTTGCTTCCTGCTGTAACAAAATAATTTGTCGTTTTCGTTGATGCAACAGCCCCTCTTACTGCTTTGCGATGTTTTTCCGATTGCAGATGTGTGTTTAAATCGCCATTACCTTTGTGCACGACAGATATATAGGTTCCTGATTTGCAAACCAAGCATTCTGCCTCGTAATCATTCCTGCCTTTTCTAAAACATGGATGTTTTTCTTGCATCTCGTTAGTGAATGTGCACTTTTGTTTAGCATTAGCCATTTGAAATAATATCTTTCTTATTAACAATAAATACAATCCAACTAAAAATGCATAATCTAAAATAACAAAGTAATTTACCACCAGACTAACTGAACCAAATGGTTTCTGAGCCTTTGTCGCCAGCGCAGGAGAATATTCGTTGAAAAGCTATTGGGATTAGCACTTTGGATCCCGACTTCCTGACTAGCTTCTTATTCAAATAGAAAGATCCACAAGCAAAGCTTTGTGGTATAAAACTTCTGTATTCAACTGACTTACCAAAGAACTAGCTGCTATCAAATACATTTGCAACTGCTCAACGAAACGAGTAAACAGTCAGCGAATAATAATCAGAAATAAACGGTAGCCAACCCTGTCAATAACAACCAAGTATCAGTCCGTCAATCTAGGCTAAGCCAGTCAATCAACAATACTTAGCAAAGCCACTCAGTATAATCCAGGAAATAAACGCAGCCAGTCAGCAGTCAAGGATTCTATATCAAAAATTCACTAGGCTTCCTTCTCTATGACATTTTAAGTAAATCTCTCATTTTAAGTGCAAAATCGCCTGCTTTTACAGTATAGACTGCTGGAATATTCTAGTAATTTTCGCAGCATGTGATCTATATCTAACCAATTCGGATGCAGCACAACGAACAATAAGTTCAAGAAAGTTCCAAAGCTCCAGAAAGTTCTAAGTGGTAAACATCATTGATAAGGAAAACGCTCTGTTACATCATAATTCTGTACAACCTCGTAGAAAAAAATATGCGCACGGTACGAAATAACAATGTTCTGGATTGGCAGTGTGCACAGTACGATTGCAGATGCAGTAAAATGAGCTGGCTGAGCGAATATTCTGGAAAAGAACCACACCAGCAAAGATAACGTCCAAGGCATTAATATCAAAGCAGTGAGTGAGCTAATAGCCAAAAGACATGTACAATGTTTAAAGTTAAACATAATTTACAGCAGGGATGTCCAACTCAAACACGTCGCGTGTCACGTGTTGGACATCCCTGATTTACAGGATTATTCCCACAATTATAATTCCCCCAAAACGCCTATCATAAAATTCCGGACATTTGAGCATTTTTTAAAATTCCTTCCGGACGCAAAATTTAACCCTAATTCCGGACATGTCCGGAATTTTCCGGACGGTATGGCAACCCTAATTAAATAAAATAGACAACTAAAAAAATGGCTAAATATCAGTAAATTAATGCACAAAGCCTGCACAACTCGCATCAAAAAACTTTAGAAAATAGAAACGCAACAAAATTAATGAAATTCATTTTCATGGAAAAAAATTATTTAGTTTGAAACATACGATGCGACTTTGCTTAACACAAGAAATTTTTATATGCAGTTAAGTCTACTGAAAATGATAGTTGGATCCTTGCCCTTAAAGTTCCTTCAGAAGTTTGTGGACTTGGCAGTTTAAGAACCACATCGCTTTTTGCTACATCACATATATCTGCCACATTAGGAAACGTAAAGCAACCCCAATACGACTTTCGTAAAAATTTTACTTCGTATTCCACACCAACGCTAGTGATTATACCAACATACATTGCGATTCGCCATTTTTCCGTAAAAAATTTGCATAGCACAAAATCGCTAGTTTGCAGGTCTTTGTATTATTTTATTTATTTATTTATTTATTTTCATTTATACTCACAATCAACTTGAAATTAATCACAGTGCATGTAGAAATAAAGATTGTCAATAAGGAAGCAGCGACTAAACGTAGTACGTTATTACATGCACAACGTCTGTTGTGCATGGTCGCTGTACCTTTGAACAAAGCGATGTGATGTTAATAAGAAAAGGAAAGCGAAAAGAAGATAATTAATACGCACATCCGAGCCATAGTCAGAGAATGTTGTGTAATTATGGGTGGGAGAAACAACAAACTCAAAGACCAAAAGGGTCTGGACCAAAAAGGGTCAGGCAGGCAAAGAAACCCACCAGAAAAATTCCGCCACGGGTCAAAAGGACCATTTCAGAAGTATATGGCTGGAAAAAAATTTATATACGTAAGATAAAACAGTAATACAAATAGTAAACAAGAATAGGTGCAAAAGAAGTAAATTATGTGAATTTTCATCGAACTGGATGGGCCGTAATGATCTGGATGTTGCCTTTGAAGTCGCATCGGGCTTTTATCACCTTCAATTTCTTTGTCCAATTAGGTGGAGTTACCTGTAACATAAAAAACCAGCAGCAGATGTTTTAAAATTTGTGAAGTCTATTACCATTAAAAATTACGTTGCAATAAGGTGCTTTTGAAATTCTGTACGAAATTTACTAAGCTTATATGATTTTATCTGTTTAATGCTTGATGGGACTTTATTCCAAGCAAGAGGACCTCTGTATCTTAAAGATTGTTTAGTAATATTTAATCCACAAAATGAGGGATAGAATTTGGACTGGCTTCTTGTACATTTGGTGAAATTGTCGCTTACCAGGTTATTTTGAAAAAAATGATCAAAGCATGGTGGTAACATGCCTTTTATATATTTATACATAAAACAAGTTATTTCTAATTCGGTTATTTGATCAATTGTCATTATGTTGTTGTTTCGCAAGATATCAGTAACGTTAGCTCTGTAATGTAATCCAAATGTCAATCGTATAAATTTATTAGCGATTCGTTGAATTTTTGAGGCTGTGGTTTTATTACCAATATGCCAAGTTGTAATCACATAAATGTTTAGAAATTAAATATTGTAATCATTGGCATCAAAATCCTCAGAAAAACTTATATCCGATTCATCAAAGCATATTGCAACATCCTCACTGCTGGTTCGTGAACATTGAATGATCTTTTTCTTGCACTTCTTAGATTCAACTTCCTTTTCCTTTTTTTTCGGTAAGCATTTTTTCTACCACAATAGCTTTTTTCACTGGTGTGTCCATAAAATTTGAGTTTTTTTTTTCTTTTCTTTGCACAGGACGATTTCTTGCTTTGTTGTGTGCACTGAGGTAGTGGTGAGACCGTCTCCGGAGTAATAGTAGCAGCAGATATTGACAAAAACTCAGATGCATTTTCGATTCTGATTCTGGTAGACGATGTAGATGAATGGATTAATACGTCTTCTGTCTCAGTGGTTGTATCGCAATCATTGGTGCTACAGTGGGGCCTGTCCGAGACATATGAAGACAAAAATTTATCTTCTCCAAATACATCTCTATTAAACGGCCATATGCTACTGGCAGCAAATCTTGATCTAATAGTCCTGGGTGTTAATGCTTGCTCGTCTGCTTTGCCAACTAGCTCTGCCACATCATAAATGGTAATAGTCTTACCAGGATGACTAACCATAAAAACATTTGCAGCTTGATTATAAAACGTTTTAAAAAGGACCATATACCGATCGATCAGGGGGTTGAAGCTTGTAGCTACAATGTGGTGGAAGCATAAGAAGAGTAACACCATTCTTTTTGGAAAGATCTATTGTTTCTATGCTGATATGGCTATCATGATTATCCAAAATTAGTATGACTAGGCGATCTTTTGAGCATTTTGTGTGTTTAATAAAATGCTTTATAAATTCTGTAAAGCATGCACCAGACATCCATCCAGACGGATTTGCTACACCAATCGAATCTGGAGGAGCACCCTTCATCATGTGATCTCTCAATTTTACTCGAGGAAAGACAAGCATTGGTGGAACAGCATTACCAGCTGCATTAACTGCATAGAATACGGTAACCAAAGCCCCTCTTTCACCTGATGTCAGCTTTTTAACTTGCTTTTCATTACGACAAGCAATCACTTTGGTCTTTCTTACCGACTGCACAGTCGTACAGCCATTTTCATCAGCATTACATATGTCTGACGGACTGTAGATAGCCCTTTTCACACTCCTCTAATTTGTCAAAAAAAAAAGGGGACACGTTAGTCTTGTTAAACGAAGTTGCTCTTGCGAGACTGGTTGCCTCTGGCTTCCGTAAAGAAAGTTCAGGAAATCTCTTAAAAACCAGAAAGCCAATCTTTCCCTGCAGATTTATTCTTTTCCCAATTGGATGGGAAGAATTTCTTTACTTTTATTGCAAATTGATATGCTAATTCCTGAGCAGATTTTGCAGGTAAACCGTGATGAATTTTTGATGCTTTTGTAAAGTAGTCCTTTAACATAGTCTCTTCAGCATCCGAAAATACTTTCCGGCAATTGTATCTTGGTTCAAAACTAACATCGGTAGAATGCTCGAAAAATTTATACTTGTATACATAGCGCACAATGTTGTAAATGGAATGGCATATTCTTCAGATACATTGTGGATTGATGCTTTATTTTCAATAATTTGTTCTACAGCTTCTTTTATCAATCCCGAAGGAGTAGCACCAATTTTTCTTGACTTATTTTTAGCTCTAGGCATTTTTAATATTTATTTATAAACGTACAGTATCAAAAAAATAAAGTACTAGAACCCAATTTATTTAATCATAAAATCCGGTACCCAGTGAATCACTTGCGTCACTGATCCACTGAGGCATGATGCATTGTGTACTATGGCCGGTCTATAAGCAAAAGTAATAAAAACACGCCGTTCTACAGCAAACTTTGCTTCACATTTTATTAATATTTATCCCCATATAAAGCTCTTATTTTTCATAAATACAGCTTTGCCTAAGTTTAACCTTGCGCTAAAATATAATCAAAAGTGATAACTAACATTTTTTTACTTTTTACCACCAATATTAGTTATTTCTTTTCTGAAAAGTAGTTTTAACTCTGTGCTACCTGGAAGTTTGTTTGTGAAAAGAAAGCTTTACTATCGTCATGCAAAGTGATTATTGTAAAATTATATGAAATATTTTTCAATTTAGATTGGGTGATTCACTGTACCCCACTCTCCCCTATACCATAAAAATTTCTCACAAAATCCAATTGTTCATCACTAGTCTTAGGAAAGTATCTGTCGAATTCGTTTTGAAGGTTTGACAAATGTTCTACACTATCTTTCTCAACAACTTTTAGAATACTGCTCTCCTTTCTGCTGTCAAGAAGCATATCCGCTTTTTCGAACATTGCAAAATTGTAGATTTCAGCTTTTCTTTTCCAATTTGCCAACTTAGCTTTGAAAGCTTTTAGTGCATCGACAAATTTGATGACATTAGTATTTTTGCCTTGCATCTGTAGGTTGAGTTTGTTAAGTTGTTCAAATATGTCACACAAATAAGCTTGAGAAATTACCCACTGTTTGTTATCTAGCCAAGCGTGATACTCAATCTTTCCTTTGAGAAGACAAGATACTTTTAATTCCTCTCGGAGTTCAAAGAATCTTTGCGTGACATTGCCTTTGGATAGCCATCGAGTCGGAGTGTAATAGAGAAGCACCTGGTGGTCTGAATCCATATCTGCATAAAATGCCTTAAAAAAATGGGAATTTAAAGCTCCTGCTTTAATAAAATTAACTATTTTTATTATCTGATCAAGAATTTTTTGAAAAGACTCGGGTAATGTCTTGGAAGCTAGGGGTTGCCTATGCAACATGCAGTGAACACCTTTACTTTTTTGGTGCTTGCCTTTTTACTGAAGCTTGAAGGCCTGAATTGCATCCCAAAATTGCTGGGGCACCATCAGTGCAACAGCGAGCAAGATTTTCCATTCCAAGCGCTTAGTTGTGAAAAATGTTGTAACTTTATTCAGAATATCTGCTGCTTTTGTAGTAGTTTCAAGAGCGGAGCAGAATAGAAACTCCTTCTAAAATGCTTTGTTGCAAACATATCTTGCGCACACCATCAACTGTGCACATGAAGAGATATCTGTTGATTCATCCAGCAGGTTTGCAAAAAGTCCAAACGGAGCAGTTTTGATTTCCTGTACTACTCGACTTTTTATATCAAAAGACAAATCCTTGATTTGCCTTTGAATGGTGTTATTTGACAGCGAAATTGTAGCTAGCTTTTTTTCTGCCTCTTTTCCTAGCACTATGCCAACAGTTTTCAGAATGCAAGGCTTGATTAGTGTTTCGCCAATAGTATGTGGCTTTTTCTGTTTTGCTATCTCAAATGCCACTAAATAAAATGCTTCTAACAGTGTTTTTTTTTTTTTAAATCGCTAGAAGCATTCAGTCTCATTGACTTTAGTGCTCTCCTTTGACGTTCGAAATAGGTTTTGTCCTTATTTATGTGTTGTGGATATACATTTTATAAGTATTGCTTGAGCTTTGCTGTTCTCATTGAGTCATTGGGGAGTATTTTATTACAAAGCACGCACTGTGGCTTTTTTTCACTATATAGGCTATAATGACCGATGCAAAACCGAGCTAGATATATGATTCATCATATTTTCGTTTTTTAGCACTCACGTCTTTGCTGCTAGGTTGCTAGTAACTAAGCATAATGCTAAATCGACACAAAAACTGTTTTAGGCTATTAGTATTTGGCTGCATATCTAATTTTATTACACCAGGCTAGCCTATGTTAGAAGTTAGTTGTTCATATAAACTGAACATAAAAAGTTACTAACTGTTTTATGTTCAGTTTATATGAACAACTAACTTCCAACATTCCAAAGTATTACCTGTCTAACAATCGAACTCCCGGCCTAGCAGCCAATCTACATACTGCACAACCTACTGAAGTTGCACTGCCTTTTGGTAACCTAATAACTGGAATGTATTTTAATAATATGCTTTGACAAAATCTATCTACAATTTGCTCTAGGATATAACTTGTAAAACCTTGCAAGTATCAACATTCTTCGGAAGCTATGCTAAATGTTCAACATGACTAATAAGAGTTACGGTAGCCTACCAACATATCCTTCTTCGTTGTGCTGCCTATGTTTATCTGAAGGACTGCTAACAAAACATTATTCCCCTATTATTGACAACAGTATGTTACAACAACGGTCTTTGTGACAATCATATTTAATTAATTGAAGCACAACAAATACTTACAATGTATGCTAGTTAACGGTAATGCGATAACAATCAACACTACGATGCGGGAAGCTAGATCTGTTAATGCAGCGAAAATATTGTGTATGCGGCAAGAGTCTAGCGTCAATTTAACACCATTTGGGGGGACAGTACGGCTTGGCAATACCAATATTCAAATATTTGATTCAGCTACCGGTACCGGACCAATTTCCTGGCTAAAATTATTTCCTGCATTGAAGTGGTAGTTATTTTATAAGTATCAATAGTAACGGATTTAACTCAAAAGTTAAATTCCTCCTCTAAAATGGTGAATTCCTCCCTGGTCGGGAACCGTTGAGCTAGATCATTCTCCAACTTCTAGGGAGAACGCCTTTTGCTAGAACCAAATCGTATATGCGCGAACATTCCACCATAGTGACGCTGGATAAAAACATATTACGTCATTACTGTCAGGCGAAAAGAGAAAAAGGATAAGAAAATACATCAAGCAATAGAAAGCAAATTGTAGATATTACATCACACAATACTAGAGTAGCGCTTCACTGGCGACACGATTATTCTTTCATAATAAAACTTTGAATTACTTTTAACGGGAATAAACTATACATATCACGATTAAAATTATTATGAATGAAGTGTGACAGTCAGGATCGCCTGAAAAACCTGGCTTGGCTCAGTATTGAGTCCGACATTGCAAAGCAAATAAACTTTGACAGTATAATTTGTAGTTTTTCCAAAAAAAAGCAAGCAAGGGAAAGCTGTTTGAATAAAATAAGTCAATTTAGCAAGTGTTTTGATCATTTAGGCCCATATGTTTTCGGTAGGCTGTAGTCTTTATAAAACAGTGAGCATTCAGATGATGAATGACATAAAACATGAATTTGTAAATAACGTGCGAAATGGACATGCATAAAGTTTGATTAAGATCTACGTTTATGTAAAGCAATTATGTAAAGCAATTATAAGTTTGATAAAATGGTTCACAGACATTTTAAAAAGATTTCCGATTGCTTAGAAAATATAACATAGTGCAACTGAATCATCTAGATATGACTAGTTTTGGAAAGGGGATCCAGAAAAGGTCTTGCACCAGCACATTTTTTCATCTCAACGGCCCTGCTCGGCGGGCCGTAACAAGGTTTTTACTTTGAATCAGATTCTGATTTGTCAATTTTCGTCTCCGCAATGAGGTGTTCTCCAAAAAAAAAAAGCCTTCACTTTGAATCCGAGTCTGATTTGTCGATTTTCGTCGTCAAATGTGAACTAAGAAAACTCGCGAAACTCATTTTGGGAAACGCTTTGAAATAGTTTTGAAAATATATCTAAAAATTTGGAATAGGCAGTGAGCCGCAGGTTGGACGTCTCCGTTCTAAACTTAATTTCTTGGTACTTTATGCATCTTCTTAGTCTATTTTGACGCTTATTATACAACTTTAAGAGTTTCTGCGCACTGTTTAATCTTGTGATGCTTGCTGGGAAGCATCTTGACTCGAAAACGTTCTGTTCTTATTTGCTCCCTGATCCAGCTCAAATTTAATTACATTCAAGTGTATGTGTTTTTTTGTGTACGTGTTTTATTCGCTTTGTGGCTAAGACCAAAACAAATTTTTCCAATTTTAACGTAAATAATATAGCCTACAATAAAATGTAACAGTGCGGCTCCCTCTTGTCTGGGGTTCCTGTGCAGTGTATTGGTTGCACAGGTGGTTGTTGTGGCCTTGATTAAATGTAAACGTAATTGTTAAACAGATATATATTTTATAGTCCTACAGCAGCAGTTTTGCACACCTCTCGTTTTGCTCTTGCTTTTTAAAGTGCCTTAAAAATGCACTTATAAAAAAAATTAATTGATAATATGAATTTAGGGTTACAACTTACAAGTCATTTTACAAGCGCTGAACGTGGCAAAGCCCTGAACGGAACCGAAAGGACTAGTTCTACTGAGTTCCTTTTTATATTTTTTTAGTAGCTAGGCTAGTGTTTTTCAAGCTTTTTGTCACGGCGACATGTTTACAAAATTCTTACAAAAGAATCATGCGACACATTTTAATAAATAAGAGTCAGATTTAACGTGAAAATCTTTTTTTTTTTTAGAAACGCTACTTTTTAGCGACACACCGGAGCCCATTTCGCGACATAATAAAGTGTCACGACACACTTTTTAAAAACACTGAGCTAGGACGGAAGTCCTTCAAACTTTTAAGGTACACAGGCCACTTAATACTTTCGAACTAGTTAAATCACTCGGGACTAAAAAATTTACCTGATAGGTGATCTAAAATATTCCTTACCATCTATTGACCAAATGTTTTTGAAAAAAATTTGTGTTTCAAGTAGAACATCGTACATACTCGTAGATTGGTACACAGATTAAAAATGAATAAAAAAAAGTGTACTCTAGATTAGTGGCGTGCGGTGACCTCTGAGACTAGTCATGAAATTGGCATGCAAAAACCGGGTCATGAAATTGTGTATTTTATGGGTAGTCAATGACTCAGACATGCAATATACATGAGTCAGACATTACTAGTAGGAAAAAGATTCTGTGTGAGATTCTAATTTTTAATCCTAATAACATGGTGTTCAAGACCAATTTTTGTCCTAGATTCAAGGTGATCTCTAAAAAAAAAAGGGTTATCACTTCAAATCGCTCCTAGGGAAAACACTTTTTGTCCTAGAAATGCAGTGATCTCTAAAAAAAAAAAAAAGGTAATCACTTCAAATCGCTCTTGGGCAATGCACTTTTTTTCCCTAGAAATGCAGTAATTTTAAAAAGGTCTTCCCTTTCAATTTCTCTCAACTTTTTTCCTTTTTGTCCTGAAATTGTAGCATTCCCTAAAAAAAGGTCTTCACCTCAGATCAGCCTCAAATTTCTCTAATTTCCTTCCAAATCAGTGCCGTTTCTCATTAAATTAAAAAATATATGCCTCATCGCGCAAAAGTTCGTCATGCAATCCCTAAAAATTTGGTCATGCAACGCATGACTTGCATGCCCTGAACGCACGCCATTGCTCTAGACTTTGTACACAGATTAAAAAAGTTTCTCAGAGGTTCAAAGCTATGTTGGGAATACAGTAAGTCGCAACTACGAAAGATTAAGAACAAAAACTCAAGTTTCAAATTAAAAAATAAATATTTTATATCTTTAATTTCAAAATAAATGCCTTTTACTACTAACTTACAAGCAGTTGTCAAAAATCGTTTTATTTTTTTACGGCAGTTATTTTAACAAACAAACATCGGTCTTAATAGACAATAGCGTAACGAAAGATATTATAGTAAAACAAAATTAAGATTTAAAAACATTAGTACACACCTTCAAGGCACAAACGTATTTAAAGGCGGCTCGGGCTAATTACATACAATAATAGTCGATAATACAGGATTTGCTGTTGATTGTTATAGGGAAAAGATTTTGAGTTATGCATTTTCTATTTATTCCTATTTTTGAATTTTGACATAGAAATTTTGATGCAACCTAAGTTGCGTAACGAAAAAAGAAATAAATTAAATAATTCTGAATAAAACTTTGATGGGTCGAAACAAATTACAATCGATTTCACAATTACAGTACAAGAAATAAATTTGCTGAATCAAATCAACAAAAGTTGCTTTCGCAACTTTGGGAAACATTAGGGCTCGTTTCCACTACAAGCGTAAAATGGAGTATTCTTTGTTTGTTTTATTGATTTTTTGCTTCGCTAAGCGCTTGCTTAGATTTTAAGGGCGGAAAGATCGATAAAAGAAAGCTCCATTCCACGCTCGTAGTGGAAACGAGCCTTTAGGCAGCCAGTTGACAAAGGGCTATTTGAAACGAACAAAACCGTTCAAACTAGTATAAAGTGCAAAGCGTTAAAATACCCGAAAAAATGAGTATACTGCAAGCAATTGTGGTAAAAGCAACTATTGAAGCATTGAATCACTATATTGACGAGTGTGAAAAAATTTTAAATATAAAAAAATATTATCAGTGGCAAATTTAAAATGTGTTTTGTTAAATTGGGAAACAAAAAAACATTATGCAAAATTTTCAGTAATGATGGCGATGAAGGTTAAATTGTAAAAAATTTTGTTAGCTTCAAGTAAATTTAATTTGGCACAAAAAAATGCTAACCAAAAAATGAAATAATGTCATTGCGCAATAATTTTAATCAAAACGAAAAATTGCTACTTTAGATCTTTCAGAAGTTTTAAAACGATTAGTTCTTCAATTGAAGCATTTCCGAAAGTAGTTTTACCACCTTTAGTTACTTCGGCGTTTGTTTAATTTAAAGGTTACATCGACTAGACCCTAAAAAGATATATTTTTTGACGGAGTTTGTTACATTTCGAACAAGTGATACAAGCAAATCAAAAACGCATTTGTCTTGCAAGTCCAATCTGATTGGCGTACTCTTAAAAGATAAAAGTTAAAAGAAATTTTTGTAGGATTTACAGCGAGGTATTGAAACCTATTTGACTTTGTACAGTTTGTCCATAGTCGCTCGTTTCATCTACAGTGTTCGATGGCACGTGGCTTACATGACAAGAGCCTTGATATAACGAAAACGTTTCACCAGGAGTTTGTTCACCATGGATCGATGTTATAGGAACAGTGTTGGATCGCTTAATTCGAGGATGAGAAAAGAATTGACTCGGGTTTTTTGAAAACGTTGGATTGGGAAATCTAGAGTGACAGTGAGGACTCCGGTTGTATCGTTGAAAATACATATGTCCGTAGGAGTCGGGCGGATGCCTGTCCATGTGGAATGGATGAGGATGCATGTACGGATGATACGGAAAACTGTGAGGTGCTGCGGAATAGTTAGGATGCTGAAATCGGTCATTTGCAAAGGACCCGGACATAGAAAACAGAGCCTCCGGTTCACAAACAAATTTATAAACGTAACGTTCTCCAGCAACCTAAACAAATTGATAAGATTAAGGCAGGTTCACACAACAATTATCGCTTTTTATCGCTTTTTACTTTAACTTCACGGCACAAGAAAAGTAGATAAACGTCATGATAAAAGATTAATTGAAATTTTCAGCAACTGGAAGTGCAAATTGTTTTTTACTTACCATTTTTTACGCATATATCAATTTTTATATATTATGCGAAAAAGAAAGAGAATCGTATAGGTCCGAACTTTAGTTTATAATTCTTAAAAGCATTTCATAATTTTCTCAAAATTATGTGTCACGCAGAACGCTTGATTTTATGGCAGAATTGATGTGGCAAACTGTTGGTAAAACACTCGCAATTGGTTGTCAAGGTTTCTCTAAAACGAAGGGCTGCGGACTGTGAAAATTTAAATTCCAACTTCTATTAATCCTAAAATACCACGTTTAATTCCAACTTCGGCTTATTTTCTTCAGTTATATGCATATTGTATAAATACCCGTACACACCTACCATGAAGCAATGCAATATTAAATTAATATTGCACCGGTTCTTGGTTATTTACTGTTTATGGTGAAAAGCATTCTTTACCTTTTTACCGATTACCGGTTTGTGCATCTCTATGTAATTGCAATGGGGACATCATTAGAAGAATGGACTATTTGCTTTTTTGTTTAATTGAAATGACTATTGATTTTTGGGTGCTTTTATGCCCGTTTTACGCCCGTAGCATTAATCAAGCATGGTTTTATTCGTTTTGGTGGTTGTATGGGCATTTTCACCTCGCTTAAATAAATTTTAGTGGTGTTTCTGTCACACACATATTTAAAACATTGAGTTTTTTGGGTAATGTCAAAAATCATTCTCTTTTATGTTCTGGTTGAGGCATGTGAGGATTTTCTTCCGTTAGACTTTAGCCAGGTAACCGCGACAAGACCAATTTTTATTATATTTAGGAATTCAACGTTGACTTCCAACGACTCTGAGACAGGATCTACAACCCTTTTGCAAAGTACGTCAACATATTCAAAATAATGTTTCTTTTTACTTTCTGCATAATTCCCTTCTCGTAGTAGTAGCGCAAGGATCGGCTCAATTTGTCGTAATTCATCGCCGGTCGATTCTTCTGTACTCCCCAGCGTCTGGCAACCTGCCAAAAACGTTTAAAACTTTACTCTTTTGTTTTCGAAGTGTAGAATTGAATTTTATTTTTTTCCACCTTGCGTGAAACCAAAAAACGTTCCACGCAAAGTCAATGATCGATAGTTTATCTTTTTAATAGATTGCCTTTCAATAAAGTGTCGGATCACGTTTAAATATAGTTTAAGTCTTTGAAGGACATACAAAAAATGGTCGGGAAACTGAGGTGAATTACCCCGTATAGGTCAAAATCAAACAATTTTAAGGAAAATCAAGCTGTAAGAAAATAAAGCTGGCTTGGCAGCAGGAAGACACTTGAATTACATTTGACATTCACATTTCACAGCATCATCAATCTAAAATAAATTTGGAGTAAAAAAAAAGAAGCAGACCTCTTCCGGTTCAACGAGCTTAAACTCTAGTCCTCTTCCAGTCCATACGATAACTTGATGATTGTTGGCTGGATCTTCAAGGAGCGAAATTAAAAATTGCCACAGCGGAAGACTTCCTCTTCTTCCGTTGTATCCGGTTGGAGTTTCTCTAAATTTAAATTCATCTGGTTTTTGATTTTTGTATATTTCATTCTTATGAAGACGATTAAAACCAGTCCACTCTGATAAAGGTTTTTCAAATCAAATGAATGAGAAATGTTTCAGGTATGTTTAAATTAAAAACCAAGTTTTTGATTAATCGAGAAAAAATTTCTCCGAATACATTTTGTCCCAAAAAACGTTCTGTAATTTTTAGTGGTTTTTGACCGAAAAGGCAAGCTCCTTTATTAAAGCGTTGAAATGTTTCAAGGGAGGCACTGATATTAAATTACATCTTTCTCGCTGCAAATTTATTCTGCCAACTTAAAAATTACTTTGGTCTCGAAATCATAGAGAAACTTGCACTTAAAATTGTCATTTCGCATAGTGACTTTTGTCTTTCTTTTTTGAAGCGAAGAGACCTTTTTATGGTCTTTACTTTTGAGAAAAATTATCACTTTTTCGCCTTCAATTTATATTGAAGACCTTTTTTGCCTTCGCTTCGACGGTGGCATGCAAACTTTGAGCGCAACTACTTCCCACTCAATCACTTAAAAGAGAAGTTGTAGTCGAAAAAAGGTTATGAAGAACTAGTGTACATTCTAAAATAGCAAATAGCCTACTGGAAACTATGACTATGACCTCAGAGTGAAGTAAATCTAAACGAGAATTTAGTCCTACTATGTTGAAGAATCTGCAGTGAGTGCAAATGATTTTAAGAAGACTTTGTGTTTTGTTTTAGTTTTTCAATTTTAAACAAAAGAATATTGGAAAGTTGAGAAATCATTTTTGTGTTTCTTTTCGCCCGTCGTACAATAAATAAAAAGCACTTAAGGAAGAGATGCACACAATTTTACAAAAAAAAAAGCCTTAAAAACTGGTCAATATTTACTATGTCCATTGTTCTTCTTCAAAAAAATCAAAAACAATTAGGTTCGAAAAAACTTCGCTCTCAAAAAAACTAGAAATATATAAAAATGTCAAATCAATCAAGCTTGGAATACAACTAAACGTGATCGATAAAAAGCGTCTAGTGACCCTATATTTAAGCAACACAGCTTTTTAACCTTACTGATTAAAATGTTAATCACCAAAAACAACCTCCACGAACATTACTGAGCAAATGTGATGGTGTTAAATTTAGCGTGGGGCTAAAAAACAATTAAAAAAGATTTAATTGGAAAAGCTTTACCTTTCATTCGGTTGGGAGAAAACATCCTTGCTCAATATTGGAGATCCCTCCGATTTCTTTGCGTTTGCTGTGCCAACAATTCCTTCTTGAATTTCCTTTTTAATATCGAGTTTTTCTTTTAGCTCCTGGGAAATTTTAGCCGACGTATTAGACTCTTCTACTGTCCTTGAATCTTCGGATGTCGAATAGGGATTCGGATTGTTGGCAAGCCGGTTGCACAACGAGTTCTGTTGAACCTAAAAAAGCCTTCAGATAAACATTGTTTTGTAAGGTCGATCTTATTTCCGTTCTAGCTCTCAAGCGCTGTTTTCTATTCCGCCTTTATCCAGATCCTATATGAAGGTTTTCGAATATTTTTTTTTGGCACGTTTGATTTTAAATAACGAAACGAAAAACAGCATAATAGAAATTCAACAAGAGAGTGCGAAAATTAAGCTATATAAAGACTGACTTGTTTTTGAGACTCTTTATAATGACCCGAAGGGCGGAAGCGCTACAATTAGGATTTCATAAAAATAACATATTTCCGGAAAGTCGTAACGAGTATATCTCATGAAACGATAGATAATTGGCAAACAAGCTAAAATTTTAAATTTACATAAGAACTATGTTAGTCGAATTCGGATAAAAAGCCCTTGCTTGATGTTTTTCACCGGAAAAACAAATTAATCGCGACTCGCAATTAACAACAATTTGATTGTAAAAATGTCATCACTAACTGAGACTGACACGCAAGTATTATATGTTTTTCTGATACTTTCTGGCACAATAACTTGATAGCCTGACTGAAAACAAGAGCTGAGCAAAATTAAAAGCTCCTAAAATGGCATCGAGCCAAGATCGCTTTTCATGATGGTCATGATAATGATGAAGATAACTTATTTCTTGCTATTAAGTCAAAAAATAACTGTAGCAGGTAATATGTTTTATAAAGAAAACTCAGTTCTGCTGTGGCATTGCCGACGACAGAAACTAATGTTCAATCAAATTTTAAAACAGAATTCGCAGCAAGAAGCATGGACTTCTCTTTAGTTTTTCTGCTCTTCCTTACGCAAAGTAAATTAGTAACTAAGAAGCGAAAAAATTATTTGCCATCAACTGATTGCCATTGCTTGCTGAAAAAAGTAATTAAATCATCTCCTAGAAATTTGAGTGGATTTAATTTTGACCTGGCTCTTTCTTGAAAACAAGTTTTTTTCAAACTACAGAGTAGATTTGAAAAGCCAAAAAATAAATTTCTATTTTATTTCAAAATACTTCGTAAAATTACTAAAAAAGATGCTGATGACTGGAATTAAATTATACCAACAAAGAATAAAAATTTATTTTCTCTTTGGTAACAAGTGAAGCCCGGTTTTAGTTCAACCACACGGACAAAGTTTAATAATCTTCAATTTTTTTGATTTTCAAAAACTCGGTATTCTACTTTCGCAAAGTTAAACGACAAAAAAGTCGGCCATAGCTTAGCATAAAGAAATTCTTGAGACCCTAACCCAACTTAAATTTAACGTTGTTTTTTAAAAATTTCTTGTGTGATCGATCGACGGCGCCGGTGATAAACAAAGTCTCGGCTTAGCTTTAAACTGCATCAGGTCGCTCTGGTCCTGAGAAAGACAATTTACGGCATTTTCCTTCATGGCAATCTTAACAAGCAGCTCTGAAATACAATAGTATCACTTCATAAACAATTTTTAAAAAATAAAGAAAAAATTTCAATCAGACAACGAAAGCAACTCGGGTTGCTCTACGTTTAACGACCACGACGTTGGCCTGACAGTCAGGAGAATAAATCTAAATAGTTGTCATCACGACGATGAATTATAGAAACCTAACATGAAACGAAAATTGACTTCAATCGCGTCACCCAATTACGCGTGCTTATTACTGTAAAATCAATCCTGTCTGAAGTCGTCTTTCCACGAGATGACGTTACCATGGTGATACAAAGTTATTTTGATTGTCATATGACGAGTTTATTCTTATACAAGGCATAGTTTTTTTCTTTATTGTGGAAATTCTACAGGCAGGGCTGCTATTTTGGTGGAGTGTAAATAAAACAAAAAAACTCATTAAAGTTTGTTAAAAACAAGAAATGCCAGAAAATTACCTGAGATTGCATGTCCAGAGAAATTTTATTGGGTTTTAGAGAAGCAGATGCATAGTATCCCATATCTGATCCGCAATCTAAACAGAAAAAACAAATTCGCAACAGTCCATATAAGCCTTACATATGTTTGTATACTACGTTGGATGTTACTTATGTAACAAAATTAGTTGGTTCTTGTAACAGGAACAAAGCGATTAAATCACCTAAATGCCAGATATTATAATTAATGAATAAAAAAGAAATAAAATTACCAATTAAATTGATGTTGGCAAACATTTTTTAAAAATTTAAAAAACAACGGGTACTTAATGCTATCGGAAATAGATAATTACGCAAAAAAGTAACAGGAAGAATTCAAATTAAACTGAAAAAACAACTTCTGGTTGACTTGAAAACGTTTTTTTGCTTGTCAAGCTAATCTCGAGCACTAGGTAAAGGTAGTTTGATTAAAGCCAGTTGCCTAAGTTTTGCACAACGGAACAGACTTGAACGTGTAATTCCAACTTCTATGCAATAATCTTTTCTTACTAATATGAATATATAGCCTATCATGCAAATTTTATTTCTTTAATAGTTTTCATCCTTTTCTGGTTTTTTGTTTTTTAATTTTTTAAAATAAAATGCTTTAGCTATGTTGAATTTTTCTCTATCAACTGAATAATCTCGACACTTCCACCGTGATTTCCACCGCTCGATAGAGGGCGATAGAGTTCAATTTCGAATTTACCGTTTAACGAAGTTTTTCCGTAAGTTAGTGACCAAATCGTAATTAAGAGGCCACCAATTCACCCTATTAGCTGAGCATATGCCTTGTCGCACCACCGTATAGTAAAAAAAAGTTATCAGCAAAGAACGTCTTAGTCTTAAAATTGCTATAGGAATAAAATACAGAAAAATTTTTTGTAAAGGTTATCCTTAACAAAAAATTTTTCTGTATATCTAGGCAATATCTGGGCAAAAAAGAAATATCTGGGCAATAGAAAAATATAAGAGAAGCAACTTTGTCAACGAAAGCTGCGAAAAGATCCACTAAAGAAAACAATTAAATTCTAAACAAGTCACTTTCTACTTACCATCCAAAGGTTCAGCTTTTATGTGCTCGTTAATTGACACCGGACTGGATTGAACTTGATTATTTGCCTAAACAAAAAATATTTAGTCTTTGTTGAAGTCCATGCGGGTCATCATATAAAGCACAACAACGTAAGTCACACAAAGTTGTTGGTATCTCAAACACGGACAGAGATGCCGAAACTGGATTTTGGCTTTACGAGCAAATTAATAGAATAAAACGTAATGAAGAGGTCAAGAAATAAAACGCAATGAAAAAATGCGCATATAGAAAATAGATCATTAGATAAACGCAAAGATCTATTTGCCACTTACTGTTTTTACAAGGTTTGACGGTTGGGGGACAACTTTATGGGGCTGAGCGGATTGGGACTTAACGTGAGTCACAACCGGGGCCGAATGCTGCCTACTCAAGGTCAGGTGAGCTGGGACTTGACATTGGGGGGAAAAACCAGCCGGTACCCCGCTGTGGTCCAGCGACGTTGATCTGTTGGTGGGGTTTAGGTTTGGGCAGGGTGTTTTCGATGGGTTTGTGTCGAACTCGGTGAAGCTGCCGGACAGCGGGCGGCTTCTGTAATAGAAACATAAAAATGTGAAGATTCGAGCGAAACAAAAGCTGAGCTTAAGGTGATGGTCTTTGCAATTGCACTTTTTGTGATTTAAGCCAGTAGCTGGTAAATCGCAGGCTGTAAATATACCTTATCTAAATATGTTTCATCAATTTATGTTTTTTTCCCTTTATATCTTTGTCGGCTAAATCGATAGTTGCTGAAAATGATATCTAAATGTAAATAAATTCACAAATCCACTAAAATAAATAAATAGGAAAAAGGACTATTGTTAAATGACGGTTTTAACATATTGTGTAAAACACTTTAAAACCAATGTTGATTTCTGGCTTTTTTATTGATTGTACCTGTGATCAATTACATGTTTGTCAATGTAATGTGAAGTATTTAAAAACTCAACTTCCAAAATTAATAAAAGAATGCTTTACATAAAAAAAATTACTGGACTTGTGAACAGTATTCAAGTCCAACGCTTACTCGAAAAATACGAGCGTTGACTGTGACTTTAAAAAGCTTAACTGTGACTTAACTGTGACTTTAAAAGAACCTTAATATGAAAAAATCTCTAAATTCTTGTGCGAAATTGGACAATTCAGTGTTATTTAAATGTTATAAAATTTAGTGTTGAATTCCGTCCGGTTTTAAATGAAATTGCAAACAGTTGATTTCTGGAAAAAAGAATCGCTCTAAGTCTAAGAGATGATCGGAAATTAGAAAAAAGTTCATGGGATGTTTTTAATTTTTTCTTTTATTGACTAAAAATTAAAGCAACTTATTTTTGGTCAATTTCTATTGAATATCACACTTGATTATTCAACAAATTAAATGTTTTCAAATAAAAACTTAATAAAACTTCGAGAACAAAACGGTAAGGACCAATACAAGGAAAATTAGGATAAGCGTCAGAGAAAAGACAAACATTTATTGACAATTCAAAAAACATTTTCAAACGTGCTGTTTGCAAAAATCCAGTAATAAACTTTGTCAACTCAACTTATTAAGCGAGTAAACACTTCATAAAAAATTAATAAAAATTTCAAAAAAAAAGCAAATTTTTCGATTTGGAGTTTGGATAGAGTTAAAAAATATGCAGCAACAAACTAAAAACGTGAATTTTTGTAATTCAACTGAATACGAAATCAGCAAACACTTAACAGGCGTTTCCGTCAAGCTTCCAAAAACTGATTTGACTAATGAATGATCAAGACATGTGGGTAGTTTCAAAGTAAAAATTACCAATAATTCGCATGTTATTTTGTCTAATTACATACAAAAAAAATTTCTCTTCCGTGAGAACAAATTTTTTTATGTTCAGAGATGTAAACGAGTGCTTTCGATTGCATGTACATACATAACAGGCCGATTTGATTCTTTGTACAAAGCAGACCAAACGAAATGTCATTTGAGTAAAAAGTCGTTTTGTTAAATGCCGTGATATTGCGACGTCGTTGACTGAATTACTGATGATGTGAGCTTTAATTCTTAATGACAAATCTGCAGTCAGTCACGTGTTGAAATTAAGTACCATGATTGGTTAGATCAGCTGAAAAAAAAATTGGCTTTGTTGAGCGTTTTTCCATGAACAGCTTGCACATTTCACCTGCTCAAATGCAATATCTACCAACTGTGTTACTAAGCAAACTCTGACAAACACTCGCGACTTACGACGGTAAGGAACGCTTGAAGCGGTTTTCAAATTAATTGGGACTGCAGCGAACTCATCACCGCAAACCTTCTTTATTCATGCTTTTAACTGTGTGCCAAAACCACTCACGCTACAGGACGTTGTAAAAAGTAGGATCATTTCTAATAAAGATAAAGAAACAAAGCAGTACAAATCATTTTAAGCTGTTTTTTCAAGGGTTTGGTAACAACCATATCAAACCGCAATTAAAGATAGTCATTTCATAAACCAACAATGGGCAGATACAAAACCAAAAAAAGTCGTATCATGTTTTATCATTTTATGAAGAGCAACACACAAATATAGATTTTCAATTTTTTTCTATTGATAACTAATTTATGTTAAGATGAATATATTTGCTTTGTGGCAAAATTTAATAAAAAGAAAATAGTTTTGGAGGTCGAACATATTCTTTAACTGCTCTTGCCTTGGGAAAGTAAAATAAGATTTAAAAAAGGTTTCATTACAAACGGGAGATAAAAAGAATCTTTTGAAAGCAACTGAGAAAAAATATCTTTATTTCAAATCTTGAAATGAGAAAAAATAAAGAAAAATCGTGATTCTCGGAGCTCAACTCGACAAAAAAGCAAAAAAAAATTATAGGGTTTTTTTGAACAAAAGAGTTGCAATGTGGCTCGAGGGGCAGCATTTTCTACTGTTAGGGTACTAGTACAATCACATCGTAAATAATTTCAGGTATGGAAACAAACTGCAGAAATTTCATATCGACCAACTGTTTATTGGTAATGCGAGGAAGCTTAAAAGCATTTTAAAAAAAGATATAAGGCGAGTTTAATGTTGGCTCAACAAAACTTTATTAAAAGCAGTAGAAACTTAAGAAACCAATATCTTCGAAGTAGTAGTAAATTCAGAGTCAATATGTTATGAAATAAAAAACACCCAAAGTTTACTGCAATCGTAAAAGTTTTAAAGCGATTGTTTGAGAAGACTTAGTACGTCCGAAAAAAGAATATGAAGTTAGGCAAGCAATGAAAGCATTATGAAACTTTGGCATGAACATTTTATTAAAACCTTTAAAAAAGAAAACCATTCTTTGAAGAAATAAGCAAGAGTTTCTTTGCATCCTAAACAAAATTGCCAAAATAATCAGGCATAAGAGACCAATAGTTACAGTTAAAGGGACTATGAAAATTTAGCAAACGCTAAGCACAGTTTATTAGAATCTTTAAAGCATAAAATGTTTGTTTAAAAAGACGTTAACAAGGATTTCTTTTATAATTGAAAGGCGAAATGAAATTATCGGGTAATTCGGTGTTTGTAACAAAAGCTGGCGAATGTTTAAGTACACATAGTGAGCAAATACATCAAGCTATTTTCTTTACTATTTGTAACGGGATGTTAGTCAAGATAAAAAAAGACTTATTAAAAAGAACATCAATCTTTATAATGGCAACATCGGCCTTAAGACACTTAAATCAACAAACACGAGAAATCAAAAAGGAAGAACTTGTCGTCTACTAGGACAGCAATGTCTTCGATTTTCAATCCGATAGATTTCGTAAAAAACTACTTTTGGTTGCTGTTATTGCGAGCAATGATGAATGACAAATTACAGTTGAATTTGAGCCATTTTCGTGTGGTACAACCGATACAAAAATAAATATTGCAGTAATGCGTTAAAACAAGACTGCAATTTCATGTTGCCTTTGTTATTATTTCTATCAAATCACCACTTACACTGTGGTATTATCACCGTCAAAATAAACCCTTAACTGAACGCACTCTAAAAGAAAGCTTTTTAAACCTATTCTTAGCAATTTGTTCAAGCCATGGCAAATTACACTGGAGTTTATACCAAAAATAGATGTTTCTAAGATTTACAGTCATTATCAGAGAATTATTCGGTTTTCGTTTTTTTAATAAAAGCCCAGTAGGCTTAAGTGAAAAGAAATTAACTTGGGTCAAAAAATAACATTCTTTTTCTTTTTGCATTTTTGCAAATTTCGAATCGCAAAAAGTTGGAATTATGTTGAAACTTATTTTTTATTTATTGCATTTTAATTAGCAATCAATTTATTTCAATTTAATTAATGCTACTGCATATTAAAACAGTGATTGCAAATAAAAAAACAGCGGCTTAAAAGTATACAATGTCAATGTACCTTTTAAACAGCCTGATTTAAGCAAAAATTAAAATAAAATTAAAAAACGAATAACCAAAAATAAATTGCAAAAAGATAGAAGATAAGGTGCCCGTTAACATCGTAGGTACCGAGCTTAAAGTTTTAATGAGCGTTCAAGCACTGTTCTTGCTCTTGTAAAAAAACACACATTCGTCATTTTTACAATAATAAACATACAAACAATTTTTAGTTGGGTTAGTTAAAACTATAAAAACTCCACTAAAACTTATGGAGATAAAGAAACATCATTCAAGTAAATCGAAGCCGAAAAAATATTGGCAGAAATGTCAAAACACTTCACCTCGAATTGCTGCTGCTATTTATTGACGACGAATCGGCCGCATCAGCAGGTGACACTGGAAATGACGGATGATTTGATGACAAGCCAATTTCTGAAAGCAACCAATCCACAATCAAAATATATATCCATAACATACTACCAAGCTCCGACACAAAACTGTGAATTTGGAAATAATAGAAAAAACAGTCAACTTAAAAGTGGACAGTAAAAAAAACTGTCACTTAGGTAAGGCTCAAAAATTTTTATTCTTTTAAATTTTTGATAAACTGGTCGCAACTTGCAAAGTAAACAACGTTTGTCAATTGCAAACTTTTGTAGCAGAAAACTAAATCAGCTGCATACATAATTCTACATTTAAATTTGGTCGGATATGGTGTCTATTTTTTTTTGAATCATGTAATGAAATTGATGCGTTTCAATTCCCAAGTTAATCGCTGCCCATCGTCGGATTTTAATGCGATATAACAATCCAACGAAGTGACCAGTTGGTTGTAAAAGTTGTTTTGGTCGTTTAAAGGAAACGACGTGTTTCTAGAAGAATACTTGACTGTTTTTGGTATGGAACATATCACGTATTTGTCAAGAGTAGAAGCCCTTTAACAGTAGTGGATAAAGCTACAACTTGATGTAATTACATAAAATTTTAATGATTTGAAATAATTCAATCTATTCATATTGCAAAGCGGGCTTACTCTTTTCAAAGTGTAACAATTAAAAAGTAATAGAGAAAAGATGTTTAAACAAATAAGGCCTCTCCAAGTGGAGACAAAACCTTAAAAAAGTGTACTACTGAAATTTCAAGTTCTTTTAAAAGGAGCCAAAGTGGCTCGTCTTAGCTTGAACAATGTAATTACAAATAAGTAGCAGGCTGCTAATCTATTACAATGTTTCAGTTTCAACCACTTTTTTAAAAAATTTCTTATAGTTAGAAGTCACACGAGGATAAACCGTTGCGTAATTGATTTGCTATTAAAGGCTCGTTTCCATTACAAGCGTGGAATGGAGTATTATTTGTTTCTTTTATTGATTTTTTTGCTTTACTTAGCGCTTATGCGCGGAAAAAATTGTAAAAAAAATCAATAGAAAATAAACAATATTCTCTTCCACGCTCGTAGTGGAAATGGGTCTTAAACCATTAAAAAACTAAAAGCAGCACCTAGCCTACACAGTAAGTATAGTGGTTAACGCTTCTGACGTCGACGGGGGGCCCGAGTTTAACTCCTTAGCGCCTAAATGTGACGTAGTTGTTGCCACAGTAGCAGGTATAGGGATGTGTTACCGGGACTGCATGTTGCAGTTGTGGAACGCGAACTCATTACACGTTTAGGCGTAAAAACAAAACCAAAAGCAAAAGCTAAACGAGCCGGTTGTTTCATTTGTTTAGTTTGTCAAGCTTGGCCAACTGCCCAAAAATTAGCAAACTCACGGCACGCAAACCTTCTACGCTGTGGAGTTGTTTTTGTTTTGTGCAATTTAAAATTTTTGTCAATGTTATCCGCGACAATTTATTCAGTATTTATTGAACTTTTTTTTGTACCAGCGCTAAATTTTTGGGCCTTTCATGCATTTTTTGTTTGCAAGATTTGAATGGCATAACCATACTGTAACATGTGGTTTATCAAAAATGTTGATTAATTTTTTTTTAATTTCCAAAAAAACATTTCTGCACCATCAATTTTAAGCAGTTAAAACAATCGTTTTTATAACAATTTTGTACAAATTTGACAGTTATTGAATATATGTTTTCAAAAAATAAAATTTCAATTTGGCATGGAGAAACTATTGAATTTAAAACATAAATCTGGAGTAAAAAGAAAATTTATTAATACCTTCGGAAGATATATGCCTTGAGAAATTTGATGCGACAGGGTTACTAGGATGACGAAATCGAATGTCCATTGCATTGTCATTTGTTGCAAAAGAATTTGAATCGCCACATGATATTGGTAAGTTTTGAAGCGGTAACCTTCCAGGTATTTGATTCTCTTCATATGAATGATGCGAGGCAAATACACGATTTCTGTGTTGATCCGAAATTTGGGATTGTTTAAAGCCGGGATTGCTTGTTGTCCGTTCAACTCCTGGTCTGACATCAGTCAGGTGACAAGATCGAAAATCTGGAACCGAAGACGTTTGATAAGTCCCACTACTGGGATAATGGGCTAAAGGAGGGGGCTCTACTTGATCATAACGCCCGTCGGTGTTTTGCATTTTCGTCCATCGGTTATTGGAATCAAATGAACTGTATGGAGAAGATGACTTGCGTGGATACCACGATTTCTCATCGTGATATTGAAAGGGTCGTTCGATTGAAATCGAGTTCTGGCGAAACATCAGCCTTTCAGACACGTTTCGAAAAAGAGTTCGTTCATAACCAGTTAGTTGGTCAGAGTTGTGCTGGTGTTGTTTCAGACTTGCGGGGGAACTCATACAATGACAGTACTGCGCGCCTTCCCTTTCAGGTACGCTTCCACCGTCCACAACTGGAGAACTAAAAGAACGGGCGACCCGCCAGCTATCTTCATTTGGCAACGACATTGAGAATCTATCGACTTTCGCGTCGTTCGCAGCGTTCAAATTCTCCGTAGCCGTCGGAAAACCAAACCCGGGCGTTTCGTCCCATTTCAAAGAATCTTCTTCCTGCTTCGTATGTGTTTTCTGCTGCCCATTAGCAGGCATAGTAAACTGTTGGAACTGATTCATTGTACGATTGGAACGACTAGATATGGGATCGTTCGCAGCTCTACCACAGAATTCATTTCCATCGACGGAAAAATGACCGTTAAAAGAAGGCTGCAAGTTGTCGAACTCGTTTGACCACGATTGCTGGTCATTCTCGGAACCGCATCCCGATACGTGCCTGCCTTTTTGGTTCCAGGCCTTGTTACAGCTGGTTGAAGGTACCGGTGCTGGAGAGGCAAAGTCTAATAAACATCCTGGATCGAGAGATGAGGTAGAAGTTTGAGAAGAATATTCTGGAACTTTCGATTCGCGACTGCAATTGTTTTTAGAAGGAGCCACCACTGAAACAAAAAATTCTGAACTAAAATTCACAGAAATTCGCATACAAAAACCAAAATCAAACCAAGAGTAAAATTTTAGCAACCTTAATTGAAAGAAATAGGTGGGTGAATAACGCTTTTGGGGCTATCTAATAAAACTTACGATGGACATGATCTTAGAATTGAATTTTTTTAAATCATTTTTGTCAACAATTTTTTGACGCGTATCAGTTTACACATACGCATTATTTTAATCATAATGAATTTAAACAATAAATAATAAAAAGCATTGCTTCGGATCTTTCAAAATTTACCACTGCTTTTGATTGGGATTAAATAGTTGCCTTAATCTCAAATGTTAACATTGATAAGAGGCTGCGAATACGAGCACAACAACGAGATAAGCTCCTGCTTCTTATCTCCTTCGAGAGTAAGGCCTTTCGGCGCACTAGCTTCGCCGCAAGCGCTGTTTGCTGAAGCGGTTTAAGCGACAACTTGGAAGGTCTCAGTTTACCATTAATACTTCCGTTCTAATTCGATTAAAGTAGCTTAGCTAGTGCGTCAATTGACAACGTGTAAATAACAATGTGTCACAAGTCTTCGCTGCATTTATTTACTCAAAAAACTTAACTGAAACACACGCTTTGTATTTCTTTCAGGCGTATTAATAAGCAACAAAGGTTTAATTCATAAATTTTTTTTTAAATCACGTTTAAAGAAGCCCTCCCTGTGGTCGCTATAGAAATTGATTAATGCAGACGCACTGCAACTGTAATGAAGTAATTAATTTCGAAATAATATGAACTTTAAATGAAATTAATAGCGCCAGCAGTTGAGGAAGTTGCCCTCTTGAGTTAAGAGGCCAAACGTGTCGGTTTTACGATCCAGTAGTTTATATTTTTTATGAATGAAAAAAATTTTTTCTGTGACGACACAAGCGCAGGCAAGTTGGAGGAACGTAATAGAGAAGTTTTAATGAGGGAATAATTGGATATCCAACGTTTCGGCGTAAACAAAGACTTACTATTGAAGTTGATTTAAACAGAGCGCGCATTAAAAATGTACCCTTTTTATACAACGAACAAAAGCTTAATTTATTCAAAGAACAAAAAATTCCGATACGAACGAAATGAGCTATTTTTATTGGACAACAGCTAAACTGGTGACCCCAACAAAATGTTTACACGTGGCAATTATAGACAAAAAACAGCTTGTGTTCAATCTAATCATTATGAAGTATTTTGACCTTGTATTCTTGTATCAAGAAAAAAAAAATAATCGTAATTCAACACTTTTATAAAAAATGGATTTTTCAGCGTGACATCAGTTTTTTTCCAAATAGTTCTATTTGGATCTTATTTTATCAATTCGATTGGGGAACAACAAAGATACCCTAAAAAAGATTCGATTGCATTTTGCGATTGAAGTGTAAAAGTGCAACTAATTTTTTCCCTATATTTTTATTAGCAAAAAGAAAAATAATTAGCAATTTATAACTGCTACATAACAGAAGCAATGACAAGTTTAACTTCAACTGTTTGTTTATATTGAGAAAACCAGTTCTTAAAATTTAGTGGTTGATTATCAGGGTGTGAAAGAATACTTCGTTAAGTTTCCCTAAAAAATTGTCAACGATTTTATATATGAATTGTAAAACTGAATCTATTTTTACACAATAAGAAACCCAAAAGAAATCGTTTTCTTAAAAATAGATTTGAAACTAACAGTAAGGATTATGGTGTAAAAGATTTTTTCGCACCAATGCACGTCGAATACGGCTTGTTATTCTTAGATTCTTTTTACTCTTAAATGCAGCAGTGCACAAAAATAAGGGAGCATAAGTGGCTTTCATGTATTCGCTAGCAAGCTGTCAAAAGCTTGCTAGCGAATACAATAGCGAACAATAACCGCATTTGGTCACTTTCAGCTTCGAAATTTCGCATCGGATCTCGTGCAAAAGTTGACTTTGACACAGAGTAAATGTTGCACGTTTCGAAACGCTATGAAATCATTACAATTATTATAACACAATAACCTACGGAAACGCTCGATTTCCGTTAAATATTTTTAATGAATTTTTTTGCACTTGTCTCTAACATTGTGCTCAGCATGTTTCGTTGATTTTTGAGAAAAACAAATTAGAAATACTTCTATCAAAAGTTTTTCGACGTTTTTTTTTCAATATAACAATTAATTACGTTGACCCACATCAACAAAATCGTTAATTTTATGTTAGGCACACAAACAAAAGAATTTAAAATGAAGAACAGTTATCTAATAAAAGTTTTTAGAATGACGATTCTTTAATTTTATTCGGAACCACGAATAAGTAATAGGAAGATAATATATATGAACTTGTTGAAGACGGCTTATTGCTCAAAGGGTCCATATTTAATTGTTCTTAAATAGTAGCTAATATTTACCTTACAAAACAAATAAAAAAAAGTTATTTCATTTTTTTCACCGAGGTACTTATTTCTAAATTCTTGAAAGATGTTTACATTGCCGGACGTAATAAACAGGATAATAAATTGTAATATAGAGCCAATTCATAAACTAGTCAAATGTTACAAGCCCAGTGACTGACAACTTATCGCACGCCGTAAAGCTTTACACATTGAAAAATCCGTTTAACACAGAAAGAAACTGATGTAATATTTTTAAGTGCTAATATTGCAGATACATGAAACATAATATAAAACTTTTTGATACAAGTAAAACTTTAAAAAGTGATTTTGACGGGGCTCTTACCCATTTATTATATTTAAAAACTAAAACAAAAACAAATAAAGGAATAAACGTTTGTCTTGTCTTCACTTGGCCAACATGGCAAAGTTTCAGTCAAGCTTTTTTTTAACGTTTTTTTTTTTTAATTTTTTTGTCATTTATCGGTCATTGGGTAAACAGCAAACCGTTGTTGAATAAATACTCAGAACTCGGGTGGAAAAAATTAAAAAACCGTTAAGTCGATCAATGCTAGTTCAGTTGTGAACCCGTGACCAAAGTTCAGATGTAGATCCTTATTTTACAAAAAATTTAAAAAATATTTTCAACTACAGGAAAAAATACGAGGACCCCTAAAACAGTTTTGTAAATCTCGACGAGTTTATTGAACACCATTTAAAAAGCATTCCAACAAACGTTTTAAAAAATTGCACTAAAAATATAACTTGATCTGACCTTCTATAAACCATCAAATTCATACTTAATAATCGAATAAGAAACTGTCGGCTGCTCATACTTTTCAATACCACAGCAAAATAACCAACTTACAATTTTCAACTTCCGGGACAAATTGGTCTCCTTGCCCTTGCATCCCTGAAACAATAAAAAATAAGTAGCGCAGAATGTATAAAGTTAATTACTGCAAGTTTCAGTTAATACGTAAAACGACGATTGCGCATTTTTACAAATGACAAAAACGATTTTTAAAGAACAGCAAACAGCACGTTCTCCTTAAGGCTCATTTCCAGCTTTGACGGGAATATTCTTTGTTTTATTGATTTTTTCGCTTCTCTTGGCGCTTAAGCGCGGAAAGAAGTAAAAAAAATCAATAAAACAAACAAAGAATAGTTTCGCCAACGCACGTAGTGGAAACGAGCTCTTACTCAAGTAAAATACGTAGAAGAGAGTTTCAGCCAAGAAAATTGCTTTTTACTGAAGAGGTAAAATATGAAAATGCTTTTTAATCAAAAAGCCTTGTTAACCATTCAGTCAAAATCAATGTCCCTTACAAAGCGAATCACAGCTGACAGTCATTTGTTATTATCTTGGCAAACTAATGAATATGCAGTTATCTGACATTTCAATTTTTGCAAATGTCCTTTTCATCAGCATTAGTTAATATTCCAGTACCTTGTAATTAGTAGGTTTGAAAATTTTTATTTGCTGCAGTCATTTGCAAAAGTATAGGATCGCCCCAGTCGCAATCTCAATTTGTGGCAAAGTTTGAACTAATTCATCATTAAATCGTCCAAATTACACTATTTCATCAAAGAAACACATTATTGCCTCGTATTCAACTATTGAATTTTTCAATAGTTTCAAAGATATACTATTTTTGCAACCAGTTGCAGGGAAGATTAATGTATGGTTGAAGAATTTTCTTAATTGTTTTAAAGTAGAAAAAAAATGGGCAAAAAACCTTCATATTTGGCTGTTGAGCGTGCTTAGATAGTGGCTTTGCATATGGAAAGACTCTCATAGAGGCAGATAGCAAAAAGACTACAATGTGCCAAAAATTCAGTCCACCGCGCCATAGAAAAGTTTAAGAAGCATAAAATTTATGATAACATAAAACAACTGGTAGACCCCGCAAAATTTCACGAAGAGATTATCATGCCATCCGACGAGCTCTCATGCAATCCCCCACTAATTCTTGTCGTAAAATACGTGCCAATTTGGTAAAACATGGTATAGATATCAGTATTAGCACGGTTTTTAACGATTTTCAGGCTTCTTTTTAGATAAACAGTAATACTGAAGTGCTTCAAATATCTGTCATATGATGTAATTGTGTTTGATTGCCAATAAAACTCTCTGTTTTGACGTAAAACTGATTTACCTTATCGTAGTTTGAAAAACACGTAAATTTTTAGGGGGGTCTTATACCTTTACAAATAACTGTAATTATGCTGGTTTTTGCATGCAAAATAATGAATTTTCATGCCTAAGCAAACATTAAGAGTTTTTTTTTTTGTGTCTAAATACGTAATTTAACTGCATTTAAGCGGAAAAAATTTGGACAGGTGACGAAAGAGCTTCTGAAAATACAGGTTTTTTTGGTCAAAACACAGTTTTATTATTGAGTGCAATTTGAACACTACTAAAATCAAATTTCATTTGTCGATTTTCAATTATGAGTCAATCGGGTAAAAGTCGTTAACGTGTTCGCTGTACAACTTCAACTTGAAAAAACCATGAAACTCTTCTAACAGATACACGATTTAAGCCTTAACGAAGCAATTATTTTGGGCAAAGTAAATAAATATTTTGAGATTGTAACGAGAGAGCATCGTAAAGCAATAATTGAGTTTTTATGAGGTTCAAGGCGAGCACGAAGATTTTAGTAGAATATATGATTAGTTTACAATATAATGTTGCTTCACCTGGCTGCCTTAAGCACATTCAGAGAGAACGAAATCATTTGTTTCAACTTTTTAGTTTGAGCTTAAATTTACAAGAGGAATAAGACAGATATGAGAGTTGTTCAACTAAATAAAATCGTAATTTTTAATACATTGCGTTTTACTAATTCGTTAAAGCGTTTTCAAGCCAGATTTTCAAAACCATTATCTTTCTAACACAATTTCAAATCTTTTTTTAGTTTTATATATGATTTACCTTCTATTAAAAGGATGTAAAAGACACTAAGTGGTTGAAACCAGAAAATACCGCAGTGACTAAAATATTTTCTTTGAAAGTTGCTCGACCATTAGTAACCTTAACGATGGTTGGCAAAAGAAGCTTCTAGTTAAGCAGAAAACTGAAGTAGTAAACCGCTAATTGAAGTGTGTAAAATACAGATAGACATCATGACTGTGCTTTTGGTTATACGAAACTGACAAATCTTTTGTTTATGAATTCAGCGTTTTAAATTTCTTACAGTGAACCCAGCGTTGCCGTGGAATATCTCAAACTTCAAATTACATGATCAGAAGAAAAACTTTTACGATTACAAAATTACCTCCTTGAAACCAGTCTTCATTCAAAAGTTTAAGGTCTGGGAGGATGTCTAGAAAAAAAAAAATTAGATATTCTCCTAAAGCAACATGATCCCTTATGCACAAAGATTGACCAAATTTATTAAACCAAGTATTTCAGAAGGACGAAAAATCACGCTTTTTCCGAAAAATGTAACTTTTGGTTCTTTCGTAAGTGCAACTTGCACTTGAGACAGCAATCAACGACACGAACACGATTAAAGGTTCGAGCGAAGGATAAAGCGATTTATGATGTGCGGTCAACATATCGCAGTCACGGTTACAAAGGTTATGCACTAAAAACAAAGTGATTACAAACACATTTTGTGATAATGATTTACAACTTTTGGAATATAATTATTTCTGTAAAAAAATGAAACGGAACACAAAAAACGCCCATAAAATCAAAGACAAAGTTTTGTAATATTAAAAAAGCTTTAATTAAAAAAGTAGGCATAAAAATAAAAAATCTTTTTGTTCAGAAGTTAGAATGTCGCATATTTTAAAATTTTAAAGGATTACGTAAAGCTGAAATTTCCGCTTTTACGAAGAAAAGTTTTTTTTTCTTCTGAATCATAAATATACCTTCAGGAAAATGAAACTCTTCATCTGTTTTTTTGGGATTATCTTTATTGCCTCCAGAATTCATTGTCATTAAGTTTTGTTGGTTAGTCTAGGAAAAGAAAATTACGTTTTAAGTTTGCCAATAATTGAGTAAAGAGAAGAACAAAAATGCATTACCAATTTATTTCCTAATTTAGAAAAAAACAAGCTGCTATAATTAGTCAATTAAAAATTATAGCCTATAAAAAAATTGTGTCAACTTCGTAAAAAATAATTTGACTTTTTAAAGCCTGTAGCCGATTTCAAGAACAATTCACTAAAAATCTGTTCAGGAATCTATTTCTATTCACGTTTATGAGGTTCTTTTGTAAAACATAATTATCAAGCAAGATCCAACAATATTAAATGATTCTACCACGATTTCCTCATTTAAATTTGTAAAAAGCAGATTACATAATAAATTCGTAATGTGTCTGGGAGAATGCGGTTGCGAAAGACAGTTAACGAAAGATTTTTGAACAGATTATGTTCCATGCTTGTAAAGATGACAATGCTCATGAGAAAGCAACGTAATCTTGGATGCTGTGCGTGATAGTCTGTCTGCTGGCGAACAACGTTCAACTTCATAACCAACGACTAAGCGAAAAAAGTTTATCCAGGGCAAAAAATATGCGGCAAAAATGCAACAAGTTGACTTGAAAGTTTTTAAAAAAGGACCAAAAATTATTTTACTAAAAAACATCAAAAACTACACCTATAAATGCGATATTTTACCGTAAAAAGCTACATTTTCAAAGAAAAACAGTACCTGAGTAGAAATCGGAAATGGTACTTGCTGATCGTATTCAAGCATGTTAATATACTTGAAACATGACGTCATCAACTTTTGCACTTCGTCAATGGGTTTGTGTAAACATTTATCCAATGCAGAAACTAACGTCAAAAGCAACTAAACAATCATTTGTTTTATCCTAGAAAATAGATATGAAATTTTAAAACAAATTTAAGATGAAAGTTGAAAGTAAATTGCACAAATCCAATATAAACCTGATAAAAGATAACGCTGTTTATTTTGTTTAAACAATAAGATAGGTTGTTTCATTTATTTCACATTGTTTTTCTCTCTGAAATCAAATTTACTTAAAAGATTAATCAACATTCAAAATTTCACCATTTGCAATTCACCAACAAAACCAATAAGAATGCAGTGAATTTTTATCTTCTTACACGAAATTAATCTTTTAATTTATCATTTAGATTATGAAAAGAACAAGATTTTAAACCATTAGGTGTCAACTGTCAACATTTTTACGGTCAACTGAGTAAATCTCAAGACACGATTACATCACTTTGGCTGATGCGAAGCTCCAAATATAATGAATGCTATTGGCAGCTAGCTCTATTAAATCAACCGGCTAGATTAATCTTCAATTTCCCTTTTCAAAAATAGATCGTTGAAAGAAAAATTGCTTAATTTCGAACGCTTTCTTTTGCAAAATACCATAAAAGAAATTATTCTATATGAAAAGTAAAAAACTGTAGCGTTTTGCTTTTTGTTTTGTCACGACACTAAATAACAGTTCAACAAATCTATTTTCGGCTCTCTAATGAAACTACGCACCAGCGTCACGCGCTTCAATTAAGTGATCACAGCAATAAGCAACAAAATCTGTTCTTGCCAAAACGGCTTCCGATTTCGCGGTTTTAATAGTCGATCACGTGACCAAGACTAAAAGTAACTTTTTTCTTTCATTTTCTCATACGACGAAACAACGGACAATGAACAAACGAACGCTGTTGAACAGACAACAGTGGCCTAATGCAGGCACGTCAAACACGCGGCCCGCGAAACCTTTTTAAAGAATTTTTTTTATCATATACTCGACGATCCGAAATTGAAATAACAATGAGGTTTAAGACAAGGTTTTATCTACGAAAACGACCGGAAGTTTAAAAACTGATTGGATGCTGACACTTTTTTTATTTTTTTTGTATTCACTTCGATTTGAACAAAAAAATTGAAAAATAAGGTTTAAAATTTTTTGCGGTGGCGAGATTTGTTTCACAATTACAGGGAAGATCTTTATTCTCGGCCTGCACTTTGACTTCAACGTAAAACTTAAAAAACGGTAAATATAAGGCGCACATTTTAGAACCTTAGGAAAGAAATGAGAAATTTTAGGATTTTACATTAAATCAGGGGTGAAAACCAAAGAAAAGACCAAAGAAAAAAAGGAAAAAAGATCGTCGCATTGTTTGCTATCGAATTGCGGCCGGAAGCAAATTTTTAGGCTAAAATTTTATCGATGCGGCCCGCGTATGTTCGCCTGGCCTAATGCAAACAGTAGTTCGCAAAAGCATAAACTATGCGAAACCTTACACAACATGCGCTTGGGCGTGGCGTCACTAGGCCTACACCAGGGCGGCAAACCTTTTGTTTCCCATGCACTAATTTTTTTTGGTTTCTAATTCAGATGCGCCATACAAACTTTAACCCCATTTCAATCTTTTAAGTGTGGTAATTGGGACTTATATGGCAGTGAGACATAATTATTTGATATATTCAGTATAAGATGGTGTTGACAGATGTGGCAGTTGTAAAAAAAAGTAATTTCACATGCAGGAAAAATAAACAAGGTTCAATGAGATTTTTGACTTTGCTTAGCTTTCACTAATACGGTAATATTAGATGTTAAATTAATAATTGAGAGCAACAGACAATTCTCCAGATTTGAATCGGTTAGTTTTAATTTCAGTTTATTTTTGATCATTTTTACAGATGAAAATTTTTGCTCGCATCTGTATGTTATTCCGAAGCGACTGGCATACGCTCGTAACTAGGGCAAATTTTCTCACTTCTGGAAAATATTCACATGGTAATGATCGCCATAAATTAAGCGCTTCAGATGTACTTGAAAGTGAAGAAAGTTTATTAAATTTATTACTTCTTAATTGACGCCTTATTGTTTAAAGGTGATACGTAATAGATGCACACGGAACAATCAAATAAAAGTTATTTTGATGTTTAGATTAGAGAAAATCTCAACAAAACTCACTTCTAGCTAGAAATTGCTTAAATTCTTGTTCTATTTTTTTAACAAGCATGTTTTTTCTTTTATTATCTTTGGGGTATAGTGCGCCACTTGTAATCGCGCAATGCGCCATGTTGCCACTCCTGGCGTACACGGTAACACTACTAGAAAACCGACAAAAGCAAAACTAATGTGCACTGGGGGTTTGAAACATATTAGTAGCACATCGAAGTGTTGCGACAACGCGTGAAGCTCGTTTCCTTCGCTAATTAATTATAGCTTGCCGTTCGCGATAACTTTTTTTGTTTCTTAATTTTTTTTAGGGCACAAATCTTTTTTACGTGAATAAACGAATGAAGGTTAAAAAGCGTTCGGAAAAAGCTGGAAATTAAAGTTTATTTAAATTTACATTTAGGAATATGTCTCTCAAAAAAATTAGTTGGTACAAAGAATAGCAATTACTTTTTTAAAATCAACGAATTCAGGCGATTATGCAAAAAAATGGTTTCGTACATTTTACAGCGATTTTAGTCGCTTTGTGACAATGTATGTTTTATAGACTTTTAACAAAATAAATTTACCCCAGGTTAAGAAATGTTGCTTCAGTGTGACCATAACCATAGTTAATCTTACCATAAACATTTTTTAATAGTTAATATTTTTTATGGTTGCACAAAAAACAAATTAAGACTAAAGCACTCTTTTTGCAAATAAACTCCGGTGCTCCAAAAAGTTTCGGACAAAGTTAAAATTTTTTACGAAATTTAATCAACTAACTTATAGAGTTAAAACGTAGTAACTACCACATGTTTTTCTAATGCGATTTTTATATCCGCGACTACCTTTGTTTAAATGTCAATTTTAAAATGTGTTGTTTTCAAAACAAACACGAGCGAACAAACAGGAAGTTATCTTTTTGAAACCGCATTACTCAAGTACAATTAAAACCGTTGTATCTTACTTCGTCTTTCAAAATGTCAAAGAGCGTTGTCCAGTGGCGTACGGAGGACTTTCGAAGAGGGGGGCATGCAAACACAATCAATTATACTTAATGGAAAAAAATTTTCAAGTCTCTGATTTCTCGATTTTTGTCGCAAAAATTTGATGTTCTTTAAAAAATAAAATCTTCACTTAGAATTTGTCTTTAATTTGTCGTATCAGTGATCTCCAAGGCGGGGCGTGGCACAACGCTTTCCCCACCCCCTAAATACGCTACTGGCCTTATCATTATCATTTCTGCTATCGACTTATTCATAACCATGTGCAATCACCTCCTCGCATTTCTCTTGCTTCACACGCAAGCACCAAAACAAGCCAATAAGTTGCTTCTAAAAATGTTTTCGGGGACTTTTCAATCTTTCTTCGAGTATGCGTGAGTTTTTGTTTTGTTTGCTTCGGCTGATGTTGTGTTTTTTTATTTTACGCGATTTCTATGAACCACTTCCGTAGAAAGGTGATCAGAAGTCAATCTTTAGACTTCTCATGGAGCTCACGGCTAAACGGATTATATCCCTTGATTTTCCTTGTATATTGCTTTGTTTTTGCCAAATTAATTGATTCATCGATTAATTGTTTTTTAACAAGAATTTGAAAAACGCTTTCAAGTTTGTTTTGTAAGATTCGTTTACTAACAATTTTCCACGACGCAACCAAAGCCGAAAAAAACAAATTGGCGTCAGTTTCAAATTGTCTGCCCTTTGAGAAAACAAAAAAAATGCATTATCACGAAAGGGAAGTCATTGCTGCTTCGCCTAAAATGTCGATGTAAAGAGATGATGATAAAGTCCTAATGTTCATCAACAAGGCAGGAAGCATGACAAGTGACAAGTCAAAAATTAAGGTTTGCTCTACGCCTAAAGCGGAGAAAAGTTCCGGTTATGGGGTGTTTACTTTACTTCCGTTGAAATTTATGGTTTTCGGTCACGCACTTGGATATTTTCAAACGATTAAGGTTCGTGATATATTTGCCTCAGTGTGCGATATCTCGAAAGAGTCAAAATATTAGGACAATAACCTTAAAGCAGTTTTTACCTCTTTAGTTAGATCCGGGACAATCGTGAATCGGCAACTAACTAAATTAAAACAATAGTGAAGATCGAAAGAGCAACATCATGTACAAATCACTCCATTTTCTCCCAAGTTTACTTAATTAAACGCCGAAAATGCAAAGTAACGATTAAATTGTTAAGCCTTTAAGAGAAGCAACTTTAGGGTTTAAAGCCAACAATTACTTTCGGCTACACAAATGAAAACAGAAGCTTAGCGGTTGTAAAATCAACATTAAAAATACTGCTGATTTTGATAAGTTTAAATTAAACATTAAAATAAGTATATGTAGATCTTGAAAATAAAGCGCGGTAAGCGAAATCCAATAACCAAGCAGATATAGAAGTTTAATGATGTAATAAAAGAATTAAATATGATAAAAGCTTTTTGACACAATAGTGAGCGTGACGGTTTTTTCATTAGTTATTCACAGACATTAAAAACTTTTTAGAATTCTAAACCTATTTTAAAACAGGCGCTATCACTGCGATAAAAAAAATTGAATGAAAATTTAACCGTAATTAGCATTAAATATTGCACACAGTTAACTAGCGTTAAATTCTACGCATCTAATGCACAAGCAAAAAAAAATAGGTCTATCACTTTTTTCATGTGTAAACAACAGATATTAATAAAATATCATCTAAACATACAAAATTTTACGAAAGAATCTTTATTGGTTATTTAAAAGATTATAATTTCATTTTGATGAAATTAAATTTACAGAAATTTTAATACTCCAGAAGATATCGATTGCCCTAAATTACCAAGCAACATTAATTTCAATTTAATATTTACAAGTAATTGCAAAAGCTGTAAACCCTTGTTTATAAATAAACGAAATTTCCGTTTGAGCAGAGATTTATTTGTGAATTGTAAAACGTCTTTGAAAACGAGTTAGAGAAATAAAATGAAAACTTTCGGAAATGCGGTTATCACGTTTGGGCTCTAGGCCAAAAGTAAACGTTGAGCTGCAGATGCAAAGATAAGTCGGCAAAAGCTTTTTTTAAGATCTTTTTAAAGACTTGTTACGAAGTAACCTATAGGAAAACGTACCGCCATAGCAACAGCTGGAATCCGAAAACGGCCAATCCTCGTTCAAAAAAATAAACATCACGCATTACATCAACTTCACGATCCAGCAATTCATCTTCACATGAACATAAATTGTTTTCGTGTAATATTCTGTTCAAGTCATTTGGGGAATTTTGTCATGTCTACTAGAAACAACAGTAGGCAGTCATCTAAAGTGAGGCGAGTTTTATTTTTGACATCAAACATTTTGCACCTTCACCTTTTCCCGTTTTAGACCTTTCGACTCAATACACCTAATAAATTCAACATAAAACGAAAAAGCAATTGACCTTTATGACACTTTAAGAAACTTAATTGATGACAAAGCGTGGGCAAGATAACTCAGTGCAATAACAATCTAACTTGTGAGCAGAAGGACGCGGGTTCGATGCTCAGTCTACCTGAGTGATTTCTATTGTACCTTAAGAAAAACCATTTCGTAAGGAATTCTTCTATAGGGTCTTGCTACTTGCCAACAATGGTGGCACCGCTTAAAACAAAAAGTACCATACGGGGCGATACCGTCATACGACGACGACGAAAAGCGAAGCTATAAAAAAACTCATAGATCATTAAAATAGAAGCAAGGCCCAACTCCTACATGGGCATGTTTATAAGCACCCTGATTGTTTTATAGTCAATAGGATACTTAAAATAAAACAAGATAAACTCTAAGGGGTGCTGTTTGAAAGCGCCACAACTAGAAAATATATAAGGCAACGATTAAGTTTGTAGCAGGTTTATCATAGTAAGTAAATACCATGCCAGCCATAGTCGACCAGCCCAAAAAATATTGAGGAGTGCAATTCCGTTTTGCCCAACCATTACCCGAACCATGACCTGGAAGCATTGCTAAAGATATGACAAAATGTACACAATTTCATCTCCAAACACTGGCAAAAAAGGTCATTACTTTCAAATTGGGTCCAATTTCTCCATTTTGGTTTGAAAAACCTCGTGATATCTGAAAAAAGGTTTTCACTTCTAATCTTGAAAACATTTGTGCAGAAAGTAGTTTCAAGTAGTACGTTATCGGTGGCCAAAAATTAAATTTTGGCCAAATAATTCTTTGCCGCTGCTCGAAAAATTCTTATTTATTCCAAATTTTTGAGACTTGCAGAGCAATTTCCCCCTGCTTTCCCGGCTTATGATTTTTCGAAATCTTAGAACATTGTCAGACAAAAGACTCAAGGGTGATTCGAATTTAAAATCTACCGCTTTTGTGTGAGATGTCAAAATTGTATGATATACCATTAAAGAATTTGTCATTGATAACGGTCTGTTTCCACTACGAGCGTAAAATGGAGCATTCTTTGTTTTTTTCATTGATTTTTTCCTTTCTACGCTTAAGCGATAAACCA
This sequence comes from Diplosoma virens, assembly GCA_963680785.1. NCBI lineage: Eukaryota > Metazoa > Chordata > Ascidiacea > Aplousobranchia > Didemnidae > Diplosoma > Diplosoma virens. Next base: position 14,819,724 of record OY796897.1, read on the forward strand.
AGCAAATAATGTCATTAAAGAAACAAAGAATACTCCATTCCTCACTCGTATTCTTTCTTTCTTTTATTGATTTTTTTTCTTTTTTCCGCACTCAAACGCTAAGCAAAGCAAAAAATCAAAGAACAAAAAATACTCTCGCCAACGCTCGTAGTGGAAACGAACCCTTATTGTGACACGTGTAAAACACCTCGTTTACGAAAAAATCGAACAAACCTTACGCACGTTTTGTCGGACACGTAATAGTTAATTCGTGCTGAAAACAAAGCATTAAAATGTCGTTTCTTTTTTCTTGTATTTATTTGGTTATACATATCAAGATAAAAAGTTTTAAACAGCAATTGAAGAACACCGTCGATATTCTTACGTACAAAAAAAGTAGTTGTCTTCGTTTGCTCCTAACAAATCTGCTTTCGAATTTCACAAAACGTCAGTCGCAGCATTTCAGCGAAATTACGTAACAAATTACAATTGTATTAAAAAGCACTACTGCATTGCTCAATCGAATTCAAAAATTGAAATAAAAGAAAATAGAAACCTTTTGGCTTTCAGATGAGAAAAATTAACAATAAATGGTTACCTTACGTATTATAATTATATAGCCCAGGTGTTTATTACAATTCCAACTGGTTTAAAAAAATATGCTTTCTTTAAGGTTATTACGTAATAGTTGTTAAATTTAGTTTTAAGTTAAACTTTAGTGGCGCGATTTAATTGGCCCACTCGGCTGAACTGAATCTTTTGATGTCTGATTCACTCATTGAACAAGAGTAGTTCAATCTTTCAGCAGTTATTTTTTCTTTAAAAACTGCATAAAAACTTTTTAAAATTGAAATCCAAACAATTATATAAACCAAATAACAGTTTTGATGCAAACGTAAATCATTAGTCGTTCCGCACTGCTAGGCGATCGTTCAGATTCCAGAACATTTATTAAAATCAACAGCTTTTGAGACGTAGTTGCAATTCAGGCAATTGAAAACTAGAAGAAACCAAAAGCTAGAAAGTGGACCACTATACATACACACACACTTTTGCACGCTGCACGCGCATGCACACACTTAAATTATGTAGCTGGAACAACAAAACTGTTTTAAAATTTAATTGCTGTTTTAATAATTTTGCTTTAAAGAGAAAACAAGTTTGTTTTTATTTCTTACAAACAAAAAGCTAAACTTAAAACTTTATAGTGGTCATAGGCGCTTTAAAAGCCAAAGAATCTTTAAAATTTACAAAGCATTTTTTATTAAGTTTAAGGATTTATAAAAAATAAAAATTTAATACGTGTTGAATAATTCCGAATTGTATAATTTGAACTTTTCAAGCCAGGAAAAGGTTACAAGTTCAATAGACAGTTCCACTATCACGTAGATTTGGCCTTGAATTACCACTTACTAAGAAAGTTTCTCGCTGTGAAGGAGCGATATAGTCACGTTAATGAGCAGAATTTTTTAAGACCAAATTCAAACAGTGCAAACTGGCACGTCTAAACATTAGTCAGTCATCTAGACTGACAGGTCATAGGCGACAAATCTTCATTTTGCAACTGAATGCAAAGTGTTTTGAGCTTTCCTTACTTACAAAAACAAAAAAGTTCGTATGACGACCGCGGGACAAATAATCACGAAATCGTTACTTCGTTCACGTTTTAGCGACACAAAACTTTCTGTTCAAGTACATAATTAACTCAAAAGTAATATATTAATTTCTGGGGTTTTGGCAAATTTGAAACATAGAATACTTCTTTGTTCAAGCACGATAATCGAACACAATATTACAATTTTAGAGTTTTGTTTAATTTTTGGATTTAAAAACCTTAAGTTTGAAACCTAATCAGGCTTTTTTTAAAAGATTTTTCAACATGATTTCTAATTTACGAGTGGTTGCGTTGGCAAAAACTTGAATAGCAGCTTTCTTGACCACAAAAAATTAAAACAGCAAAATTTTTACTAATTTAAAATTTAAGAGTCTCTGTCGGTGACGTCACAATTTATTTTATGACGCATAAAACAATTTTCAAAAATTTTAACTAAAAAATTCAATTAAAAAATTGATACAAAATAAATTAAACAAGCATATGATCGTCAAAAAAAGAATATAATTTTTATTAATTGACCAAGATTCACGATTGTAAAAAAAATCTTTTTGAATTAACAGTTTTTATTACTTGCAATTGCCAGTACAGCTTTTCCATGTTTTCAAACGAAGTCGATAAGTTAACATTTTGCTTACCGGGTACATAAACTTTCTTGACAGACACTTAATACTAAATAAGATAACCACTTTTCTATTCTTTTATTTAACCAATGCAATTGCGTTCACTTTTGACTAAGTAGCATTTTATATAAATATCAAAATCTACAAAGCAAGCGAATGAATAGTGAATTGGCTTGTCAACACTCAACACTAAAATCCAAGCAGCAGTTTGTGAATGAAAGAAAACAACCAATTGCTGGAATTGAAAGACAAGCGTGTTGCTTTTTTCTTACGCCTCAGTGGTCAGAGCGAACGAGTAAGAAAGCGTTTATTTCTTTTATTTATGGTAAACTTAGTTTCTTCTTTTATATCGATAATACCTACTTATTTATATTTCTTTTTTCTCTTTTTCATGGATTCTAATCTTAAGAGAAGCGCATTTGGCCGCCAATCTGTTTACAGTCGCTTGAATTTTGAATTTTCATTCATAAAATTGCCACAGGACAAAATATGGTGAAGTAAAATTTATCATCAAAATTTAAAGTAAACACAATACGGTGTTACTGTAATAAGTTTTGCAACTTATTAATTTTAAAGCAAGCGTGAAAATTTTGTTGCGCTCGAAAAATGGTTACACATTATCGGAACTAGTTTCTTGTGATGATTAACTTCAGCAGCAATGGTAATTCCTACAAAATATTTTTTTTGATATGTTTTAATGTAAAATTAAGAAATGTCCAAGTGATTGCTGCAAATAATAAATAGTCAGCTTGAACAATTTTTCATTTTGGGTCGCAAAAAACTCTGACCGACTGATTTCAAAAATATTTTTGCATAGCTACTAAAAAAAGAAACTACGCTTAAAAACGACAAATGATTTTAAATTAACTGTAAGTGATTATGGATTACGTCATTGCCAATGAGAAAATAGTTTAAACTATTACATAAAAGATCAAAATAGGAAAATTTTGACTTCGCCATTTAATCATTGTTTTTATCCATATTTTGAATAATAATTGTATATCCTTGATCTATAACATTTTTACAGAGTCACATAACTTAAAAAGTTTTTATTGAGGGAAATAAGGAGCAAAATTGCATTCAAAAAAGAATTAATAAAGGTATGACCGGTTGGACGGAACAGTGCCAGGAGGTGTGTCTCAAAAACAAAGATCCAAATTCCTTCACTATTCGAGCCGAACCCGAAAATCTAAAAATAGCCAGGTCAATTTCTTTTTTGCATCTGGCGCGCGCGGAAGCTCTGAAAACAACCAAATATCTGCAAGCAAAGTCAAGCGATTGATTCGCAGTTGTTGAAACATTTTAACTTCAAGCCTTGAGCGACGAGAATCGATCTTCTGTGCTTTTGTTTGAATTTCAATTCGTAATCGTACTATTTAGAATTCATTGTACTCGTACATTTCAAACAACTGTCGCCTTTTAATTAAAAAACATTTTATTTACACAGTTTTGCTTTTTATTTAAATAATTTTGCAAAAAAAAATTTTTGTTGACACAATATCGCTTTGAAAAATCTTGCAATTTGTGACAGCAGTCTTAATGTTTGCTCTAAAATTTTACTAATTCGTCGATAGCTTGAATGTAAAGACATACATGAACTTCAGGGGTAATTTTCAAAAATTATTTCCAAAAAATTAATTACCCTAAAATCGTTTACGAATCGTACGAAATATAAAAAGACAGAAAAACATTTTAAACACTAAAATTTTTCGATTATCGTTCATTTGGGGTAATTTAGTCCAGTTTATAACACAAAATTTTCACAAAAAATTCACGTGATTTTACGTGAACTACATCAAAATTTGTGTGAATTTTCATTGCTGTGTTTGCTGGTTACTCACCGCTTTGAACCTACAAATTAACTTACCACGTAAAATCTACGTGAAATCCACGTGGTATCTCTGTGAAATCCACTAGAACGTTTTCAACTTCTGGGCTACAGCAAATTTGTAAGAAAACCACACAGAGATGGTGCTAAAATTAGTTGAAATATTATATTTGTTGCGGTAAAAAGTAATTTTTGTTTATATCAAGGATTCTCAACCGATTTTACCATCCTGAGAAATAGAATTCGTGTCTCCAATTTACTTGAAGACCAAAAAACGATATTCACTTATATTTGTCACAGTACTCTGAAAGGTGAAGACCATAATAGTCTTTGTTTTGCATATAGCAATAATAGGCTGCAACAATTGCGTTCCAAGTTTTTGAGCCGGGATGGTAAAGAGGTTGAGAAGCACCGACTTAGAATTTTAAGTCAAAGTATGCACTTGTTTTGCTATACCGCACACAAAAACTGCAAAAAGGATTTTAGTAGAGGAAGACATGCAACACAATTTTTTGTTCTAACGTATGTGAGCAAAATTTTTACAGAGTAAATTTTCAAAAAATCAATGAATCTATTTGACTAGCTTAAAGTTTTGATTTGAAATGGTTGATGAAGGCTACAAAGAGAAATAGATCATACAAAATTATCAAATAAAATTACAGGACTAGCAAGATTTTTTAGTTTGAATTTGAAAACACGTTTATAGCTTTGCTTTTGTGTTTTCTGAGATATAAATTCAGGTGGTTGATTTCTGTATTTTTGTTTTGTTGTTGAAGCACTTTGAGTAGTCTGACTTAAAGGTTCCGAATGCTGCCGTCTTACAAACTGATTCGGTTTTGTGTTAGAAGCAAATTTAGCAGTCATCTACCAAATACTTTGAAGGCAGTCAACGCAAAGGACATATCACTAATGAATAATTAATTTGTTTACTTTAAAATCGCAAGTTCATGTTACTTTTTAAACTATTACATTTCAGATAAGAAATAAAAATTGTTTGTTTCAATTTTTTTTTAAATACAAAATTAAAAAAATTTAAGGACAAATATTTTCTTGAAATTTACAGAAATTAGATATTGTCAAAAGTAAATTGCTGATTTAGTCGATTTTTCTAGTTTTGTTTAGTGGAATGTTTTAAAAATAACTGTTCTCCACAAAATTGAATGTTTGAAGCAACGATTAAAATTAGATTTCAATAAAACTTTTAGACAACCTGCACGCGCTGCATTAAATAAGGTTAGCATACGTGCTAGGCGTTGACAGTCAAATTTAAATTATCAGTTTAATGACTTAATATGGGTTTACTCAAGGGAGAATAAGGGGGCTGAAGCTACCCGCTAAGTTGGTACATTTAATTAGTTGAAACAAAATGACAAAAATTAAGCCAAATAGAAGGCCAAGGCCAAGCCCAGGCTTCACCCAAAACTTAATCCACACAAAAATATTTCTGGATCAGCCACTGTCTAAGGTTTTATATGTAAAAACTCTTTCTTTCATTTCATCATTTACTTGGGTCTTTTTCGAGTTTTTTTTGGTCTTTTAGGTAATATTCTTTCTCAGGTCCTACTTGTGTCTAGTTGAGAAAAATTTCCCTTCTGATCCTTTGCTTAGTGAACTATGTTTTCTACAGTAATATAAAAAACTAATAATGTATGCCGAAATCAAATATCTTAAGTTTTACCAGTGACAAAAATGAATAGGTCTGTGTAAGTTTGAGGTTTGTCTACATCAGCAGTGAGCAAATTCGACTCATGCTGCCTCCAAAAAATGTAAATTTATAGACATATGCTGACCAGGGATGCAAAAATCGGAGGAGCAGGAAGGCAATTGCAATATTGCCCCGCCGCCGGAAGTAGAGGGTAGGGAGAAAATTACGATATTTTTTCCTGTTATCAATGACCGTAATATTTTTAAAACGCGAGGGTACATGAGGGCAGATAACGCTTTTTAAAATTCGGTAGAGAGAAACACTGTGTTAGTTCTGTCTTTACAATTATATAATCTCGACCGAAATAAAATTAAACAAAGTTTGTAAAATTTCGAATCAGACCAGGGATTACCAAACTCTTTTTCGAAAAGAGCCACATAGCGAATAACAGTGGTAAATTTAGCGAGAGAAAACAAAATTTGAAAAGGCACTTATTTGGTTGAAAGGATACTTTCAAGGAACGCAAATTTGAGCGTATTGGAAAAATTTTTACTTCGCTTCAGTTTAAAAGTAAATATCTTTTTTTGTGCAAAGTGAAGACCAATAATAAAGGTCTTTCCTTACAACAAGGGCGTTTGATTTTTATGAGTTAAAAGCTATATTGGCTTATTAAAAACATTCGCGAGCCAAGTAAATAAAACACCGAGGCCAAATTTTACGACTGAAAATTTTTTTTTTGTCCTCACCAAGTTTTCCAGTAAAAATTTTCTCCCATATGCCCAAAATTGCGTTTGTTAAAAATGTCTTTTCAATCAAAAATTTCTTTTTTTAAAATTTGCTCCTTCCGCCAAAATTTTATTTTGGCGCCCCTGATACTAACCATATTTTGAGATAAAGATTTTCTTTGATCTAAAGTGACTTTCAAAAAAACAGAAGCCGCAAAAATTTGCTTTTCGGCCTTGATTTGAAGTGAAGATTATTTTTTGGTCTAAACCTGAATACCGACACTCTTCCTACAGTCAGGCAACGATAAAAAATATCCAGTCTTTCATAAAAAAAATTTATTTATACTAATATATCATTTTTCAATATTTGAAAGAGCTTTCGATCAGATGGTTTGATGGTTCGAGAAAAGTCAAAATTCGAATTGGTGGCTTGAGAAGAGTCGTTCAAATGGGGTCGCGTAACGAAATTTTGGAGTCGCGAATCCAATCAGGAAACACTACTACTTCGAAGTTGTTACATGGGAAAAATAGTTTCTTTTGGCATTCTTTGTGGAGGAAATGTCCTTTTCGAAAATATGCGTGTTTGTAAGAATTGACTGCAATTGTTGCTTCAGATATAGAATAACAAAAGTAACCAAACAAAACAAGTGAGCATTTTTGGGGTAACGAACAGTTCAAGGCATTTCAATTTCAAAGTAGTTCCCAAAAAAAGCTTTTTATTGTGCCACACAACGTTAGGGTAGCCTATAAAGTTGTTTTAAACTAAAGTTTTAAGCTGTTAGGCTTGATTTTATTTAGGATTAGTGAAGTGTGGTATGCAGAAATTTGTCGTGGTGTGGGTTTGGGGGCCGAAAACACAATTATTAACAATTGAAATAAAGTGAAGATCTTTTTTTTTGGTCTTCACTTTTTTTTATGCCCTGATTCTATTTGAATGGTCTGTGTACATTCTTTATAGGGTGGATGACCCTTACACCTTTCCCCCGTGCATTCGTCTATGGATCAGTGACTGATTTAGGTTCAATTGAGATTCTAATTTAAATAGAAACATTGAAAGCTAATAAGTCGAAGGCGTAAGTAAAAAAATAATAAAAATATGGATTTACTTGTAATTATAAATGTGGAAAAATGTATTTCGGTAATTTGTAATGAAACTGCAAAAACACGAAACCCTTCCAATTTAAAAGATTAGTACCAAGCATACGAAATACTTTAACAAATCAGTCCAATATTTTTGAAAGACTTCTGAAGTCGGCAGGAAAGCATTTTTGCTGTTTTTGTTAACTGTTAGGAAACAGTTTTTAGAACAATTTACCAGCGGCCTTCGGTCAGAGCATGCAAGTCATGCGTTACATGACCCAGTTTTTAAGGATTGCATGACGAACTTTTGCGCGATGAGGCATATATTTATTAGTTGAATGGAAAATGGTATTCATTTGGAATGAAATTAGAGAAATTTGAGGCTTATCCGGGGCGAAGACCTTTTTTTTAGGAAATGCTGCAATTTCAGGACGAAAAGGATAAAAGTTGAAAGAAATTGAAAGGGGAGACTTTTTTTTAGAGATGACTGCATTTGCAGGAAAAAGTGCGTTACTGAGGGACGATTTGAAGTGATGACCTTTTTTTTTTTAGAGATCACTGCATTTCTAGGTTACTAAGGGACGATTTCAAGCGATGACTTTTTTTTTTTAGGACAAAAAGTGCATTACCATGGAACGATTTCAAGTGATTACCTTTTTTTGTTTAGAGATCACCTTGAATCTAGGACGAAAATGGTTCTTGAACACCATGATATTAGCACTAAAAATTAGGATCTCACGCAGAATTCTTTTTCTACCAGAAGTATAATGCGTGTCTTATTCATTGACTACCCATGAAATACCCGATTTCATGACCCAGTTTTGGCATGCCAATTGCATGATTAGTCTCAGAGATCACGGCACGCCACTGCAATTTACAGAAATTTGTTCCATTGTAAACGAGAGAGATATTTGCGAACTTCTTGGGAATTCAGTTATTTGACAGCAAAATTTTGAATTGTTTGTAGTTTCGTTAATTATTCGCTTTGCGGTTTTCTGTAAGATGCTTTTGTGAAATTTGTTTATTTGCATGGTTTCGTTTTCGTAATGTATAAGAGTTTTGCCAAAGGTTCAGAATTGGAAGTTAATTGTTTTAGTTATGGGGTCGCATAAAAATTGATTTTTTAAAATGGGTGGCAGAACAAAAAGTTGGATAAGGCCTGACTTAGTGTATACATGGAACTAGTGTAAGCAGAAAAAACGTCATAATTTAACTTGTTTTTTGTAACACGGCAATTGGATTTTATCCTTTTTTAACAAATCATTATTTTTAGGTGGAGAACAGGAGATTAGTTGTTGCTCTCAAGAAATGAAAGTTTTCGTAAGGAAATGTCAGCAACCTGTTCTTGCAAAAAAATATAGCGTTTTACACGGCACCGTCTTGCTTACGAAAGCTTATTGGGTGAAAAAATTTTTGTAAAATATTCCCATATTGAAAAATTTATAGTTTAAAGGTTTTTGAAGTACGAGAATCGGCTAATTTTTTGTCTAAACCAGGCTGTTTTTTAGTCCCAACATCAATGGCGGTTGCAGTCCAACTTCTTTCTTCGTAAAAAACCGATGTTCAGAGCAAGTAAAAAACTCGCGTTTAAATCAGAGCTTTACAAACTGTGGGTTGCGTAAAAAAATTTTGGGGTCGCAAAACAAATTGGCTTTTTGTGCTTTTGAAATTGTTTTTTTTTTTACAATAATATTTATTGACATTCAAAAACTGGAAAAAGTAAAGTGTCATTACACCATTGTTGCGTCACAAAGTAGGAAGTCGGCATGATTACAAGGTGAGTTGTGTGGCGTAATCAAGAGAACAGCAAGAAACAAAAGCAAAAAAATTACTTCCGAGTTTAAAGCCAAGATTGATTTTTATAAATGAATGCGAAAAAATCAAATTATTTATTTGTAATTTTTCCATCTTATTAAATGTGCTTGATGATGTTTTATTAAATAAAGTCTGTTTTTGTAAGTTTGTTTATTTTCTTTAGGTTACTAATTCCATTTCTCGTTGTTATTACATGGTTTTTCATGCACACGCGTGGTTTTCCATAGGAAAAAATATACGTAAAATTAGCCTACACATAAATTCAGCAGGGGGTCGCACAAAAATTTATTTTTTAAAATGGGGTCGTAGAACAAAACAGTTTGAGAAGCTTTGGTTAAATCACGCGTAGTTGCTTAACGTACTTGTGCTATTCAATAACCAAACTTGCTGTTAAAGTATGCGTTGTGGTTCAACTATGGCGCCACACAACGTTTTTTTTGCAAATAACTTTTGATACTTAACCGTAAGTTTAGAGAAAATGTTAAAATGGTTAGATTAAAATATTAATAATTTCAAAAAACTGTACGTGTAATTGAAGCAGGTTTGACAAACATAAATTGACGAATTAGTGAAGCGTTTTCAAACGTTTGTTTTTTTTCAATAAGAAAAACAAAATAAATTTTTATAACCACGGTGGAAGCTATAGACATGCGAGACGATGCAGCTGAAAAAAGCCCCGCCACCAAAACTTCCACTAAAAAAAAATTCCCCTATTTTTATTACTTAATTAATTTTGTGTTTTTCGCCAACTTATAAAATCTTCTATCCGTCATAGTCCAATGCATTCTTGTACTGTAGAACAGTACTGGTATGTTTACGCTCAGTATTTGGGTCACCACAAAAAAAGGTTCAAAAGCACTGGGTTAGGGTAGGCTATACAAAATTTAATAATTTTTATGGCTATTTTAAGCTATAAATAAAAAACTCTTTATAACTGTATAAGCTATTCACGTGGAGGTGCAATATTATGGCATCCAAGTGATAAGCATTGCGTTTGACTAGGTAAAAATTTAATACTAATAGGGGCTCCGCAAATTAAGTTCTCATATTGGGCCCCGTAAAGCCTAGTTTCGGCTCTGCTAATAATTAAATCCGCAACATGACCTTTTAATTCGCGAAAAACTACAAGAGTTGGGCTTTGAGGAACCGTTAAAAATAAATATGGCCTGCTTAAAGAAAACCGAAATAAAGTGATATTATTGTCAGGTTAAAATTTTCTGCTTGTTTTTTTAGTTTTTATAACTATAATTTAGAGCTACTTTTTAAAAACAGCAGCAAAAAAAAAAAAAGACATAGTGTCTTTCCTAAAAGCAAGGAGGAGTACATATTGATTTTTGAGAACAGAACTAGCATCCTTAATTTTTTACCAAGCCGCTTACAAATTACTTGGTTCCCTTTGGGATTTAAAACCTGGACTATTCGCATCCTTAGCGAGAATCATAATTCTTGACCAACAGGGGATCGACATGCGAGGACTCATATTTATTATTTATTCATTTTATCTCTATATTTATCCTCCTGACTCGCAGGAAAGCGACGGATGCGCTAATATATAGGTTAGGCAATTACCCCGACCTGCTTCCGGAGATGCCAAGATATTGCTGTCCGCTTGTAATTTAATAGAGATATGACTTTAATTTAGAAGTGCTTGCCAAGACCACCAAGCAGGAGAAAGCGCAATGAAGTGTCTTTTCCAAGAACACAACAGAATGGCGCGAGTGGGTTTTGCACAGGGACCATGTTTGTCATAAGCACGGCGCTTTAACCACTCGACCACGTTCACAATAGCCAAGGTGTTAAGGCATGGTTTCTGCCGTATTGTTTTATCATTATTTTAAATTTCCCTTATGCATGTTTTACCGTTCGACATTATGTCGCTGCTTTTTCTTTCTTTTTCGTTATTAGGCCATATTTTATTCTAAAAAAATATTTACGACAATTACTCTGCTGGGAGGTCATAGCAGGCAACTCTAAATTTAATCATATTTAAAAGTAAAGTAAAAGCCAAATAAAAAATTTCACCGGGCAGCAGTATCTTGGCATCTTTGGAAGCATCAGGGCGATCGCTGGACTGTTCTAAGTATAATTCTCCGACGTTTTTCTGCGAGTCAAGAAGATAAATAGAAATGATAATAATAATGATACAGTAAATCAAACTATAATCTAATAAAAAAATTTTTTTGGGAGGGTTTCGGACTCCCTTCGAAAAATCCATCTATGCATAAAAACAACCAAATTTTTAAAATTTTTTTTATGTCAAATTAAAATTTAGATTAGCCTAAATAAAATGAGTTTTTAAAAGTAATTCAATAACTAGACGGCGGGACCATTTTGTTTTGTGTACACACTAATATACATCAAGAAACTTATTTTATCTCGATTTTTATCCTTCGAACTCGCAAGAAAGCGACGGAAGCGCTAATACATTGAGCAAGCAATTACCCCGACCTGCTTCCGGAGATGCCAAGATATTGCTATTCAGTTACAACTTTTTATATGTTTTTTCTATTTTTTTACTGTAGTTTTTATTTAGAGATTTGACGGAAATTTAAAACTGCTTGCTAAGGCCGTCAAGCAGAGGAAAGTGCCGTAAACTGTCATTCCTAAGGACACAACAGCAATGCGGGAGTGGTTATGAACAGCGACCGTATCGATCATGTTCTTTATCAATTACGGCGCTCTTAACCACTCGACCACGCTACAAACAATGTCAGGTTAATGTAAACGCAACATTAAACTTAGTTTGCTTTATAACTAGTAATCGCTTATCCACTGAGGATTTGTAACAAAATGACGCGATTTAAAAGCAAAATGTGAGCCTTGGCTTTTGTTTTTATGTCTCATAAAAAAAATTCTTAAAAACAATCGTAAAATTTAATTGTGCAAATCTTGTTAACAGTGATAATACGAATATTCACGCAACCAAAACATCAACACCTGATAAACATACAGCCTTTAGACATTTGCAGCTCAAGACAAAGATACAGTGGAAACAATACCGTTCAAAACTTTTACTGAAGATAGGAGTTTATCTTTTTGGCAAGTTTTCTAACTTTTCCAATCTTCGTTGACGCGTTTCTTCAGTGGCTTGGAAATCCAAAACATGCGAAGTAGATTCTAATGGCATGAACATAATTTCAGTAGCTAAATACTATGAGCTTAATTTTTCAAGATGACAAATTAGTGTTTCACAAATTTAAAGCAGGAGTTCGGCAACATTTTTTTGCCGCAGAAACTTTTAAATTGGTTTCAACATTATACAAACCTCGATCTTACTTTTAAGCAAACGCAAAAAATAATAATTACTTTAACTAAGGCGTAGAGGTCAAATGAAGAAAAGTGTTGGGTAGAAAAAGAATAGGTTGGAGTATAACCTAAGAGTCTAACCGTTAGACCGTTTTCGATCAGGATAAGGACATCAACTCCTAGGTTTCCCGTAGAGTTTGTGGTTTTTCTCCGTCGCAGTGCGGTTTTTCCAGACGGTTCTATGTCTTGGGATGTCAAAAGTGAAGCCTGGAGAGAACTGTCACTCCTGCATAAAGATCAGGTGGTACTGGTTTTGGGAAAGAAAATGGATTAATTCAGTACAACGCAATCAAATGCCATCAGCATTTAACTGACAAATTCGCAGACAACTATGGAAGAGGAGAGTGATGATAGTTAGTTTGAGTAAGAGGTTCAGTAAAGGTTTGTGGTTGAGGAGGAGAAAACTGGGGGTGGATAGATAAAGGTCAGTTGCGGGTGTTAAAAAGATCAAGGGAGTTGAAATTGAAACGGAGGGGACAGTGATGTTTAGGAGTGCTCCTTTTGGAAACGACTGAGAATTAAATGAAGGGGAGTCTGAGAAGGAGATGGATACTTTGGGCTAGTCCAAAAGTGTGCTCTAGAGGTTTTTTAAAAGAGGTGAGGGAGACCAGAGCAGAATAAATGTACCCAGAGAACAGCTTGCACATTATCTTCAGGTAACTGGATGGGTGCGAAAAAAGCAGAGGTCTATGGGACCACGATTAAGATGTCGCCACTCATGAGGAGGGTGAAAATGAGAAGAAGATATAACATAGATTTAAAAGGTGGAGGAGATTTTAAGATAGAGGGGTTTGTAAGAAGTGGTTGGTTGGTAGAAGAATTGGGGGAGTCAAATACCTGTAAGATTGAGCAGTGTGACCGCTCAGACAACAGCAGGTATAAAAAACGAGGACAGAGGTCATAGGGGCTGCCTACCGATAAAACCCTTGGAAAATCGACAACCTATTTTGAACCATTCCATGTACAGAGAAGGGGACCGCACTACCACAATGACGTGGCTTATTGTTGACGCAGAAGAGATATTTTTGCAAAACAAAGCGCCTCGAAATTAATATCCTCGACCACATCTTACAGGTTTGCATCTTAAAGTAATACTCTCAAAATACAGATAAAATTAAAGCCTGGAAATATTGCATCTTGAATTTTCAAAAGAATTTCAAAGCAATTTCAAAACATGCAGTAATTAGAAAGAAGCTTTTTCGACACAAATTCAAGTATGCCTGTACTTTGTACTACAGTACAAAAAAAACAAAAACAAAAAAACATAAGATTGAGTGCAACATTCACTAAATTAAGTAAAATGGAATCGATTTCTACAAAGCTGCAGATTACGATTAAACTAATATAAAGAACAGTTACAATGACACTGATGAACACGACAAGTAGCAAAAACAAATAACTTGAAGAAATTTAATGCCATTTACGCACCACGATCGAATTCACTAGAATCATCCTGAAGAGGAATATCTTCCTGCAGAGGCGGAGCAGGAGAACGAGTGGTAGCATTATAACCTTGCCTTAATAATGGGAAAAAATCTACAAAAATATAATTTACTGCGAGCGATTAACTAAAGTTAGCAGAAGTGATATTTATAACTCAAGTCTTGGTAGGTAGTAGCAACTTGGTTTTTTGCTCAGACTTTAAAGTAAGACCGGGGGGTCACAATAATCAAGAGACAATGGCCAGGCGAAACCAAAACTAGCAGGAGGTAATACGGAAGCTGGTGTGAAACATTTCCAAAGCAACGATTTTTAAACATTGCCTTGGTAGGTGCGAAAAGATTACAAAACGGTTCGAGTGCAATCGTTGTCTCAAATAAACTCGTGTTCCCGAAACAATGCGCCTTGATATGTGGCTAGGAGTGCCAAAAAGAGCTCAATGCATATAGTTATATGATCAATTAAATACCAAAGCAAATCTTTTACTATACTAATTTCCAACACTAAAGGCGCGTTTACAGCCGTTTACAGTACTTTTTTCTTTCAGCGCGATCTTGATTTGTTTTATTGACGCTCAAATTCACTCAATTTTTCATGAAAATATGAGTGGATTTGAGCGTCAATAAAACAAACCAAGATCGCGCTGAAAAAAAAAAGTACTGTACACGGTATAATAAGCACGAGGTTAGGTTCGGTCGTTTTTGAAATATAATCCAAATTTTCCGTGCCGGAAACAAGGGTTCTACTTACCCGACTAGATTATTTAATTTCTGTAGGAGTTGCGCCAAAATATTTTAATTACCTTATTGGTGGGCATTTTCATAATACTGTAATCAAATAGCAGCAGTTGATTGAAAAGCCTATTTTGGGTATAAATAGTTCTCAACAACACGAAGTGAGCAATTGTAAAAAATCCTAACAGCCTTGTAAGTATGTAAAATTAAGGTTAAAAATTTATTGAAAAACCAAATATCCAAATAAAGAAAACGTCGCTATCAGCGAGATTAAGCCAGAACATTTAGAAAAAGCTTTCTAAATCAACAAAGCTAAAAACTTTTAAACGGGACCGAAACACTAACACTAGTATTCGTCAAAAAGCAACAAAGCAGAGCTGAAATTTTGAACAGTCAAAAAATCGAACGAGAACCAAAACCATCAAGATCAATTATGAATAAGATCAACTTTTAAAAAAACACGCTTTAGAAAAGACAGTACGAAAAATAAAGTCAATAATCGACACACAAACTTACTAGTATTGTCATACAGTGAACAATCGCCCTGGCTGCAGCTATCATCGTCACTGTTTTCGCAAATGTCACTGGAAAAAACCAGAACAAACTTTAATCAAAGATAACGAAGAGATGAACCGCATGCAAATTGGTACCTGTCTGACGAGTCGCAGTCCTGAATGAAGGAGGTAAAGGGGTCATTTTGGCATTTCACATCAGTATCGCAACACGCTGTTCCATACAAAACAAATTATTTTTTTGTATTTGCTGAAAGTGAAGAGCAAAACTAAAATTTTGGGGATGGTATAAGTTCAGCCTTAATTGAGGTACGAAGAAGTTTTAACAAGAGTTGGAACACAAAAAAAATTTGATACCTCGAAAAATATAAATGAAGTGTTAAGAAATCGATTGAACATCGAACAAAAAAAGATTAGGACGAAAATCTATTGCCTAAAATCTTAACTTTCATTTTTATCTTTTTTCGGTAGCTGCGTTTCTTTATTTTGACAAACTTGAACTTGAACTCAGAATATTATAAACGAAAAATTTTGACTACTTGCTCACTTTACTAAATTGAATAAAAATTGATAAAGAATTTGTTGTCGTGACTGAAACGCTCACGTCTTAATGATAAGAATTAATTTAGGCAAAAAATTAATGACAAGAAATGGCATACGCTTCAAAGGGGCTATCTTATAAAAAAAAAACAAAAAAACACCATGTCTAATTACTTAAACAAGAAGAAAACGATTAAACCAGCGATTCTTAACCTTTTTGATCTAGTTTCCTACCAAGGCCTATCATCAAATTAAATTTTCAACCTGATGTTTTTAGTGATGATTTTTTACGAAACGCTATTTAGCCAATAGTAACCTTTAGCTTCATAGTGTATAAGCTTCTCATAATAACTAAAATATTATTCAACAAAAAAAAGGTTTTTCTATTTGGAATCTGTTTCTGATTTCTCGTATTCGTAATCTACAAGGAAGGGGGCCATGGCACAATGCTTTCCCCCCTAAATACGCTACTGAGTGGATAATAATAAACTACTATATAACCAAAGAATATCATTCAAGGACTTCACTCATTTATATCATATCTCATTAAACAGAAAAGTAAAGTGCTTAATTTAATGCGATTTTCTCAATTGGTTTTTCTTCGTTGAAATTTCGATGCGAGAATTAATACTAAAAAGCGTGCAGCGTAAGTCATCCTTTGAAATACACTGCTGAAAACAGCATCGCTCAAGAGAAGATAAACATGCTTCATTTGCAGCCAAAACACCACAGTTCAATGCCGTCAAATTTTTTTTGCTGCATGGTCATTCAGAAGTTTAAGAAATTTTCTTGCGCTTTTGTTGGAACGTCAGCTACTGCTGTAAAAAAGAATTTCAAGTAAGTTTTATCCAAAGATCGTAGCCGCAAAGGTCAGGAAAATTTTTTAACTCTTGCTCAGCACAACATAGCAGAGGTGCTCAACACTTTTGAAGTTGGTATAGCTCTCCATTACGAACAGTGAGGTTTAGATTGTTAAAGACATCGATAGCTTCATTAACATTTTTTTCCAAAAGGGAAGTTTATTAATAACCCCATTTATGCAGTTAGAAATCTGACTTAAAATTTTTATTGATTTTATTTCATCTCAACATTTATCTTCCAGATTCGCAGGAAACCGTTGGAGGCGCTATACACAGGGCAATTGTCAAGCAATTACCCGGACCTGCTTTCAGAGATGCCAAGATATTGCTGTCCGATTGAAATTTTCTATTTTATTTTTTAGTTTTATAGAGATATAACTGGAAATTTAAAACTGCTCGCCAAGACCATAAGCAGGGGAAAATGCCATAAAGTATATTTCCCAAGAATGCAACACTTAGCCAAGAAGGTTTTGAACAGTGACCATATGGATAGCAAGTACAGAGATCTTAACCACTCGACCACATTGTCGAGAATTAACTTTAATTAATAAAAATAAGGTTTCTTACATATCGTTTTTCTTAACCATTAACCAAACTGTCTATCTTTAGCAACGCGTTACGTTTAACAACAGCAGTCGTATTCAATTGTGACTTTTTGAATATTGTTCAACGCTGAAAACTTACACATGTAATTGCAAAACAATGCGCTAGTTCAGTGATCATCAAACTGAATCGAAGCCCCGCATGGAATCGTTTGCGGTTTGAATTTTAAAAATTAATCCTTGTCCCTATTTTTTATAAAATTCACGGTATTTTGGGAGCAAAAATAATTTTTTTGTTTTTAAAAACGACTTTTCGTCAGAATAGTACGGTGGTTCTCAAACATTGGTGGCTCGTGACACGTTTTCAGAGACTTTCAAACGCCCGTGCCTCCCTGCTTAGAATTTTGTCCCAAGAATCAAGTGAAGACCAATAAAAAGGGTTATCACTTTAAAAGTGTCTTAGTTTTTTATTTTCGTTCCAAAAGACCAGCGAAGACTAAAAAAACTTTATTTTTGCCCCCCACGGTAAATGTCCAGTGGCCCTCTTGGGAGCCATATGGTTCCTTTGAAAACCCCTAGACTAGTAAAATACGCACCCAAAATTGCTTCGAGTTTTTATTTTTTTAATAATTCAATTCAAAACAGTGCTATCACAGGACAGCATGGTTAAGAATGGGCACATCGTTCGGTGGGCCGGATTAATAAATAAAAGGGCCCAAATTTGGCCTGATGTAGTTTGCCCATATCAGTTGCAGCTTATAGCGGTGTGGGCCTAATCAAATTGTTTCAGTATTTCTGCTCTGAGCGATGACTTGTTCTTCAACACCTTAAGGTCGGAAAAAGTTACAAGGCTTAACTTTTAAAAATTGGAGATGACTGCGCTAGTGGACAAGTAGGTGTTTGTTTAAAAAAATTATTTTGTGATTAAATAATCAGATTGACTTCAACAAAACTTGAAACAATTTCCCACTGCATCAGACCAAAAAAAATTTTCTTTGCATAGACAAAATTTCACCACTAGTGGGAAATTTTCGTCCGGTTAAGAATCACTGGATTAAATATGTCTTAAAATACAAGAAAAAGTCATAAATAAGTTGCCTCTAACAATGAATGATCAGAGGATGGTGATACCTATTCGAGTCAGAGTAAAATCATGAGAACCAATCACAAAAACCGGCCATTGTCGCTGCCATGGTTTTCACAAATAAAAATATCAGTTAAGAGAAGCTCGCACACTTTGGCCCAACTTGTTTTAAGGAAAAAAGTTATTGAAAAAACATCAAAAGACTAATTAATAACGAAACCTTCATTGTAAAAAATCAATAAAACAAGCAGTAGCATACAAAAACTTAAGCGACCATGCATTGCCGAGAGTTAAAATTACAAAGAGACAAAAGTTAAAAGCCATTTGTTTTTCACAAAATGACAATAACACGTGCAAAATAAATAAGCAAAGATTAAGTTTTCATGCAGAGATAAAAATTTATGCAAATCTTGAATCTTTTAGCTTTTATGAAATTGATAAAAATTAGTGGCAATATACATAATATCGAAGCAGTAGGTAAAAATTTTTGCTTCTTAAAATTCTAAATTAATAAATAGAGAAATAAAAATAACATCAATGAAATAATTTATAACATATCACAAAAAAGCTTTAAGAATGAGGTAAACCTATTTTTACTTGATGTTTCTAAAGTAACAGCAATTCAAAAGTTGAATTTTCTCAGCAGAACAGAAAAATTTAAGCCAATTGCAAACAAAGATTATATAAAATCACAGATTAAGAACATTTACTTTTAATTTGTACGCATTGGTTGTTTAGCTGCTAGATTGCTAAAATAATTAGTTGAAATTTTTAAAAAGACAATGTTTGGCATTATGTTGTTTTTCTTGAACCTTTTATGCGCGTTTGTTCCATCCTAAAATACTGATTTTTGTTACGATTTGACTGTTTTTAAAAAAATTGTTAATTTATTTGTTTATTTTTTGTTTCATGAATATAAAATTAAAAATATAAAACAGTAAAATTTCTTGCTAAGACAACGGCAATTCGTAGAAGGCATAAAGAATGTTTAGAATCTATACATTCACGTAAGCCGACATCAAAATTTCAGCTCTGCAATGGAAGAACGCTAACACTTAAAGTAATTTTAAATTGAAATTAAAATCAGAAACAAAGTCAACTAACTGATGTAATTAACAAAATTTTAAAATGTAGTACAGCAATATGTTTTACCCACGCCTGATTTTTTCAACAAGCAAGTTGAAAGAAAGTGGATAAAACATTAAAGATCACAGAAACAATTTTTAATTGAAACATATGACATACTATTTCGGTAGTAGCCCTTTAAATGTAAAGTGATTAGAATTTCTGGTTTCAAATCTTAGTTTCCTTTTTATCGCTAAAAAAAGCAATAAACCAGCACAAATAGATCAATATAAAAAAATGTTTTAACAGCAGAGTGGCTGTGAAGAGACCGTGAGCTAATCTTGTTTACATCCAATGAAAAAGTACTTGAGTTCAATTCCAAGTGGTGTCAAACCAAACTTTTAAAAGTGGGCACTTGCAATTTTCTTTACATGACGTTTCGCATCGTAGGGATAGGGAGAAATATTAAAAGCTTCTGGACAAAAGTATGTTGCACGTCACACAGAGCTCCTGGCTTAAACACAATATTCATAATACAAAATGATTTTGTTCCGTATTTTGCAGTTTATTAAACCACTACTAAATTTTTATTAATAAATGTTATTGTAAGTTGAGAGCAACATATCAGCTTTACTTTATGAAACTCAAGGTTAAAATGATGATATACCTCTGCTCTGTCTCTTAAAGAAGTTTAATTTCAAGTTGAAAATAAATATCTACGTATACATAAAAATTGGTTTTACACTTTTTCAGAAAGATATTTTGTTAAATAAAAATAATTTATATTAAATACATTAATTATATAATTAGATATTAGATACATTTAGTTGAAGTACCTAAAAATTCTGCAAACAATAGATTCTTTAAAGGTTCTTTTGTAAAAGCCAGACCAAGTAATATCCCAGCCAAATGACCAGTCAAAGATGCATTAGGAACAAGTAACTGAAAAAGGATACAGAACATTTATTAAATTTTACAATTTAATTACTTTGTAAGCAGGTAACTGTTGGATAACTCAATTTAGAAAACATGCTTTGGATTATGTTTAAAATTCGCCCCTGGGAGCGTATTTTTAAGGTGATCCCGCGTTTTTGCTAACTCAAATTTTGTTCTAAAAAAACAAATAAAAAATTAACATTATAAAAATAAGAAAAAAAGTAGGTTTAAACCAGGGAATCGAACCGTTTAAAATAACGTTCCGGTTCAGGTTTAGGTTCGGCAAATTTTATTTTTAAAGGTTCAGATCCAGTTCAGGTTCAGCAAAAAATTTTTTTTCGGGTTCAGTAGAAATTTTTTTTTCGGGTTTAGTTCCGGTTCAGGTTCAACAATTTTTTTTTTAGGGGTTCAGTTCCGGTTCAGCTCCGGTTCGGGTTCGGAATATATATTTTTTATCTATTTCTTACAAGCGTTAGGACTGTAAACACAATTTCTTACCTCATGTTATCATGGGCGCCCGTAGACGCGCTTCCTGGAGGAGTGATGGCAAACAGTCGGAAACACAAAAAATATTCTTAAAAAGGGTTTTTTAAAAAATTCTGGTACAAGTTTTAAAAAAATTAAATTAAACTAATTCACCGGCATGGGTCTTGGTTGTAAAAACCAAGTCTTACCGATAAATTTATTTATCAATGCGAGCGCCAAAAGCGGAAACGGAAGTTTTTTGTTGTTTTGTGATCTCAAAACCTTCTTATAGATTGCGTTTACTTGAATTTATATAGATCTTTCTTCGACTAGCCACTGATACACCTGTCTAAGAATTTTTTGATAATTTTTTAGTGGCGGCCCTCACGCAGAAGGTTTACTAGTTATGAAACGTCATTAAGGTTCATTTTTACTTCGAACGTAGATTGGAGTATTCTTTGTTTCTTTTAATGATATTTTTGCTTCGTTTTGCCTTTAAGCGCGGAAAGAAGTAAAAAAATTAATAAAACAAAAAATACTTCGTTTCAAGCCGCCGGTAGTGGAAACGGGCCTTTATCTTACGTAATCTAAATTTAAAGTTTTAAACAAATTAAACATTTAGTCATTCAAGTTTATAATAATAAAAAATTGACGCATAAAGACTCTTTTCCCACTATGAGCGTGGAATGGAGTACAGTGGCGAGCAAAAAAGTAAGATTTTTTATTTTAAATTAAATTAAATTTTTTAAAAATAAGTTACAGTGGAACCCCGCTTACCTGACCACCTACGGGACCGTCATCAAGCGGTCGCGTTAGCGGGGTGGTCGTGTTAGCGAATTTTGCTTTGGAGCATCCTGTTTGTAGCAATTGTTTGTTGTAAATGTCACAAGTGGCGTAACCCGCAATAATATCTGGTAGGCGTGATTTCGAACTCTGCACGACTTTTTCGTCAACACAGCCACTCTCTCTGCAAATAACAGCCTGAGAAATGCTATGTCGTGTCTTAAACCTGTTTAACCAATCGTTTGAGGCTTTAAAGCCATTTTTCTTCAGAGATTTAGCAAAGTTAGAGCTTTTTCTTGAATCAGAGGCCCACTTATCGGTAGGTTTAAAGACCGAGCTCTTTGAAACCATCGGAAAGTTAGTGAATCGATATTTCCTTCAAATTGAAAGATTCTAACCCTCTTCCGGTCATTCGATAAGTTGTCGTCATATGCAGCCAAAACGTCTGCCTTTCTTTTAAGTGTGTTCTTTATTTGAGTCTTGCTAACGCCGAAAATCTTAGCAAGTTCCTCTGAGATTTTCCCTCACTTTCTTTTTGTTGTATTACCATAACCTTTTCTTTGATTGAAAGTTCTCTCGGTTTCTTTTTACTAAGTGCCATTATTTTTATCAGATACTGCAGAATGAATTTAAACAACTGTTAGTACTGAAGTTTATCTTATAAAATTCAGTTCTGTTTGCCACACTAATCATTCATTGCGCAATTGCATTTTCTTTGTGTGTGTGCACGCGCTCATCTAATCTTATTGTTTTGATCACAAAAGAAATTTAACCTTATTATTTTGGTCACAAAAGCAAATTATTGAGCACGTGTGGTCGCTTTAGCGGAGTTAAATTTGCAGTTTTGGACCAAAATATGGCGGTCCTGGTCTGGAAACCGGGGTGGTCGCGTTATTGAAACAGAATGCAATGCATTACCATAGTAAATTATTTGGGACCGCACTGAAGTGGTCCTGATAACGGGGTGGTCGTGTTATCGAGGTGGTCGCCAACCAAGGTTCCACTATAGTTGCAATTGAATTATATTTCTAAAAAAAAATAAATTAATATTGGATTTAATATAATTTTTTGTGCTCTTTTAATGATATATTACTTGATATATATTAATATATTTCAATTTTAACAATGATATTTTTAAAAAATCTTAAAAAATAAAAAAGTCTTACTTTTTTTGTTCGCCACTGTACTCTTTACTTGATTTATTGACTTTATGTGCTCACTTAGATTTTAAGAGCGGAAAGATGGTCAAAAGAAACAAAGAATGCTCTATTCCACGCTCGTAGTGGAAACGAGCCTTAACTTTTAGAAGTTTTTAATGCATATTTATGTATTATTTTGTAAAATTTAAAATTTGAAAAAGCGAGTCCCCCTTTTGGTTCTCCTGGCGCACGTTCATGTATCTAGTGCACATATTTTTTCTTCATTTCTTAGCTGATAAAGTCGTTTATGACGTTTCTTTATTGGCACACAAATGCTCAAACAAATTGTGGCAACTTCAAACGGTAGCATTTGATTTAACAATTACAACTAGTAATAAATTAAAAATTAAATCAGTTTGTTGTATAAGATTTTTTTTTCTTAAGATAACTGAAATCAAACTTTGCAATTTTGTATATTGATCACTGCTTGCTTACAAACTGGTACTAAAAACTTGCTGCTTTTTATTTTTATAAGTGTATAGCGATGAAAGGGTAAAAATTAGGTCCAATTGTTAAAAAAAAGTCTTAAATTCAAGCAAATTCAAATTTACGGGAGACAATCATTTCTCAATTCGTAAAACCAGCAAAATGGTTTTTCAGCATTTGATTAAAAACTTTTTTGATAAACACTAGCTTGATATTGGCAGAAAAATACTCTGACTCCTCCATAATGTTTTGTTTGCCAAGCTAACTATTGGCGACCAAAACTATTTAGTTTTAACTCAAAGTCAAATTGTGCTACTAAATTTTGTTTGCAGGGGTAACTTATACAACAATGTAATTTGCTTATGGTTTTTCGGTTGCATTCTACATAAAGATAACTGACGCAAAACTTTTGTAATGAACCAGCAAATATGTGGTTCTTGTATTAAAAATTATTTGTCCTGTTGCTACAATTTTGGTAAGCCTGAAAGTTAACAAAAATTTAATTTTAACGTAATACTTGATAAATGAAAAAGCACGCTAGATAAACGTTTTTGTTTTTTTTTTTTGAAAAACTTTTGTTTTTTTGAAAAATCAAAAATTAATTAACTTTATTGCATTGCTTGCTCAACAATATTTTTTACTCAATCTCGACTGTTAGGGATACTATCATGCTAGTGAAAACCATTTGAGGCAACTATAAGTTATACTGAATTCGAATCATTCGATAAGTTTACACTGCTTTTTTTATTAAACTTCTCCACGCAACTAAATTTCAGTCGAGTGGCTCCCCAACAGCCTGCACTGTGCAGCTTTGATTTTTTAATGGCGTCAAATAATTTTGCTTCACCAACGATGGTTTCACTATGTTTGCTAGGTCTCTATATTAATATGTATTTTTTTTAATAGTATGGCACTGTAAAAAGCTTAAGAACAACTGCTTTAGCATATATTTAAGATTTCGCTTTCTTTATCTAGCAAGTGACATGTTTTTGCCTTAACTTCTCGCCTAAAAAGTCGTTTATAATGTTTCTGTATTGCCACACAACAAGTATCGTGACCAAAAAAATTGCGCCAACTTCAAAAACAAAATTGTAATTCTGATTCTTCTACAAATAACTTTAAAATTAAAATTAGAGCATCAAACGGTCGAACCGGATCCATTTAAAATAAAGTTCCGGTTCAGGTTCGGGTTCAGCAACTTTTTTTTCTACGGGTTCAGCTCCGGTTCAGGTTCAGCAAATTTTATTTTTAGGGGTTCAGTTCCAGTTCAGGTTCAGCAAATTTTATTTTTTCGGGTTCAGTTCCGGTTCGGGTCCGGTTCGACACCCTGGTTTAAACAATTAATTAACAAAGAAAACTTTTTAACGCCCAATATTTTAAAATATCCTTTGAACTTGATTGATTAAAAAAACTTTTTATTATGCATTCAGTCAGTGCAGCAGTCTCGAGCAGTAAAATCATCAAATTGTAACCTTAGCTTTGTCTGGCAGTAAAAACAAATAAAATACTAATTCAAATGAAAAGAGCAAGCAAAATTAATTTAAAACTCATTGTAAAAGGTTTGTCACTACACACATTAAGCTTCCAATTTTAGTAGCTAACAATCAGTAACATGCAATTATCAGAAAATGTTTTAATTAAGCAATTATAAGCATTGAGATGAAGAAATCAGGTAGGATCTAAGAGCCCAGAACCAAATATTTTAAACTGACATATTTTTGATTTAAGGTGAAAAAAGTTTATTGGTCACCTTGGGATGAAAATTTTTTTTATATTTTTGAAAACAAAAAGTGCTTGTTGAAAGTTCTTTTTTAAGTTTATAAGGCAAAAAAGTTTTTTTGATCTTTATTTTGATTTGAAGACCTTTTTTCTTTGCTTTTACTAAACATTCAAACAGTTTTTAGATTTTAACTTAAGAATAAAATACTTTTTCAAAATAAAAGGTATAAAACATTTCGTTTCTTTTGCTTTCAAGTTAATTTCATGTACTTGAATTTTAATTTAGTACTGAGTTTGCATTTTTCAACAATGGCTCTGTAGGCAACAACGTTTGGTTAAGCAAAAGTAAATTACAAGTAATTGCGCAATACACGCAATACATTGATGTGCTAACAAAAAAGTACACAAAAGATTTAGGGGTAGTCATAACGGATTTACCTAATTCAAAAACAAAGTTGTTATCAAATATCAAATACTTAGATATAAAAGGAATAATAATGTCATATTTAACAACTGAAATTTTTATTCATGTCTAAACACATTTTAGCTTTTCTGCTCTAATTTGTGATCATATGTTTTGTTACAACTCAGTCATTCAGTTGTAGTACTGTACTGTGCAACGCATGCTATATTAGTGATAACAGCGATCGGTAATTTTTGTATGCAACTAGAGATGATTTTAGATAAGGGAAAAAAATTTGTATAAAAAAGTTGGCCATATCAGCAACTTCTGTTTTATCATGGTATTGAAATTCAGCAAACCTGGTTGAGATCGACTAAAAACACTTTGAAAAAGAAAATGTGTTTTAGAGCAAAAACCTCTTACATTTATTTGTAAAAAATTACGGTTTGTTTTGTTTGTCATTAACTAAATTCAAAATATTTTTCTTGGCTATGAAATAGAAATTGACATTCCAGATTTGAAATAATTATTTCAAAATATTAGAAATAGTGAATTATTTTAATGAGTCCGCTGATAAGAACACAATTATTTAATACCATCCAAACAAGCATATAACATGCATACAGTAATTTCAGCAGCCTTTTTTTTTAAAATAGATTTATTGCGTTTGATAACATGCACGTGTCTATAAAAATTATATAGTATGCATGCATACTGACACACTTTAGTAGCATACCCTTTAGAAGTCGATTAACCTTATCCAACGAATAAGTTTCTAGGAAAAAAAGTGCAATTAGAACCCAACCTGTTTCTAAGATTCTTCTACAGCAAACAATCTAACTGTGTTGTGATGCTTATAACTGAAAAAATTCTATGCAAAAATGATATAAAGTTGATAGTTTCACTTCACCACAATAGTTTGGAAGCACATTGATAAAAAAAACAACTGAGGTAATAAATAATAATCATGGTATTCTAGATATTAAAAATATAATGCTTGAAAATATTACAGCAGAACAGATAAGAGTAGTAATTATTTTTCTCAAGAATGAATTATCAAAAATCAAAGAAAGAACAAGGCAGGTCTTTAAATGCAAAAAATTAAATTGAGCTTGGATGAATTATTTTTAACAAGCTTATATTTGCAATGCATATCATAAACAAACTTTAAACTAATCATATCCATCATAATGTAGCATAATATGCATAATTAAAATCATAAAATTAGTAATGTACCGATTACATATTTTTAACCAGTGCTTTCCAAACTTTTGTGTGACACACTTTTAAACCAGAAATAAATTTGTGAGACGTTTTAATTTGTTTTTAATCAAAAAGCTTTTAACAGCAAAATCTCAACTTACAATTTTAATAAAATATATAAACTTACTTGCAAAAACCCTAAAAATAACCACTGGCAAAATCTTTTAGTATATTTGTTGCTTGGAAAAGATTGGTCGAAAACCAGTTGAATATAATTTATTGAACTGTAAATACCAGAGGTGGGCAGAACCCAACTTGAGCAATCGCAGAAGTTGCGCTGCACTCTTGATTGGAGAATTATAAGATACGCTTAATCGCGCTGCGTATCAAAGACAAAACAAATCAATAGCGCTTTATATAGCCCCATTTTGCAAAAGCGCAATCTATTTTGGTTGTTTTTCACTGTAGGCGATTGGAAAACCGATTGGGTTGCGCTTATAATTTGAAAAAGTACACTACATTTTAATTGATTTAAAAATCACGTTGCGCCGCACCTAATTGATTTAAAAATAGTTTTAAAATAGTCTACATTGCGATAGTTGCGCCGCGCTTTACATGAATTTCAAAATCGCATTGCGCAAGTTCCGCTACGCTTTTCTGAAGAAAAAATGCCCACCTCCAGTAAATACCTAGTGTCAAATAATGTTTCAAGTCCAGTTGGCAATACACCATCGTACTACAAGCGACACACAGTTTGGAAAGCACCCTTTTTGACCAGTGCCGATCAATAGAAAAAAGTTGATGCCGAACCTGATGGCAATGCAAAGTTTCAATCTCTTGCAATTTCCGAAAGCTGTATTTTATTATTGATATTCTAAAAATATTCCACTTTAAAATATAAACTGGCTAGCCACTGTTGCGTCTTTAAAAATTTCGTTCATGCATGCAAAATATTTAATTATGAGCGAGTAACCACATTTTTGCAAGCGCATTAATTAATATTTAATTTAAAATCATTAAGACTGTATGTTCGAGAAAAGTTTTTTCTTTCAATAAAACCGAGCTGTAGGATTGGTTCTTTACTGAAGTGCATACAAATAGATACTGTACATTCCATTTCAGTATTGATTGGATCTTAAGAAACGTAAATATAAATTATCAGTGCTAAATGAGCGGAACGAAAGTTCATCTTTAAGCTACGGCATGTACGTATGATCGGTTGTTGCTGTTAAAATTTTTCTTGTTAAAGGATACACTACTTTTCGTACAGAAAATCGTCTGCTATAACATGACTATTGAAGTATCATACAAATATTTCTTGTTAAAAGACTTTTTTCCCAAACTAATTAATTAATCAGCCAAAAGAATGACAGGTCTTAAAAAATAGGCCAGTGCCAAGCCTGATGCCAAACATTAAAAACTTGGCAGATTTGGCCGGTGCTGATGGCAATTGTTCAGTATATCACTATATAAAATAGAATAGTGTGATGTACAGGGCACGCCAAAAGTAGGACAGTATACAGTTATTAAATATAGGGTTTAGGTCCAAAAGTAGGTTTGTAGTTCTCATGTAGACACTTTTAAAGTTCAAGAATGCTAGTTATATCTTAGACAGAAACTGTTTAATTTCTTGGGTGCTTAAAATGTTCTCCGGCAACATTGCAACATTCTTCACACCTGTCCAAAACACTCTGACACACACTACAGCATAAATTTCGATTTTCATCAATTTCTTTGAATGCGTCATGAATGTAATCCTTTAATTCATTTTCTGCTTTGGGATTTTTCTCATTTACCTTGTTCTTAACAACATCAAAAAAAGAAGAAATCCATAGATTTCAGGTCAGGTGAGCGTGATTGCCATTCAATGCTACCTCTTCTTCCAAACCAACGCTGTGGAAAGAATTTGTTAAGGTAATAGTCTCTTATTCTGAACACATCATGTGGAGGTGCTCCATTTTTCATACTTCCAGTACTTCTTTAATATCCATTTTCTTTGCTCTTGATTTAAATTGTTTGCCATTACCCCTCAAATAAAATCAAGCTTTACAAAACTCTACTAAATTTCAAGCAGCCAAAAATTAATATAAATTCAAGCTAGATTTTTTATCTAAGAAATATTCAATGTTCGTGGTACTTGTGAAATAACATAAAGTGCACTGCAGGTAACGTCAAAGCATATAAAAAGTAATTTAAAAACTCTACACCAACTTTTCGCACACCCTGTATTAAATTTCATGTTAATTCTTCAATATTATAGCCAACATTTAGCAATGAACATAGTAAACAAAGATTGGGAGTACAAAACTTTAAGCTAGCTTTAAAAAGCGTGTTCATTTCTAGTAGACTTTTTATCAGACAATCATTGGAAGGAATTGTCAGAATGAACTAAGAGCAATCCGATCATGCTTATATAGAAAACGAAAGCGCGTCTAATTGGTACAGAAAGTGACCGATCAAGAAGCGAAAACGAGACCACGTCTGATTGGTCAAGAAAACCGATCAATCAGAAGCGAAAAAAAGGCGTTAGTGAATGAGTTTTGACTGTAAAAAATTCCTTGTGTCGACATAGATTAGGTTGAAAAGGTTTGATAAAATAAATTCAGATAATAATATAATATTGATAAAAGTAGCAATGAGATGAGCTCTCGTTTCTATACAGTATAATCACGACCGGATCGCTCTTAGTTCAGTATGACAATTCCTCCTGACGAGTGTCTGATAAAAAGTCTTTTGAGGAATAAACATGCTTTTTAAAGCTATCTTGTAGTAAACCAACTATTTGATTAAATTATTGCTAATCTTGCACATAATAATCACAATTTATCATTCTAATTATGCCACAGCCCACAAGTGTAGAAAAATCAAAATACCTGTATGAGAACAAGCTCAAACCAAAAAGAAAATCTTCCACTCACGGGAAAACAACCAAGAAAACAAGCTGTTGCACATGGGTTCATATAATTATTCACAACTTTCAAAGCGAACACAACACCTAAAAATTTGAACTAAAACGTTAAAATTGATAAATAGTTTTCTTTGTAAATAAATATCTATTTGAAAATAAAAATTACATAATCCGGTTACGCTCCTTTTTCTCCTGTGAATCCCAAAAATCCGCAAATTATTGATGCAGTTTAAAACGCCTATGTATGATATTGTATGACATGTATTGTCGGCAGCGTGGTCGAGCGGTTAAAGCGCCGGGCTCGTGATCAACACGGTCTCGGTTCAAAACCCACTCGCGCCATTCTGTTGTGTCCTTGGGAAAGACACTTTACGGCACATTCCCCTGCTTGGTGGTCCTGGCAAGCAGCTCTAATTACAATCATATCTCTACTAAATTACAAGCGGACAGCAATATCTTGGTATCTCCGGAAGCAGGTCGGGGTAATTGCCTACCCTATGTATTAGCTCCTCCGTCGCTTTCCTACGAGTCAGGAGGATAAATATAGAGATAAAATAAATAAATGATATTATATACGCTAAAATATCCTTGCTAATCAAACATAACACACCAAAAACTTTTTCTGCTGAAAATATTAGTGGCATTATAGGGCGTAAATAATACATAGGTACAGCATAGTTACATATAACACACCGAAACTTTTTTTCTGTTAAAAAATGGCCTAAGGAATTCATGAAATTGCCAAAATTATAAAAAATTTTTTGAGAGCAAAATCCGCGAGTATGCAGGCGCGCGAACAGTAAACCGCAAATGAGTGAAGGTGTTCGTACTGTATACTAGTATGGCAATCACATTCTTTTTTAACGTCTGTCAGTGAAAATACGTTTTATGTTGTCCATGAATAAGTTTTAAAAATCTTTAAAAAATATTTAAAATAAACCATATTAAAAAATCAATACCTGAAAAACCAATGGCACAACGTGACATATAAGTTTCATCAGAAAGAAAATGAGCAATGAGATAGTTTAAATAAAGCATTACTATGTTAACAGAAACACTAAGTACAATAACTAAAAATAGAAATCTTCGAGAGCCTAATCGACATTCTACTGAGATTCCTTTCCACAAGAATGACACCATATTGAAATACAAATGCAAGTCATCACCATGATAAAATGATGCTTCAACTAGTCTCCTAAAAAAACAAAAAACAGAACGCAAATTTATTTTTATTAAAATACTGTAAATAATTTAAAAATGACATGCATGCCATTTCTTTCTACTTGCGTATACATAAGAAAAAAGTCAAATATTAAGGTTCTTGGAAATTCATACAATATTCATACAATAATCGTATATTTTTCATTGATAACTGTTTATGTTAGCCAACCGTGTTTTAAAAATATTTTTTTTGTTAAGCTTTACATAAATATCTTTATAACTTACCAGTATTCACCCAAACTCCATACTTGTTGAATTCCCACACATACTTCAACAGGTTCAGGGTAGCGCTTATATAACAAAGGATGAATAAACCCCAAATATACAGCACTATTAAGAAAAATTACTGCCAAAGTAACAGGAGGTATTTTTAAGAAACCAGTTTGACATAATTGCATTAACAGTAAAAGAACTCCGATGTTGGAAGATCTTTTAGACACTCTTGAGAGCGGCAAAGGAAACATACTTGCTGCACTTAAAACAATCACACAATTACAGTAATTTAAATCATGCTTTATTTTTTGCTGAAAAATATTGATTGTAAAAAATACGACTAATATTTTGTAAGATCACAACATTGACACAAACTACGAACGAATATCACTTTTATCACGCATTGCTAAAACACTAGAGAAAACGCTATTATCATATATAACAGAAAACATTCCGGTTATTTCCATTCAACATGGATTTAAACATCAACACTCAACATACATTGCTTTGCACGACATCTGCCACCAAATCACAAAAGACTTCAACAATTTAAGCCCTACACAACACACTGTAGCTGTAGTTTTGGACATGATCAAGGTACTTGAAATAGAAAACACTCATAAAGTTACAGTATACAAAAACGCATACTAACAAACATTCCAAACTTCATCAAGTTCATAGTCATCTGCATAAAAGGATGACAAATATGCACTCCATACATCGGCACACTCTCAAACCTCACATGAATCAACACCAGAGTACCACAAGGTGGAGTTCTGTCTCCAACATTATTCAACATTTATATTTCTGACATTCCATTTCCCCCAAAACATATGCCGATGACATAACAATCATAGCATCTCACAACAAACACTGTAAACCTCAACAACCTCATTCAACCATATTTTCACAAAATCTATGAATGGGCCACTACTAATAATCTTTATATAAACACAGACAAACTACAACTACACTATTTACGTCAGACCCAGCAGAATATGGCACTTTTTCTTCTTTCGGCCTTTCCCTTCAATCAGGAGTAGCCACAGCATATTATCTTTCTCCAAACAGCTGAGGCACAAATCTATCAAATTAATACACTACCCACAACACCCAAAAATTCTTGGAATCACTCTTGACCCAAAACTAACTTTTTTTCAACACATAAACACCGCAATCGCCACAGAAAAATGAATGCTTAACATTCTGAAAACACTCACTTCTACCAAATGGGGTAAACAAAAGGAACTAATCGTCTCTACATTCAAAGCTATCACTCGCCCCATTTTGGAATATGCAAACACCATATGGAGCCCTATCCTATCAAACACCAACATCAAGTAACTGTAAACTATTTAGAATAACAGCTTTGCACATTGCTACAGACTGCACATGAGACACAAATACTCAACACATACACAAAGGAACCAGTGTCCTTTCAAAGGCCACCCATTTCAAACTTCATGCTACTCAACTTGAACAACTGACTCAAAACACAAACACATCCTTTACATATGATCTTAAGGCACATTCAGATCCACCCAGAAACATGAAAGCCATGATCTTTTGTAACAACAAGCACACTACCATCATCATCTCAAAACCAAATACAATATCGAAGGAGTAGAGAAAACCTTAAACACATTCACTCTTCCATCACCTCACAATACTTCAGTTCTAAAAAAACAACAAAGTTACTCACACCACACCTTATGATATTCATTCATCAAAACAAACATTACCATGTCATATGCATACAAAACTGGCACAGCTCAGAGCCAACAAATCGCTACTCTTGCAAAATTACATACATACAGGGAACCCTGATATTACAATGCCCATATGCTTAACACATAGACTCACAGACATGACATCAATCATCCCTTTAACTGTAGTCCAAATACCAACACAACACCACACCACTAGTTGTGGAAAAAAACTTTGAAAGCAGCAGTGGTTATTCAAGAGTGGGAATCTACATTGACTTCTTTGAAAGGTTAAGGGATGGCTCCTCCAAGATTGGAGCAAGATGATTTGGTGGGACCAATTCGTTGGTAGATTAAATAATTTCGATTTAACTTCACTACCATTGAAGCGACAGCAAAAAATTTTTGTTATATCACTAAAGCAATATTATACAAGGTGTTTCATCTCAATATGTCACTTTATGATAACTCATATATCAATAACTGTTGGAGATATGAAAACCAAACTTTTTTTGCTAAAAACTAATGCTCTTAAGTTTACTTAGTTTACACAGCAAAAATTTGAACGCAAAATTCAAAGAAATAAACGTTTTATTAAACTTTTTACAAATGTTCAATATGTGAGGCCTTGCTTACATGGCACACATTGAAATGGTGTTCCATTTCTTGCCAAACTCAAACAAGCATATAGGGATCAATGGTTATCAAGGCCTCAGTTATCCAAGTCTTCAGATCATTTAATGACATTGGAAGAGGAGGAACGTAGACCAAGCCTTTTACATAGCCTCAGAGAAAAAAGTTACATAAAGTGAGGTCTGGAGATCTAGGGGGCCAATGCAGGAGCATGCAATCATCATTTACAACTTGTCTGATCCATCTGCTATGCAGAGTAGCATTCAGATACTGTCTTACAATGAGACTCCAGTGAGGTGGTGCCCCATCCTGTTGGAAAATAAAGTCTGCTTGCTCTCTGTCAAACAAAAGTTCCATCAACCAATTTTGCAGCATATCAAGGTATGCTTCATTGTTGACTGTTGTTCCTTCAAAAAAAGGACCATACACACACTTCTCCGATAGGGCGCAGAACACGTTCACCTTAGAAAAATCTCGCACATGCTTCAGTGTTTAATGAGGATGCTCAGTTGCACATATGCATGTGTTGTGTTTGTTGACTTTACCAGTTAGGTGGAAGGTAGCTTTGTCGCTAAACACAAGATGGTCATCAAATCCGTCTTCTTCCAACATCACCTGCATTTGGGCACAAAAGTCTTTGCAAGCTGGTTTGTTGGTGTCCTTCAAATGCTGAACCAAATGCAGTTCATAAGGCATCATATGCAGGTGTTTTCTTACCACTTGCCAAATGGTTGTTGAAGACATCTAAAGTTTACGACTAGGTCTTCTGATTGACTTCCTGGGGCTTCACTGAAAGATGCTTTGAACTCTTTTGATTGTTTCAGTTGAAGGTGCAATTCTTTTCCGGCAGCACAAACATGCCTCCTCCTTAAATTTTGCATGCCATTTCTGTATGGTATGTCAGTCTGGTGGCTGCTTCGAAAATTCTGTCCGAAATTTACATTGAAATCATGTCCACGAGTTGTTTTTATCAAATTCCAAAACACAAAACGCTTTCTCCTTTCCAGTAAAAGACATTTTAAGCAAATAAGAGGCAAATTGATGGAAATGATATTTTACGCAAAAAGCTGAAATTTTGATGATGACATAACAATGGTCCAGCAAAGCAAAAAATTGGAGATTTTACCTATCCAATGAAACCAATTTTATCCTGCTACTTTTGCCAGTTACTGAGATATGAGATTTTCTAAAGTGACATATTGAGATGAAACACCCTGTACTACAATTTATTTTTAAGATGTGGAACTTATAATTGCCATTGTTGCACATTTGAAAGTAAACTGTGATCCAAAACTTGTTTTTACCATCAATTGCTTAGCTCATTGAGTAAAAATTCACATTTAAAATTGTTAAATTTAGGTATATTTCTAGCTGAATATTAATTTATTAAAACTTAAAATTGTTTAATTTCGAATATTTAAATTAAAAAAGTTATTACTTAAATCTGGGATGCCCAAACAGTGGCCCACTGCCAAAACAAAAATTAAAAGTTAAAATAAATTTTTATGCTTCAGATGAAAATTTGCATTTTAGAAAAATAATACTATCAAAAGTTTGGGTTAATTTAAACGATTATTTTACTAAAGTTAGTGATTGATTATCAATTAATTATTTTTGTTACAATATATCAACAGAAAACAAGCTATAATGTTGCGCATAGATTTATTTTTAAACTTAGCCAAGCTGCTGAAAAGACAAAAAAGTATTTTCAAAAATTTTAATTTAATAATTTGTTCATAAAAACAAAATTACTTCTATGAGTTTCTCCTTCATTGCAGCTGGTCTGTTCTGATGAGCCTTAGTGATGAAAACAGACGTTCAACGTTCACTTGTGTTGAAGGAAGTGCTGCTGCCAACAGTGCTGACTCTCTTACTATTGCAGGGTATTGCTTTATAGCTTCATGGACATGCAACTTTGACATTCTATAAATCAATTTTACTTCTTTTAATGCAGCATAGAATTCAAGCTTGAAACTTTCTACGTGTTTTTCATCTGAAGCTGGAACTTTAGCCACTTCCTATAGTTTAGGTCTCTTTGAGCTTGCTTTATGATCTTGTTGGTCTAAAAACTTCTCAAAATCCTCTTTGTCACAGGTTTCCTCTGAATCTGTAGTTGAATTAGTGTCAGGATTGTCAATAGATGTTTTTCTATTTAAACCCAAAATTCTCACAGCTAGGTCACAAAGTGCTGATTTTGCTTCATTTTTCTGGATTTTGGTTAGCAACACTCTATTCATTGGGTCTACATACACTCCAGCCAGTAGAATTTTGTTGTTAAGCAATTGCACTTCTCTCTGTTTCATGGATGCATGCAACGTTTCTGCAGGCAATCCACTTTTATTAATTAAAGGATGCTCCAACATTTTCCACTCTTTCAAGAACATTCCAGGGGTTAGGTACTCTTCTTGAAGTTTTTTTGTCACTTTAAAAGGTAACCTAAGAAGGTCCTCCAGTTCTTCAAGTTTCTTCCATTGCAATTCAGTTAAGGTGACATCTGGATTTGTCATATCAGTAAGAACAGGCCTCAATTCAACAAGATGTTTCACCGTATTGTATGTGCTTTCCCATCGAGTACCCTGGTCCATAACACCCCCTTTATTGCTTGCCATTTGAGGATGGCATCAAGCTTCAGTGTTCTTGATGCAGTAGAAATTTTTCTTACCTTGGCTAGAAGGTTGCTTGAGTGAAAAGAGTATCATGCACAGCAAGTTGGTGAGTATGAACACAAAAGTGCTGGTGTTTAATTTCTGTAAAGCAAGCTGCTACTTCAGCAACCTCATCTAAGCCACACGTTTCTTCCCCAAACCCTTTAAAAAAATTCTAGTGTTCTTCCATTTGTATTAATTCATCCCAGTCCATTCGCTGACTACTGTGACTGGATGCTGGTTGTTCTTCCTAAATTTGCACTTCAAATTCTTTTGTGATAATGGAGTCTTCCTTTGGCTTTTCATTAATTTTCTTGACTATACTTAGCATGTTGGATGCATTATCCGTAACAATGTATAATACATGCTCCTTCTGAATGCCACAGCCTTCAACACGTTACAAACATTTACCAATTGTTTTAAAAAGTTACTAGAATGTTGGGTTTCAGTAACTTTTATGGCTAAGGTTTTTGTTATATTTTTCCAATCATCCACATACCTGACATTAATGGTAAAGTAATTAGCATGGTGTCGTGTGCATGCATCCATTTTTAAGTGTACAAATTTGTTGTTTAGTTTTTTCTTTATTTGTTCTTTTTGGTTTTTGTATTCCTCAATTATTAATTTCTTTATATTATCTCTGTTTAAAACCACTCCAAGCTTTCGAGCCAGTTTGCCAACTAGTGCTAACAATTCAGGTTTAGAAAAAAATCTTAAAGAAATATCATTGAGAACTGTAATTTTAACAATATTTTTTTTAAACGCATCAGGAGTCATTGATAAAGTCACTTTATCACTAATAAAAAAACTTGTCAGAGATGACGAAGCAAGTTTCCTCTCAGAGTTAATTTTACAATTCAGTGTTGATGTCTTGGAAAAAGCTTTGTCTTTATCTCTTACAAGTTTAAAGATGTCAGAAAGATAGTGTTCCAAATGTCTTTTTAGGTTAGAAGCACGTGTAGGAGCATGACCTTTAGGTGAACTACCACTAGAAGCACTAATTTTAGCATCACAAATTGTTTCTTTATTATTTTTGTTTATTATGCACTGGCATACATAATATTTAAGATCACTAGTTAGTGAAAAATGTTCAAATACTGCAGATTTTTGTTTTGCAGTCATGCTTAAGCTATACTGTATATGATTTATTTTAGAAATTTTACAAAAAAACTGTAAATGATAGAAAAAATAACACAAAACAATGAATTATAACCATTAAAGTATGTTGCATAATAGTTAAACAGTGAAGAAAATTGACAATGTAACTGAATGACGTAATTTTAATGCTTTTCTTTACAAAAACTTTTTTTTTTCATCTTTTTGCACAGAAATAGGTTTTAAACTGTCACTACCAAATTAAAAATTCAATTACAAACTCCTTTTTTACAGTTTGTATACATCTACTCCAGGGATGTTTAATCTTTTTCGAAGTTGGGTGAAATTTCATATCAAGCTGAAGTCAGTGGGCTGCAAAAAGTTGTTTGCGCAGAATCTTGCTCCGATTTCTTAAGTTTTGTCCCTAAACTCAGGTGTTCTCCAAAAAGAAAAGGTCTTCATCTATTTTCTTGCTCCGATTTCTTAAGTTTCGTCCCAAAATTTAGGAGTTCTGTAAAAAAAGAGTTTTCTCCTAGAATCTCCTCTTATTTATCGATTTCTGCCCCAAATGTCTTTCAGCAATCTCACGGAACTCTTCTTCATAACCTTCATTATAGCCAGAAAACTGGAAATTGTTGCTGGGTTGCACCAGAACCTTAAGTGGGTTGCAGATTGGACATCCCTGATCTACTCAATGGTGCTTTACTTTATGTTTTTAAGATGTTTTGCCAAATGAAACATGGCAAAAGGATTTTTTTAATCTCTATAAACCAGGGCTGCACTCTATATATTTTATAGCTGGATCTATATAGATAATTTTGTTTAAACCTATATTTAAAATTTGGGATGTAGATAATGGCTATAAAATCTAGATAGTTTTTTCAACGTGCTAGATATTAACTAGAGGGAATTTCAATTAAGCGATGTATATGATAAATAAATCATTGTACATTAGTATTAAAAATTTGATATAACTTTGAATAACTCGGTCTTATTATATTCGTTAATCATGCTTAAACAAATTGTTTAAATTGTGAATTAAACACATTTCGAAATTGTTACTTCAGCTGCAACGGAACCGTAACAAGACGGTGTCGGTGCCTCGGTAGGTACTGCGATATAGTGTTGCCAATTTAACCCGAAAAGGGCTAAATTTAGCGCGTTTGTTTCGATTTTAACCTGCTAATTTTCAAATTTAACCCTAGCGCTTTTTTTAGCCCCACTAA
This sequence comes from Diplosoma virens, assembly GCA_963680785.1. Classification (NCBI taxonomy): domain Eukaryota; kingdom Metazoa; phylum Chordata; class Ascidiacea; order Aplousobranchia; family Didemnidae; genus Diplosoma; species Diplosoma virens. Next base: position 14,857,895 of record OY796897.1, read on the forward strand.
GAAAATCTTAGCTCCATTTTAGTCATTTGCAATTTTCATAAAAACGAATGTTAACTTGTCAATTTAAATCCGATTAAATGAAAAATGCAATAGGGCTACATAACGTAACTGTAACGCGTTTGATACGAGTTAGGATGCGCTGTACAGGTTTCAGATTTAGCAGCTGGCAAACATTCATACGTGCTATTAACTAATTTATTATTAAATTAAATTATTTTATGTTTAGATATATATTTTTGGACAATGGCGTACGCAGAAAATTTCCGAGGGGGGCCAATGTTTCGTCACAATCGTGTGACGTCACAAATGAACTTGGGGAATGCCGAAGGCATGACCATTATAGGGTGGTCCGGGAGCATGCCCCGGAAACATTTTGCAAAATTACACCTAAAATACGCATTTTTGTGCATTCTGGAAGCAAGTTTTGGTATGTATAATGCTTTTACGAGACTTATTAGAAGAATAAAATCGTAAAATGAAAATTAAGCATAAAACAAAGTCAATTTATTTTAAATTAAGGCGACGGTTCCCTTTCGCAAATCACTTGACTATAATCAAGTTTAATGTAGTTGTTTATATACAAGAGAGCCAATTTGAGCCGATTTTCTTGCATGCTCGTACGTAAACACGTTTTGATCAGGTTTAGGGCGCAAAATGACCGTTCGCCTGTTGTCGTTGTAACTGGCAACGTTACGAAAATTTGTAGCAATGTTTCAGCGATCGAATACGTCCCAAGTTGTCTCGCAACTTTAAGAGCGTTAAGGACATTCCCTGGACGGCAATCTGACGGCTGTCTAGCCCAGTAAGCTAAAAATCGCATCAGCTCGGCTTCAAATCACTCGGCGCCTTCCGGGAGAAAGCATTCGTACACCTCAGCTGCGGCTCTCAAGTTGCTTATATCAGCGTCGATGACGTAAGCAGGTAGCAAGCTATTTAGGCCATAAACAGTCGCAGGTGCGCAGTGAACCTCTCGCGTAGTTGCCCTAAACAAACGTCCAAGTATGGAAAATACATCGACTGTCGGTAACACTCTTCAGCGCTATCAGCTGGATGGTTTTCACGGTTTCGTTGGCGAGCATTGATTCTTGGCAACGGTTGCACCATGCTGTTCCTCAGCATTTTTATAGATTTTCTTGAAATATTCATAAGTACGCATTCCCTGCAGTGTAGTAATGCAGTCACGAACGCTTTCACTCACGTTGTGAATGTCCTGAGTTACTCCTTGTAATCGCACAGATAGGGGTTTCGTGACTTCCAAAACCGAAACGAGAACTTCAAGAGCCACAATCGCGTCGTTAAGAGAAGCAGAAAATAGCAACGCTTTTCCGGTTATGTGCGGGTTTGTGCGGCTTTTTGTCTTCCCTCTACAACTCTTATTTACTTTCAAAAGCATAAAAAATTTTGATAACTGTTTTACTTTAATCAGATAGTCCAGTCTAGATTTTTACCAGTAAGTGGTCTGAGCGACGAGTGGTTTTTTACAGGAAAATCGAAATCCAGGGCGAACCCCGAATACTCGCGAAAAACAAGCTTTGCTTTTGCTAAAACTGCTTGGTTTTGCTTTACAGTTTTTCATTTTTAGGGTCTGAGGGGGGCCATGGCACAGTGGCCTCCCCCTCGGTACGCTAGTGTTTTTGAATATTTTATTTTTCAATCTAGATGATTCTAGATATGTAACAAAAGTGGAAGCCCTGCTATAAACACATTTTGTATGAACCCAAATTTAAAATTGGCAACTTTTCAATGAATTAAACTAAGTTTGCCAGGTTTTAACTTTTTTTGTAATATATTGAGATTTTATTTAATTTCGTAATAACTAAGTTGACAATAATAATAATATAGAACTATTTAATGCTAAATGAAACCATGTAGCATAGATATAGCTTTTAAAAGTTTAGATATAGAAAATCACCAGAGTGACTTTGAAACCTTATTTAAAAAGATATCTACAAAATATTTTCAGCTAAGCTTCAAAAAACACAAAATAAAGCAATATCTATCAGTAACAAAAATTATTTATTGAAATTTAATTAACTATTAATGGTAAGCAACTTCAATTCCACATTCCAAAAAATTTTTTAAACTCTTTCTATGTCTAATTTTAGAGTCTACTTCTTTCATATCGTTTAAACTAGTATTTCCTACATAAAAAAAGTTATGGCATTTAAAGTTTGAGCGCTTTTTCACTAAGTAAACCAGTGTTTTTCAACCTATCCGTGATTTTCAAATTATTGATCATTACTTGCAGAAGAAAAATAAGCTCTACATTATATAATAAAAATGAACTCTACATTTTACTCGCAGTGCTCATACTTGCCTTATTGAAACGCCCATTGACGATGTCTTACACATAGTGAGGGATACCTGCGTCCCACATCAACGGACAACCTTTTTCTCTTATCAGGCATCCAAGCAACTGAGCTTCGCTTCCAAAAAGCCGTACTATCTTTAACTCCTTGCGCTCAGGAGCCATAACACCTCCTATTGCGGCGAAATTGACTGGTCGCAATATGTGAAGTTGGGATGAAAATACGCGCACCTTGGATGGATACGATTTTTAACAGAAATCTGCTTCACAATCTCCAAACAAGAATGACGTTTGTGTTTGATTTGAAAATGGCCCACGAGGGTCGGACTATTTATATTACCAAGCGAGAAAAGTCAATTTTAGTTAAAAAATCTTACCTCGACTGAACTCGAGTCTGCATTAACACCTCCTACATTTCTAAGTACAAGACTATTTTAAGGTTGTTAGGTAGATTGCTACATCACAATTAATAATTTGCGATCCTAAAATCTGACTTGAATAACGGCTCGCTTCCACGAGCGCGGAGTAAAACTTTCTTTCTTTGTTTAATTGATATTTTTATTTCTTTCCGCGCTTAAGCGCTAAGAGAAGAAAAAAATTTAATAATAAAACAAAGAATAATACGCCATTCTACGCTTGTAGTGAAAACGAGCCTTAAACGGTTTTCTACTTTATCAAATAATGCAATTAAGGTAAGACAAAACTACAATATTCTTTGTAATCTTCTGAAAGCAAACTGTGATACAAAAGATGTGTATGATGTCGTAATAAAAACTACGATGAATCAGATATTTCAAAAATAAAAAATTCTGTGTAAAATGTTTGTTGCCCGCGCCTCAACAATGGGTATGGAGTGCCACGTCTGGTGCGCATGCAGCAAATTTGATAAGAGCTCCAGGAGTCGGATAAAATATTCCGACTCCTAGTACTCTCAACAGTCCAACTCCGCAACCCTAGTATCGAAGCGTTTTCCCAGTTTGCTTTGTACACTTTTGATGCGAAAATTGACAAAGTCGACTCTGATTCAGAGTGAAGACCTTTTTTTTTTAGAGAACCCTCGATTTCGGAAACGAATCAGAGTCTGATTTACAGTGAAGACCTTTTTGCGGCCCGCCGAATTTAGTTCAATTTAAAACGAGGCCCATAATGAAACAGGGTCGTTTAACATAGCATATTTTTTCGATTTTTACTACAAAGACGACAGGTTAGAGGTTAAAGCTCATTCCACTACGAACGTGGAATGGAGTATTCTTTGTTTCTTTTGTTGATTTTTTTGCTTCGCTTAAGCGCGGAAAGAAGCAAAAAATCAATAAAACAAACAAAAAATACTTCATTCTACTCTTGCACTGGAAACGAGTTCTAAGTCTGAGCGGTTATTACGTTACACTATCAAACCATGAAAATTATTTCAACTAGTTTTTAGTAGCTATAACAGTTTGTTTCGTCTATTAGGCTCGTCAGAAGGCAATCAAAAATCTGAAAAACAAAAAAAAAACAAAAAAAAGCGATAAAAAGTCTGCAAAAGAACTTAAAAACAAGAAAAGTAAGGCTGTGATAAAGTAGTTAAACCGGTTACAAATCTTTTTAGATCTAATTTCAATGGGTAAAGTTTTTTACGTTGCTTAAGTTGATGTTATCAAATAACGAATAACGCGTTAAAAATCTTTAATTTTTTAATGTCATTTTTAGGGTGCTCTGTTCGTCCAATAAATTTATTCGTTATTTGGTAACATAATACTCTATTCCACGCTCGTAGTGGAAACGAGCCTAAAACCGTCATTGAATATTTTTCTGATGCGCCATGCGCGCTGACCAGATAGATTTGTAGAAAAATGTTTATATCTTGTATAATACTTATTATGACGTTATACGTTTCGTACGCCTGCAAAACTTCTAATCTGTCGTCTTTGTAGTAGATTGTTGCACTTTTTCGTAAAAAATAAAAAAAACATGCTATATTAAACGATCTTGGTTCAAAAATTTAACTATTCAAGTAATACCTTTATTAATTTACATATTCGAAATTAAACCATTGTAAATTCCAATAGATTAATATTCGGCGAGGAACATACCTAAATTTAACGCATTTAACAATTTTAAATGTAAATTTTTACTCTTATCAGCTGAACAACTGAGGATAAAACAAGGTTTGATATTCTAGTTTACTTTTAAATATGCGACAATCGCGATTATAAGTTTTGCATGTTAAAAATAAATTGTATAATAATAGTGCCTTAGTGACGTAACAAAATTTTTTTGCTGTCGCTTTAACGGCACCAGATGTGCCATCAAAAAAGTTCTAAATTGTGTGACGTAAAGGTTGAGAACCACGGCATTGTCGGCAGCGTGGTCGAGTGGTTAACGCACCGGACTGATGATCAACATGGTCTCGGTTCAAAACCCACTTGCGCCATTCTGTTGTGTTCTTGGGAAAAACACTTTACGGCACTTTCCCCTGCTTGGTGGTCTTGACAAGCAGTTCTAAATTACAGTAATATCTCTACTAAATTACAAGCGGACAGCAATATCTTGGCATCTCCGGAAGCAGGTCGGGGTAATTGCCTACCCTATGTATAGCGCCTCTGTCGCTTTCCTGCGAGTCAGGAGGATAAATATAGAGATTAAAATAAAAAATAAAATAAAAAAATAAAAAAAAAAAAACCACTGCCCTATAAATTAAAACAGTAATTAAATATTGTCTAATAAAGATTTTGTGTGTCATAAAACCTGATTGTAAAATATCTGTGAAAGCATTATCACATCTCAATACAAGTCAATTTGAAGCAATATAGATTTACTATCATATCTAAAGTGCCTCAAATGTATTACACACAGGACACAGGCAAGCAAAATTTCAAAATATTTTTGAACAGATAAATTTGCCAACTTAACAGTAATTAAGCAAAATTCTAATCTTTTACCTTAGCAACTAATTTATCATTTGATAATGTGGCTAAATCATTAAAAATCAAACCACTGTATTTTGTTCTTTGAAGTTTTATTTATTCTACATGCTTCCTTTACCATATATTTGTATGATCTTGCCAAAATAAAAGTTGGTGAAACCATGCTGATGCAGCACAATGATAAGCTTGGCAACATCAATGTTTTTTCAACTGTTTATATGTAGCAGTATATTTGAACCAAAAGATATTCTTGTTGCTATAATTACTTAACAACTTTTTTAAATTACATGTTCAAAATGTTAACAAAAAGGGAACATGATCCCATAGTTTTTTGAAAAGTAGTTGCAGACCTACTTATTCATAAATTGAAGGATTTTTTTTATGTTTATTAATCTTTATGGTTCTTAAGAGCAATAGAAAAGTTTAAAAAATCCTTGTTTAAAATTACCATGCTCTTTTTGCAACCAAACATATTCTTAATTAGGTAAAGTCGCAGCTTATGTTTGTAAAATAAAATATTTAAATTTTTTAAAATTTTGTTAAATACTTAAAATTAAGGTACCAAAATTAATTATGCCTTGTGGACGTCCTCCAGCACCCTGTTCTATTGCCAACATTAATGAGGTCCTCACTGCTTCCCAGATTATTCAAGAAAAATATATTATAACTCTTCTTGCTCAGTCAATGCCCAATCCTTGGGAAGCTATTCAGTGGTGTGCTTGTCATGGTTTAATATGGAATTCATATATATGTGATTGCTGCAATGTTGATTTATTGTAACTGTACTCAGCATGGTCGAGTGGTTAAAGTGCCGGACTGATGATCAACATGGTCACGGTTCAAAACTGATTTGTGCCATTCTGTTGTGTCCTTGGGAAAGACACTTTTCAGCACTTTCCCTTGCTTGGTGGTCTTGGCAAGCAGTTCTAAATTACAGTAATATCTCTACTAAATTACTAGCGAACAGCAATATCTTGGCATCTCCGGAAGCAGGTTGGGGTAATTGCTTACCCTATGTATAGCGCCTCCGTCGCTTTCCTGCAAGTCAGGAGGATAAATATAAAGATAAAAATAAAAAATACTCCTATTTATTTGTTATGAATTACTTTTAATAAACCTATCTTTCATTTTCTAGAATATTTTATTTTACAAACGTAAACTACGATTTTACCCTTAATTAATTTAATGCTAAAGCATCTTTGACCATCATACTCATACTTCTACTTAGGCATAAGTTAATAAAACAATTACAAGTACCAATATGTCATAGACATAATAAACTAAAGTAAATTTTATGAGGTTGAAGAATAGAAAACAATAAAAAATCCTGACATTTTTGCTCATACACTTCAAATATTTATAAAAAATACTAATTTACAAGAATAAGATTTTGATTCATAAAAATGGCCAAATTTCTCAAATCTGGCCTTAAAAAAAGCCAATATAACCACTCTAAAACTAACCCGAATCTTTTCAGTGATTACTATTGAAGATATTCTTTATCACCGGGTTTCTTTTTTATTCCATACTGGTGCTGTGGGGAGATTCTGGGTTAGTTTCAAGGAAAAAAATTGCTTCACAGCTTTAAGAAACCCCAATTTTTTATATACATATATTTTGTTTTATACAAATATTTTAAAATTTGGAGTTCAAGAATAATTTATAAGCTTTCATTTTAAATTAAAATTGCTGAAATTAGTTAAGTATAACAACAGATATAAAGCTTTTTCAGCGCTTGACACACTCTGGTTTCTATGTTTTATTTCTAACTGCGCCGTGATTTGCTGGTTAGATATTTCTTACTGTCAATTGCATACTTAGACAGCTCTAACTTTCTAACCCTGACCTTCTAAACCCAACCTTCCCACCCTAACCTTCTAACTGTAACCTCTAACTCTAACCCAGTGGCTCCCAACCTTTCTTATATAGCGGCACACTATTAAGCTATTTAAATTATCGCGGCACACCCATTATACCGGTTAACAGTAAAAAGGTTTTCACTGAAAATTTGTCAATGATTTCTCAATTTTTGTCCCAAAATTATGGTGATCTCTAAAAAAAAAGGTTTTCACTGAAAATTTCTCAATGATTTTTCAATTGTTTTGTACCAAAATCATGGTGATATCTAAAAAAAAAAGGTTTGCGCCTGAATTCACACTCTTTCTTTCCCTCCAAAGCTCATGCACAGGAACCGCAAAATTCGACGTCCCTAAAGGATTTTTTCCAAAATCTTTTGGAATCACTGCTCTAACCTAACACTTACCTTAACCCCTAACTCAATGTGATACTAGCTGTCAAGCACAATACAATAGCACGATCAGAAAAAGGAACGTCACGTCTAGTGATGTCACGGATACAAAATTTTGTGTCTCCAGCCCGCATATATTTTATATTTGTGATACTGCACTGCCCTGCACCACAAAATCGTTGCCAAAAGTTTACCTTGCACCACGCAGTACTGCCAACATCAAAAATTAAAAAAAAATTTTTAGACCTATTTTTTTATTTTTTACAGTTGTTTGACGTACAAGAAATATTTAGTGTTGTTGTCATCAAAGTCGGCCCTTTATATTTCAGATTCAGTAATTCAAAACGTGCTTGCATCATTTTGTTAAATTGATGGGAAAGACACTTTAAGCAGTTCACTCTCATCCCAAGAAAAATATTATGCCTTCTTTTAGGGTTGCGGAGTCGGAGTCGCATGGAGTTGGAGGTTTTAACAAGGAGTCGGAGTCGGAATCTCATGAGTATAAAGAGATGGATTCGGAAAATTTGTCCAATTTTTTTAGAACGCTACTTTTTAGGGACAAAAATCAAGAAATTCGAGACAGATTCCAATTTGGGACGAATTAAATTGAGCAGCGTGGTAGAGTGGTTAAAATGCCGTGTTTATGATCAATATGGCTTTGGTTCAAAACCCATTCGCGCCATTCTGTTGTGTTCTTGGTTAAGACACTTTACGGTAGGTACGTTGATGGTCTTGGCAAGCAGTTCTAAATTACATTCATATCTCTATTAAATTACAAGCGGACAGCAATATCTTGGCATTTCCGAAAGCAAGTCGGGGTAATTGCTTACCCTATATATATTAGCGCCTATTTTTTTTTTTATTTTAAAAATTTATATTTTATTTTATTTTTATTTTTTATTTTATTTTATTTTAAAAAAATAAAAAAAATAAAAAAATAATTGCTTACCCTATATATTAGCGCCTCGGTTGCTTTCTTGCGAGTCAGGAGGATAAATATAGAGATAAAAATTTGTTTTTCTATGAACGAACGTCTCGATTTATTACGTTAAAAAATATGACCACCATAATTTTAAGCAAATCGTATTTTGCGTAATGCTATTGTTTTTAATCGGGAGTCGGTGTGCTGAATCGAACCCACTTTGAAATTTATATTGTTTAAAACAGGGGTCGGCAACCTTTTCCTAGTCGCGGGCCAAAACCAAACTCAACAAGATCTCGGCGGGCCGTAATAAATTTCCGCTAATAATTTGTTGTAAAAAGTGTGATTTTTAGACATTTTATTATTATGAAAGCTTATTAAAATAACTCTTAATTTTGACAGCTCTTGAAAAAAATACAAAAAACATTTACTATTATTGTTATTGTCACAACATTACTGAGATATTTGATGTTGTTTTTGGCTTGAAAGTTTATGAAGATCCGGGGTTAAATTGGAAGTGGCAAGAAGAATAATATCTTGCAAGTCGCCATCATTAAGTTGTGTTCTCAACTTGCTCTTGGTGACTTTCATAGACGAAAACAGCTGTTCACACACATAAGTGCTTCCAAACATTGATGCCATCTTTTTGGCACGATTGATCAAGTTGAGGTATTGTTTGCATTCTAGATATTTTTTATAAAAATTAAGCAGTAATGCACCCTCGGCGTAGAATTTTGATTTTAACTCGTCGCTGCACTGGAACTCAACTAGTTCCATTTAATATTTATCTTGTACCATGTCCACCTGTACATCAAAGGGAGTACTGAACAATTTGATATCATTTTCTAGAGAACGAATGTCACCAAAGCGGGACAAAAATTCAGTTCTTAAATGTTGAATCACAGAAACAAATGGAGTAAGTTACTGCTCGTAGGCTTGTTCTCTTGTAATGTAGGAAAGTGAGCATAATTTCCACTTTCCAACTGACCTTCCCACAGTCGTAGTTTTGTTGTGAATGCGCGTATATAACTCCACATTTCGTGTATCAACTGCTGCTTTCCTTGAAGCTGCAGATTCAACTTGTTCAAATGAGACGTTACATCGACCAGAAATGCTAAATTGCAAACCCATTTTTGATCGCGAAATTCTGCAGCATTAATGTTTTTTTGTTCAAGGAAGGTTGCTATTTCTTCCCTCAACCTGTATACTCTTTGTAGCATATCACCTCGACTAAGCCAGCGGATATTGCAGAAGTACAGCAAGTCACCATACTGACTCTCTGCTTCTATGAGTAGTTGTCGAAACTGACGATGATTCAATTCTCGCGACAAAATAAAGTTTACAGTCTTCAACACTACGTCCATGATGTTTTTTAAACTTGCCACCTTTGCACACAATGCTTCCTGGTGAATAAGACAGTGTAATTTTACAATATTGTTATTAATTTCATTGTTTTCCATGTGTTTCTGAAGTAAAGACACGACCCCCTATTTTTTCCTACCATTGACGGGGCGCCATCAGTTGTTATTGACACCATTCTGGAGAAACTAGATTCTTGGCTGCAAGGCAATGAAGTAATGCCTTCAGAATATCGGCTCCTGTAGTAGTATTTTTCATAGGAATCAGTTCCAGAAATTCTTCAAGAATATGAAAATTTTCTTTTATTCCACGCACAAATACTGCCAGCTGAGCTGTATCTGTTGTGTCTGTGCTCTCATCTATAGCTATGGAAAAGAACTGTAGTTTTTCAAAGTAATCTTCTTGACTGGATTTCAAGTTCTCGGACATTTCTTCAATTCTCCGGGTAACAGTTCTTGCAGAAAGACTGACATTTAAAAATAACTCTTTTTTCTCCGGACATATGCTTTCAACAACAGCCATCATACATTTTTTTGCGAATTTTCCGTCGGTAAACGCTCTCTTTTCTTCGGCTATTATCTGTGCTACCCTATACCTCGCAAGAGTATTATTTTTCGAATCAGTCGTTTGTTTTTGGAATACAGAACTCTGCTGTTCCAAACTATCTTTGAGTCGATCAAGTTTGTCTTTTCTTGCTTGACCCACAAACTTGGAAAAATTTGAATGCTTTGTGTCATAATGACGCTTTATATTGAACTCTTTGCTGGCAGCAACAGAAGCATTGCAAATCAAACAAGTAGGTTTTCCAAAATGGTTCATAAAAAAGTACTTGTTTTCCCATTCTTCATTAAAAACTCTGCACTCTACATCAACTTTTCTACGTTTTGATAACATTTTAAGATTGCTAAAATGAATTAGAAAAATATATGTTTACTAACTAGTATTATCTATCGTACAGAACTTTAGTTAGTAAAGAACACGATGCAAACACATATGAAATAGCAAAAACACAAAAACGATGTCTATTGTGTCATAATGTTTCATGAGCGTGATTACTGCACGCTTAAAGCGTGATCGCCGAATGTAGGTATACCGAAGTGCAATGTAAAAAAGTACTTCTCCATCCACACATTACTAAAATCTCAGCACTCGGCATCAACCTTTCTACGTTTTGTTAACATCCTAACCTAAGTTGTCTAAAGTTTTTACATAAGATTATACTTAGGCTGGTCATTCTTTTAACTTTTAACAACACAAAAATAGCATAGTGTGAGTGTGAGACTAAACACATTTCCTAACTACTGGCATTGCACTTTACTAATACACTGGCATTGCCCTGCACTTCAAAACTGAAACTGCAAACATTGCTAGTTATGTACAACCACAATTTTAAAAAGCTTTCTAAAATGTGACAATTGGATTGCTTCCACTCTCACTAATGCGCGTGTCAACAAAAACACACACTTATTGCTTTCTTTCAAAGCATTTTCTTTGTGTGCACGCACACATTCTCATTAGACACGGTCATGCGCATCTTTTTTATCTGGGACAAAATAATTGGATGATATATCACAGTTTTATTGCCGCATAGATTGTTGAAATTCATCAAAATCTAAGATTGCAAACGACACAGTGGGCCATATTCTATAATACTTGAGTAAGATGTCTCGGGCCGGATGATTTTGCTTGGTGGGCCGGATCCGTTCCGCGGGCCGTAGGTTGCCAACTCCTGGTTTAAAACAATTACCGATCGCAACGCAGTCACAGCAACTTTATAAAACCGGACAATCGAAGCGTCAAAAGCAGGCAGACAACAAAAAAATTTAAAGAAGTCACAACTCGAACTATGAAAAAAAGAAGTTTTAAAACTATTATTGTTGATTCTTTTCGGATTAATTCAATAAAGTAAAAATCTATTTGAATGAAAGACATTTTGATTTAAAATTATAATATATATTTTGTTTGTGTTTGTGTTTAATCGTTTTTTACAGTTTAATATAAAAGTAATTTTAAATTTTGTTTATCTAATCTGCAACAATACGTCCGAAAGACCACATCGGTGTAGGGATTCGGAGTCGGCATCTAAGAAATTCTAGTAGTCAAATCTTAAATCTTGCGACTCGCAACCCTGCCTTCTTTGACAAAAACAAAACTTCAAAAATTAAAATTTTATAAAAATTTTATAAAACTTATTAAGTTTAAAATTATTTTGGTTAAAATTCGACATGAAATTTATAATTGTAATTAAATAAAATTAAAGATGAAACCAAACTCAAATTGAAAATTCGTATTTTAACCACTAATTGTTTTTTTGAACCCGAACCGAAACTGAACCGGAACTGAAGCGCTTGAAATAAAATTTGCTGCACTTGAACCGGAACTGAACCACTAAAAATAAAATTGGCCTAAATCTGAACTTGAATCGGAACATTATTTCAAATGGTTCGACGCCCTGCTTTTTGGTACCTTCTTGGTAGTTGCTCTAATTCATAGGTCACGCACTTTCTACTCATGACGGGGCAAATTTTTGCCTGCAATTTTACTGTTGGCCAAAAAGTTTGTACAGTATGCACAGTGATGACTTTTGTGGGCTTCAATCATAATTGCGGTCCGAATTTTAGTCACCATGGAACATAAATTTATGGATTCAAAAAGACCAAAAAAGTTTTTCAAATTGGCTTTGGCGAAAAAATTTTACGTCTTTTTCCTAAATGAGCTGTTAAAACCTTTTCTGTTTGCTACTAAAATTTTTGAATTAAATTTAGGTCTGCCTGTTGGGCACCCTGATTTGTACCAAGATCAACAACAAATCTGATGCACTTTTTCAAGATATATGCAGCCCGGGTTTACTGTACAATATTTTATCTATAAAGAGCTATTTTTTAAAAACTTTTCTATGAACTATTTAAGTGGTCCCCCACGGACACCCTGTTGGTGAACCCTATTTTAATTTAATCTTTCTGCACTTGTCCTGCAAGTCAGGAAGCCAAATGCTCAATTTGATGTTGTAGATGGAGATTATTGTATATTATATCTTGTAATTTTTATTGATTTATAAAAAACTAAAAATAAAAATGTTAAGGTAGTATCATTGATATATGATGGTTTTGGTTTTCCTTTTATTGTATTTTTGTTTAAATTTTTTCACAATAGGTAAGTATAGTGTTTTTAACAGTAACAAAATAGTAACAAAATACTCTTATTTTCTTTAATTTTATTTTACTAGATTTTTTTATTTTCATATAGAAATACATAGAGTTGGACTGTATGGTCAATTTGCTGTTTTCCTGTGCTATCAAGAACTTTTTTTTTTTTACATATATTGGTATATTTTTTGTTTTGAAGTACAAAACAAATAAATAAGTAAATTATTGTGGCTGAAGATTTTATTACTATTTCAACTTCTTATAAGCACCATATAATATTTTCTTAACTCTCTATTCTATGTAGGTATTAGTATAAAGTAAGAATAGCAGAATTAGGCTTATAATATAGCCTTTTTCATTTAAAAAAATAATTTAAAAAGCATCAAAAATATTTTTTAGTTTTAATAATCTTTTTTAACTGAAAGAATATGTTATTTATCAAGTCAGTTTTCTTGAATTTTCATTTTCATTTCATCTTTATATTTATCCTCCTGACTCCCAGGAAAGCATTAGAGGCACTATACATAAGGAAGCAATTATTCTGCTCTGTTTCTGGAGATGCCAAGATATTGCTCTCCCATTGAAATTTTTTATTTTTTAATTTTTTAGAATTTTGTAAAGATACAACTGAAATTTAAAACTGTTTGCCAAAACCAACAAGCAGGGGAAAGTGCCATAAGTGTATTTTCTTTAAACACAAACAGAATTGTGCAAGTAAGTTTTAAACTGTGATGATATTGATCACAATCAAGGCACTTTTAACCACTAGACCACACTGCTGATGATTTGCTCTGCCTTACAATAAAAGTTGGTTACGAACTATAATTTTCTAATAATATACATATTGCCAGGAGTGGATCAGAAAAAGAAATGAGAAAAATGTACATTGTGGCTTGCAAAAATAGTAGTAAAGTGTAAAAGTTACAAGAAGCAAGGTTATTTTATCTTTATAATTTGTTGCATGAAAAGAAAATACAACCAAAAATTTGAAAGAAAAAAAAACAAAAAAGAACACAAAAACTTGAAAAAGCTAACTCAAGCTCATTTGATAAAAAAAGTATTATGGTTGTGGCATCAGATCACATATCAGAAAAAGCTATTTATTGGAAAATAATATGCAACAAAGTCTTTTTAGACAATGCTTTCCTGTTCATTTGTCATTCTGCATCCCATCTTCTTCTTTCAGCCTTTCCCTTCAATCAGGGGTAGCCACAGTGTATTACCTTTCATTAAACCATCCTATTTTCAACGTCCATTTCCTTCGCACCAACTTCCCCCATATCTTCTTTCACTATATCTAAAAATCTTCTCTTTGGTCCCCCTCTTTTCCTCTTTCCCGGTAACTCCATTTCCATCATCTTTCTTCCTACATACTCTTGGTCTCTCCTCATGACATGTCCATACCACCTCAGCCTGCCCTCCCTCATCTTCATTCCTAACTGTTCTATCTTACCCCTGATGTGCTCGTTTCTAATCTTGTCTTTTCTCATCACTCCCACAGCAAACCTCAACATGTTCATCTCTGCAACTTCCATCTCTTCCACTTGTTTCTTTGTGACCACCATTGTCTCAAATCCATACACCATTGCTGGTCTCACCACTAAACTGTATACTTTTCCTTTTACTCTAGCTGGTAACCTCCTGTCACAGATTCTTCATCCATTCCATCCTGCCTGCAGTCTCTTCTTTACCTCCCTTTTACAACTACCACTTTCTTGCACCGTTGATTCCAAATACTTAATTTCTTTACTCTTGGCACTTTTGTATCCTCTATATCTTTACTGTTTTGTTATCATTTTCTCCATTTATGCACAGATATTCAGTCTTTGATTACGTACTTTCATCTCTCTTCTTTCCAATGCTTATCTCCAGCATTCTAGTCTCTGCTCCATTTCTTTCCAGTCTCTTCGCAAATCACAATATCATCAGCAGACAGCATCGTCCATGGTGGTTCTCTTCTTAACTTCATTCGTTAGCCTGTCCATTATCACTGCAAACAGGAACGGACTTAACGCTGATCCTTGGTGCAGTCCAACCTTGAAACTTTCTGTAGTTCCTATTGCACACCTCACCACTGTTTCACTTTCCTCGTACATATCCTATACAAGTCACACATACTTTTGTTTCCTGATTTTCTCATGCAGTACCACAGCTCTTCCTGCAGAACCCTGTCATAAGCTTTCTCTAGGTCCACAAATACACAATGTAGCTCTCTTTGACCTTCCCTGTACTTTTCCATCAACATTCTTAAAGCAAACATGGCATTGGTGGTTCCCTTCTTGGCATAAATCCATATTGCTGTTTACTGAGCTCTACTCTACCCCTTAGCCTGGCTTCAATAATTCTTTCCCATACTTTCATTGTGTGGCTCATTAGCTTTATTCCTCTGTAGTTTCCACAGCACTGTGCATCCCCTTTGTTTTTATAGATTGGGATAAGCACACTCCTTCTCCATTCTTCTGGCATCCATTCACCCACTAATAGTCTGTTGAGCAGTCTGGTCAAAAACTTTATCCTCATCTCTCCCATGCACTTCCAAACTTCTACTGGCAACTCATCTGGCCCAACCACTTTATCTTTTTTCATCCTTCTCAATGCATTCTTCACTTTTTCTCTACTGACGCAATTTTCCTCTGTCCTAGGGTCTCTGTTATTTTCCTTGTTCATCAGTTTCTCAAAGTACTCCTTCCATCTCTAATCACTGCCTCCAAATTTACCATAACATTACCATTTTCATCCTTTATAACCCTCTTGTGCTGTACATCTTTCCCTGCTCTGTCTTTCAGCCTAGCCAATCTGTACAATTTCTTTTCACCTTCTTTTGTTTCCAATCTAGCATACAAATCTTCATATGCACGTTCTTTGCCATTGCAACTGCCTTCTTTGTCTTACTCTTCTTTGTAGATCTTTTTAGTATTTTCATCTCTTATTTTGTCCCATGCTTTCTTCGCCTCTTTCTTTTATGCTCTCCTGAACTTCCTTATTCCACCACCGTGTCTCCCTGTCTTCTTTTCTTTTCCCAAATGTCACTCCCAGCACAGTTTCAGCTGTTTTTCTTAGCATTTCCGCTGTTTTGTCGCACTCATCAGGTAACCCTTCCTTGCCTCCCAGAGTCCTGGTCACCTCTTGTATAAATGCTTCTTGACGGCTTGTCTCCTTCAGTTTCCACCATTGTATCTTGGCTTTACTTTCTCTGCTTTTTTCTTTTTCACCATAAGAGCCATTTTGCATACCACCGTATGGTGCTGCTTTGCAATGCACTCATTCACTATTACCTTGTAATTGCACATTTCCTTCAGGTTCCTCCTTTTGCACATCACATAATCTACTTGGGTACTTTTTTCAGCACTTTTATATGTCCCCCTGTGTTCATCTTTCTTCTTGAAATAAGTGTTGACAATCAGCAAATCCATTTTTTCGCAAAATCTACAACCATTGATCCTTACTTATTTCTTGTTCCAGCACCGTACCTCCCCATTATTTCCTCATCCCCTATGTTTCCTTTGCCCATATGTCCATTAAGGTTCACACCTAGAACTATCCTCTCCTGTTTTGATGCACTTTCCATCAAACCATCCAGGTCTTCCCAAAGATCATTTTTCTCCTCCATGCTGTTGTTAACCTGTGGAGCAAATATCCATACTATATTTAGGATGGACCCTTTGACCTCCAGCTTCATGGCTATTAGTCTGTCTGACACACCCTTTTCACCTCCAGGACATCTTTAGCCAGCTCCTCCCTCATGACTATCCCTATCCCATTACTTCCATCAGCTCTGTTCTAAAATAGTTTGCATCCACCTCCAATATTCCTTGCTTTACCCCCTTTCCACTTTGTTTTCTGTAGGCACAATATGTCTACATTCCTTTGCTCCATCATATCTGCCAGCTCTCTTCCCCTTCCAGTCATTGTTCCAATATTTAAGGTACCCACCCTTACGAGTGAGTGTCTCCCTTTCCACACTTCCTGCTGCCTCTTCACTTGCCTTCCTCCTCTCTTTCTCCTCTTGTTTTTAATATGTTCAGCAGTAGCATAATTTCCACAGGTGCCCTGCTGTGTGGCACCTGAGGCAGTTGTGGTAACCCAGGCTGTGACTAATCTGGTATGGATTGATGATTATAATGCATTTGTATTTGCTGGATGCCCTTCCTGCCACAACCCTCCCCATTTGTCTGGGCTTGGGACTGGCATCTAGAAACACAGGAATGTGCCTCCAATGGCTGGGTTCATTCATTCTGCATCCCACGGAATTGATAAAACCTATTTTTCACTTCTAAATTTAAATTGTAATGGTCTTAAGAATGGTATAGTTTTATACACTTGGTGTCATTTTTTGGGTCTCTTCGAAAAGAGACAGTAACTGTTTTTGTTCACAAAACTAATTGGGAATCCTTTACAGCACCATAAGAAAATAAAAAAACAATTGGAAAATGATCTTTTCAAGAAGCGATAGTAACAACACGGGGATTTTGGGTTAATTTCATTAACAAAAATTGCTTGCAGTAGCGTCATTCCATTATAATATGTGCAACAAATTTTTTTATTTAACACCATCATCTCACACATTTTTTTTTGTTTTAACTTACATCACATATCATACATTTTTACAATGCCTTTGCAGTAGTCATTCCAGAAACCACTTTTAATTTTTTTTTTGTCTTGAGTAGTTTATCAGTTATTGCTATTTAAAGTTTTGCATTTCTTTACTTTTGGTGCTAGAGAGCCTTTACTTTACTTTTGGTGCTAGATACTTTAAAATAATTGTTTCTCATACAAAATAATTAAAAAAAGTGTTTATTTTTATGTTTTCAGGGGTGAGGAATTCAAATATGTATATATAATTCAAATATCAAAATATCAATTTTTTTATATAATGTAAATGCCATATATTCGTAAAATTAGAGTCCAAACTTTGAATGACCCTAATAACCTCATGATTGAATAGATTTTTTAAATACTTTTAGTTTGTAAGGCAATTAATCAGCAATCATAAAACTTGTTTCTTAGTGATTTCATCATCAACAACAACTACAAAAAACAGATTTATAAATTGCTTAAACATATTAGTCAGAAAAGGTGAGCAATATGCTGCCAAAGCGATAAAGAAATGTTTTCAAAGATAATATATACAATAAATACAACATACAAGCATAAAATTTAAGCATTGATTCAATATAAGCACAAAATTCAGGTATACATACATATAGCACACATATATATACATGCAGCACAACATACATATATATAAGCATACACATACAAGCATGAAATTCAAGCATACATTTGATCCAAATCATTGAAATTCAAGCATTAAATTCAATCACACATTCTCATAAGCAAGATTAAAATAATGGGCTTTGAGGGAAGACTTAAAGTTTGACAGAAAAGTAGCAGATCTGATAGAAGGTGGTAAATTATTCCATACTGTAGGAGCAGAATATCTGAAGGCATTTGAAACTTTGCAATATTTAGGAAAGGGCAGAGGTACAAGACAATTAGCACAATTTGAGGTACGCAAACTGGTTTGGGGCTGAGACAACACAATTAAATGTTTTAGATAATCAGGTGCACTACCATGTATACATTTGAATACGGTCAGTGAAATTTTATGTAGAATATGAAAACGAATAGGTAAAATATGCAATTCCATAGCAAGTTTAGTGACAGATACACCTTCTCTCCAACAAAATCTGTGTTTAGCATACACAAAATGAACACAGTCATTTAATAACAGTTTAAGTTTAGTTAGTAGCTTTTTAGATAACCCATAATACAAAATGTTGCAACTATCCAAACATGAAAAAATGTAAGATATCACAAGCGGTAGTTTTCTATCTTTATTCAACATCCTACCAATTCTATACAAGTTACGTAATCTAGAGTAGCAAGTCTTGATTACTTGATTAATCTATGGCTTCAAGCACAGTGTATCATCAAAAATAAATCCTAGGTTTTTGACTTGTTTCACTGTATCAAAATTCAAATGAATATTACCATCCAAAAACAGTGAACAATGAGTAAACACTTTAGGCATAAGACTAGGGTATAGACTTATTTTCATAACATCTGTTTTGTTGATATTTAATTTGAGAAAAGGATTATGCATCCAAACATTTATATCTGATAAACAATTTTGGAGTTTGACAAGGCAATCTTGATCCATAAATTCAGATCTGCTTGGTTGAAAGTTTAAAAATACCTGAGTGTCATCAGCATAAAAGTGAAAATGCATGTTGTGAACAGTTATAACATCTTGCAAGTCTTTTATGAAGAGTATGAAAAGAAGAGGGCCAAGTATTGAACCGTGAGGTACACCAACATGTAAATTATGAACTTGTGACTGTGAGCCAGCAGCAATCACAGAGAAAATACAAGTCAAGGTAAGAGTGTAGCCATTCTAGTACTTTATTGTTCAATCCATAAGTATTTTTTAACACAAAAGGCAGTTGATGATAATTTAGACTCTATCGATACTCTAAATTTTAGAGTATCAAATGCAGCACTAAAATCTAACAGCATGAGGAGAGAATTATAGAGATTAGAATTGATGCTGTTTACAATCATAGCAAGCAAGCACATTGAGATAACTCAACATAACTGTATGCCTACCTATTAATAATTTCTAGTATTTTAAAATTCTCATAATCATCCATTGTGAGCTCACAAAAGATTCTATAACACAATAATGTGCTAATCACCCTAGCATGAAATAGTTGATTGTAATTTTATAAAGCAGATGAGTTAGTTGTTAAATAGTTTCATTGCAACAGTAATCAAATTGCTGCTTGTGCATTGATTTTAAAAGATAATTTTTTTATTACTTGCTAGTTTTTAAAATTTGATTTGCAGGCAATTGTTAAGCTAGCATCTTTACAAGTTTATTCAAATAAGTGCAAAAGCATGTTATAATTTTGAATACTGTATGCTGATTAATTGTTTTACAAACTAAAAGTATTTAAAAAAATTTATTCAAACATGTGGTTATTAGGGTCATTCAAAGTTTGGACTCTAATTTTAAGAATATATGACATTTGATATTTGAATTATATATACATATTTGAATTCCTCACCCCTGAAAACATAGAAATAAACACTTTTAATTATTTTGTATGAAAAACAATAATTTTAAAGCAAAACTAGTTTTATGGCTCTCTAGCACCAAAAGTAGGAAAAATGCAAAACTTTAAACAACAATAACTGATAAACTACTTAAGAAAGAAAAAAATCAACCTGTTTTTGGAATGACTACTGCAAAGGTATTATATAAGTTAAAACAAAAAAAAATGTGTGAGATGGTGGTGTTAGATTTATAAAAAAATTGTTGCATTATAATGAAATGACCCGGTAGCCTCTTGATGAGACCTTCTTTTCTCACCCATAGCAAGAACTATTTAAAGATCCTAAAATACAGACTTCTATTAGTGGATTCATGACAATATTAAATGTTTAAACAATCAATTATACATGTAAAATGTGCAGACAAAAAAAATTAATAGTATACACAATTTATGGATTAATCAAAGGACTTAACTTTTATATTAACAACTTTTTTTTATTTTTGCAGTGTCAGCAAATGTTTGTACCAATATCAATGCAAACTCATGTGATGAGTGCATTTCAATTCCTAACTGTGCATGGTGCTATGATCCAGTGAGTATTTTTTAAAAAATATAATTTGTAGGTATATACAGTATGTAAAATAAATTAAGATGTAGAAGTTTATAAATAAAAATACGTTTCTTTACTTCTTATATATATATATATATATATATATATATATATATATATATATACGAGGGTCAGTCAAAAAATAATGAGCCCAAGTCTCTCCTGGCCATATTTGTTGCAATAAAATCAAAAGTCATACATCAAAAGAAAGCCCAGGGATAGGAGATCTCAGTTCTACTTTTCAATGTAATCTTCGCACTTTTCAATTCCAACTGTCCATCGATGAACAAGGGACACTATGCCAGCCTTGTAAAAGTCAGCAGGCTGCATTTTTAACCAGTTTCTTACAGCGTGCTTGACTTCTTGATCACTAGTGAAGTGCTGCCCCCTAACTCCTTCTTTCAATGGTCCAAAAAGATGATAGTCAGATGGTGCCAGGTTGGGTGAGTATGGGGGATGGGTTACCGTCGTCCATCCAACAAAAGCAATCACTTCACGAGTTTTGAGACTGGTATGGGGCTTGGCGTTATCGTGTTGCAGCAAGACCTTAGACATGTCCAGGTGAGGTCGTACTCTTCTCAGTTTCGCTTTCAGTTTGCGTAAAGTGTCAATGTAAGCATCTGAGTTGATGGTAGTACCTTTAGGCATAAAATCTACCAATATCACTCCTTCAATGTCCCAAAACACAGTCGCCATAATTTTTCCAGCTGAACGTTGACTTTTGAATTTCTTGGCTCTTGGGGACATGGGGTGACGCCATTCCATGGATGATCTTTTCGACAGAGGTTCATAGTGATGAACCCAGGTTTCATCTCCTGTCACTATACGGCTGAGAAAAGTTTTGTCACTTCTGTGACACTCAATAAGCTCCGAACAAGCTTCAAAACGGGCTTGCTTGTGAAAATCCAAAAGTTGCCTCGGAACCCATCTGGCACAAACCTTTGCAAAGCCTAGCTCATTAACAATATTCACAGCACTTCCATGGCTAACTCCAACACGTTCAGCAATGTCATCAATAGTGATTCTGCGATCATCTCTAATCAATTTTTCAACCTTATCATTGTTTCCAGGATTGACTGCAGAAGATGGTCTTCCACTTCTTGGTCTGTCCTGGAGGCTACTCAAACTTGGATCATCTTCTTTGTGTTTAATCCTGGATACCCACTTTTTCACAGTGCTGTAGGCTAATGAAGCATCTCCATAAATATTTACCAATCTTTCGAAAATTTGTTTTGGTGGCTCCCCTTCCGAAACAAGAAATTCAATCACAGCTCTCTGCTTCTGACGGACATCCAGTGATGACGTCATTTCCAAAACACAATACCAAAAGTGGACACGATGAAACAATTTTTTTTTACAATTTATCTTTAAAGCAGTAAATTTACTAAACACCCTTAAAATTTCTAGAAAAAATATGAAGGTTAAAGCGGTTAAAGTTAACAGGGCTCATTACTTTTTGACTGACCCTCGTATATAATGTGCAACAATTGGAATATCATTACAAACAATTATTTTACACCACTTGTTATTGACTTTTTACTTGTAGTGAAAATTTACTAGTTTTATTTATAATATGAAAATGTTCAAAGCCCCATTCAGGTTACTATTATTACTTAATGTACTTGATTGATTAATTTTTGGATTTAAGAGTTTTGCTTGGTTAGTTAAAAATTTTATGTTTTGTTTGTTTACATTTAATTATTAATTTGAAAAATATTTTTCTTTAGGAATATGCTTCGAATCCTAATGTGCTTAAGTATCGTTGTAACTCAGTTGCATTATTACGTGCTGAAGGCTGTACAGTAGCTTTTATATTAAATCCCCAATCAAAAAAAAATATTACAGGTATTTATGTTTGTAATTGTAAAAAATGTTTGATACCAGGTGCAATATTTAAAAATTAACTACTATCCTGCATAACGTAATTTGTTTTTGTGTTTTTTACTGTTTTTGTTAAGTGTGGTTTATTTAAAGATTTGTTTAGAAAGCAACCTTTTCATAGAATAATTAAAAAGACTAATTTTCTGGATTCACAATCAGTTGTTTTGTCTGTTAATTAAAGAAGGCATTATTTTTTCCAATTTTATTGATTTGGCATTGTAAAAAGTTTTTTGTAAACAGCTACTTTTCCAGTCTAATAGTATCACAGCTCATTTTTGTTTAAAGTTTGAAGTTGAGAGACATATTAATTGGTTATACTTTTAAAGAATGTTTATTTTTCATGGCCACTTAAAACGAGAAGCACCAGACTCTAGTTTTGCTCTTCTAGACTTATTCTCATGTTAACAACTAAATGTTTATTTTGTTTTTATATTGGTACTTGTTGTATTGTAGATCTTCAATTAATTACTATTTTAATAACTAATTTTATTAAGACATGTTCAGCCGTTGATTGGTGAAATTTTTAATGCTAGCTAATCAATAAAATTAAGTTTTTTAAGTGTTTATTAAATATTTGCAGGAAACAAAAAGTTATCTAAAAAGTCAGGAACTACTATTGGATCAGCAACGCAGATCAAGCCCCAAAAAATAGATGTAAAACTTCGACCAGGTATAAACTTCAATTTTTTTCTTACTATTTTAAATGTATATATACTAAAAACCATTTTTTGTACAAGTGTTCTAAAGCAAAATGCTAAATTGTGATATTTATGGTAATGGCAAGAATGAATTTAGCAGCAAGATGAAAATAGATATTTGACTTAAGAGATAGTATGTAGTCTTTTGTTTGGATATAAAAATTAAAGACTAAATTTCTGGATGAAATGAAGTATTGTACATACAATGCACATCTTCAGTGCTTAATAGAACCAAGTCAGTCAAAAGTAGTGCAACAATTTTTTAAATTGGAAGTCCATAAACAAATAGTTTAGCCCCAAATTTTTTTTTTTTAAATTAGTGAGCATTTTGAACCTTTAGTAATGGTATTAGATGCTTTTGATTTTTTTTTCATTTTGTCATGTCATTTCTCCATTTTTAAGTTTTGTATAAAACGCACTGATTTTTTTGAAAAATTTGCTATTTTAAAATTGCAAGTGTTGTTTTTACACTAAATGTTTATGCTTTGTTGAAGTTGTTGCAGTTCAAGTCTGAAATTGTGGATGTAAAATGAATGACAACTTTTTAGTTGCTGTCTATAAAAATTTTGCATATCAATACAAATAAAGAAATTTGTAAAACTTGAAATATATAACAATTTAAATGTACTAAGACTGATGATATGATAAACTAAGACTTTTAAACTAACACTAACATTCAAAGGAATGTTTTCTAACCCAGGGGATCCAGTAAAAATCAAGTTTGCATTCAAGTTGGTCGAAGATTATCCAGTTGACCTTTACTATCTCCTTGACTTATCATCTTCTATGATGGATGACTTGGAGTCTCTACAACAACTTGGCAAAGAGCTTGGAAGTACCATGCAAGACATTACTACTGACTTTCAAATAGGTTTTGGTTCTTTTGTGGACAAGACATTGGTGCCTTATATTTTCACTACTCCAGCAAAGTAAGATTCTATTACCATTTGGTTATTTTTGGAAAACAGCGGAACTATTTTATAAAGCAAGTTAACCAAAAATCAGAAGCTCTATTGTAACATGATTTTTTCGCTTATGCTTTACATTTTCTTTATTTTGAGTTACCTTTATGTAATCAAGTAACTGAAGAATGCATCCAAGTGGCTCGTTAAGAAAAATTCAATGTGTTTTAATTCTCGTTTTGATTGTAGATTGGAAAATCCTTGTAGTAAACGTGTTTGTGTCCCCACCTACAGTTTTCACAATGACCTCCCCCTAACGCGTAACGTTAATGCTTTTGTTGATTCGGTAAATCGAGCCGATGTTTCTTCGAATATCGACCATCTTGAGGGTGGCTTGGACGCGATGATGCAAGCGGTGGTTTGCAAGGTACTTCAGACTATTCTTGTTTGCTTATACGAAAAAATCTGTTTTGTTTCTTATATTGTTCTCTTAAATTATCATGTGGTAAAGGAAATTAACATTTTTAACTGGTGTTTGCTCATTCGTAAAATTTACCCAAATGTTGTTGCCCTGTTATCGTTTTGCAAAAAGCAGTGTTTTTAATGCTCTCGTTCACTATTCGCCCATTTTACTTTATAAACTTTTAAAATTTGAAAAATCCCAGACCCTACGAAGTTACTACCGGCAAATAGTGAACGACACCCTTTTTTTAATGTATGCATTTGAACCGAAAGATTCTATGGCAATAGTAGCTCTAAAATCTCGACAGTCGTTTTTTAATGATCTGACTAGAAGCTTTAATGCTTTTACGATTTCGCGTTGCAATGTTACAACTTCCGTAACGCTTTTCAAGCTTGTTTGAAATAATATTAAAGTATATTGGTGATGCTAGTATTTAAAAAAATTTGTAAAATCTATATTATGCTCCACAATACTACTAGCCCATCGCCTTTAAAATTAAGAAAATGTTGTCCCATGATTCAGAGACATTAAACAATTGAACTTGAAATTTTTTTCAATTTCTAACACTACAGTACGTTTCCTTACTGAGTCTTTGGTGAACTGATCTTATCTTTAATTGAGTGTTTCATTGCTTACTTCAAAAGTGGTGGGTAGAAAAGGTCTATTATACATTATCAGTCAAATTATTGTTTCTGTACATAAATTTTACAGAACAATGATTACCCAAATATCGGTGGCTGTTGCACCTTTCCAGAGTTCCTTCGCAGTTGGAACCACTCATACTGGGCAAGGTCCCTACAAATACAGCAACGAATTTTCACGCAAATTTCACGTGATTTACATGAAAACCACAATTTCACAAAAAATTCACCGTGGTATGTTTGCTGATGTGAGCCAGATCGAAAACACCGCCGTAGAGAATTAATTCAGGAAATGTGATTTTGCATCACAAGGCAATTGTGAAAATTATTCGCGAACAGATCGTAATTTGCTGCTTCAGAATGAAATCAAGTGGCGCGACAACGCGACGCACTTGCTTGTTTTTTCAACTGACGCTGGCTTTCACATGGCTGGAGATGGCAGACTTGCTGGGGTCGTTACACCAAATGATGGTCAGTGTTATCTTGACAAAGATGGGAGTTATACAAAAGCTAATGATATGGTGAGTTTTATGTCGAGCGTTTTCCGTAAAAACTTGGTTAATGAATAGTGAATTTCTGTTTTTTTTCGTTAAAAAGCTCCGATGCATGTACTGTGGAATAAATAAGTTCAAATACTTAAAAATTTTTATCATTTTCTGCTTTTACGTTGAAGATTATTAGTAGAGTGATACAAAAGCGCGGCAACTTCATATACTTTGTTTCTTAATGGTTGCGGTTCTACTCAACCCATTTAAATATCTTAATACTTCATTCTTACCTGAAGTTGTATTTTGCTGGTATTGTATTTACAATAATCGCACCAAGTTTGAAAATGTTAAATCGTACTTGACTTGAATAAACTGTTAGTGAGTAAAAGTTAAATTTCGCCCTTGAAGGAATTTAATTAGTATTTTCATCATCGCTATTTTTCCTCTTAACTTGCAGATCAGCATTGGAGGCTTTAAACAGAGGAAACCAACCTATTTCTGTAGATTCCAAAATATTGTTGTTTGATTAAAAGATTTTTATTTTTATTTATTTTTAATTTGTAATATGATTGTAATGTAAGGTGCTTGTTAAAACTATCGAGTAAAAAAGTGCTGCCAGGTGTCTTTTCCAAAAACCTACAAAATGACGAGAGTAAGAGTTGGAGAGTAAGAGTTGAACCGAGGCTGTATTGATCACTCTCGTTATCGATGCTCTGCCGCGAATTTACTCAGTTGTCAATTCGCAGTAATTTTATTGTTAAGAGGAACACACCTTGTTTTTTTTAACTCTTGTCCCACTTTTCTTGCAGGACTATCCTTCTATAGGACATCTCGTCTACAAAATAAATGAACATCGAATTCAACCCATATTTGCTGTTACCTCACAGGTTGTTGAGACTTATCAGGTGCGCTTGCTGCTTTAATATCACTTGTTAAACGTTTATTATTTTCTTACTTTTTGGGGCATTTTTTCACGTTAAGAAACAAGTTGATCCTGTAAAAATTGTATCAAGAAATTTTTTTAAAAAAATCTTTTAAAATTTTGTTTCACTCTAAATGTTTTTGCAAAGCCTATTTGAAAAATCAATTGCTTCCGTTATTGCTTGATATCTTCCTTATTATTGCAGTATATTTTCTGTTTATACCTTTAAAGTAATAGTTGTGGATAATGTTCATAGTTTGTTTACGATCTTCAAAAAATTGGCTTGAAAATCGCTTTCAAAGTACTTAAATGACATTTGTCTGCGGGAAAAAATGTGAAGTTGGGGATAGAAGGTCGAGAAGTAAAGTCAATTTGCCTCCTTTTAAAATTGGAAATTAAATCCAATAAAACCACATCTACTCTTAACAAAAAGGTTTTTATTGCGCTGTAGAATCTTCGAACCGAAATTCCCAAGTCGGTGGTGGGCATTTTGAGCAACGACTCCTCCAACATCATCAAATTGGTTAAGGACGCTTACAACGCTTTGAAAGGAAAGGTAGGTCGTACTCCGGTTTCTTGTTGGAAAAATTTCAAAATTCTTCGCTCGCATCTCGGCTTTGGATGCTGATTATTTTGCAAACCCAACAGTTAGTGTTACACTTTCTAATGGGATTACAAACATTTGTTCTTGTATTCAGCTTCTAATGTTTTATCAAGCATTAAAAGGTTCTTATTTTTTTAGACATTGTACTTTGTGAAAATATGGCAAGCTAACTTATCGCAGCATGAAAGATAAATTGATTTCTTTTTCGCAGGTCATAATCGAGGTCAAAGGTCCCAAAGAAATTAAAATTTCAAACAAGTTGTCAAAATGCGTCAACGAAACTGAAAATGTTCTAGAATGCGATGGAGTGAACCTGGGCGACACGGTACGTTGTCGAATGAAAATGATTATTATCACGTGATAGTCACGCTATTTTTCTCTAGGCAAAAAATATACACTTTTCTTAAAGTTAAAATTCATAAAACACTGCATTTAATAAGGTAGCTCAGATTACATGGGAACAACACGAGATAGACTCGAAGCAGCACGAGACAGACTCGAAACAGAAGTGAACTTAAATATTTTCACAACATTTCACCACCTTCTATGCTACTATTCTCAAGTCGACTCGTTCGGTTTGAATTGGTCTCTTTTTTGCATTGTACGGCTCATTTGACTAGGAAAATAACTTATTTAATACTAATCTTTGTCCGATTATCATGAAACATCAACTTTTTGTTTTCTTTATTTGCTGCTTTATTCAACTAATTTGTATTAAAAACAGAAGAATTCATAGAATTTTTACTTCAAAATAATGAAAGAATTTATGACGTATTTTACCGTATTAAGACATCAACACGTCAAATGCGTTTCTCCGTACCAGCAGTACGACTAATTCACTTTCTGTTTACCTGAGATCCGATAGATCTATAATGATATTGAAGTTTTGTAACTGGCGTTGTCACGTCACTGAGTGTTTTTTCATTCATTTTGAATTGATTACTAGCACTGCATTTAAAGCAACTGAAATTTTTTGGGTGTTTTGTGTTTATTTTTTATTGTTTGCAACTGTTAATTTATCATTGACCTCAGATAATATAGTAATTGTTGCCAAATTCTTTTTGCTTCTAAGTATAATTTAATAGTAAAGCTTTCCTCAAGTCAAAATGATTTTACGGATTAGAAAGTTAATTAATAAAAAGAAAAGCGAAAAAAATCGTCGTGTACCGGCCAAAAAAACCGTAACTAATCTTGCTGTTCTCACAGGTCAACTTCGAGTTCACGATGTCGGTCGACCACTGCTTGTCCGAACCTACGCTCGTTCAGATCTCCGCCTACGGCTACAACGACGTTCTCGACATCACCGTCTTCCCGCAGTGCAAGTGCGAATGTGACGTCACTGAGAGTCCCAAGCACTGCTCCGGTTAGTAGAAGGAATCCCGGATTCGGACCCGGTTTGTTATGCTGCTGCGCGGTCACGTGATCGAACTGTTCGCTCAGGTCACGGTGAATACAAATGCGGGGCTTGCGTGTGCGAGCCTGGCTTCACCGGTCTCGACTGCTCGTGCGTGCAAGAGAACCGTCAAGGCAGCAAAGACCTCGAGAATTACATCCGCAATTGCACTGACCCCTCGACCGGCAAGGTGTGCAACGAACTGGGGAGTTGTCAGTGCGGAACGTGCCTTTGCAGGTTGGTGAACGACTCGACTGTCGGGCCGATATGTTTGAGCTTGCAGTTTTTTAATGATTTCGTTGTTCAGGCAACGACCTGGAATTAAAGTGGATGGAACTTACTGTCAATGTGACAACACTACTTGTCCGAGAGAGCAGGGAAAAGTTTGTAATGGTTGGTGACGTCCAAATTTTCTTTTTAATTTACTGAAAATTTTTCTCATGACAAATGTCCTGAACGCTTTAACTTCGCGTAAACTCTGCCAATTTGTCTTTTGTAAAATATATTTGATATAAGACGTTTCATAAACTTGAAACTAAAAACAATTTCTCACCGCACTTTAGCGCAATTGTCAAGTCTGCTGCCTTTGCCACCGAATTTCCAAACGACGAAGACGACGACGACGACGACACCGAATTGAATTTCATTGCGCTACATTTTTCTCCTGTTTGAACTTAGTGTTGATTTTTTTACGGTGACGCCACAAAAGAGCTAGGGCTAAAAAATAGCTCGCCATAAAAGGACTAGACTTAAAAGGGGTTAGGGTTCCTTTTATGGCTAACTATTTTGTAGCCCTAGCTCTTTTTTGGTATTAACTCTTTTGTGGCACTAGCTTTTTTTTAACTAGCTCTTTTGTGCTATAATCTTTTTTTACGTAGTAATCAAACAAACAAGAAAATATCAGTTTGTCTGTTACATTCTGCTAACACACACTGCTCTTGCAGACCGCGGTACCTGCATGTGCGGTGTTTGCAAATGCAACGAAGGTTGGTCCGGCAACAGATGTGAATGCACTGCCGATCCTTCTCCGTGCATCCAGACAAGTGACGACGCCCTTGACTCCGTCAATCCGTGCAATGGAAACGGAGTCTGCGAATGTGGGACTTGCAAGTGCAATGAGGCCCCGGGGGGTGGAAAAGTGAGTGACAGGACCGCGAAAACGGCGTTATCACAGTTTTCAAAAGTGCGATTGAGTATTTGAGTTATATTCGAACCCCTTTTTGGTTTCCAGTTAACGGTAAACCCCAAAGTGTTTTTATGATTTAATTGTTCCTACTCTTCTCTATCATTGCACTCCTTGGTTTCCAGAAACTTATTTGATTATTGTTTGTTCTGTTGAGGTTTTTCTGCATTTATCATTTTATGGCTTTTGTGGTATTCAAAATTTCTTATTTCGTTAAAGACCACTTTAGTTTCTTCCAAAATTCTCGATCTTTGAACATTTAAAATCAAAGACTTTCGTCAAGTAGTATTCTCAATGTCAGTTTGACGGGCTAGAGCCACCTTATCGATCACAGTTTATCCGCAAGATAGAAATTAATGATTAACTCATTAGCAATTCTACACACACAGTGTTCAAAGTATTTTCGGTAAGACTCTCAATCACAATCTTTGTCGCTACTCTGGGCGTTAACAGCGTTGACTAAGATCAACGCCATAGCGCTACTAACAAAAATGTATCTGCTGCTTTTATCAACTTGGAACGTAATCGAGGTTTAAAATCTATTTGAATTCGATTGAAGTAGTCACTGTCTTTCTTTTTTTATGCTCCGTTTTTTCAAATATCACGTTGGTTTTACTCTAAGATCGAAAAAGACGAAGTCCGTGCACGACTTGTTTTGAATTTCGAACAAAGTGTTGGGTCCCTTCGACACCTTTTCATGCCAGCCGGGCGGATGAATATGCGATTGCATCATTTTTGTTTTGGATTCAGATTCCTATTGAAGTTCAAAAACGTCTTCCAAACTATTTAAAACAAAGCGACAAAAATTTCTTGACCATTTACAACTAAATGTACAGTAATTAGAGATCATGTAACTTTCGAAGTAATTTTTAAAATAGCTATTAAAACCAAGTGTTTCATTTGAAACTCTTTTGTTAAATGAGCTGCCTTAAAAAAGGCTGTTTTGAAAAACTCGAATGTTTTCGTTTAGCTCTCTTTAGGAGGTTTCGCTAGAATGAACTGAAAAATTGAATGTAGTATTTGAAAAGTTTTAAGACTGATTCTGATTGTCTTAAAATTAAAGTTAAGTAAAACTTCGTTTTGTCGGCGTAAAAATTTTTCGCAAAAAAGAAACAAAATTATGCAAGTTTTGTGTTAAAATTTGGAACTAAAAAGAAAATTTTTTACACTAGACTAATAATTTATGTTTGTAAACAAACTCTTTCTGTCTACATAAATTAGGTTTACGAAGAGTGATAGAAATCGATTCTAAGACTGATTTTTATCACTATGTATCAGTCTTAGAATCGATTTTTATCACTCTTCGTAAACCTAATTTACGTAGACAGAAAGAGTTTGTTTACAAACATAAATTATGTATAGTATAAAAAATTTTCTTCTTAGTTTCAAATTTTAATACAAAACTTGCATAATTTTTGTTTCTTTTTTGCCAAAAATTTTTCGCCGACAAAACGTGGTTTTACTTTATTAAATATTTTCGATTATTATGACAACTGTAACTAACCTTAATTTTTTGCCAATCAGAATCAGTCTTAAAACTTTTCAAATACTACATTCGGTTTTTCGGTCTATTCCTAACCTCTTAAAGAGAGCTAAACGAAAACGTTCGAGTTTTTCAAAAAAGCCTTTTTTAAGGCGACTCATTTAACAAAAGAGTTTCAAATGAAACACTGTAGTAATTTTTATTCATGCACAATTTTGCGCTTGTGTGCTGCTGACTCGAAGACCGAAAGGTCAACTCGCAGTCTCCTTGCGTTTAAATTGAATTACGATAAAATTGTTTTTGCGTATATATTTATTCCTTGCTTTGCTTTAATTATTTATCTTTTCCGCAAATACTGTATCTTGATTGGTTCATTGTTTCTCAGTATTCATGTTGACTGGTTTGATTGTTTTTCAGTATTCATGTTGATTGGTTGATTGTTTTTCAGTATTCATGTTAATTGGTTGATTGTTTCTTAGTATTCATGTTGATTGGTTGATTGTTTTTCAGTATTTATATTGATTG
The DNA here is from genome assembly GCA_963680785.1 of Diplosoma virens. Classification (NCBI taxonomy): domain Eukaryota; kingdom Metazoa; phylum Chordata; class Ascidiacea; order Aplousobranchia; family Didemnidae; genus Diplosoma; species Diplosoma virens. Next base: position 14,889,635 of record OY796897.1, read on the forward strand.
GTTGATTGTTTTTCAGTATTCATGTTGATTGGTTGATTGTTTTTCAGTATTCATGTTGATTGATTGATTGTTTCTCAGTATTCATGTTGATTGATTGATTGTTTTTCAGTATTTATGTTGATAGGTTGATTGTTTCTCAGTATTTATGTTCATTGGTTGATTGTTTCTCAGTAATTATGTTGATTGGTTGATTGTTTTTCAGTACCGCGGCTCGTTCTGCCAGACGCAACCGAACGCGATCTGCGCTCAGCACGAGAATTGCATTCAGTGCTTGGCGTTCGGAACCGGAAAGTACGAGGACCCAGATGTGTGCCGCGACAAGTGCAAGATGTATAACGTCACAATAGTAAGGCGAAGCACGGCAGTGGGTTACTTGCGTTCAGGAAGCGTGTAACTACGATAGCGAAGTTCACGTGCATTATCTTACGTCGTCTCGCGGGTCACATGAAAGCAAACAAGCCTTTTTTTTGTTTAGCCTTCGAAAAACACTTAGGTTGAACAGCGACCTCTTGCTAATATTAAAAGCAATTGTTTTCAATCGCTTGCGGCTGTATTGTTATGTGTTAACTGCGTCCTTGCTATTGGTCGATTCCTGAGGGACTGAAGAAGCGTCCCGAAACAATTTTGTCATTGCAGATTCCTCCAGGCGTCACCAGCAATATGTCTCAGAACTGTCGGTTCACGGACATAGATGACTGCTCCTACGAGGCGTCCTTTGAAGAGGTCAATGGGGTCATAATGGTCGACGTCAGCTCCGAGAAAGGTTTGTGCTGGTTTGCAGTTGTAGGCTAACTCAAAATACTTTGGAAAAAGCAAATGAAAATATTGATGTTATATACAGATTTATGAACATATTCTGATTTGGTTGCAGCTTTCATGTGAGCCTTGTTTTCATGTTTGTGTCGCATCTCTTCATTTCGCTTGCGCTGTAAATTCAACTTTTTCTAAGACTGAAGTAATCAAGCCATTGTTTTCATCCACTAGACAGCAGTTTTTTAAGCATTTTGTTCTCGCGGAAAGCAAAACACTTTCAATTATTATATAATGTTTTCATCAAAATTTCGAATTTTTAAGCATTTCCCTCTTTCACAGCAGTTTTTTAAGCATTTTTCTCCCGCGGAAAGCAAAACACTTTCAATTATTATATAATGTTTTCATCAAAATTTTTAAGTTTCCATTTTCCAACCTTGAAGTGCGAAATGAAGATCGAACGTGATTGAAATAGTTATTTCATTGGTTTAATAAGCCGCACTGCGCAAGTAGCAACAATGCAACCTGTAAAAGCAGGGCGCTCCTTTTTTTCAGTTTGCGTGGCGTACGTCAACCCGTTGTACATCATTATCGGCATCGTGGTCGCCATCGTTCTGATTGGCCTAGCCATTTTGTTGATCTGGAAGCTTCTCACTTCTATTAAGGACGCTCGCGAGTTCAAGAACTTCCAAAAGGAATCGCAAAATGCCAAATGGCCAGCTGTAAGTGACCTCGTTGTGTTTGTCGTTTTCTTAGCTTTTCTGTCACTGCATTTTTGTCCACTTAAAAAAAAGTCTTGAGTTACTCGAAAGTTATGTAAAATACCAGGCGTGATTGAATGCTTGTTTAGTATTATCACAAAGCTAAGTCTTTTATTATGAACCGTTAATGATTTTACGGCGCCCTTCTGTAAGACGTTCTGTCAGAGCATCTTTGCCGCTTAACCAACTTTTGCAACGGCGGGAAGCGCTTGACGACCCTCCGTCAGATTTGACCGGCCTCGAATCGAACTTACTCCTTTCGTCGTAGTAAAAATACTGTCACGAGAGACCTGACCAACCGAGTAAAAAAATCTTTAAAGCAGCTCTTTTTATTCAGGGCGAAAATCCAATCTACAAAAAAGCGACTTCAACATTTCGAAACCCGATGTATACGGGGGGCAAATCATCATCTTCTGGCATCTGAGAAGTTTGCTTTTTCAACTATCAAGTTATTGTTCGGACAGTCGCATTTTCTGACCTCTTATACTTGGTTTCAGCCGGGTGACACGAGTTTTACGCCGAGTAGTTTTAACCAATAGAATTTATGCTTTTAATCACGCGTTTTATGTCCGCTAATTAGAGCTCGACCGATATATCGGTCAGCCGATATATATCGGTCGATATCAGTACCAAGCCGATATATCGTATCGGTTATCTACCACCGATAAATATCGGCTTACAATAGCATGCTTTATTCGAGCGACAGTACAAAGCACCAATTACTTTTAAAGTGTTTTGTTTTTCAAAGCAAGCACGAGCTCGTTGGCGCGTTCTATTTGCTTTGCGTGTACAGCCCGCACATGCAAATCAACAATGCGCACGCTCGCCCTCACATGTATCACGCATTTTTGCCGCTTGTTAATTTGAAAATTGGGTTTTAAACTTAATTAATAAGTATTCGAATATTTAAAAAGTATAATATGGACTAAATTTTGTTATACTTTTTATTATACGTAAAACATCTAAAGCAGAAAATGGGTGGGAGCCAGATCAAAAATGCTTGGTTTGGCAACATCTCCATACCCCTATTCTGCAGTTTTACCAACTTGTGTATGTAAGAGTGGTTCTTTGGAGGGGGAATAAGCTATTAAAGCTTAAGTTAATTGAAATTAAGGCAAACTATTAGGAATTTTTTTGTAAACTGCAATTGAATTAATTCTGTACTGTGACTTGTGTTTGTAAGAGTGGTTCTTTGGAGCTGGGTTAAGCTGTTGAAACTTATTTAATTGAAATTAGTGACGAAATTGCCAAACTGCTGTGAATTTTTTCCGAATAATACTGTACTATGACATTTGTACACTAATAGTGTTTCTTTGGAGAGGGATTAGTGAATTTTTTTAGTATCGAGTTAATTGAAATTACTCAAATTACTGACAAAATATCATAGGTAAAATATCGGTTATCGGTATCGGTATCGGCATAAATATTTTGAAAATATCGGTATCGGTATCGGCCTGAAAAAGTTGTATCGGTCGAGCTCTACCGCTAATCGCAAAACACTACCTTGCTATTAAGATATGCAATGTTTGCCTTAATTGATTTTGATAATGAACTCATATCGTGATTTTTGTTTATCATTTAATGTTTATTTAAACTAGTGATTTCAGTTCTTAATGAAAAAAAGCTGAAATCAAGGTTTCATTTTTTTGCGCCATTAACTAAATAAATCCATTTCAATGAATGTGATCAAAAGTTGGTTATGATTGTATTCTTTTGTTTTTTGAATTTTTTCTACTTTATTCTAATTTTTAGGTTCTGTTTCCATCTTGTTCAAACAAATTTCTTTCTTTTAACCGTTTTACTTTTAATTCTATATTTGTGCTTCTCAAAACTACCTATTTCTTGTTTTTACTTAAACATACCCCACATTTGTTACTTGTTAACACTAACCTCACTAAGATTTCGGATTTTTACATTAACCATTGTAGCGCGTGTGAATTGTATATTGTACATTCTTAGCAACCTTCTTAATTTGTTTTTGGTCTAATTGAAGCCTTAATTTTAATCTTACAGTTATCATTCTTCCATTAAGTTTTTCTTGCGTTTATATTGAAAGCAAAATCCAAAAATTGTGTTTTTAAAATCGAGTTGGAACTTGCCCATACTTAACATGCAAAATATCTTCAACCAATCTTCATTTTAAATATTGAAAGTCATAAGTTTGTGAAGAAAGTTCAGCGATAAATTAACTTTTTGTCCAACTAGTTTTAATTTTACTATAACCGGAAGTGGGGGACGCGCCCATAATCTCTCGCCGCCCCAAATTTTTTCCACTAATTAAAAGCTACATTAAAAGTCACAGTTGAGTCCGTGTATTTAGCGCTAACCCTTTATTTGATATTCGCGCCGCCATCTTGTATCAAGCGCTCAATTTGTATGACGTCGCAAAGCTCGGCTGCTTTCTTCGTGCCAAACTTATAATCTGATGCGTTCATTTGTTTTGTATCGATTCAGTTTGTAGAAGCTTGAAACTGTTTAATCTGGCTTGATATGAAATTTAACTGTTACTTCTTGCATTTAATCAAAGTTTTATACCTGCACAATACTTATGATTTTGCATAATTATTTCGCATTTTTGTTATTTCGACAACTGTATTATAGTGTCTGCTTTTGTGTCGCATTTACCGTAGAAATGACATGTTTTACCAATTAGGGCTTGTTTCCACTACGGACGTGGAATGGAGTATTTTTTGTTTGATTTATTGATTTTTTTGCTTCGCTTAGCGCTCGCTCAGATTTTAAGCGCGGAAAGATGAATAAAAGAAAGAATGCTCCATTCCACGCTCGTAGTGGAAACAAGCCTTTATTATCATATGATTTTTTTCAACATTCTTGTGCAGTGAAAGGTAACTTTGGAAAATTCAATAAAGTTTTCAACGCTTTGTGCTCTGTGATTCGTATAGCTGATACACTAAAAAATTATTTACTCCATTACTCTTCTCTCACAGCCCTTACAATTACCTTAATGCACTTTCAGATCCATTCAGAAACATGAAAGTCACAAACTTTCTCAACAATGACGACACTAGCATCATCATCTCAGATGTAACACTTTGGGAATTTAAAATAAACCTCAAATACATTTTCTCTACCTACACCTCACAGCCAGGGTTGCGGAGTCGGAAGATTAAGATCCGACTCCGACTCCGAGAATTTCTAAAATGCCGACTCCGACTCCCGAATTTAACTTTGACTACGACTCCGACTCCGACTCCCTAGTATCTGCACCAACGACAAGCCACCTCAACGTGGTGGTGCAGTCCCCTTCCCTGCACTGGGGAGGGTCGAAATGGCTTGTCAATTCCCCGAGGGTCTCATCCTCGGGCGATTCTCCCTTGGACAACTCTTATCATTTTTTATCCCTGCTGTCCAATGCGCGGTCACATGTGGACAGCTCTCTTAAACCCAATTGACCGCCCCCCTACCCCTTCTATTCTCTCTCGGATATCTCTTCCTCGTCCCTCCTTCCACCCCAAACCTCTTCATTACTCATCCCACTCACCGCTGATTCTTATCTCTATTCTTCTTATCAGCGGTGACATTCACCCCAACCCTGGCCCTATAGACCCCTGCCTGTCTGCTCCCGTAGAGTCACCTGGGGAAACAGATCAATACAATGTACCGGCTGTTCTCTCTGGGTACACCTCTCCTGCTCTGGTCTTTCTCCCGCTGACTTCCGCAAAATCTCCCCAGGACACTCTTGGACTTGCCCAATGTGTCCATCCTCTTCTCAACCCCCCTCCCTCTCACACTCCAATCCCATATCCTCATTCTTTTCTGCATCTCCATCCTCTCACACTCCAAATCCCCCACCTTCACTCACAATCAACCACAAAACCATATCTTCAAAAACTAAACCCTCACCCAAAACAACCTTGAATAATCCCACCTATCTTCCTAATCACCCCCAACTAATTTATACTTACCCTCCCTCAGCATTGGCTACTCCATCTCCTCAAACCCAACAAACCACCTCTCCTCTCACACAATCCTCATTTCATCCTTCCTCTCCCTCTCGAAACAACCTCCGAATCCTACAGTGGAATGCTAATGGGATTCGCCCGCGTCGTACTGAACTCCTACACTTTCTCTCTCATAATCAGTACGATCTCATCTTCATACAAGAGTCACACCTCTCCTCTGACTCCACCTTCCGCATACCAGGCTACAAAACCCTCCAAAAGAACCGTTTTATGACGAGGAGAGGAACCACCAACTCTACGGGAAACCTAGGAGGAGGTGTTCTGATACTTGTCAAAAATGGTCTATCTTACACTTCACTCTCCACACAATCCCTCTCCTCCCTCGACCCCAGCTCCGATTATTTAGCTATTGCAGTTAAAATAAAAGGAGCCGCCCCCATACATCTTTTCAACGTCTATGTCCCTCCAATCCGCTCCTCTTCCTCCGACTCCCGCCCAAAATCCTTCTCACCCTTTCTCCTACCATCATCTCCTACCACTTACATCTTTGGCGACTTTAATAGCCATCATTCATCCTGGGACTCCCACTCACCGGAAGACCATTCAGGCAAAGATTTGTTTGATTGGCTCCTCTCCTCTGATCTTTTACCTCTTAATAACCCCGAACACCACACCCTATTACACCGTGCCACTGGAAACCGCTCTTCCCCGGATCTTTCCCTAGTTCCTGCCCGATTAGCCTCTAAATGCACATGGCAGACCCTTCCGGACCTCGGCTCAGATCATCTTCCTATCTCCATCACTATTCCCACTTCCCCTATAATTAACTCTTTCCACCGCCCCCCCTCATTTAACTATAATAAAGCTCGCTGGGATGAATACCTTACTTATATTGATACCCACTGCCCCACTCCTTCTAACTTTACAACACTCTCTCTTTCTGAAGCCACCCACACCTTTACCAAACTCCTCAATGATGCTGCCACCTCTGCCATTCCTTTCGGCAGCATCAACCGTCCTGCTAAAGCCTGGTGGTCTCCTGAAGTCGCAGATGCCGTCGCAAAACGCCGAAAGGCATTTGCGAAGGCACACTGTTCCGAAGAAGACCGCCAGCACTATATCGCTACATCCAGATATACCTCCACTGTGATTAATAAGGCTAAAGCCAAGTCATGGCAGAATACTTGCTCTAGCCTTTCTCCTAAAACCCGTCCCAGCGAAGTCTTTTCTCTACTTCGCTCCATCTCTGGTTCCCCCTCCCCAACTACTTCTGACCTTCCCAATTTCTCAAATTGCCATACCCCTGTAGATTGTGCCAACCATCTCTCCTCACACCTACAGTCCCATTTCTCTACCCAAACCCCAAAACCTTTTCGAAGCACCGAGAAAGCCCAAATGAAGCAAATCAGAACTGCACACTGCAACACCCTGCATTCCACTTTCTGTTCACCATTCTCCTCAATTGAACTCTCTACAGCTATCTCTCAACTCTCAACATCAACCTCCTCCGGCCCTGATCAAATTACCTACCCTCTTCTATCCCACCTACCACAATCTGCGTTACATTTTCTTCTATACATCTTCAACCTTTCCTGGTCAACACACACCTTCCCGTCTGCTTGGAAACAATCAACAATCATCCCCATTCTCAAACCCGGAAAACCCTCTGACTCACCTTCTTCATATAGACCCATTTCTCTCACTTCATGTACCTCCAAACTCTTCGAAAGAATGGTACTAGGACGACTAACCTATTTTCTCGAACTACATGACATACTCTCACCCGTGCAAGCTGGTTTTAGACCTGGTAGATCGACTGTAGACCAGGTTCTCCTTCTCTCACAGTCAATCGCAGATTCCTTCCACCAATCTAAGCCAGGCGCACGTACAGTCCTTGCCACTGTGGATTTTGCGAAAGCTTTTGACTCAGTTTGGCACTCTGCCCTATCTAAACTCCTCTCATTAGATCTTCCTCTTTGCTTTGTCGAATGGATACGATCCTACCTCTCAGATCGCCGTTCGAAAGTCCGTATCTGTAATTCATACAGTCGTCCTTTCCGTCTCCGAAGAGGAGTTCCCCAAGGTTCGGTTCTAGGACCAGTTCTCTTTTCTATATATATCAATGACCTTCCCACTTTCCTTCCTGCATCTGTTAAGACCTCTCTCTACGCAGATGACCTAGCCATCTGGGCCTCCTCCCCGAGTGTTGAGTGTGCAACCGCTGTAGTACAAGCTGCCCTCAACAGACTGGTGGAATGGTCCTCAAAATGGCGCCTTCCTCTCAACCCCCTTAAATGTGAAACATCCTTCTTCAGCTTAGACCCCTACCAATCACATATACAACCCCCTCTGCACATTCTTAACACCCCTCTCAAATTCAACCCTCATCCAACCTTTCTCAGTGTAACCTTCGACCGCACTCTCTCTTTCAGATATCACGTCTTATCCTTACGGAAAAAGTTTCACAGCCGATTCCGTGCTTTCCGCTCCATTGCCTCTGCCTCCTGGGGTCCATCAAAAGAATCCTTATGTACCCTATACAAAGCCTTCATTCGCCCCATCCTCACCTATGCTTCCCCAGGCTGGTTTCCCTTCTCATCTCCTACTCACATCACCTCCGTGGAGAGGATGCATAGATCTTGTAGAGTAATCACAGGTTGTCTATCGTCCACTCCCATTCCTCTACTTCATATAGAAGCACTTCTACCTCCACTTCGAGTCACCCTCACTCACCAATCCCTTTCCTTCTTTGAACGAGCCCTCCGTCTACCTACCACCTTTCCTATAGCCTGTCTTGCGAACTCTAACCCCCGTACACGTCTCAAAAAGAGCTCATGGAGATCCTTCTCCAGATCACATAACCTTACCCCTAACCTACATCTCACCCGTGAACCACTAATCCTCTGCCCTCCTAAACCCCCCTGGTCTGCCCCATCTACTTACACAATCTCACTCCACCTCTCATCCCCATGCTCTCGCAAAGACCCCCCCTCCCTTCGCAACACTGCAGCTACCTCCCATCTTTCCACTCTATCTCACAGCGATATCTCTGCCTGGACTGACGGTTCGGTACCTGGCGGGCTGGGACAGGGTGGTGCAGGGATACACATCAAGTGTACAAAGTGTGTCACTGCTACCTCGCTTTCCTTCTCGACTGGTCTCTGGGCTACCAGTTATAGTGCTGAAACCTTCGCTCTCCTACATGCTCTTGAGTGGTGTATCTCTCATTCCAAGACATGTAATTTCGACTCTATCACCTTCTTTTCCGACTCTTTATCTGTCCTTTCAACTCTCTCTACCCCCCTACCATATCTAACCCCAAAATCCCTATCCAATACCCAATCTCTTCTTAACTCTCTATCTCAATCCAAGGTTGTCCATCTTCAATGGATACCTGGTCACTCTTCCCTCCCAGGCAACGACTTAGCTGACTCTCTAGCTAAAGCCGGTGCCTCTCTCGATCCCTCCAGTATCTCAGTATCCCTCACACCCCTTATTTCCTCCCAACGGCTATCCCTCTACACCAGTTGGAGACGCAGTGTCCAATCTGGTTTCTTCCAACACCAAATCCCTACAGTATCTCCCGAGGAGCTTACTCTCCCTCGCTCCGCTCGCTGTGCTCTCTCCCGTTTACGCTGCAACGGGCACAGCACTCTCCTCAACTCTTATCTCCACAGGGTTGGTCGAGCCGAGACTCCTTCTTGCAGCAACTGTGGTTCTGAACCACAGGATCTCTCACATCTCGTGCTCGACTGCCCTGTACTAGACCCTCTACGTCGGGCCATTTTCGGCCACACTCCTTCTCTTCTGGACCTCTGGTCCCGTCCGTGGGGAGTCGCCCGACTATTGGGATTCCGCGGAATTGATCCGCGCCCCCATCCCTAGGAATGGGTCGGGTAAAATCACCACCACCACCACTCCCTAGTATAAGCAAATTATTTTTCTTAAATTAGATTTAACTAAGTAAAAATCATCCTTTCGAGTTGTTAGATGCAAAAAACAAGTCAGGTTTTTTAAATACATAAAAAGATATTTACTTTAAAAAATTATGTATATGAGTGTATATACATGTATAACTGCAAATTACTGGTGCTCTTCAGAAGAGTGCTCAATAGCTTCAATAGTCAGAACGATTATTTCTGATTATCAAAACACAAATATTAAAAAAAACATTTTATTAAAATTGTCTAACAGACTGTTTCACCAGTAAGGCTCATCAGGGGGCACAGTTAAAATAAATTTTTAGGCTTCAGATGAAAACTCGCATCTTAGAAAAATAATGCTACCAAAAGTTTGGGTTTAAACGATTATTTTACTAAAGTAAGTGATTGATTAGCAAATAATTACTTTTGTTACGAGATATTAAAAGAAAACATGCTGTAATGTTGCGCATAGATGTATTCTTAAACTTGGCCAAGCTGCCGAAAAGATTACCAGTAAAGCGTAAAAAAATTTATGGATCATTAGTTAAAAGAAAGCGTTATAAAAGAATCTTTTTATAAAAAAATGTTTTATAACACTCTCTCTTAGCGAATGATCCATACTAATGTTTTATACAGTATAAAAAAAATTTTTTATAACACTTCCTCTTAACTAATGATCCATAAACTTTTCTACACTTTAATCTTTTCGGCAGCTTGGCCAAGTTTAATACATCTACAAGTATGCGCAACATTACAGCATGTTTTCTTTTAATATCTCGTAACAAAAGTAATTATTTGCTAATCAATCACTAACTTAAATAAAATAATTTTTTAAACCCAAACTTTTGGAAGCGCTATTTTTCTAAGATGCGAGTTTTCATCTGAAGCCTAAAAATTTATTTTAACTTTTAATTTTTGTTTAATTTATTTCTTTCAACGTAAATGATATTACTTTTTTTAATTGTTGAGCCTCACAGGCGAAGCAATTTGTTGAAACTATTTTAATACAACATGTTTTTTTCTTATATTTATGTTTTGATAAATACGTATATACATATAATTATATTATATACACAACCCATTAACTATAATTCTTACTGTGTTTGAATGAAACATTAATACAAATCACATTTAGAAAACTAACTCGAAACTAAATATGTATTCTATACTTAATGCTTATTATATTTTCTGAACATTAAAATATTTTATGGATAATTATATTATCTCCAGTCTATTTTACAGTTTTATTTTTCCCATGGTAAATCGAACCCGCGACAAACCTTATTGTTAATACAATTAATGACTTGTGTAGGGCCTGAGTGTAGGACTAGACCCAGAGTGTTGTCTCCTGCGTGTAGGACTGCATCTAGTCGGTTCGAAACTCAATGAGGTATGCTTCACTGAGGAGCTTTAACAAGAGCAAAACTCGAGTTTTGTGCTTCTTGTTTTAGGTGGCTTAGTTTCGTTTTTATCAGTAGGTAATGAGATTAAAACGTAAATATGAAAATTTTATAATTGTAAAAACTTTTAGAAATGTTAGTAATAACTAGGGAATTTATTGACAATGAAAATTTGAAAACAAAAGTTTATAAAAGCAAAAGAAACAAAAAACCATATGTAAAAGAATTAAAAATTTAAACCCACAATTATAGGCTACAAGAAAAACAATAAAATGCGACTAATTTTAGAATTTTGCTGAATCACCGCTGCATATAAAGAAACTCCAGAGAAAAATGTTGACATTTGCATATCAATAATAAGCTCATCTTTATTTCTCTCAAATAAACTTTAGCCATTAGTTTGATGGCATGAACTGCTTGGTGGTCTTGGCAAGCAGTTCTAAATTACAGTAATATCTCTACTAAATTACTAGCGGACAGCAATATCTTGGCATCTCCGGAAGCAGGCCGGGGTAATTGCTTACCCTATGTATAGCGCCTCCGTCGCTTTCCTACGAGCGGAGGATAAATATAGAGATAAAAATAAAAAAAATGAAGTCCATCTTCTTCACAGTAATTCATGGTTATATATTGATAATAAGAATATATATGTGAATTTTGTCGGATTTTGTAAACAAAATAAAAGGGGATCTGTAGTTTTTATCTCATGTATATTTCAATTATTGTAATTTTGTACGAGACTGAACATGCAGGTTCCCTGCCGTTTATTGAGATTCATATTAGGAGATCATTAAAAAATTCACCTTGGTTCTAAACTTTTGTTTGATATTTTTTTGAAAGAATAGAGCAAGAAGAGTAAGTTTTAATTTTCAAAAATTTTAATTTAATAATTTGCTCGTAAAAATAAAATTGCTTCTGTGAGTTTCTTCTTTATTGCAGCCCTTTTGGTCTGTTCTGATGAGCCTTAGTGATGAAAACAGACGTTCAACACTCACTTCTGTTGAAGGAAGTACTTATTTAAAGACACGTCAAAAATAAAAAAAGGGGGGAGGCATTTTGGAGGCTGAAACGGATTAATCGCATTTACATTAATTTCAATGGAAAAATTCTTTTTGTCATACGAGCAAATTGAGGTACGAGCTCGGTCGCAGAACGAACTAAACTCGTTTGTCAAGGTATTACGTATTATAGAAAGAGGCTGCTTAGGATAGTAAATTGATTATGCATCTGGCATTTGCTTCCTGTCATTGGATTGAAGAAAGGGAAGCAACTAATTCGGCTGCCCGAGCATAGCATTACGCAAAATACTATTTGCTTACAAATTAAAATGTAAACTTTTTACGAATCGCACGCTGTGTCGCGCGATACGCGGCAAGGTTCTCTTAAAAAGATTACTGCACTGCACCCACTGGCGCGCGCGGCCGCGTAAGTTGCGCGGTTGACATCACAAATATGTAAAGAAATTGGACACGAGGAGTCGGAGTCGGATAAAATATTCCGACTCCGACTCCTAGTCTACTTAACAATCCGACTCCGACTCCGACTCTGACTCCTTCCTAAAACCTCCGACTCCGACCGACTCCGACTCCGACTCCGACTCCGCAACCCTGCTCACAGCACCACATCCCATGACATTCATTCATCAGAACAAGCATAACCATGCCACATACGTACAAAATTGGCACAGCTCTTGCTACACATAATAAACCATGTTACTTAACACGGCACAGTGCCCACTATACTTGACACATGCACACATAAAACTAATCACCTCTTTAACTGTAGTCAAGTATCAAAACAACACAACGCCACTAGTCTGCGGAAAAAGCCTTTGGAAGCAGCGGAGGTCAATTAAGAGTGAAAGTTTGAATGGATTTTTAGAAGGTTAAGGAACGGCTTCTCCGTTCTCCAAGATCAGTCTCGAAGCGGGGGCACTACAACAACAATAATCTTTTATGCAATTCTATTAGACTTTTAAAGGCAGTAAGTTTCCAAACTTTTCGATATTGTGGGAACCCTTTCAAAAACGTTTATGAAAACTGTCAACCCTTTCACCTCTATAACACTAAGCACTGCGTGGTGTTTTCTCGACTTTTTACTTTCTTAACCCGAATATACGCGTACCGACTACCGCTGTCTGCTTAAATTTTATTTCTTGGGGACGTGAGTGCAAATTGTACTAGATTCAAATGTAAAGTGATTATTTGGTATTTAAGAAAAGAGAATATAAACACAGCTCATAAACTCTTTGAAAATATTTGGTGGATTTCTAGTGGGTGATTTTAAACCTCGGTTGGAAAGCATTGATGAAATCAAAACAACACGTCAAGGGCAAGACGCAGTTTAACCCTCTTAGGCCCACAGTTACATTTATGCAACATCAAGTTTGATAGGGTATTGAGAATTACTCGTAAGAGCTTTGAAAACAAAAAGGCGCCAAATTGCAGTATTTTTAATCAGCTACTCTTTTCTAATTGGTTAGTTTAACTCATTCATGAATTCACGTCATTTCATTCCAAACATTGTAAGTGTGTAGAGAGTTAAAGGTATCTGTCAAAAGTGCTTTTTTGAAAAGGAAAATTTTGAACACTTAAAAGTAAGTTACTTTGTTTCTTTTGCATGATAACTATTTATTAGCTGTTAAAGTATTATTTAAAACTAATTTGGAAATATTTTATCGAACTATACGTGTTTCAGAATTTTTTAAAATATGCCGTTGCACCGCTGCAACATCGGGTTTTAATGACTGTAACGTGAATTTATCAGCTGCATGAGAGGTTTTTTAAATTAGTGAATAATGTTGTAAAGTCTTTCAAATTTATATTACTGTAGAAGTGTCAGAAATCTAGTTACAGTATCAAAACACTGAGTAAAATTTGTTTTCATACCAAACTTACAGTACATTTGGTAACTTTCAAGACGCTTAAGTCCCAATGTTGTGTATATGCAACATTTAAAAAATAATATTCAAAATCATAAAAATTATAAAAAATCAAAAATTATGAGTTTTATAGACCTCTTTGACATTGTATACAAAAGCTTATAATTTTTTTATTAGTATTTCCTAGTTTGGGCCTAAGAGGGTTAAAAGGTAGTAAAGACTTCATTAGCTTTTTTCAAATCAACAATCGTGGTTTTTTTGGTTTTGAAATAGAAATAAAATTTTATAAAAATTATTAACTTTACATTCACTTCCAAAATCGCCATCAATGCACCCTTTATTTGTCATTGGGAAAGCCAGTTTGGTGTATGAAAACAAAGTGATCTCAAAAAAAGTCTTTAATTTAGGGGGGCACTGTTAAGTGTTTCAAATCAGTGTAGTCTCTAAAAAATACTTATTGTTTTAGTAGGGGGCACTTTTTCGTGTCTTAAAACAAAATTAACTCTAAACAAAAGTCTTTAATTAAGGCGGGCACTGTTAAGTGTTTCAAATCAGTGTAGTCTCTAAAAAACACTTATTGTTTTAGTAGGGGCACTTTTTCGTGTCTTAAAACAAAATTAACTCTAAACAAAAGTCTTTAATTAAGGCGGGCACTGTTAAGTGTTTCAAATCAGTGTAGTCTTTAAAAAACACTTATTGTTTTAGTAGGGGCACTTTTTCGTGTCTTAAAACAAAATTAACTCTAAAAAAAAGTTTTTATTTTAGACATGCCACCGACGTCCTGGTGCTACTATGAAGAAATAGATCAATATCTTGTGGCGAAGAAGGGGCCACTTTTTGATGTATTTTTGGGGAGGCCGGGTGCGACCGCACCGTTTGCACTTTATTAAAGTTATAGACTAGACTTTGTTGTTGATGGCGCCAAATCCCAAATCCTCTTTTAAACATATTCACTCTGCTTAAATATTAAAAAAGTTTTTCTTATTAGCGAAGTGTAGCTAAACAAAAGCTCACTGAAAAAAAATTAGAACGACTTGAGGTCAAAAACCCTGGTGTTGTATAACTTAATATTTGTAATTGCGTTTGCTATTAGTAGGCCTAAAATCAAACGTAAATTTCAAAATATTCAATTGCTAAAGCTTAAATTATTCATGAATTTTAACCATTTATAATCAAATTGAAATCGATACAAACGTAGTAATTGTATCTGAACTAAAAGGTTATACAAAAAAAGGAATGCATGACCTGAAATAAGATTAAGATATCTTACATAAGTTTGATGTCGCAATTTACAAAATCTATTATTTTTTGCTTGAGCGTTTTGCTGCTATCGATTTTAATCGTTTATACTTTCTTTAAAATATTATTAGAAAAAACCATCCGAAAAAAAGCGTTTTACGCCACAAAACGCGATTCCAGACAAAATCAGTTTGAAAATGTTCATCTGGTCGTAGGAAAAAGATGAAACTATTTACAACGGTTTTGAGAAAGTGGAAACTTAAAGTGATTAAAATTTAAGGTCGAAAAACAGTCAAAAGCCTTTCTAAATATTATTAAACTTTAGTTTAGCCCGACAAATGATATTTTCCTCTTTATCATACTATTCAAACAATAACACGGTTCTTTTGCTAACTGCTTTAAGTTTTGAAAAAAATTTAATAAAAAGTCACTTTAAACTTATTACCGAATTCATTCATAAACGTTTTTTATTACTTTTAAATATCCAATTGGTTTTCTCCATTTACTTCAAACAATCAAAGGATATGATTTAAATTGTCATTGTATCTTTATTAAAAAACCACAAATCCTGCTGATAGGAGTTGGATTTATTTAAAGAAACTGTTCACCTTGGCTTTTTTCGTTTGAAAATTTCATTTCATTCTTGTAATCACGACAATGACGTCACGAATCAAAGGTTATAGAACGTGGGAAGAATTTAGCTTTGCACGTTGTCAATAGCACAGCATCATTAAAATACGGATAATATTTAAAAATATTGTATTAAACACTTGGTATTATTATTATTATTACTAGCGGACAGCAATATCTTGGCATCTCCGGAAGCAGGTCGGGGTAATTGCTTACCCTATGTATAGCGCCTCCGTCGCTTTCCTGCGAGTCAGGAGGATAAATATAGAAATAAAAATAAAAAATAAATAAATAAAAATATAATACAGTGTCGTGCGGTCAAGGCGTTGCATGACCAAATTTTTAGGGATTGCATGACGAACTTTTGCGCAATGAGGCATATATTTTTTAATTTAATGGGAAATGGTACTGATATGGAATGAAATTAGAGAAATTTTATGCTAATTTGAGGCGAAAACCTTTTTTTTTTAAAGAATGCTACAATTTCAACGAAAAGCATGAAAGTGGAGAGTAATTGAGAGGGAAGACTTTTTTTTTTAGAGATCACTGTATTTTTAGGACAAAAAGTGCATTACACGGTAACGATTTCAAGCGATAACTTTTTTTTTAAAGATCACCTTGAACCTAGGACAAAAATTGGTTTTGAACACTATGATATTAAGACTAAAAATTAGAATCTGATACCAAACTTTTTTCCTACTTGTAAAATATTGCATGACTTACTCATTGACTCCCCATACAATGCCCGATTGCATAACCCGGTTTTGTCATGCCAATTGCATGACTAGTCGCAGAGGTCACCGCACGCCACTGATCAATAATACTTATTGTTTTGCAAAGCTACAAGTCAATAGACTACGTGAGAAATTGTAAAAATCTGTATTTCTCCAACAAACGTTTTTTTGGGGTGGGTGGGTCAAAGGGGCTCAAACAGGAGTTGATGAGTTCTCCAATAAAATGAATGTACAACAAGCACTTAGGGGTAACATTTAAATGAATATATGAAACAAAAATCTGCCCGAGCAAAAAGGTTAAAAAAAACTGGTATAAAAAATTCTGTCAAAAGCATTTCGAAATTTAAAAGATAAAAATTAAAAAATTTTTTAGTAAAAAAACAAAAGAAAAATTTGAACTATCCCTCTTGCGCTCGAGTACAAGCTTCAAAAATTGTAAATAAGCAGTACTTAAAATTTAATATAAGCCTACTTTTCGTAAATTAAAAAGCCTTTTAAAAAAGCTTTTTACATTTTTATATTCACGACATTATTTTTTAGCAATGCTTTATCGCAATAAAAATGGTTTGTTTTTTCTTCAAAATGAAATGATTATTATTTTATATAGGCTAGTCGTGTTATAAGTTAAACTAATTACAGTACATACACTTTTCTATCTTTGGAAAAAGTTAGAAATTTTTCATAGTTTTGCAAAAGGTTAATAAAAAAACGAATATTTGCTCAAAAGGTCATATAAGAAGTTGTTTAGTAGCCTAAAGTGGTTTTTAATACCTATGGACGACTTTTCGAAAAGTAAAAACTTGCTGCGGGTCTCAGGGAATATGATGCTGTTTGAACAGATCAAAGATAGCTTTAAAAATGGTTGAAAATATCTTTGACTACTACTTTTATTTTAACCAACATAGGCATTATTTGGAAAGGTTGACTGAAACATTGCGTAAGAATGTTTGAAATTTGTTCAGTAGGCCTCAAAAAAATTACTTCCTGGTATGAACCACCCTGTAACAAATTATACGTACTTTTTGTACTGTCTCTTAATCGTAAACGGTGACATTAACAATTATTTTTCATTTTGTGGGCGATATACTTTTTAAATTTTCTTGACAATTTTTTTGTTTATACAAGTATTTTTGCTTCAAAAAATTTAATATGACTAATTTCATATAACAGCAAACACTCTTTTGTGAAGAAATTTAAGAATAAAAAACTTTTATTTTTCCCTTCTTGCTTCCGTAATTTGTCGCCTTTTAGAAGAATTTTTTTTTTAGAATAACAGAAAGATATTGTTTAAAAGAGTCGTCTTTACTTGTTTTTACTTTTTAAAACTTATTGTTAATTGTGGCAACGAATTCTTTGAATATTGCATATATGTACACTGTATGTAGACATACCATATTTTTGAAGTGGAACACCGGGACGTTCTTAAAAAGAAAAAAATTTGTGTCTAAAAAGCAATGTCCTCTAAAAGAAAAAAAAAGTCTTCACTTTGTATCTGTCTGGAATTTCTTGATTTTTGTCGCTAAAAAGTAGTGTTTTCTAAAAAAATATCGATTTAAAATTGGAAAAACCGTGACATATGGTTAACTGGAAAGGACGCCGGGACAAGGCCCTAAAAAATAAGACGTAAGATAAGCCTATGTATATTGATGTTTATAATTTTATGTGCGTTTGTAAGTATGTTTTTTCTCATACTTCGAACTTAGGATCATTTATTTAATAAGTTTTCATTTAAATTCCAATAATTTTTTAAAACATTTTTTGGCAATAAATTAAAATGGCAGAATTATAGTTAAAGGTTAATTTATTTTCTAAAAATTTGTGCAATAAATTTTGTGCATAACCTTCTATTTTGATTTTAAGAAAAAAATAATGAAAAAACTCAATTACTCTGGCTAATAATTAGATTTGCGTGTTTTCTAATTCCCAAACGTAAACGTATCAATAAAAAGCTTTAGCTCCCTGTCAAGCTGCTCGTGAGACGACAATATAAATGTCAGAAAACATAGAAAGTTAATCAGAACCAAGGAAGAACGTCATTCATATCAGGAGTTATGGATTGCCATATGCGAACTGAAAGCTTTGAGAATAATTAAATTCAGCTGGTCCTTGATTAAAATCATGTGAATGCCTTGATAAAAAATTAAAAAGTTTAAACGATTGGTTGAGTATGAACAGATCCTGGGACGACAAAGGCCGGGTTAGACCAATACCCTGACAATGTTTCTATTAATATCGAGAGCCAGGCCAAAAATGTGCAGAAACCAATTTCTTTTGTCAATTTTTTGAAATCAAGTTGAAGACAATGAGTTGTATGATTTAATAGATAAGAAAAATAATAATTTTTCAGGCTGAATTAATCGGTGAAGTATGTTGTAGTTTGTTGCCCTCGATAATAAGACATTGCTGTTATTTTTTCACCCAAACTAGCCAGTTGGAGTAAAGTTGTTTCAAACCAATGCATGAGAAACAGCGAAGATAATGGAGATTGACAGAAAATTAAACGAGAATTTTATTGATTTTCACAATAT
The DNA here is from genome assembly GCA_963680785.1 of Diplosoma virens. NCBI lineage: Eukaryota > Metazoa > Chordata > Ascidiacea > Aplousobranchia > Didemnidae > Diplosoma > Diplosoma virens. Next base: position 14,908,404 of record OY796897.1, read on the forward strand.
TAATCATTTCGTTTCCGTTATTTGTCAATACAAGAATATAAGGGACAACATTACACTAAAGCAGAGGTTCTCACCTCGGCAGACCAGACACATTGGCCCGCAGCACTTGCGTTTCAAGCTTTGGGTCACTGTTTTTAAAACGTTGAGAACCCCTGCCCTGAAGCTGTTGCCCAATAGATCCCTCTTCTTGCCAAATCCTCAAATTAAAGCTAAATAGCATCTTTACTTCTAAAAAATATCAAGACTAAATTCTAATCTAAATAAAAACCTCTTTAAAGAGATAAACCGACGACTTAGATAATGTCGACGTTTCAGGGTCGAACAAGACCTGGTTCTTGACCAGGGTGCGTCAATCTATAGACTAGCCTGGGCAAACATTTCGGGAGGCTAAAAGGTTTTTAAAAAATTGCTTTGTTTTTGAAAGCAAGTAAAGGCTGAAGAGATGGTCTTAAAAAATTTTTTTTACTTCAAATTAATGGCCTAAAAGCGTTTTTTTCTAAAGGAAGCGAACATAAAAAAAAATTTGCATAAAGTGGTGCATTCATTGGTTTACTTCCTAGACTCGATTCGGCAGCACAATGGATTGCTAATGTTCTTCGTACCTTTCTCAAAATTAGTTTTCTTCTTAATATTACCGTCACGTAAGAATTAAAACTGGAACCGATGGCAAAGTTAAAGATTTTATAGGCTTTGATTTAAAATTTGGACCTATACATTTCAAATATACAAATACATCTACAAAATGGTAATCTAAAACCTTTAGCGTGATTGTCACAAAATTTGGTTAACTTTAACCATAGGTCTACATCAGCGCGGCCAACTACAGGTCCGCGGAACTATTTTAGACAATTCAAGTCTTGTCGATCACGAGAAAATAAGAAAATAAGAAAAATAAGAAAATCAGAGACCGATTCGAAGTGAAGACCTTATTTTTTTATAGAGAACACCATGATTTGGAACAATTTCTAGCCGGCTGAGGCCCGCAAGCTTGAACAATTTTGAACAGTGGCTTGCAAGAGTGAAGTACTTGGACCAACCTGGTCTACATAAAGAAGAAAATACTGTTGCGCGATTGAAATTGCGGAAACAATACGGCTTGTCCTGAAATAGCACATATAATAAAGGAATATAAATCAAAATTTTAACCGGCATCCAATAAGATAATTTCAGCCTTACTTGACGTTACATGTTCTGTTTATTCAATCTACTTCAACCAGGATGATAAAAAACCAAACAGAGACAAATATTATGGCGTGTTACATTGTATTATACTTTCTGTTATAATATTGTAGAACGCTTTAAATAATCAATAACCATAACCATTCCTGTCAAAAGCATTTGATTTTATTTGAAAAAAATGCTAAACATTAATTGAAATTCTATTAATGAAATCTATCGCTTGAATTAATCTCTTAAAATAATCAGCCTTGGCTTTTGGGATTTCTAAAAACTTTTTAAACACATTTCTGAATTTATAAAATTTGTAGATTTGATGGAAAGCGACAGAAAAGCTTTGCACATGCAAATTAAAAAAAAAGCAAAATAAAGAAAGGCACATATTTAGCATGGCTATGTTTTGATGCAAGAAAGAATTGGGTTTTTATTTTTACAGTGACCATCAAATTGAAACATTTTCCCTTTTTTCAACTTCAAAGGTTTTGTTTTCGACGCTCAAGTAGTTCAACAACCCTTTATTACTGTTAAAGTTTTTTCCATGACAATGTCAAATACAACTAATATAACTTGTTGAAAAAAGTATTTTTTTCAATAAACAATAAATTTGATCTTACATTAATCGATAAATTTGATTAACGTGAGGTGCATTGCGAGTCAATCCCCAGCGCCCCCAAAATATAAGTAGGCCTGTTACGATGGCATTGTCATAGTTGTGGCTCAACTTCTGTTCTGGTCATGTTTTTGGTCCAAAAACACACTTTCTTCTCTTCTAGAAGTTCTGTACAAGTAGTTTTAAACTTAAATTTTAATGAAAGCTCTTAAGATACTCGTAGACATAGCCTACATCTGAGACCGACACATACAGATAGTCTACACATATCAACGCCTATGTATGCATACATAAACACACACAAGCAAAAATTAAAAAATTAAACATGATACAATTAACTTATATCAGAAAGCAAGTAGGTAATCACTTTTGAGTCTTAAAGCAGACCAACTTCTACGTTTCTTATTTACTAAGGATGTTAAAGAGGAAATATGATGATACAATGAGCTCAGCCCATCAACCTACTTAGTTTCAAGTTTCAAGTTAATGTGTTAATACAATTAAGAACGATGTAGCTTTTTGGGCGTAATTTTTTTAAGTCAATTACAATGACGTCAAACATATCAGTGAAATTGGTTTTTGCTTTTGGCCTTTCCAAAGAATCAATTTACCCATCAGACTAATTGTAAAAAATCAATAGCCCGGTTCATCTTAAAAGCAGCAGATCACTGAAATATATGAGCATTTCAAATGATTAGCACCGTTCACACTTAGAAAGTGTTTTAAGAATCAAGAAGCTCACTTAATATGTGCAATGCTACTTGAAGTTTTTTTTTTTCGAAAGATATTAAGCCGACACAAATAACATATGCTTAGAAAAGATTGAATGAGAGTTTTCAAATAGGCTGCATTAAATTAAAAATCGATCAAAAATTAAAAAATATTGTTTTACTTTAGTTGCCCGCCTTATGCTAAGATGAAAATTCAGATTAACAAAGTTTAAGTTTAATAACAACACTTTCCCAGAGATAATTCTCTACTAAATTACTAGCGGACAGCAATATCTTGGCATCTCCGTAAGCAGGTCGGGGTAATTGCTTACCCTATATATAACGCCTCCGTCGCTTTCCTGCGAGTCAGGAGGATAAATATAGAGATAAAAAAAAATAATAATAATACTTAGTTTAAAATTCATCTGCTCTTCTGGCATAACTCAGCAGTTGGTCTTAAATTTAACAAATAGATTAAAGCGTGTGCATTATGTGTTACAGAAGTCCGCCAGATGAAACAGACAGAACGTCGTATTTGAGTTTTATCTTTAGGAAATATAAATGCCATTATTGTGTTTGAAAAGTAAAGTCTCACAGTTGAGTTATAACAGACATAACCGTACCAACCAAAAAATTTTGGGGCAATACAGTTTTTCCCAAATTTTTTGACGCTTGTTTAAGTCTTCTAGCGCTTTTCGGATATGAGAACAAATTTTGTCTCAAATTTAGGGTGAAGATCAAAAAAAAAGTCTTTACTTTGAATCTGTCTCTGACTTCTCGATTTTTTCCCAAAAAAGTAGTTTTTCAAAAAAAAGTCTTCTCAAACTTTAATCATTTTTCTGCGGGATGGGACGATTTGGCCCAGCCGTTTTGGCGCGACCGTTTTGGCGCCAGCCATTGTGGCAATGTGTCGTTTTCTTATTTGTAAAATCTTGAAAAGGGTTAGGGTTTAGGGTTTAGGGGTTAGGTTAGGGTTAGGGTGATTAATTAAACTGTTTTATTCAAACCTTCCTGCTAGTTTCAAATAGACTGGCGCCAAAACGGCTTCGCCAAATAGTCCCGTACCCGTTTTTCTGAATTTGAAAACTTTGTCCAGCAGAAGTAGTTTTAATTTTTTTTACTGCCAGAAACTTTCCGATTTTTCCCAAACATTTCCCGTCGCTACCAAAAAAACTCTGATTTTGACTAAATTTTGAAGACTTGGGGGACCATTGCCCCCTACCCCCGGCTAGTACGGCTATAATATCAGAGCAAATAAATTTTAAATACATAGTAATATTTTAACTTTTTTAAGGTTTAAATTAATGGGACTATTTTTCCTTTTTTTTATAGTTGTTGACGGTTGCAACTGCATGGTGTTGTTTGATTAATGTGTGGTATAGATCAGTGGCGTGCGGTGACCTCTGAGACTAGTCATGCGATTGGCATGCCAAAACAGGGTCATGAAATTGGGTATTTTATGGGTAGTCAATGAGTCAGACATGCAATATATTACTAGTAGGAAAAAGATTCTGTGTGAGATTCTAATTTGTAATCCTAATAACATGGTGTTCAAGATCAATTTTTGTCCTAGATTTAAGGTGATCTCTAAAAAAAGAAGTTCATCACTTTAAATTGCTCCTAGGTAATGCACTTTTTGTCCTAGAAATGCTCTAAAAAAAAAGGTCTTCCCTTTCAATTTCTCTCAACTTTCATCCTTTTCGTCCTGAAATTGTAGTATTACTTAAAAAAAGGTCTTCACCTCAGATCAGCCTCAAATTTCTCTAATTTGATTCCAAATCATTACCAATTCTCGTTAAATTAAAAAATATATGCCTCATCGCGCAAAAGTTGGTCATAATATCCCTAAAAATTTGGACATGTAACGCATGACTTGCATGCCCTGACCGCACTCCACTGGTATACAGGGTGGCCCAGATATAACCGAACCCGAATTATTATGAAAAGTGCTTTTGGGTTCGGTTATATCTGGGCCACCCTGGTAGATTTTGTCTTTGTCTGAAGAATTTCTTTGCTTTTGCAGCATATGCCTCAATAAGTTTTGTATCACATGTTCTTTATTAATTTACGGGTTCTATTCTTGTAATATTTTCATGAGTTTTTGAAAATCAGAAATATTGTGGTGTTGTAGAGATGGCGTTTTATTGGGATTAATTTTTGTTTTGTTTTCGTAACACTTTTCTTTAAACAACCACAAAAAGCACTTTTCTTCGAACCATTTATATGGTCGATACTTTAAAGGATTTTAAAAATCTTTCTCATTTAAATAATATAGTCAACACCATTGAGGGCAGTAGTAATAACATTTTCATAGTTAAAGCATTATGCTCCAGTTGAATAATATAATAACTTGGTTAAAACTCAAAGGATGATTCTTCTCAAACTCTTTTAAGAATTATACTCGGGAAGGATTTTAACGCCGAAATTTTGGGCATTTTTGCAAAAATCTTCACGCCCAGCAACCTTTCATGGCAGAATAAACATTTTTGAAAATAAGTTTGTCAAAATTATGAATAAACTTTTTTTAAACTTCACTAGAGAAAAAGCAAATCATAGTCTGCCTTTAAAAAAATGCAATAAAACGCGTAATTAATTTTTAAAACCGAATCAATTGCAGCAACGAATTTCAAAAGTTATTTGTATGTCATAAACTTGTAATGTTTTAATACCAGATTTAACTTGGGACTCTTTTGTTCTGTCAAATCAAGGTCGATGTATGGTATTCACAGGAGTCGTGAACATTAAAATACATTGATTTGGTAGGACAAAACAAAACAATGTTCCAGACTATCCTACTAATTCCTAAAAAGTTACATTATCTTGAATAGCTAAAAATGTTGGTTATTTTTGATGCCATCCAAAGGTTGATAATGGAAACGTAAAAATATAATATTTCTAAACTTTGTTCATCAAAGAATTAGTTTGACAAACAATGAATCCTGAATTTTACTAAATGTTTTCCAACAACTGTAAAGTCTAAAAAATGTTTAGTAAATTCATTCACTTTTTTAAATTAAATTTTTATTGCGATGGTTTCCTTAATAATTAATTTATTTTTTTTTAGATCGAGTAAGCGATAGTATGATTTAAAAATAAACTGCAAATTTTCTGCTGGAATCTGTCAAGTCTAACTTTTAAATTGTGACAATCTTGAAAAAATTACTTCAGAAATATTTGCAAGTGAGCAATTAATTTGTTTGAGATTATTTTCTGTGTGTTTTCTTAATTTTGAAATGTCTCAACAGATATAAAACTTTTAATCTAATCACCTTACCACTAAACTTCGTGATGGAAAATAAAAGACGCTTGCTTAACAAGCATGAACTTTGTCATTTCCATCTTTAATCAAAAAAATCTTTTCTGAATATAATACTATGAACTAAAGAGAATTTCGCTATTAAAGAAGATGTTATGCTTTAAACCCAGAACATTCTGTGCGTTAATTTTATGCCCCCAACTCTTGAATTAGTTGGAAAACTGCTTTTACGAATAAAAGTAAAAATTTCTAGCAGAAACTGTATTTTAAACAAACCAACGAGTAAACCGACGAACAATCAAATCAGCAGAAGTTTGAACATTATTACGAGTAGCAGGTTTTTCAGATTGCATAAGAGGACCCATACTTCGGGTACAGACTATATAATTAGAAGTGATCTTCATTTTTGAAATTGTTTTAGTTTTTTGATAAAAATTTTTTTTAATAAATTTTGCTAAGTAAAATTAAAAATAACAATTTTGAATAACTGAAGAAAATAAAACAGAATAGTGCGAGTGATAAAAAAAAATTGTTACACTGTTACCAAATTTGTACAACTAAAGAATAAAACTTTTACAAATTGTAATGTTTGGTAAAAGTATTTTTAATGCCCAATTTGTCGCTAAATATGCTGAATGTAACTAAAATGAAATCTTTGGAACAAATAGTGACAAATTGATCTGCAAAAGGCTTACACACAAACATACACACACACACAAAATTATTTTCTTTATTGATTTAGTATTTTTTAGTGAGACTGTGTTTTGCCTTTTGCAGATGGTTTGTCTGAAGTGGCACTTGGAAAATCGTCATTAAAAGGTTGAACATCGTTTCCGTAAAGCTTTGTAAAGTCGACGTAAAACTCAAAAGAAAATGACTTTGCTTCAACGTTTCCAAATGACGGGTTCGATCTTAGTCTTCGCGGCTTTTGGCTTTCTTCGAGACCTCGCAAAACCCATTCGAGACCGTATCAGCGACACAAAATCACAAAAGATGCTGATCTTAACTATTGTATGCATTGCACTTCTACTTGACAACATGTTGTACATGGTCATTGTTCCCATAATAAACGAATTTCTTGACGAAGAAAAGCATTTGAGTGATTTGCCAACGACAACAGTTACGGACACCGACAATCATACAGCGTCGTACGATCAGCCGACGAGTGAATCGATAAAGACAGCGACTACGTCAAGCGACGATGGACTAACGGGAGTTCTTTTTGCATCTAAAGCGATCGTTCAACTCATGGCGAATCCTTTCACCGGAACTTTTATTGATCGAATTGGATACGTCATTCCTCTTACTCTGGGCCTCATGGTCATGTTCACTTCAACCATGTTGTTTGCATTTGCTCGGACGTTTGGAATTCTTTTTCTCGCGAGAAGCATGCAAGGCTTGGGATCGGCTTTGGCTGACACAGCTGCTTTGGGACTCATAGCAGATCGCTTTCACAATGAAAAAGAACGTTCCAAAGCACTTGGAATTGCTCTGGCGTTTATATCTTTTGGAAGTTTGGTCGCTCCTCCCTTTGGTGGCATCTTGTTTGAGTATGTAGGGATAGAGTGGCCATTTTTAATTCTTGCTTTAATTTGCTTAATTGACGCTGCGCTTTTGTTGTTGGTTCAAATACCGGCATCAGATGAAATTAAAGCGAAAGAAGGAAACATTCCGGTGGGAACTCCTATTTACAAACTCTTTATGGATCCTTACATTGCAGTGATTGCTCTTTCTCTTATGCTTGCTAATTTTCCGCTTGCTTTTCTTGAACCAACTATTGCCAAATGGATGAAAACAACGATGGACGTTAACGACGTGGAAATTGGCATTGTTTGGCTCCCAGCTTTTATTCCTCACATAGTCGGCGTTTACATTACGGTTTGGTTAGCCGCAAAGTATTTTCGCTATCAGTGGTTATGTGGTGCACTTGGCCTTATTCTTATTGGCGTATCAACGGCTGCTGTTCCAACTTGCAAATCTTATGTGATGTTAATGCTACCGTTGGCTTTTTTATGCTTTGGCATTGCTTTGATAGATACTGCTCTTCTTCCAACTCTTGCGTTTTTGGTCGATGTTAGGCATACCAGTGTTTATGGAAGTGTTTATGCAATAGCAGACATTTCTTATTCAATCGCCTACGCCTTGGGCCCGATACTTGCCGGACAAACTGTGCAATCTTTAGGATATTTAAAAATGAATTTGGGGATCGGGATATTAAATATGATGTTTGCACCTTTGTTATTGTTTCTTCGCGACGTCTATGACTGGAAGCCGGACAAAACGGAGCGAATAACGTTGTTGGAAACAAACGCAGGAGTTGAAGCTCCAAAACCCTTGTCCTGTAATTCAGGTGAAACTAACTTTGAGTATGGGTTTCAAAATCCCAAGACAATCCATGTTTTGTCAAACGAAGATGATGACGAACGGAGTAATTTGGGAAATGAAACGTTTTCAAAAAATAAGATGAATTTTCGGATTAGCAACGACTATCTTGATCAAAACCAAGAAGAAACGTTTGCCTCAAAGGACTCTGGTACTTCCATAGCACCAAGACCACGTCCAAAAGCAAGAGCTCGATCTGTTAAACCAGGACTTGATTCAGAAAATCCCGAAAAGGAACAAATCTCAAACGGCAACATTTCTGTTAACAATTCAATTGCAAAAGGATCAGGAGATATGTTTCAAATCAAAGGTTCAATGTCAAGACAAGAACTAAAAACGCTTGCTGAAAGCGAAACTGAAGTTTGCAATCCGTTGTTTCAGCTTTGACTTTGCGATGACGCAATAAAAGACATTCTAAACATAATTAAATTAGGACAATAATGTTTTACTTCAAACAATAAGTGATACGATAATCACGACGAGGCATTTTTTCCAAGGATATTATAGCTGTTACTTTTCATGTTTTTAAACTTTACGCAAAAATTTTAGAGAATATTTTTCTGGTGCAAGCATAAATAGCATGGAAAAATGCAAAATAACTCAAAGTTGAATTCGTCCACGTAAAACCAACAATAAGCTTTTAATTTGTTAGAGTTTTTCAAAATATGAACCCGGAAGCAATTTTCAATTTTGTACCTATGGAATTGTAATCTACATATTTTCAATCTATCAAAAATTCAAATTTCTTTCTCTACTCAAAAAATTCTCACTCAGCTCTTTACAGTTCAATTATATTTATTTTTCGGTATATTTGCAAACGCAATATAAGAAACAGATTGGTTTGTGTATCATCTTAAAAAGTCGCTAAAAAAAGCTTTGCCATGACAACTAACATAGAGTGCTCCTTGATCACTCCAAGAGCTGGGTAATAGAATTTTTATAAGCTGAGAAAAAATTTTGGATTTTTGATCAGTTGAAAATATGTAGACTACGATTCCATGGATACAAAATTGAAAATTGCAACCTGGAAAAAAGCCGAAGCAGTTATGTCCCCTCCAAACATTAAATAAAAGATTTAATTCTTACATAAAAAATTTCTTAAAGCTATTTTTTGTTTTTAAAGATCGAGTTTGTAAAAATACTCATAAAAACATCATAATACATTTTACAAAAGTAGCCTTTTGATCTTGTCTCAAATTTTTTTCCTAGCTGTGTCATTGCTTTACATCTTATACAACTAAAATTTTTTATTTCAATATTCTTTTTTATAAATATCAATTTAACGCATAATTTATGAAAAAAAAAAGATAAATTTAAACAGCAAAACGATTCTCAACAATACCGTCTAACAACAAGCAAAAACACAAGTTTTCACTTAGAAAACGATCTTGTACTGTATCGTTTTTGTAAAAAAACAACTATACGCGTAGTTGCCATGGATGTAACAGTTCATTTTAATTAAGGGGCGATAAAGCTGAACAGGGACCAATCAGCCTTCATAAAGGCGTTGAAAATCAAGTGAAGACTAAAAAAAGGCTTTCACTTCGTTTCGAAGGTCGTGGCAACCTTATTGGGTTTTTTAGAAGAAGATAAAGGGGCTGTGAAATTGAAAGTTTTAGGAAGTGCTTGCATCTCCTAACCTTTAATTTACGTTTATTATAGTACTTGGCTTATTTTTAATATTAATTTTTTTCTTCTTGATTTCTTTATTCTTGTTTGTAATTTGATAAAGTGTGAGTTATTCCAAAATGTTGAAATAAATTATTTATTCCGTATTTTCTAAGAGTAACTCTTTTTAATCTGTAGGTCTTTGAAATGCAATTTACATCAACTTAATTTCCTATAATCATTTAAAAAGCGACAAAAATGTGTTTTACTATTACATGTATAAGCTGAATAATTCCAATTCAGCAAATTCTCTTTGCCGCAAATATTAAAAAGTCTAATTTTTCTTTATTTTTCATTCTCATGTACACACATTGATTTATTGCTATTCTTTCAATTTTTAAAGATATGATCTTTAGTATTTAGTCGTGTTTCTTGTCATTGAAGAAATTAATTAATTGATCAATTAACTGATTTATTTTTTGTTCTAAATCAATCAAATTTATTTAACAGCAAAGAATTGAGTGGTAGACATGCAACTTTTACTTCAACTCGCATTCTTTCTCTGTCTAATTTCAACATAAAGCTTTTTGTTGATTAGCTATTTCGATTACTGGTAACAATTGATTTTATATTAAGTTAGTGATTTTACGTAAAAACGTTAAACTGAAATTTAAAAGTTTTTGAATTTTGTTTGTCTTAGTTTGCGCTGTTGCATATTGTTAAGTAAAACTGAACGTAGTTCCAAATAAGTCTTCCTAATTGAAGATTAAAAGTAATTGAATTTCTAAAAGGATATAATTGGGCTCTAATAAAATGCCATACTTAATTTTAAAAGTTTGTGGTTTTAACCGAAAGCGTTTTTTAGCATTTCTGTATTGAATTGCATGTCGTACTTTAAATGAAACTATTACAGTATTTCAATCTTGTATCAAAGAAGGCACAAATTTAATTAATTAAACTAGTTACATGTAGAAAAAACTCAATACAAAAAGGATAAAATTAAAATTCACAAAATCTACAACGTTTTGACTATTTTTGCATTTTTTCCAACATGTTGAAAAAGGCCGCTGACGCCAGGTTTGTCAAGCAAAAAAATTTTAAATAACGCTTTTTAATATTGCTAACTTTTTTAATAGTATTTTATAAAATATTTAGCTTTAAAAAAATGAAGTAAATTTATACATCGCTTAGTCAATAAATTAATCAGCGCTATTGTGTAGTTGAAACACAAAACCCTATTTCAACTCCTGATGTTAATTGAGAAAAATAGCTTTATGTATATTCATTGACACAGAAATGCACCATTACACATTGCATTTAACAACAATAATTTAAAATTACTCAAAAAATTCAATTTTTGTTGCAAAATATACGAAGTTTATTCTTAAAAAAAACAAACTTGAATTCAATTTTTTTCTTTTTTAGAATGGGTTTTCATTTGATGTCTTTTCTACTTTTTTAGGTTTCCAATATTTTATTTTTATTTCAAAATTAAGTGCAGGCTTTTGCTAAACCCTATAACAATTAAGATGTACAACAAAATTTTTATATTTGCTTTTAGTTAAAGGTTGCAATTTCAAAATTTTTCATCCATAAAAGCAATATTTTTTTTATTAAGCAATTTAAAATTTTTATTTAAATTTATTTTCTTGAAAAAATTAAAAGTTAGAAACAGTTGAAAAATAAAATTTTTTTCTCGATTCGCTTGTGTTATTCCAACATTACCGATGAAAATACAGCCTGGGACAAAAGTTTAAGACTATTTTTGGAAAAACGCACATTTTAGAAAAAAGCTTCCTAATCACCTAATACTAAGTATTTTTGTGTCAAAATGCATATTTAGGTTTTGGAAATAAACCTTATTACATATTAATTTTTAATTTTTACGTTCGATTATTGTTTTAAAATTTAAGCTTAAAATTACAAAATTTTGAACTCCGAAAAGTGGCAAAAAAACTAGCAATCAGCGTTGAAAAACGCATTCAATTTACCAGTCTTTGCACAATGAAAGTCTCAGAACGTGAAATATCAAGGCAGATGAAAGTTAGCAAAACTGCTGTACCTAACACAATCAAAAATTTCAAAAAAAAGTAGTTTCAAGGACAGCAAAAAAACAGGCCGTCCGAGCATTTTTAGCAGTGGATATAAACGTTTTATCAGGAAGAGAGTGAGTCAATTTCCTAAGAACTCTGCTGAAAAAAATACAAGCTAAAATGGCATAAGGAAACTTCAAAACTAGTAAAATTGTTTTTTCACTAATTTTGAAGTTTCCTTATGCCATTTTAGCTTGTATTTTTTCAGCAGAGTTCTTAGGAGATTGACTCACTCTCTTCCTGATAAAACGTTTATATCCACTGCTAAAAATGCTCGGACGGCCTGTTTTTTGCTGTCCTTGAAACTACTTTTTTTTGAAATTTTTGATTGTGTTAGGTACAGCAGTTTTGCTAACTTTCATCTGCCTTGATATTTCACGTTCTGAGACTTTCATTGTGCAAAGACTGGTAAATTGAATGCGTTTTTCAACGCTGATTGCTAGTTTTTTTGCTACTCTTCGGGGTTCAAAATTTTGTAATTTTAAGCTTAAATTTTAAAACAATAATCGAAAGTAAAAAATAAAAATTAATATGTAATAAGGTTTATTTCCAAAACCTAAATATGCATTTTGACACAAAAATACTTAGTATTAGATGATTAAAAAGCTTTTTTCTAAAATGTGCGTTTTTCCAAAAGTGGTCTTAAACTTTTGTTCCAGGCTGTAATTTATTTCTCGCCGAAATTACATTTATCGAGTTCTATTGTATGCAGTGGCGGCTGGCAGGTAAAAAACGAAGAGGCGCCGAAAAATTTTTGGCGAACAAGGCTTAATTTTAAAAAGTTTTTTTTGATCAAAAAGACACTCCAACAGGCGCAAATTTTAAGCGTAGGTTTAATGGAGAGAATTTTTATTAAAAAAACTTAGTAAAGGCCAAAAAATTAGTAAATAAAAACTTTTTGGCTGCGCTGTTTCATTTACTTAATCTGCAAATATTTTTGATTTACTCAAAAAGGTAGAACGTTCTTGTTGCAAATGATGACCTTTTCTATTTTATCGCCCTTCATTTTGTACTAAAAAGATTTACACCTTCAGTTCAAACTGAAGTCAAGAATTTTTTTTGGTCTTCACCAATTGTTTAGAGAAAATTTTTCTCCAATTTGCTAAGACGGCTTTTTTAACAAAAAAAGCATCTTTTTTCTAAATTTGTCTCCTTAGCTAAATCAGTGTTATATGCTAGGTGGCTTTTTTAAAAAAAATGTGGAGGACCTTTTGTCTAAATCGATATTTTCAAACTTTGTTGGATTAGATTTTGTGGAGTTTATATAATTGTAGGGACAAATCTAACACATTGCTTCTATCTTGCAAAGTTAAAAAGCAATTGCCCCTGGCCCCCCAATTTAGAAGCCTCTGAATCTGTCATCTGTAAAACACTATTTGTGTTAAGGCCCGTTTCCACTACGAGCGTGGAAAAGAGCATTTTTTGTTTCTTTTATTGATCTTCGATTGAAGCAAGCGGTTAAAATGGAAGCGAGCGCAAAAAAAATTAATAAAACAAACAAAGAATGCTCTTTTCCACGCTCGTAGTCGAAACGGGCTTTTAATTTGAGGGATATTAAGTTTGTTGCTAACTGAGCATTTTAACTAAAAAACTTTACGCTAAAGAAAGCGAAGCAATGTATTTGTTACAACTATGATTAAATCGAGTAAGCTGCAATTATTGCACCTCAAATGTACATTCAATCTACTGTCTTAAAGCAGGAGTCGGAAACCTATGGCTCGCGAGCCAGATGTTGCTCTTTTGATAACAGCATATGGCTCTTTGGTTGCCAAGTATAAATTACCACACATAAAAGAAAAAGATCTTCGTACACAAGATTTCAAAAGTGAAGACCCTTTTTTAAGAGATCATTATGGTTTTAAGACGAAAATCGAAAAATCAGAGTCAGATTGAAGGTGAAGACCTTTTCTTTTTTTGTTTTTTTAGAAATCACTACGTTTTTGAGCCGAAAACAAAGTTTGCTCACAAACAAATTTCTGCCCACACACATACAACTAAAAATTAGAGGAACATTGCTGCCTCTCATGGAAATACATTTAAAAATATGTAGCCTTTATGGCTCTCTTACCCAAAAATGTTTCCGACCCCTGGTCTAAAGCGTCAATAGAATGCGTCATTTCGCGCCACTTTGGGTGAAATTTTTGAGCTTAATTTAAAATGGTCGAATCTAATTTGAAGAAAAACTAATTGGAGTGAGAATTAGTTTTAGCGAGAAACAGAGTTAGTTTTAGAGAGAAAGTAGTGGTTCAAAAGAAACTAAGTTTTTCTCGACATCTTTACAAATTAAAAAAATTCGAAAAATTTTGGGCCCGCTTTGGGCCTGCAAGAACAATTTGCGCGGCGTTTTTTTCTCTTTTTGTCTCTTAGAGCAACTAGTTTTGTTTCTTTTTACTATCACTCCAATCGGTTTTTCTTCGAATTAGACTTGACCATTTAATTTTAAAACAGCTCAAGAAGTTTCCAATTAAAAATTCCAAAAACGCTTTGCTAAAAAACTCAACAAAACTTAAATCTAATAAAATAAAATAGCAAAAAGATAAAAATTATTAAAATTATTAATTTTGTACGCGTTGCAAATAATATGTGAAACTGCTGCATAGATATTTGGAGGTGCTGCAACTCTGCAGCCCTTACGGGCGAGCCGCCACTGATTGTATGATATATTGCGTGTCCTGTTGTCAAAATTATTTTCTTTAAATTATTTTTTGATAATTACCTGCTCTCCGATTTGTTTATTTGAGAAAGTTATTTTGCTGCTCATAATATGGACTTAATCTGATGATGAATGATAAACTTCTGAGAGCACTTGTTTACTTTTATTTGTGCATTCAGATTGATCAAAATAAAAAATGATAAACAGCAACCTTTTAGCGTTTAGTTTTATTGTACTGAGGACAAATTTTTTACGCTTCCGGCCCCAATTTTAAAATTGTTAGAGCTTGAAGGCTACCATTGATTTGAAACTAGAAGAATAGATTGTTTTATTTGTTTGTTTGTTTGTTTTATCTCTATATTTAGAAGACCAGACATAAATAGAAGACCAAAAAAGTGTTGTTTTTGACTCTGAAGTCAAAGAAAGAGGAAAAAAAGGAGATTTCCAAAGGAAAACGAACACTTTTTTTAGTTCCCAAATAATTTCTTAAAATAAATCGGTCTTTAACAAGATTGTCTGTGCGATCTGCTTTGGCTTTTATAAAGCAACAAGTTTCGCGATGCACTTCGGACTTTTTGGCAGCGCACGTACAGCTCGTAAATCATTGTTTTATCTAATCAAACTTATAGGTGGGACTAAATGTGTACAAAATAATTAATCATTGCTGTTTTATTCCTTGATAACATCTACGTATTTTGAAAAGGAATCAAGATTTTAAAATTAAACGATTGCTGCTTTCTTTGAATAGTTTTGCGGTGGTAAAGACGAAATGCATAGAAACCGTAATTTTGCTAGATTACCAGGGAGTAGGCGAAAACACAAATAGGAAAAAAGTGTAAAAGACTTGCTTATCAAGAAGAATCATGTAGAAAGATAAAAAAAAACAACTTAAAAACTCTGTTTTTATCTTAACGAGGATGTAAAGTCATACGAATCTAATGCTAAGTCGAAAATTCCTTTAAACTTTAAAGAAGTGCATCTTTGCTTTTAAATCTTGAAGTAAAAATGCATTGTTGGAATGCCATGTAGATAAGAATTCACATTTAGGTGTTCAAAGATGCTTTTGATCCCGGTCAGAGATAAATAGGCCCAATAGCAAAAGTGAGGGAAAGGGGCCCAATAACATAAATGAGGGAAGATTGGCATACTCACATGAGCGAAACAACTGATTAGTGAAGTACGATTGCTGGAATAATGCAATAAAACGTTTCCCTTTTTTTTTTGAAAAGACCACGATACTTTAACTGCATCGGTTAGTTTTTCAACGTTGTTTGTTTTTTCAAGGTAATGGCATTGTCGGTGGATCAGTCGACATTGTGGTAATTTAAATATAGGTAGGCGTGCTGCAGTTGTTAACTTTACTTGCGGTAAAATTTTTCCAAAAGTGTTTTTTTACCACTCGTTATATTACAGTAAATTTTTAATTTCCAAAGTCATAAAAAAGAGAAAACGTTTTTACTCGCAACTTTTGAGTTTTGCTGTCTCCAATTCCAAATAATTAAAAAAAAACATCATTTAACATGTTGATAACAGCTCACTTTATAAGATTTGAAAACTTCAGTTTTACAGCAAATTACTGATAAAGATCAGAATTTTATGCCATGATGAATATTAAGCAAGAGAGAAAAAAATACATTGCTTGTCAAAAAACTCAATTCTTAATTTAAAATGTTGTTCGGCGGCAGTGAACCATGATTTTCAAGTGACTTGCAGAAAATTACCCGAGAGAAAAAAGTTTCAAAAAAAGAGTTATGATTGGTTTCAAAAAAAGAAGGTGATTTGTTGAAGTGTTAAATTATTTGTTAGTGATTTCTGGCAGATTTGCCTTCAGAATAAGAATAAGATTAGTGGTGCCACGACCTATGTCAAAAACTACATTAAAAGTTTTCCTTCTTTTGTTCCACTTCTCGCCATATTCTTTAAGAAAATTTTCAAAAAACTGAACTATGATGTTCCTGTGTGGTGACATGCACTGTTTTTGATTGCTTTAGCTAAAAATATGAATAGTCACGCCGATTGTTTGATGCTTAATATTTATACAAGTTTTCTAAACGCTTGAGGATGTCAGACTCTTTTTATCAAGAGAGAGTTTCTTTCTAGTCAGCATTTTCAACATCTCCTGTTGGATTCAATTTTCTCCAGCAGCCTTTAACCCTATTTTCCTCAACGGCTGGGCTTCTGAAGCCCGGCCCTTGCAAAAACGTTTGTAATTACTTCATCTTTTTAGATAAAATTCTGGAATTTCTTGACTTTTCCTAATTTGAAATGCTGAATAAGATGGTACTATTTTTAGGTGCCCCCGAGCAAGGGTTAACGGTTAAAATAGACGTTTTTTAGCAAATTTCTGAATTTTTGCTGGTTTTCGCAAGCAGAGCGTGGAATTTCAATTTCACGCTTTTATTAAGTGACATGAATTTTACCAATAATTGGCTTTGCGTGTTGAAGCGAATTACGTCGTTTCCCGACGTCAATATGCCTTAGGCGATGTAAAACTTATTTCATGTAAATCGCATTTTCTTTTTTTGAGCGTTTGGCGATTGCTTGGAAATATTTTACACATATACAATATTTTACATAAAACAATTGCTGTTGGGCTGCTTGAATACCAATCAAGCGGACAAAATTCAATCTTTACAATAAGCATTTTTATAAAACATTCTTTTTATTATTTATTTGTTCACATTTTACTCTTATGCTGACGCCTTCTTATAATTAAACAACAGCTGGCTTTTTACAATTGCATTTCACGTTGCATTTGAAGTAACAGGCCGTTTTTATGTTGAAATTTTCCTAACAATGAAAAATCTGACGTATTTTTTATTTACAAGTATACCTGTTTAAAAACGTTTTGTGAAAAAGTTTATAGCTTTTCGATGTGGGTTTTCCAAACAGAAAGCATAGAATAAAAACAAGACGTTTGATACGATTGAATTTCAATAAAACAGAGGTTTCCAACTTGTATAAATTCATGGCGGTTCTAAAGTCTAAGATTTACACAAATGACTTTTTCCTCCCAAAAAATTTTCAAGCCAAAGCTTAAAAAAGTGTCCTTACTTATTGCAAACTGCTTAATAAATTTATTTCGAAAGTTAAATAAAAACCTAAAAAAGCTCCATTCTGGAAATTTAAAAAGAACTTTTTGTGTATACGTAAGGACCATTTTTGGTCTTCATTTGCCTTTCGTTATAAATTTTATTTTTGAACTTAATAAGTCGTTTAAAAAAAGTTTGGTATGATTCCTGGTCTAATATGATTATCCTATTATATTTCGACGTCTTTTTAGTTTTAAAACAACCCACTAATTCGAAACCTCTGAATAAAATCAACTTAGATATCTTAGTTACGGATGACCTGGGCTGTTTACAAGAATTTTTTCACGTAAAACCAGATAAAGCTTCGGGCCCCAATTTTATGTGCATGTTGTATAAATTCATTAGGGCTCTAACCTCTTAGATTTACACAAATGACTTCTTTCCTCCCTAAAAATTTTCAAGTTAAAGTATAAAAAATGGTCCTTACTTATTGCAAACTGTTTAATAAATTTATTGCAAAAATTAAATAAAAACCTAAAAAAGCTCCACTTTGGAAATTCGAAAAATAATTTTTTTGTAAACGTAATAACCATTTTTTGGTCTTCATTTGCCTTTCGCAATAAATTTTATGTTTGGACTCAAAATGTAATTTTTAAAAACGTTTGATATAACTCTTGATCTAATATGATTATCCTATTATATTTTGACGTCTTTGTAATTTTAAAATGACCCACTAATTTGAAACCTCTGAATAAAATCAACTTAAATTTTTACTTACGCTTGACCTAGGCTGTTTACAAGAATTCTTCCACGTAAAAACCAGATAAAACCCAGGCCCCAGTTTTATGTGCACAGAGCTTATTATCCATGTCAGAGCTATTTTAAAATCTTGATTAAATCATTTTCCTTTTTCCTGCTTGCGTCAATTCTAATTTGGAAAATCTACGGAAGAGCGCTTCTAGTCGCGATTTGAAAGACAAAGAAGGCTGTAGAGATCCAAAAAGTTATTAACAAATTTATCAACTTTATGTCCTGTAGGAGAAATTTGAGACGTTTACGTACGCTCGCAACGAGCTAATTGATGATTTTGACGCAAAAAGTCAACCGCGGATCAAGTCGTTCTGTTATTATAGAAATCATCGACGATTTTCTCAAGACTAAGAAAAATGCCAGTGCTATTTGTTAATCTGACATCTGCATATGACACTGTTATTTCATACAAACTTGATTTTAACTGCAAGTTACTGAGTTTTCTGCTGGATAAGAACATGGTTTAAATGATTATGAAACTAGTTCACAACAAAAGTTTTACTCTAACGGCGACAGTAAGCAAAACAGTCTCGGGTGTCAGAGAAACAGTGTTCCTCCAAAATCAATCACGACTGATGCTTTTTTAACATCTAGAAGTATAATCTGCGTTCCACAATCTTCAGATTAAAAATATTGTGAGCTAAAAGTTTACAATAATCAACATTCATCATTGCGTTTAATTTCGACTTATCTTGAGGTAAAACTAAATAAATCACCCAAGTTTCGTCACCACCGTTTGCATTGCGCAAAAATTTTTCTTTGTTTGTCCCGGCGCTGAAGTAACTTGCGGTTTTAGGGCGGGAGCTGGTGCCAAAACCAGTGGTGGATATTGGGTGAGGCGAATGAGGCAGTTACCTTGGACCCCTTCTTAAAAATATTGCATATAGTTTCATTTTGCTGTATATGCTTTTTTAGAGATCACCATTATTTTGGGAGAAAAATAGCAAAATATGAGATCAAATCGAAGTGAAGACCTTCTTTTTTTTTAGAGATCACTATGATTTTGGGAGAAAAATAGAAAAATGAGACATCAAATTGAAGTGAAGACCTTTTTCTTTAGAGATCACCATGAGTTTGGGAAAAATAAGGGAAATACGAGATCAAAGCCCTTTTTTTAGAGAACAACAATTTTTGCGAATCCTTGCTTCGCGGCCCTAATTTTGAATATCCGTCACTGGCCAAAACATCAGAAATAACGCTCCTATTTTCGTCTATTCAATAGTCGAGTACTGAATCTTGTTTGTTTTTGCAGCGTACGTACTTGGTTTATAAACAGTGTCTTGAATAATGCTTTGTGCGTAGTCACTGATGCCTCCGTCCCTCTCCAACGGACCACTTACCAGTTTTTACAGACATCCAGCCATCTGAGCTTTGACAACAAGAAGCAATACTCTTTTTGGCTAGAGATAGTACTCTAGACATGCTCTGCTATTTTTTCAAACCTGTGGCACACTTCGTAAGGTTTCAAAAATTTGCCGAGCATCTGGACCAGGTGAAGAGCTAAATTTTCACCGCTTTCCGTTACCTGAAGTTTCCTTTGGCTGCCATAGAATCCCTAAAAATTTTAATTTAAACTATAAAAATAAAGTGATGACTTTTTTCCATCTGAAGTTACCAATTTGCGCATATCAAGCACAATCCAGCCTGGGAGAAAATTGATCAAAAAAAAGCTATCAATTTATTTGTAAAGAGTTTTTATGTTTACTAAATAAAGTTTCATATAAAAAAAAGCGATTGAAATTTAGTAAAGACCAAAAAAAGTCATGACATTTTACGATGAGTTGTACTGTACAATGAATTTTTTAAGTTTATTGGTTGCTACTTCAAAGAAAAACATAACTTTTTATCTATTCGAAAGATTATGTTTGCCGTTTTTCCACAGCTTACGAGTTACAAAGCATTGCTATAGATCCTGACTATGGTTTATTCATCGGTTATCAAATGCCTACCGATAAACACGAAAGTCTAAAAGCTTATTTACACTTACTTTGCAAAGACTTGAACAATCTTGCCGAATTAGGTACCTTACTGCCCAATACATGAATCATACATAGAACACAAAGTACTGTGGTAGTACATCCGGCTTCATGCTTTTATTACCAGCACTTTGACTGTACTAGGCTCGTTTAGAATAGCGTTTTCAGAACAGTTTGAGTTATGCTTAAATGCTTGTGGACGGGTTTAGGACAACTGGCCGCAGTTTAACTAACCAGTCGGCTGCGTCTAACTGGAATGCGCCCAGTCGGTTGCGACCAGTTGGTCCATTCTTTCTGTGAATCAAAGTTGCGTGTTTTCATTTGTGTATGGACAAATAGGGTCTCTTTACTTTCTCTCATTGCAAATGCGACGTCATTGCACAAAACAGAGATAAAGTTTTATAGGAGTGTCATATGAATTAGGCATTATAAGGAGCACAAATTTGGACAGTTTCAGATAAAAAAAACGGTTGTGGCTTGGTGCATCATTAACAGTACTTAATCCAGGCAATACAATAGCAATTCGCAGTAAATAAATAAACCATGGGGGTCAGTCCTATTTATTTGCTTTACTTGAAGTGGATATTTTTAAATACTAGAACAATTTCGGCATAGAATTCCTCTGTTTTATGTAAAGTTAAAAAAAGGCTTTTATAGCTTAACGTTTCTTTCTCTAAGTTATCTTGGAGAGGTCTTGTGGTGATTAGCATCTTTTGAAGGTAATCAATTTAATCTTCCAAAGTGTAAAACAAAAAAACGCACTTTTTAATTAAATATATTGGAACCAAAATGTGTTATTTTAACCCGTATTCCATCCGAAACTTTTCATATTGCAAAATAAAAAAACAAATTTACCTTTGTTATTCAGATTTGCTTATTTTCTAGTTTTGCTTTTAGGTTTTCATTTGTTAATTACTTTTTTGCTTTATCGCAACTTGTTTTCAAATGGTTATTTTATTTTAATTTGTTTGTTATTTTAAATTATGCAATAAAAGTAACTGCTTGACCAAGACACCTTATGGTTATTTGCCAGTCACGTTGTCCTATATTTAATCTCAATTATAAGATATGCGAATATTTGTAATAGTTTAGTGACAAGATAAAAAAATGTGAATTTCGAATCTTCATAAATGCCACAATATTGTTGTTCAAAAATTTTTTTATTGGACACTCTAATTTTTATTAACTGATATAATTGTAATTTAGAGTTTCTAACAAAGACTTTTAAGTAGGGAAAGTGCCGTAAAATGTTTTTCTAATAAAATGTGACAAAAACAAACGTATACAATCCCGATCCGTTCCCATCAAATTGCCACTCTTAACCTTTTGATATACTGTCAACAAATATATTATAAAATTGATTTTTTCCTTAATTTTATAGAAAGTAAACAAAGTTTTTGTTAAATTTTATTGCCAAAAGATTTGGAAAATTTCTCACGTGCTGGCATGCATAAATACACTGTTCCATAAGATCACTATTTCTAAGAAATTATTAATTAAAATCGCCCAGGTTGCGGCACTGCTTACAAATTTGCACTTCATGCTTTGAACGATGCCGAGATATGTTCCACGATTAATCGTCACAATTATATAGAGTAATATTGTTTTTCTCAAGTGTTTTTTTTTAAGTAATGCAACGGTGTACTTCTATTTCAATAAATAAAAACTCTTTTTGTGGCGGTGAAATACATTGCGAAAAAACAAAACAAGTGCATACAAACGATGATAATTATATAAAAGATAAAAGTTTGTTGGTTTTACCGCATTGGTATGTCGATATTCTAATGCTGCTAAATATTAAAATATAGCCTATTTCAAATTTTTTTTATGTAAAAAAAAAATTATTTTCATTATTTTATACATTTTTTAAAAAAGCAGTAATAACTATTGGTAACTAAAAAAACATGTGGACAAATACGTGAACCAGTATTGAAACCAGTCTAAAATAAATTCTATACTTCGACCAAAACAATGAAGCAAGCTTCCTGTAGCTTCTTCATTGTTTATAGTTGTCGTGCGCGTTGACGTCACTCTTTACGTCCAATTTTTAATTAAGTTTACGACTGTTACAACAGCGAATCTGTTACAATCGCATTTCACGCTAGTTTAATGAGTGTCTAAACGTAAAAATTGTAGTGACCTTTCTAAATTGCAATTTTGCATACTTTATCAAATAAATTTTCAAAAACTTTTTTGCTTTAACAAAAGTTAAATAAATGATCTTTACTCTGCTTAAATTTCATAAAAATAGCTTAAGTAGTTTTGGAGTTAAAAATGGTTAAATTGGTGGGCTTCTGAAGCCCGGCCGTTGCGGAGTCAACAGCTCGAAAAAGTTTGAGCAGAATAGGGTTAAAGTTTCTCATTTCTCATTTTATCACTCGGTGATGTAAAAATTTTTCCATAAATTTAAGCTGTTATTATCCGTTTTTCATATCTATAAAGTTAGTTAGTCTTCAACTAATGAAGTTATAAGGCATTCATATTTATCCAGACAATAAGATAATAGTTTATGAGGTGGAACCACTCCACAAAGAACAGTCAAACAAATTAAAAATTTTTCAACTGAACATCAAGATCATTTATTCTTTAAGATTTGACAAACTTTAAGAGGACATAAACAATTGTCAATTAATTATCTGGGCGGTGATATAGACTATGAAGCGATTTTGGTTTTTTACAATATACTTAGAGAAACAGTTTAGACAATTTTTGTTAACTTCGATAAAGTTTTTCTTGCTTCTTAGCATTTTCAGAAAAATAATTCTGACTTTGTTTAAGGTTGTATTTGAATAAAAAATGTTGACAAAATTAAAAACGTGAACAAAAATGCAAAATCAACTATTCTTAACACACAAAAAAATCATTTTGCTGAATTCAAACTTTCGAGAATTTACTCTTGTAAGGGGAATTACAAATCAGTTTAAAATTATTTTTTATAATTGACTTATAAAAAGTTTTCTTTTAAAGAATTTGATAGAAATTAAAATAACCTTTCCAGTGGGTGATAGAAATTGCTTTAAAAAGCTTTTCTTTTTACAGTTCTTGACAAGTTATTGATTAAGTGTTTCTCTTGGGCGCAAAAAGCATTTTGATGTAAAAGTGATATTGATTTTTCAACTTAGATCTATTGTAAAAGTCTTCTCAGCTTGATCGGATATTTGTAACTGACTCAATCATTGATTTCCACCAACTTGAATTGCAATCTGATTTTATTGTGGCTGAATTGGCTCGACAACTACAATACTAAATGCATATGAAAAGATTTATCCAGAAAAAAGTAAACTATTTAGTCAAAATCACCTTTCTTAAAATCAAAAAAATATTGGCTTGTTCAAGCGTAAAGCTCGGAAACAAGAGAATATTAAAACTTACCTATTAATCCCTTTATCTTCACAGATTGACATTATGATGCTGAAACGAATAAAATGTCGTAAAAGCGCTTTAAATTTTACATTTTTTTACCGTTGAAATTATGGCCTTTCAGCATTGTCATGCCGATAAAGTAGCATTGAGAATTGGTTGCATCATGTAACATTAGAAGCGACAACTAGTAATTACAGAAGTTGGATTTTTTAAGGTATGGGAAAAAGGAATTAGGATTTAGAATCAGCATAAGGTTTAGGAAGCTTTGAAAGTCCGAGATTTATTTTATCTATAAAACCAAACTACAATTTAAAAACATTTGTTTTGATTCCACCCGAGAAACTTGAAAAAAAATTTCCGAATTTTTGTTTATTTTAGGAAGGTGCAATTGTATTTGCATGAAAACCTAAGAAAAAATTGTTTGATAAATATTTGAATTTTTGCAAAAGTCCAGATTTAACCAACACAGGAACCGCAAAAATAACTAGCATAAAAAGAATCTTATGCTTAGTTGTATCATTTCTTCTTTCGGATTTTATTGTATTTCTAAAAAACCTACTTTATCAGTCGCTCAACGCACTGATCTACATTGAGATCAGCCTGCATTCGCACACACACTCTAGTTGCGACTCTTTTTAAAATATTTTTCTGCAAATGGGCGCAGTGAGTGAATTTTCTTCTTTTAATTTTGATTAAACTTGTCCTTTTAATTGAAGAGCTTTCTCAACTTTATTTTGTAAAGAGATGTGAGTTTCGAGAAGATGCGTAAATTGAACGCGTTGTTTTGATGAAATATCCGAAAGTACAAAAAAATTATATACTGCATATTTAAATATATACTGAATTAAAATTAACAATGGCGAAATCACGGAAATAAAAACAAAGCTAAAACCCAACAGACTGTTTCACCCATAAAAGGGATCATCAGAGGTATCTAAAAAGATTTTACTTTTTGGGAAGACAAGAACCTGTGATATTCATTGCGATTTGTGATACATAGCATGAACATTTTATAATAGAGAAAAATATTGTTGATATAAGTTTAATTTTTGTTTCACAATAATTAAAGCTAAATACGTTTGAAAAACAGTGCAATTTGCAGATACTTTCACAGAGATTTTGTAATACCGCAAATTATCCTTTTGGGTTTTCCAAAATAATTTGAAGTTCTACTATTTGTTTAAAAGAGCACACAAAAAATGTTTTGCTTAGGCCAACTACTTTTTTTTGAGCACAAAACTTTTTTATTCTAAGAGCTATTTTCAGTTGCCAAAGATTGAGCGAGCAGTTGGTCATACACTTTTTAAATTTTTACTTAGGGAATATCTTTATCATTATGACCAAATAAAACATTTACCATTCTACCTCCTAGTCAAAGACAAATATGGTTTATTAATAGCTTTTTCATGCCATTTCTCGAACATGTAGCAGCAGGTTAACAGTTGTAATAGAATGTTGTTTAAAAGTATTCTATAACTTCATGAAATGCAGTAGACCTCGGTTAATCCGGATTCGGTTGACGCAGAATTTTGCTTAATTCGGATAAAACTGAAAGTACTAATAATTTTCTATAAACTGTAATTCTTAATAAAAAGCTTTGGATTATTCAGACTGCGCCTAATTCGGATGATTTTGTCTGTCAAATCGAATCCGGATTAACCGAGGTCTGCTGTAGTTAAACTTTTTTTACTTGTCTATTTACGTGGTCTAAAATAACAACGAATTCAAAGCGATAGCCGCAACTATAGTTTTCATGTTTTAAAATAAGCTTATCTACTAACCCACCCTTTCTCACCGTTAAAAAACTTTTGTTGGGATCATTGCTTTAAGCTGTCAACTTAAAGGAAGAAGTTGACTTTAATTACGATTAATTATGATGATGATGATGATGATGATGATGATGTTTTATTCATGCTTAGTAACAATATTTAAGTATATACAATGTACAGTACTATGAAGCATGAAAAGGAAACGCGACACAACGACGAACGTTAAACATGCAGAAAGTATAGAGAGAGTTGAGAAAGAGAAAAAATAAGAAGCACGGCCGCGTTACCCAATTCAAACTAAATAATATTATTATTTAAAAAGACAAAAAAGACAAAAAATGTGCAGTGCAGGAACGGTTATGTAAATCATTGGGAGGCACAACCGCCCTATATTGGTAAAGTGACTTCATTAAAGTAACTTAAAATGAAGTCCCTACATTGGTAAAGTAATTTAATTAAAGTAACTTAAAATGAAGTCAAATGTACTTATAGTGATCTCTTCATAATTGTCAAACAAAACTGTTTTGAATTATTGTTAGGATTTTAATGATGTCTTTTTTTAAACTTGAAGGCCCTTGATCAATTTGGTTGTGGAGCAAAAATGGCGGCTAATTCCGACAAAAAACCGAAACAAAAAACAGATCAGAAAATTTCTACGGAAGCTATTCTCGGCAAGGTTAATATCGTTTTATTTAGTCTTGCAAGTAAACTGTTTTTTTTTACAAAATATTTGGTAAAAGTTTTTATAACCCCGAGGACGTATTTTTTAGTCACGAAAGTAGCAAAATTTTCACTTGTGACCTTCATTTAACAAGTTACAGTTTCAAAAAAGAAACCCGTTTATAATATAGATTATAATAGACTAAATGTTTTGCTAATAATCCGCATTTCTAAAATAATTTCTGATTTAGATATTTTTGTTTGCACCCTCAGGCCATCTTAAGCACCGCACACCATTTTTCACCTCAGACCAGTTTTAAACAGAACCTTGCTGAACAATTTTTTGTTCACTTTGAAGCTTTGCTAGATACCGCTAAATCTGTAAAGATTTAAATTTATTTTCATGCTAATTTTATTGATTCTTTTCGAATATCTTTGCTTTTACTTCTGAATAAAAACTTTTTTAATCTAAAAAGTTGAATATGAAATGTTTTAAACCTGCACTTACTTGCATCGTATGCATTATTTTGCGTTGGTTTTATTCAAATTAGCTGAGAATTAATGACAAACTAATTTTAAAAGCAAAACGACTTTTGGTATAAACAAATCAATTTATTTTTGACGAGAAAGCAAGGCAGCAAAAACGAACACCACGAATGTCATATTATAAAAACTGCAAAAAATTTGTTTCATAACGAAAGTGTTTTAACACTAGAACGACCGCGCTTTCAAACTATTTAGAACGACCAAGTGAGTCAATTGAGGCATAATGCACAAAAGCTGCAATTTCTTCATTTATTTGGTTAAAAAACATTCTTGAAGTGGAAATAGCATTAAACATTATTCATTGCACTCTTAGATATAACGAACACCTACATGATACTTTTTTTGGAAGAAGAAATAGAACAATTAAAAATTGAACCAGCCAGGCATAAACCAAAAAATTTGTACTTTAGTGGCGTTTGAAGGCGAAAAAATGTAAAAAGAAGTTAGTGTTTGTAAAATAATAACTGCAACGGTTTACGAAGATAAGCCACTTGTTACATTTAATTAACACAGTTTGGGCAAATTTTTGTAGCGCATTTCCAACATACCATGGCCCCGAAGCTGTTGCACAAATGCGTTGTTCTATTACGGCACTTTATTGTTGCTCATGTTTTTCACTTTTTTTCAGAAGGTTTGTCAGTTTCGATGAGGTTTCTTTGTGTAACTGCATTTTTTCCAGTATTTTCCCCTGGAGTTGTCCCTGTAAGTTTTTCAACCACCCGTTGTATGAACTTTCGGCGACTGATTCCTTACTTGCAAATATCTTGGAAGAGAATCCAGCTATTGGTCAGTGCTAGATCAGTAACATTGTAAAATACGTGAATGGGCCACCTTCTGCTCGCAGCCTTTACAGGGTATTTCCTGGCCATCTGATCAATGACGTCAACCCTCGCTTTATTTTATTATAAAATAAAATTGTGTCTGGTTTTTTCTTAGGATTGTTTTGAGAAAAAATCTCTACATCAGGATGTAACGTGCTCATTATTACTATCGATTTCTGTTTTTCACACTGGTATGAAGTCAAAGTAACAACAGCTGTTTGAGTAAATGTAAACAAAGAAGTTTCGTACTGTTGCTGCTGTCTTTTTGCAGCTTGTGGTAGTTCTTTACGATTCTGTCAAACTGTGCCAACAATACCACATTTTTGTTCTGCCAGACGCAAAGCAACGTCAAGACTTGTAAAAAAGTTGTCACAAGTGACATTATAGCCACGTTTGAAAATCGGTTGCATCAGCTTTGTCACGACGTATGATGGCAGGCTTGCAGAAGTATTCCTACTTTCATGTTTCCCCAGGTGCGAAAAGCTATTGTAGAAGTATTTTGTCTCATTAACTGCCATCCTGAATTTGATTCCAAACTTGTCATATTTATTCGGCATGTATTGAATAAGCCTGCATTTAGCCTTACATGGAAGTAATTGTTCATCTACTGTAATGTAAGGACTAGGCACATACACCTTCTGAGAGTTCTCAATAAAAGGTTTCGACAACGAGGAAGTCAAGCACAACTTGTCAAAAATCACCCTTTGCCGCCTTTCACTCTTCACGTGGAAACATAAAAATGCATTATTTCTTTGAATCTGCGTCTCGATAGAGTTTTGTTAAACATTGAACATCCCCAGGTTGTAATCCACAAACATTTCACTGGCAGACCTCTCTGTTCAAAATTGCTCTTGCAATAACCAGTCCAATAAATTTGTCCAGCTCATCAAGTGTTATATCCCAGTTCATTCTGCCAAAAACGCGATGGGCTTTAGCTACAGTGCATTTTCTTATATTCCTGAGCATTGCCTTGTCAAACACAACGCAAAACGATGACAGTGGATTGCTTTCAGTGATTCTGCTTGTTGCAAATGCAGTTGGGCCAGGTTTGAAGCTCAGTATGTTTTGTTCTTGCAAGCGCCATCATTGCACATGGAAAATAGCCAAAGCTTGCCAAGCTGTTCCATCTTTTCCAGTCAAGTCTTGATTCACCTGCACCTGATTCTGTAAATTGCTGTCATCGACTTCGCTAGGACTATCGACGTCTGATTTTTTTCCACTTGAATCTGATTTTTTCCCACTTGAATCTTGTGCATCATTTGTCAATTCGTCATCTAGCTCGCTGTCATAGTATTCACCATCTGAGCAGTCTGCTGAAATGTTTTGTAATCGCAGCAAAGCCTGCTGCGCAGTACACGTCTAAGCATATTGGATACATTATGACTAGCAAAACACATTTCAAAATTAAAAACCGAAAAAACAGGAGTTGAACGCTTTTATTGCTAATAACAGCAAATTCACTAGACAACGCTAGTACCTGCTTTTCTTCCTTCTAAATATCCACAGTTTACAAGTACGTCCTAGTCTCGAAGAAAATCACTAAAAAAACTCGAATTTCTACAGCGCGTTACGACGTTGCAGAGAAATTATCCTATTCTACTGTGACATCACAATCCTTAATTACCGCTCAGACAAAGCACAATATCACCTTGTTTTATTTTTCGCGTTGTTGTGGTTCTGCAGGCTGAAATCGCACTTTCTGTAGACTCTATGTAAAATTTTCAGGTGCGTTCGTCAATTGACGCGCTTGGTCGTTCTAGGTAGATATATAACTAAATTCGTCGTTTTATTACTAAAAACTTCAAAAGTCACACAAAACTATGCGTTGCACAAAAAAATGTTTGTCAAGAAGTTTCAGCAGAAAAGAGTGATATTCGGCGGAGATACGGGAAATTGAATACTTGAAATGCGTCAATTGACGCGCTTGGTCATTCTAGTGTTAAATTACTGTAGAAAATTCTGGGAAGTATTGGTTAATTTAAGCAGAAAGCACTTAATACCAGCTAGTAAAATTTTCTTTTTCAAAAATAGCAGCAACAAGGTCAACAATAATTAATCGCAATTGACTTCGTTGCTATTTTTTTGGTTTAGTCGAGTCAATAATGCAAGAAAATATTTTGACCTTGCATAGAAATCTGTCGTAAGTGATCTTGTTTTAAAAAATGTCATTCTAAAAGCACAATGGAAATTATTCAGATAAATTAAAAATTAAACTTGTGTTCTTCTGCTGGCAAGTCAGAGTGTTATTACATTAAGCAATTGCGCAAACAAATTACCAAGATTATTCTTGATAAAACCTTTCACTACTAAAGATTGTTTGCAGAAAGTCAAAGTATTTTACATAAAAAAAATTCTAAAATCTGTTTACCGAAAAAATATTATAAAAAGTTTTTCTCATCTTACATTTTAGAAGTCGATCAATTTACCGAAACTCCCAGTCCCCGACCTGGAAAAGACTTTGCAACAGTACTTGCTATTTGTCAAGCCACTGACGTCAGAGAAGGAATTTGAAGCCACACGGATAATTGTAGAAGAGTTTGGAAAAAAAAACGGAATTGGAGAAAAAATTCAACAAAAATTGATTCAGCGGTCTGAGAAAATGGAAAACTGGGTAAACTTTTTTAGCATAAAATTAATAAATCTACTTTTTTGGTTGAAAGATTACTGTATTTCAGCAAAAAATTGCTATAGAATAAAACAAATACACAAACGTGTCTTTTTTTAAACACATACGTGCATAAAATATTTTCTTTAACGATTCTACGTTGTGTCGAACGAAACCTATATGCTAAAAAATGATTAAAAAATAAAAGCTATCATAATTTTTTGTTGGTTAAAATTAGGCAGCAAAATGGTGGTTAAAAGATATGTATCTCGACAACCGTGCCGCTCTTCCAGTAAATTCAAATCCTGGTTTAGTGTTGCCAAGGAAAAACTTTAAAAGTGAATCATGTAAATTACGGTACGAATTATTTTTATCGAATAATTAATCTTTCCATTTTATCAAATATCAATGAAAAGTTTGTTGAAAAAACTTTGGTTGAAAATTTTGGAGAAAATATTTAATTTTAATGTGAAAATTTTGTCATGATTTTGCAAAAGCAAAAAAACAAATTGGGTTATATCTTTTTTAGTTATGCAGCGAAGTTGACGGCAGGAATAATCGACTTTAAAGCAATTCTTGATGCGTGAGTAAAAATAAATACAAATACTACAAACGTTCTTGCAGTTTTTTTATTTATACTTATAACTTTTACTATTGATTACTTGAAAAGATCCACTCATTAACTATCTTCGAACGAAAATGTAAAACAAACAGTTTAGACTAATTCTAATCAGAGCGTAATTTTAAGAACGACACGTGGTGTACTAAAAAGTAATACTGGGTAAATGCAGAACTTTATCTAGAAAATACTTGGATGTGGTTTAAAGTGGTCTGCATTCCGATTTAAGAGAAATACCAGCTGTTTGCTTTTCTTTCTTGACTAAAAAAAATTTCAACAAAAAATCTGCATATGACTCGGTTTCTTTTGATCACGAGTCTTTCATGTTTGAAATTAAAATAAAACTGACTTAAAACTACTGCCTTATTTCAAGTTTTCCAGCAAACTTAGCTCGAAAGCAACCCAAAGAATTAATTTTTAGTCGAGCTCTTCCGATGGATGTCGCGCGGGGGCAACTTGCCGGACAGCCGTTGTGCATGGAGCAGTATTATCGGTTATTGAACTCCTACCGAATCCCCGGAAAAGTAACAGATGAACTGGTCTCTTTTCTTCCTCCTACTGATGAGCCACAACACATAATAGTCGCTTGTAATGACCAGGTTAATTTCTTTATTCTATTTTAAGCAATATTCTTAAATTGCAAGAGTTTTACCCACTTTTAACTTAGAACAATTAAAGTGAAATAAAAGTAAAAATGTTTTTTCTGGTTCGCATATTGTTGCTTATTGAGGAAATCGAAATTAAAAATTCATTGGATTATTTTGGAGGTTTGAAGGCAAAAATGAAATTGTGAAAACAAAGAAAAGAACTCTTTACAAACTAACAGCGATTAGTTCTAAATCGCCAAACCAAACTATCATTCACTTCATTTATAATAAATAAAGTATAATAGGTTATTGAAGAGCAAACTTGCGAATAGCCTTTAAAAAGTGAGTATCAAACAATTTGTACTTGCTGGAAAAATTAAAACGTTTGCTTCTATTTTAATTGGCACCGTTACTGTTAGGTTAGTTGTTTTTTAATGAAAATTTGTTTAGTGCTACATTTTAATTCACATGCACGAAGCGATTATTATCGTCTACAGACGTATACACTATATTAAAAAATGTCATTGCCTAATTTTTCGTTTTCGTTTGCGAAGAATTTCGCGAAAAATCTCTCTCGTTATTTATCATTCACGTTTTCTGCATTTTCTCTTTTTTTCATTGTTCTTTAAAAGTGAAATCGAG
Organism: Diplosoma virens; assembly: GCA_963680785.1. Taxonomy (NCBI): domain Eukaryota; kingdom Metazoa; phylum Chordata; class Ascidiacea; order Aplousobranchia; family Didemnidae; genus Diplosoma; species Diplosoma virens. The sequence continues at coordinate 14,940,322 of OY796897.1, forward strand.
TCTACCTCTAGAAAACATTTTTCGGTGAATTAGGGACTTGAAAATTACTAAAAAAGTTATTTTCTTGACTAGTAGTTTTGTATTGATTTGAATTACACTGCATTGAGACTGTCTAATTATTGATTTTAAAATTCATTGGAATGACCTAAAATGCCAAGTGAACAAATAATATCGAATGAAAAAGAATACACCGAACAAGCAATTAAAAAAAAATATATATATCTATCTCGGGTCATGATGTTGATGGCCGTGTCGGGTTCTCTACCCGGTAACACCATCATTGTCAGGTGCATATAACTAACTTTTGCCATCCCTCGTAGTGTATTTACTGCAATATGCTTTACGTTCATATTCCTGATGAGTCCCTTAAGGACGAAACAGGGCCTTGTCGAATATTTGTATCGCATATAATACACAAAACACGTTGCTTTTGAAAATCGTTGTGTTCAGACAAGTAGTAGCTCCTCCCGGCATTGTCCAATCATTTGTTCTAATATATATATATTCAACTCTTTAATATAATTACAAGAACCACGCAGAAAATTTTTATTAAAAAAACTTCAACAGTCTGTTTCGCCTTTACGGCTCATCATTCTATTTGAATCTATTTGAATTGTGAAAAATTGATTCTATGTGGATAAGAGTTATTTCCTGATGAGCCGCAAAGACAAAACAGACTGTTGAAATTTTTTTAATAAAAACTCTCTTCGGGTTCTTGTAATTTAATTTGCTGTTCTGAGGTTTTATTGAGCTCTTTACTGTCAATCTTACCACTTCTAGTTTTCACTCTTTAATTAAATAACCTTTCGTCATACTCATATTTGTTTCATACATTAACGCGCGTAACGAGTTTGAGATGCCCATTTTCTGGGCCACGCAACCTGTCTAAGGGTCGCAATCGTAGCAAGACGTCGGAAACAAGTGTATCAGTAATGACTAACCCTGGAATCGAACCAGAACTAGGAATGACTACTATAAACTAACGGCCGTATTAATCAAATAACAAGCAATTAGGTTTATTTAGTAGCCATAAATAAAACCTAATCTGAGGATCATAACATCTTAGAAATTTTATTTTCAAAAATTCTTGTTTATTACTCACAATCACAAACTTCAAACAGTCACAAAACGATTTCTTACCAAGAAAATGACACAACGTAGATGAGATACGTAAGTATTACAAAAGCACAGAGATGACTAATTAAGTTTTACAAAGTTGAATTTTCCCATAAGAACTGTTTTGTTTTACTTGCAGAAGAGCATAATTTTCTTTGTTGATTGGTGTCATTGGGAGTATAAACCTGAAGTAAATATAATGCCTTGTCCTTAACTTGAATTTTGAAATGAAGATTTATGGTTCCAAAAATTTATTTTTAACATAGCTTAACCTCTGACGGATTTGGAACATACAAACTTTATTTGAGCTCACATTCTACGATCAGCCCCGAAATAGGAAAACTTTCATCTGCTATGAATATTTACAATTCCAGAGTATCGTCTTGTAGTCAAAAAAGCACTGCAATATTAAAATAATATCATTTTGTGTGGTCCGGCTACCTATCAGCTTCACCACTTTTCCCACAAATCGATATAATTTCAATTGCCGAAAAGTAAGTTTTGATGTTATGTGAATATGACATTATCTTAAGTGCCATAGCTCTATGTCGTTACCTTTGGCCTGCAAATGTGTAGTGAGAGTTTTAACGGAGCTGCCAAACGAAGGGTTGAAGATGGAGATTATTCAAACCAGTGGTTCTCAACTTGTGGTACGCGTACCACTAGTGGTACGTGAGACCTTTTTAGGTGGTACGCAGTGGTGGATATTGGGTGAGGCGAATGAGGCAGTTGCCTCGGGCTCCCCCTCGAAGATACCGCATATAGTCTCATTTTGCTGTATAAGGTTTTTTAGAGATAATTACGAAGTTGAGACAAAAAGTGGGAAATAGGAGATCGATCCGAAGTGAAGACCTTTTTTTAGAGATCACCATAATTTTGGGAGAAAAAAAGCAAAAAAAGAGATCAAATCGAAGTATAGATCTTTTTTTTTTTTAGAGATCACTATGATTTTGGGAGAAAAGAGGGAAATGCGAGATCAAAACCCTTTTCTTTTTAGAGAACATCCAGTTTTGGAAATCCTTGCCTCGGACCCCTAACTTTGAATATTCACCACTGGTGGTACGTGAATAGTTTTTAGATTCTATAAAAATCCAACACTCGGATTAAATTGTGTTTTTTAGATATGCCAGATTTTTAGCGAAGACCTTTTTTGTTTACAGACCATATAAGTTTTGGGACGAAAATTAAAAAATTAAAAAAAAACAAAAAAAATCGAAATAATTAATTTTTTGATGAACTTTGTGGTACGTAATGTAAAAAAAAAATTTCTAGATGGTACTTACTAGCAAAAAGGTTGAGAACCACTGGTTCAAACGAACCCCTCTGCCTAGCACTTAAAAACAAACTTTTTATTCTGCAAGACACTCAGCAATCTTACTCTTTCAGTATCAATAACTTTATCATGTGCTTTTTATTACATATAAGGTATGTATTTGATCCATCTAATAAGAGGTTGTACACGGGAGTGCTGTTTCTCTTGGGCTGTACAGTATGCCTGCCACAGGTAACCAATACAATCTGGTTTACAGTTTTCCATCTTGAAAAGTTGAACCATTTTTTTCCTGTTGGTAATTGTACGCCTACCTGGCATTTGTACGCTAACAAAAGAATTAATGTTTAGCTGGTAAAGCTATTAAGGTGATCAAGACGCAAAACTGTTTTCACCACTAAACGTTAAAGCTTATCAGAAAGTTTACTATTTTAAATCATTTAATTTCAAAAATGTCTCTAAACGTGCATATTACCGTATGTTTTGTCTTGTTAGATTTGCTGCTTTTCAGAATGCGGATCGTTGCTTAATTATATAATGGCATTTTAAATACGTTTTGAATTTTACATATTTTGTTTGTTCTTTTTTGTCTGCTGTTCAAAAAATTTCTTCAATTAAGTTGTAAAATATTTAATCTAAAAAAAGAACTTATGAAAAAATAACCGAACCTAAACTAATTCCTCATCAGAGTTGTAAACGGGCTGACTAGTTCAGGTCGAAAAAGCCCGAAAATTAAGTTTAATCAAAAACACGTTTGAGTTTTATGTTTTTGTGTCTTTGATTGATCAACATTCAACACTTTTGTAATTTTGATTCAATCAAACAGACAAAAGTGTTGAATCAAAGACACAAAAACACAAAACTTAAACGTGTTTTTGATTAAACTTAATTTTCGGGCTTTTTCGGGCCTGAACTAGTCGGCCCGTTTACAACTCTGTCCTCCATCACAATATTTTGATTGCATAAACTCAATTTACAATGACTATTTATTTTCATTATAACTATATACAGTAGTTTGTGAATGTATGCAAAACATCTATACACAATGCGGCATTAACCAAATGTCATAATCTATTTTTATTTTTATGATTCAAATCCTGTGATTCAAATGTTTATGATTATACAATATTTCGAATTTGTTGCAAAGTATTCAGAATTTTCTTATTCTAAAGATATTAAAAAGCTTTTTTACAAAGTCTTGTCGGCAATGGAGAGAGTCCAAAATTTCAAAATGAGGTCAATTATTATATGATGAGATTCAAATAAAAGAGACGAAAATTTGAGTTGACAAGTTCAAGGACGGTGTTGTTTATTTCAAGGTCTAATGTCAGCTCTATGTCAATCAAAGGTTTGTGCGCAATTTGTGCTTAGTTTTCGACACCGTTTCACTTCTACGTAAAATCTAAATTGTAATTACTCATCATCAGTAAAAGGCGTTCTAATCTCTGGAAAGTTTTTTTGCATTCAGATTTGCAACGATTGCATTTTGGAATGTTGCCGAAAACAACAAGTTTATTTTTTACGGCACCGAGTGTTACGCCATACTCTTAAAAAATTTTTTATTAGCTCTAGCTTTTCCGCGTGAAAGAAGCCATGAACTAGGCTGTAAAGAAAAATCAATTCACTGATTTAGGAGAATCGGTTTGAAACATTTCAACTGATCTATAATTTCCAAGCTCTCTTGAAGTTTTCATAAAAAATTGTTTTTAAAGCTACAGCAGCTGGGCTTGATAAACATCCGATTATTTTCTATCTGAATGCCTCCAATATTCATTGAGGAGGGTCCTTCCACAAGCCTTGGAAGCTGGATTTAATCAAGATCAGAATAAGACGGAAGATAATCAGTTAATCCCTGGTTTCAACAACATAAAATAGTTTGTTTTGCAAGAAGTTCGTGGATTTTAATCGCGTAATAAGAGTAAAATTTGGCGATGACAAGCGTAAAAGTGCACGGCATGTGGCCACAAAAGACTAGTGTCGAGTCCCAAAACAAAACAATCCGGAAATTTGCCTTGTTTTTCCAGTTAATTTTGGATCATGAAGGAAACAACAAACCTAACTTTTTAGCCATGACAATCACCAGTAGATGAAATTAAAATTAGAATTAAAAATAATAAAAAATTTAAGTTTTGGCTGAACCAAAGTGCGATTAGATCTTTTTTCTTTCATATAGTGCTATCATATAAACAGATTTGCTTTGGAAACTAGGTTCTTGAAGACTATGATTTTAAAAATAGTTTTTTACCTTTTTAATCATGTACAGCAATGCTATTTTTCAAATATAATAACAACAAAAAAATTCAAGAGTTAAAAGAGCTACCGCAAAATCTAAACAATCTTTTGTGACGCAGTTTATTACGTCGATGGAGTTTTAAAGATTTCTCAAGATAACCGCAACGTTTGAACGTGATGTTGTCGTTTGATTAAAGAAAAACAAAAAATAGTAAAATCTTTTACTTCAACGCATAAAACAACAGAAGATTCAATTTCAAAATTTACAAGTCTTTTATTGCCAAGCTTTCGACAGTGAAAATAAAAAATGTCCCAGATGACTTTTTCTACTCAGTTTTTGCTTACCTAAGAGGTTTGATGCCAACAACAATAACAAAAAAAGAAAAAAAAAAAAAAAACTTTTAAAGTCGTTTTTCGAGATATGATGATTTCAGAATCCAGCTGTAATCACGTGTTTGCAAGGACATTTCCATCATTCAAGTTATGATTAAGCAATTAAACACCATTCATCAACATTACGATGTGTTTCGTGAGAACAAAACGTGAGATCAGATGTAATATCGATTCGATCAGGGGGTTTCAAGATTTTATTGACAATAGTTAGTATTAGTTAAATTTTTGAACAATAACATATTGATTGGATTGTTTTCAATTTTTATTGCGTTATGTCATCTTATTTGTCCAATGTAATCAATAAAGATGGCTTGGGTGAGCTTTGCTTACTTTAAAAACGTGATTTAAGTAAACAAGCAAAATCCATATGTAAACGGACCATGTTTTTAGGTCAGAAATCAAAAATAAACAATACATAAAGCATGACTAACCCAAGGTTAAAGTTAATAAATGTGATGATATAAGAGGCAAGCTTATTGAACCAAAAATGCTATGGACTATGGGTATTAGTTTGTAATAAAATTGACTTTTGTTAAAATCGTTGTATACATTACAAAACCACATTCACCATTGTCTAAAAAACCACATCACGACGCATGTGTGAATTAATGTGAGTTTATATTTGATTTTATAATCAACCCATATTTTAAAATCTGGTGTATAACATATGAATGCTTAGCTAAGATAAAAAGTTTTATTCAAATTAGCAAACTCATCAGTTTTGATTGGTGGCATGCTTGCTGCCACGACGAAAAGGTTTTTATAAGGTTATTACCAGACGAAAAGGTTATTACTTTGCACAATGAGTTTGCTTTTTTTAAATTACGTGGTACTTAGGCCTACTACTTTGTCTGGTAGCCTATAGACTATGGCATAGTTAAGTAAGTAATAAATATATGCTTGAATATTTTGAATGTTTCTTGCTACAGTAACCAACTAACAACTATTCTTTTAAAGTAACAGAAGTAAAATCTTATAGGCCTCAATTATGCATTTGCACAAAAAGTCTATCGTTTAAAAGCGAAACCGCACAGGATATAAGTGTCCAAATGTCTTTGTCTGTATAACTGAACTAATTTTTATCAGATAATTTATAGTTTGCAATAGACTCTAAAATACTTGTATAACTTAGAAAAATCTAGGTATGCGGTGGTTGTTTTTTGGCATGGATTAAAATTATGATTTTGCGAGGAAATAAAAGTTTCTTTGATGTACATGCATTTTCAATACAATTTATTTAATTAGCTCAATTAAAAAAACAAAACATGAAAAACACTTCTAAACAATAAACTGTTTCCATTTCTGCAGAACACTTGACATTCTTATTTATACTATGCAAAAATTTAAAAAAATTAAAAAAACAAACAAGCAAATTTCGGTGCTCTTATAATACTCGGTTTACAAACAAAATATGTAGTAGAGCAGTAGCATGTAGTTTTCAATATTCGTAATAGGATAAATAGAAAAATATGGTTAGGGGTTAGGGTTTTCAGAAAAAGTTTTTTTTTTAGATTATTTTCTTATTTTCAGAAAAAAAATAACCAGTTTTCAGAAAAAACAAAAAATACTTTTATTAGAGAAATCAGCTATGTTGAAAAAATTCTAAGATTGCTCGTTACTTAAAGTGACCTATAATTATCTCTAAACTTTTTAAAAGTTAGGCAGACAGACCGCACTCTTATTTTTGTAGATATTGATCGTGGCTGTAAAGCGCACGCTATAAAAGCACCCACATTTGTTTCTTTTTGTGTATTTTGGATATCAACTGATATGACAACATATTCCTAAGACCGTCAAAGAAAAAAAAATGCATAAAAAGCATTATCTAATACCTGAGTTGCTGATAAAACTTACACAAAGTTTGCATAAGTTCTTGAGAAAACGAAGGATTGTTGACGAAGAACCTTTTAAGGCTAAAATCTAGTAATTTTTTTATTCCTCTTTAAGTCCGTAGTTCTGTTTCTGTCTCCATTTCAATTTGCATATAAGTTAAATAAAAAAAATTACATTTGAATAAGTTTATATAAACTATATGCTAATATTATACTATTTAAAAGATCAAAAAATGACCAAATGTTTATATTTAGCAGTCTTATGTATCTAAAAAAGTTGCTATTTTTCAATCAATCAATTAATCAGTATCTTTTTGGTTTAAAATTTTCTCAATCAGTGTTTGAAGCAGCATTTATTTTTTAACTCGATTTTATTACCTTGAGAAAAACCTTTCACAAATAATCAGTTGCTCATTGTCGTCAAGATCACTAATTTTTAGAAATAAACAAAATCAAAATTAAAATTCTTTTCAACCAATTTCGACATTAGTTATTGTATTATTAAGCATAACATGAATCATGATCATTATAGTCTACTGTATATCTAAATTCATTTTCTGAGTTCTAAAGAATCGTTGAAAAATAATAGTCTTCTTGATTTTTTGATAGGCGAGAGCACCGTTAGGTTATTTCATTTTCTGCCTCCAAACCAATGGGTTCTGGTTCGATTCCGGATAGATCAAATCTGACGCAGTGTCACTTCCACTCCGTGAATCCCACATAGGTTACTGGGTTGCTCAGAGCCATGATCAAGAATATGCAGTATATTTATAGAGTATAAATTTACACAATACAGTACATTTATTTTGCTATAGTACAATATAATAAACACATTGTAGTACATTTATACTATACATTATGAAGTGCATTTATAAATTTATCAGCGATTAAAAACGAATGTGATAAAAAGTTGCGTCTTTTGGAAATGCGAAATTGTTTCTGTCTTTGCTTTTTTACTATTCTTAAAGAATTTCGAAAAACAACACGTCAAAGGATTAAATGATTTTTTTCAGTTTTTTAAGATTGACATAAGCTTGGGAGACGATTATCTAAAGGAGATTGATTTCATTCGTCAATTCGAAAGAGTCGAAAAAGCAGCGTACGACTCTTCCCGTAAATCTATCGAACCGGTTGGTATTTTAACGACGACGAATAGAACTGAATGGGCCAAAGCTAGAGAGACCTTGATGGAAGGTGATTGGCACTTTTTTGTATTTGAGGCATGTCATCACGATTTGCATTATCTTTGTTGTGAATGGAATGTTCATGCGTTTTTATGCAGTGTTTCAATCTATAGTTTTATGTTTTAAAAAATTATTACATTGAAAGTAATTTTTAAGAAGAATTTTACAAGTTCATTTAGCAGCTACTAAGCTCGCACTTCAGCGGTATGATTAAAATATATTTGGTTGCTTAAACGTTGTATCATTAAAATTGTTATTCTTTTCAATACATTTTCTGCAACCTGAACAACGAAGTTAGATAAACATGTTCCGAGAAATACGTTTTTATAAATCTGAATAAATACACAAACAGATTGCTTAACAAAATGGAATCTGATTTTATATATCTACACATAGCCCGGAAAATAGATTCACCAAAAAGAATTCTGATGTTATAGGCTGGATATTTTTTGAAAGAGCTAAAAAAAGGTTGGGAATCACTGCTCTAGAATTTGAGTCAAAAAAGTTTTGCATTTGTGATCACTTTGCATTTGTGAAGCTCTCGCCGTCGTTGCTGAGGCGTAAACGAGATGTTTGAGCATTTTGGGTTATCTTGAATAGTAAATAGAATTTAGAGCATTTTTGAGCGTGAGGAAAACATAAAAACACTAAAAATTCTTTCAAACAGCTTTTGACAAATAAAAAAATTGTTTTAAAGATTTGTAAAAATACCACTGTTTGTACATTCTTTAAATTTGACGTTTAGACATAAAATGTCGCTTCGTTCGGAAATTTTACAAAGTTTAAATTAACAATGTTTTAATTTAATAATAGGTTGCTCTGTTATATAAATGTAAAATTGTGATAAATATAAAAACATTTTACATATTATATAATTGAAAATGTTACAAACCACGGCGTTTATCAAACAAACAAAATTTCAAACACCATCAAAGTTAATATTCGAATCATTTTTGTCATGGCCATGTCGAAGAACACCCAATCGGGATTAATCCGGATCAATCTAGATTAAACTTGGCTTCTGGATTGTTGGGATAAACTACTTGCAGTGTTGAGCCAGCATTGAGTTTTGTCATTGAAACCCCTCAGAACTCTTCTTCATGAAGGTGCCTTACGTTTGCCACTGGGCGGGAAAGCTTTGCTGGCTGAGTTGCTGAGAAAATAGATAATTAGCTTGGTGAAATTGGTTTAAACTGAAACCTGAAGCAAAAAAAGCAAGCGAAAAGTGTAAATTTTTGAAAACGTAAAGGAAATTTCCGCTTACTTTTTAGAGACCGCTTTCTGTCTGAACGCAGCTAAAGAGTTGAAATATTTCGACAATCTTTTTCCGCTAAACGCCAAAAAATCCGGGCTTTGGTCATTTTTTTACGTTTTACACTTTTAGTCTAAACTAAAGTTGTTCCGATTTGTTTTTTGCGCTTTCCGCTTCAAGCATTACTTCCTCCGTGTCCGCTTTCGGTCTGAATCGACCTCTAGTGTGGGACCAAGCATCCAATGAACACATGAAAGACGTTTAAAGAACGCTTTCAATAACCAACTAGATGCTCTGTGACACAAAAATGATGCCAAGTACTAAGCTGCTTAAAAGACCAAAAATGCAGCGTGACCGAGTAGACAATTTGTTGCACAATGTATAAAGGTGATCACGTAAAGTCAGCAATCTCTGCAGTCTTCGGCAAATGTTGGGTTGCGTCCCAAAAAAAATAGCAAAATTTGGTTCTCTAATTTGCCTCAAGGTTGTGCAAAAAATTATTGTCACTCTTTTTTAGCATCGTTCAGTCTCAGCCTCAAACTTTCTAAACACAATTAACCCCGAGGGAGATCTTGAATTGAAAAAGGAAAGTAAACAAATAAAAGTAATCACTATCAACAGTATCATAAATTCTTTATTTGTTTTGAAATCATTGATACGCTATTAAGTCTTTGATGTTGCACGGTACTTGAATTTGCTACAGTTTACCGAAAGATTCCTTTAAATTTTTTTCTCCTTTTTAAAAAAGTTTTGGTATTTCTCACCAAATTATTTGCTTTGACAAATACGAAACTAGTAGACCTACAAAATATCAAATTACAGTCAAAAATTGGTTGAAAACTACACATGCTGCTGATTTTCCATTATCACCTTTATTTATGTAGGACAATAAACTATTTTTTGACTATATCAAATTATTGCTGCTCGTGTAAATGATTTTTCGTTGCTGAGTTTGCGGGCTTATCAAGCCGCAATAATCTTTTAACCTAGAAACTGTACAGAATTTACGATACAAAAATGGTGTCTTAACTATATTTTAATTTCTCTGCAAAATAAACGTACTGAAAAGTACAGACTGGACGAAAAAAAATGCTGCAATTAACCTAAAAAATAATTTTTTGTAGTTCACACAGTTTACGGATAAAAGCGTTCAAAATTTGTGTGATTGAAGATTTTTCGGGTGTAGAAGACGTCAAGTTTTAGTTAAAATCTAATTACAACCATTTACCACAAAAAAAGATTTTTCTTGGAAGTGCATTAGTTTTTTTTTGATTAAAGCAATTCAATTGATTTTGCATGCAGACTGCCGACTGCAGACTGCAACTTGCAAAACGGCAAAAACCTTGAAAATGAGGTCGTTCCAAAGCAACACAAATTTCTAACTGATTGCTGGAAGTTGAACTGTGGACTAGAATACCGGAAACGACCTGTTCAAATCATCGTTTTCCAAATAATTTTTTTACAAAAAATACTTTAAATTTAAACAAGAATTGCTTATTAAAAAATTCTCGCTCTTATATTGCAAAGAAAATTAATTATCCCTAAAAAATCTCAGCAAAATTTGTACCGTTTTTTCGTTAATAATTTGCGTTTTTTTAGTTTAGGAGAAGAATTCTGATAATAGACACATGTTACTGCATTTCTGAATTCATGGATAACTTTAAAGCATTAGTTCTCCAACTTTTTTGAACGTCGACCCGGTAAAAAAATCTATCGACCCTCAATCCAGTATACACTATTAACTAATGTAATACATCATCAAATTGAAGACCTATTTTGGTCTTCACTTTCATGCAACCATTTTTTTTTCTATTGGATATTTAGAGAAACAAGTGGAAAAAAGAACAAGTCTTCACCTTAATAATCATAAATTTTTAGTTTAGTACTTTGCAAGTAAGGTGCCCTTGCTTTATTGCTGAAGTAGGCCGGATCAGTCTTCCATTGAACCCCATTTGACTCTTGAGTTTCGATACTGACCACTTTAAAAACCACTGCTTAAAAGAAAAAATTAATCCGGAAGAAATCGTAATTGCACTTCCTACGCAGAAAATCGCGATCTATCACGTTCAAATCTATCAAATGTGTTTACACTGATATGTTTGGTGAATAATGATTATTCAAAGGAAATAAGTAAAAACATTTCTTCTTAACCAGTAATTGTTCATGAACTTCCTCAAAAAGTTTATTTAATGTTTTTGGCAGTTTTTTCCATGTTTAATTTTTGACTAACATGTTTGGAAAACTTGAAACTTGTATGAGAAAATTATTTTAGTTAAATAGATTAATTTTCAAAGCAAATAAATAAACGCATTTTCAGAAAAAAAACTTTTTTGTTCGGTTATAGCTCTTCTTTTTGAAAAAGCTAGAATTTTTTGTGGTTATAAAACAAGCTGATGTCGTCTACAATAGTGTTCGTAAACCCTTCTGTTAGGACAAAAATGATCTCTTTTGTTACATGTTTGGTTCTCGGGAGAGGCGTAAGGGCTCTGTCACTTTCTTTGCTTATTACAAAACCCTAAAAAATCAAATTTTTTCATATTGGGAAATTTTTCTGACACTATTTATTCTGCCAAAAAAAAGAAAATAATGCAAAATTTCTTTCGAAAGCACGCGCGACGTGGTAAGTGTGAACGTTCACATTGAACTGATACATGTCATTTACTGTCGCTATTAAAACAGCGCTAGTTCTGACTCAACCAGAGCACGTCGAACAAACAAGCTCACATTTTCAAGATTATAATTATTACTTGGTAGTTTGCATTATTTAAACAAACTTTCTAAGTTTTTCCGCAAAACGAGGCGTTCGCATGATTATAAATTCTACTTAATAAACGCTAAACATTGCTTAAAGCAATTCTCTCGTACAATTGGCATTCTTTACCTTCTTTTTTTCAAAGTGTTTTACAAGGTGGCGTTACTTTTTGTTAAGCTTTATTTAGAAATACACTGAAATATTTTATTGAAAATAGTTTTCCAAAGGCAACACATAAAAATACAATCTTGTTTTAATTCTGACGCAAAGTAAGCTTTTAGGTTTACTTTATTAAACTTTACTGTTATTTTTACTTAGTGACAATTTTTCATTAAAAAAATTCTTTACAGTCTTGAAACCATTGTTTGAAGTCCGAAAAAATTACAAATCAGAGACAGCTACAAAACAATAAAAATATTTCATTTTTTAAAATCCTGCACAAGCAAACCAAAATTAAAGCAAAGATACATACGTGTATAGTCTATATCTGCAGTAGGCCTAAATGAATATATGTAACATTTTACCGGCGCAAGGGGCGTCTGTGATTTTTTCATTTAAAGCGAAAAGAGACATTTTTATAACTTGATATTTATTTTTTGTACTTTCACACATTTTCAATTAAAAGGAAAAAATTTTTTCTTGAAAAATAAAATAAACGAAACATATTTTTCTTGAAAACAACGTAACACGTGTTTCAATAAGATTAGAGGATTATTTTTTAAATTAGAGCAGCATAGACCACCGTTAAAATTAGTATTTCTGATTTTATCTAAACTAAGAAATTTAAAAAAGTAAGAAAACCGGTTTAGATGAGACAACTTATATAATCAAAGCTATGCTGTATTTGACTCTAAACAACAAGACCGTCACTAACATATCAAAACTGACTCTTCGTCACTCTAAGACACCAAATAAAATCTAACTCTCATACTGGGACGTATTTTCAAAAGCAAAATATCTAATAATAATTTAGTAGTTAAGTACGAAATAGATTCAAAGGAAACTAAATCTCGCTAAAGAGCCAAACAGTGACCCAGCCGGGATCCTACTGGATACTGGGACTGGAATCCCAGCAAGCTTTCCATAAAATTTGACTAATAAATTATTTATCAGTATTATTTATCAGATTATTTATCATTTTCCGGGGATAAAACTGCTTTTTGATTTTACAATGTTTATTAATTTAATCTTTCTTTTAATTTTATAAAAAAAATGTTTGGAAGAACTGCGTTCACTGGAATCATAGAAAATAATTTTATTTATACTAAAATAGCTAAAGCGTTTATGTCCCGGAATTTCAATGAAGAATTTTTTAAACACTAGTTTAATCAACTGCAGTTGTAAATATTCAAAAAACTCTGTAGTCTGACGAAAGAATTGAACTCCTGTTTCTCTAATTACGAATCTGTCGCGCGACATTCGTATTACCGCACTAAATACTTTCTACTGTATATTAATACGCTATGGCCGTTCTTCATGTGGAAAGATAGCTCATTTTGATAAAACTTTGACTTTTAAGTAAAAAGATAAGAGTTCCATACTCTGTCTAACTAACTAGTTTGTATTATGCTCTTCGTCACTGGGGTCACGATGGTTACTTACTTTATAATGGTTAAGCTTAAATCAGAAAGCACCATAGAGGTCGATACGGCTACAAGAAGAAGCCATCTGATTGCTACTATGAGAGAAGCTTGTGATACACTTTGTTTCAACTTCTTGAGTCAAAATCTTGCGGCACTTTTAAAGCAAGTCTGTTTACTGTGTAAAGATCCATCCAGGATTGTCATTAGCCGAAAATGTTTGACATTTATTGCTTAATGGTTTGTCGACAAAGCTTCCGGGTAAACATACAAGCAAAACTTTACTTTTTAAGAATTAAGGAAAATTAGTACTTTCGGAAAAATTTTTAAAATATTTATGTTATTTGATCAATAATCAAAAAAAGTCCATTTTTTTTGCTTCAATAAAGGACTAATTCTTGAAAAGTTTATTTTTCTATTAAAATCACAAAAAAAACTACTTTCTCCGATTAGCCATGTGCCTGAATCACAAATGTCAGTTTTGAGATGGTTTTTCCACAACAAATTTTCAAATCAGATAAAATGTCCTAGAAACCGCCGAACCTGGGTCTCCGGAAATTTCTTTTACAATTTTTTTGTAAGAATAGTTCAGAAAACTAAAAAGAAATTTAACTACTTATTTCATATTTTTGAGATTTAGCACTAAGAGTAGATTTGTTATATTATATCACTAAATTTAGTGGTTTACAGCCTTTTTTTCTACGGCGACCCAATTTGGCAACCCAGTGTTATCAATGACCCATTTTTAAATTTTTAAATTTAGGCAAATAAAGGCTATATAATGCATTTGCGAAAGCTCATTTAACAAAAATGATTGAAAATAATCAATTTTGTTAAATAAAAACTTATTAAATTCAACATCCACAATACAATATTATTAAAGTACGTTACTATATGACTGGTGTTGCATCTTGATTATAAGTTTGTTTTTGGTGTTGTTGTTCTTGCCACTGCACATCACAAATCTAGCTCTACTAATTATTGTTCTTTATTCCCAGCACGCAGAAAAGTCAGCTTACACAGCTACGTCGACGAAAAAATATCATAAGCCGAGTGGCTACCCTATGTGATTCTGGAGTACGAAAATGTGATGGCTAATCAATATGCAACTAAAATTATTCTTTTTTGAAGCGTTTTTCGCGGTTTTGTCATTTTATAAGTCTATTAACCTAACTTTTCTTGAGGTTAGCATCACCTCCGTTGAAGTTGCTGCTGATAAGTTCTGTGATCACGTTCTTTATCAATACAGCGCTTCTACCTACTCAGCCGCACTGCCTACATTCAAACAAAGCTAATTATTAAGTTAAGAAATTTTACTTCTAATTAATTAATAAGTACATTTCTATCATATTTTGATGTGCTTTTGGAAATTAATCAACTTTAATTTTAGTCATATCATGGTATAAAAATTTAAAAAAATAAATAAATAAAAAAATTGTGACGGACAGCAATATCTTGGAATATCCCGAAGGCAGGTCTGGTGATTTATTTGATGGTTCCCATTCGTTTAACGCCTCCAATTTAAGAACTCTTCCAACCAAAGCTTTGTCATAATAGTTATAAAAAGGTGCTATCAGGAATAAAGATTTATTCGAGGCCAATAACATAGGATGCTATTTTAGCTAATTTATCATCTCTTTGATGCATTTTAACTTTGCACAAACTCACCCCTTTCGTATGATACCTCATACATGACAATTACTGTAAGCTGCTGTACTGTACCCCTTTACTACAACATAGCTCTTCTCTAAAACTGAGATCTCCATTTTACTCATATCTAGACCGGTGTCTGACTTTTAGCAAAAGAAAAGGTCTAAGCTAAGCAATAGCCGATTCATCTAATCTTTCTTGCATCAATCTGCGACTTTACGCAGGCACAGTTTATCTTATAAATATTTCTTCATCAAGCAGCCTTGCTTTCACAACGTAATTACAAAAATTTTTTAAAAAATTCTTGTGTTTTGTTATCTGTAGCAATAGGCAGTCTGATAGCAAGATCAATATCAGCCTGATATCTGTAGCAATAGATAGCAATAGTTGGGAATTGCTTTGTAATACAAATTTCTCATTCCTGGTTCTTGTCTGTGGTTACTCAAACAATTTTACTACCTATTTTAATGTTTGCTTCTCACACTGATCAGTAAAAATTTCTCTGAGCCTATTATTTTTTTTTAATGACCAAATCACTCTTTACATTTAATTGTAATCTTTATAAACGCTCTAAAAACAAGTTTAAAATAAGATTTTTGTCTGGCCATCCTGTTATTTTGACCATAAGTCAAATATCGATAAATAATTTTAAATAGGCCTAGGTTTTAAAATAATAATTATAAATATACTTTTTGTTAAATATTTCACTTTTTTACTGTTTATCAAAATGTCTTGCAACTCCAAGAAAAAGCCAAACGACCTACACGAAGGTAGCGCGCCCCAGGTTAAAAAACCATTGACTTAGTCAATTAGTTTAAGATGGAAGTTTGAGGGTTGTTGTTCATATAAATTAATTTAAATAAAAAAACGACAAGAAATTGACACATCCAGTCAATGTAACAACCTAATTGCAGCTGAAAAAACTTTCCAAAATCACTTAACACTCTTTCTTGTTTGACGTATTTGTACTTGTGTCATAAAAGGAAAATCGCCGCTTTAATTGTTTAACACTATTGAGCGTTTGTCACAGACGCCCAATCCCTGTTTGTGTGAGGAGATCTTAGAATGAAATATTGCTTTAAGTATTAATAAACCTTTTCAAAATCGTAAACAATTAATTTATAATTTATTGAAAGTGAACTTGAGCATTCCAAAAACTCAGAAATTTTTTCCACGGGTTAATCAACTTACATGGTTTTGCGGTGGGTTATATTATGGCTATCACGACATTAATTACTAGAAGATTTTGACGTCACTGAACTCAACGGTCCAAAAGGTTAAAATTCACTGTCTGAGAAGGTTCTAGGCCTTTTCTTTTCTTTCTTTATCATAGGCAAACGAAATTTGTAAAAATACATAAAAGCATCAGGAAAGCAGCGCCATAAAATTTCCCTCATTTCTTAATTCACGGTCCCAAATTACTCTTTATTACTTTCCATCATTTTCCAAAATCTCTCCATTACTTCCAAATTACACTCAAAGACTGAAAATTGCCGTTTTGTGATTTTCTTTAAAAGCTTGTGCCAATGCATCACTATTTAAAATGTTAACAAACTTATGTCAGCTGGTCAAAACAAGAAATTGCAAAATTGCTGAATATCGGGAGAGCAGTCTCTTGTTAAACGTGACAACATTATTAAGTTGATTGTAAGAAACTTAAACAAACTCAACAATCCCCAAAAAATGTTCTAGTAAATACTTATATCATTAACATTCATTATTTACAAGCTTTTAAGGCAAGTTTAATGTAACAATGGCATGCGATCTTGTGTGTAACTTGTTTGCTTCAATATTATTCTAGAAAACTGTTTAAAATAAATTTGGTGTTTGTTGTTTAAGATCTACTAGGGTCAAACCCACAATCACTTGCATGGAAGCGATTGTTGTAAATATTTTTTAGAAAACGAAAGTCCTATTTGACAAAAGCAAATTAGAATGCCCTCCCACACGAACTTAATAAATTCAATGTTAAAACCGGTAAATTTTGTTTAATAATTTAAATGAAAACCTAAATAGATTTTCAAAATGTCGCTTCAATTAAAAACAAAATCGAACTGTCTTAATTTGTTACTAAAAAAGTTTTTAGAAGATTGATGAAATGCTGTTTTCGAAAGCTTATCTTGAAATCATCAATGTTCTCAACTGTCAGATTTTAACACTTAACTTTTATGCTTGAAATTCTATTTTAGGTTAATTTTAGTCATTCACAATCTATTTAAAAAATAATTTTCAAGAATTAAATATAGCAAATGTTTTTTACTTAAAATGTACAATAAAGAACAATGGCGTGTTAAGAACATCGTTAATTATTAAAAAAATATCTAAAATTTGCAAGTTGTATTGAAGTTTCAAGTCCGAAATTTTTAAGAGATTTTTTTCGAAAATCGATTTGAATTTATTTTTAAATAGATTAGTTTAAAATCATTAAGTAATGAGAGCGAAGTAAAATTTAAAATTGAATTATTTTTGTTGCTTGGCTCCAAGAATTGCGACGCGCATGACGAAACATTTGTAAAGAGAAACGGCTAATCAGTTTTAGGGCTCGTTCTACTACGAGCTTGGAATGAAGCATTCTTTGTTTGTTTTATTGATCTTTCCGTACTTAAAATCTAAAGTAAAACTAAACGAAGTAAAACATCAATAAAAGAAACAAAGAATACTCCATTCCACGCTCGTAGTGAAAACGAGCCTTCAATCAACAACCACCGTCATCTAAACGCTTGCTCTATGTAGTTTGACGTATCGACATGTTAAAAAACATCAGGTTAAAAAAATAGGAAAGCGCAGACAGAGCGAAAAAAAGCATGCCAGAAGATCACATTAAAAAAAATCCAACAAGAACTTTCAAAAAATTTTTTTCTTGATCATAACACATTAGATTTCTTTCAGACGAACTCAATCGACGATCGTTGGATGCTTTAGAACGATGCATTTTTCTTCTTTGCTTAGACAAAATCACCGACGCCGACAGCGACAAAACGATGGCCCTTCAGCTTCTACATGGTTCTGGCATCGAGTTGAACAGCTCGAACAGGTAAACAAACAAATTTTCTAGAAAATTAAAAGGTCGAAGTTTAAAGTCAATGTCACGTCATGAACTTTTTGAAAGAAGTTTTTGCTTCCTGAGTGTGTGAAGACTGCAAGCTAATACTTTTTTAAAAACTATCTTAGCGTAAAATTATTTTCAATCCTGTATAATACGCTTAGAAACTGCACTGCTAAAAACAAAACGCTTTTATGGCTAATATTAATTACAAGTTACTTAATACGAGGGTCAGTCAATAAGTAATGAGACTTTTTTAATAACTCAAGTTTGCAATGACTGGTAATCAAAAAATGCTTTTTTATTTTTCAACATAGTCTCCCTCCTTTGCAACACACTTGTTCCATCTTGATATTAGATTGTCTATTCCTTTGGCATAGAATTCCGTGGACTGGGTCCTTAGCCAGTTGCTCACAGCAGCCTTCACTTCTTCATCAGTCTGGAAGTGAATTCCCCTCATACTCTCTTTGAGTGGGCCGAAGAGGTGAAAATCAGATGGTGCAAGGTCTGGGCTGTAGGGTGGGTGTGTTAGAAGTTTCCAGCCTAAATCTTCAATTTTGGCTAGGGTTCTTGCTGCTGTGTGGGGCCTTGCATTATCCTGAAGGAGAATCACACCTCTTGATTGAAGTCCTCTCCGTTTGTTCTTAATGTCTTTTTTCACTTGAGTTAGCAGCTCACAGTAGTTCTCTGAGTTCACAGTATTGCCCCTTTCCAAGAAACTGATAGTGATCGGCCCATTTCTGTCCCAGAACACAGTGAGCATGACTTTCCTTAAACTTTTCTGAGATTTGAATTTTTTCTTCACTGGGGAAGAAACATGCTTCCACTCCATTGATCGTCGTTTCGATTCAGGTTCATAATGAAAGACCCAGGTCTCATCAGTTGTCACTATTCTCGATAGAAATACATCTCCCTCCTTTCTGTATCTGCGTAGTGATGCTCTGGAAGCCATCAGGCGCTGCATTTTGTGATCATCCGTTAACATCTTTGGAACCCAGCGACAGCTGACTTTTGAAAAACGCAGCTTCTCACGCACAATTGCGTACACTGTGCCATGGGAGATGTCCAAGTTTGTAGCAATTTCATCTAAAGTGACCCTTCTATCAGATTTGATCAGGTCTTCAACTGCCTGTACTGCTTCTGGGGTAGAGACATCCACAGGTCTTCCACTTCTCAGATCATCAGTAATGCTTTCGCGTCCATCTTTGAATGCTTGCACCCATTTGTAGAAGTTTGCTCTAGACATACAGGAAGGACCATATTGTCTTTGCATTCTAGACAGAATCTCACATGATTTTACACTCTCTGCCAACAGAAATCTGATGACTCCTCTTTGTTCCAAGCATGAGCTGTTTCCTAGCCTAGTAGTCATTTCAATTTATCGTCACACCTACAGTAATCTGAAAATAAACAAGTTTTGTTGTAAATAAGATGACAACTCCATTCATAATCATCACATAAAATTTCAGTTGCATAACTCCAAGAACACCAAAGTAATTGAGAAAGTCTCATTACTTATTGACTGACCCTCGTAGATGGTTAAAAATAAACTCATACCAATCAAAATCAAAGATCAGTAGGCTGAAATAGCCAACGTACATGCATTAGAAATAACAACGAAACTTTCTTTTTGAACGTTAAACTTGTTGTGCAATTCATATTCATGAGGGATTTTACAGTCTGGGATAAAAGTTTAGGGACACTTCCCTAAAAACGCAGCATGAAGGTTTCAATCACTAGCGTACCGAGGGGGATGCCACTGTGCCATGGCTCCCCTCAGACCCTAAAAACGAAAAACTGTAAAGCAAAACCAAGCAGCTTTAGCAAAAGCAAAGCTGGTTTTTTGCAATTATTCGAGATTCACCCTGGATTTCCAAGCATATACAAACGCTTTTTTGGTTTTCGAGAAGCTTCCGATTTGACCGGTACGAAAATGCGAATTTTTAGGTGTAATTTTGCAAAATTTTTCCGGAGCATACCCCCGGACCACCCTATAATGGTCGTGCCTTCGGCACTCCCCAAATTAATTTGTGACGTCACACGATTGTGACGAAACTTTGGCCCCCCTTCGGAAACTTTCTGCGTACGCCACTGGTTTTAATGCTTATATCTCGATGAGTAATCGGTATTATTGTGCCATAATGCATAGTTATGTTATTGTGTTAATATGTAATCTCTGTCTGACACTGTTTTTATATTTCCTGCTCATAAAATTGTTTGCAAGATTTGTCGCAGCGTGATCGAGTGGTTAAAGCACCGTGCTTATGATCAACATGGCCTCGGTTCGAAACCCACTCGCGCCATTCTGTTGTATCCTTGGGAAAGACACTTTACAACACTTTCCCCTGCTTGGTAGTCTTGGCAAGCAGTTCTAAATTATAGTTATATCTCTATTAAATTACAAGCGGACAGCAATATCTTGGCATCTTCGGAAGGAGGTCGGGGTAATTGCTTACCCTACGTATTAGCGCCTCCGTCGCTCTCCTGCGAGTCAGGGGGATAAATATAGAAATGAAATAAAATAAAAAGTTAATAAGATTGCATTTTAGTCAAAATCAGTTAAATTTATTGGTTGAAAAAATGGGCAAAAAGCAGTCTCTCAGCACGAAAGAACGGGCTCAAATCGTAACTTTAAGCAATTTAAAGTTTTCTGTACGTCAAATCGCGAAGAAGATAAAGGTTAGCAAAATAGCTATGCACAATGCAATTATCAAATACCAAAATGAGAGTGTTTTCATAGACGGAAAAAGTCTTTATCTCCATGTCTATGTCCCAACTAGCATGTCTCCTGGCAAAGTCCAGGCGTTTCTTCTTCATCGCCTGAGTCAAGCGTGGTTTTCGGGCTGGGTTGCATGATTTGAGGCCACATTCCAGAAACAACCTGCGTTGAATTGTTTTTGTACTGACTGCTGTGCCAGTTTCCATCAACTTAGCCTGAATTGGTTTGGAGGTACGCATTGGAAAGTAAGGAACAGCCTTATGCATAAGGCAGTCTTCTCTGCCGGTGGTAACCCTTGGTCGGCCAGACCTTTTCCTGTCTATGAAAACACCCTCATTTTGATATTTCATGATTGCATTGAGCATAGCTGTTTAGCTAACCTTTGTCTTCTTTGCAATTTGACGTACAGAAAAAATTAAATTGCTTAAAGTTACGATTTGAGCCCGTTCTTTCGTGCTGAGAGACTGCTTTTCGCTCATTTTTTCAAACAATAAATTTAACTGAATTTGACTAAAACACGATTTTGCAAACATTTTATTGAGCAGGAAATAAAAAAAAATTCATACCGAGAACACAATAGCATAATTATTCATTATGGCACAATAATACCGATTACTCATCGAGATATGAGCATTTAAACCTACATGTTGCGTTTTTTGGAAAGTGTTTCTGAACTTTTGTCGCAGACTGCGATTAGAACATCAATGGGTTATTTTTCTACACCGATAAAAATACGCTTCCTACCATTTTAATTCTACTCGTTTTCTGGAAAAAAAATCTTTCAACTTCTTATTAGGCATATTATTTGCTTTTTAAAGATGTTCTCCTGGATGAAAATAATGTTAAGTATTTTGGTAGGTTTATAGTAGTATCAGGGACGGTATTGCATGTATATTAACCAGTCGGTCTGCCCCAAAAAAGTAATTTCCAGACTTTCTGCGATTTACCAGACATCGAGCAAATTTTACTTGCAACTAACTTGTCGATATTCAAAGTTTTTATCGCTTGTTTATTTTTCGACGAAATAAGCATTATAATATTTATGAAAATGTGACTAAAAATAACACAGAAAAAAGAAAACACGATGAGATTAATTTAATTAGTTTTCTCAAGAAGTTAATACTTTTAACATTAAGATTTAAGACAAGAAAATAAGTCTTTTGAAAAAGCAAGTATTTCCGCCTTTCCGCTTCATGTCAATTAAACAACAAACATTTATGACAATAATTATCAAAAGCGAAAAATTAAACTTCTGGCATAAGTGTTTCTAAAACTTTCTCTGGCAATAAAAATATTTTTCTCTTCAGATACCAATTGGCATATTTTAAGATATCTGTTTTACATATACATTGTGTTTACGCGGATTTAATTAAGACATAGGAATTGAATTTCGCAATTACGCGGACCGTCCAAATTATAGCAATATTGCAGTATCAACTCAAGCAGTTGGTACTTTTCTTGACCTTCTTTCAATGACCAAAAATTCATTAATGGTTTTTAATGTTTCTTTTGAAGAAGGTTTTCTCGTTAATTTGAAGCCCACAGGAGTTCTTTAGTAGAACTATCACGACAACAGGAGATGTACAAGTCAGAGGGTAAAAAACTAAAACATTTACCAATTAATTTTGTAATTAACTTAATGAAAGATTTAAAGAGTTAAGTGCCTGTTAATATATTAGATCTGTATCTTTTTAAAAGCTAAACATGAAAAAATCCATGTCGAGTATAAAAAAAAACTCGGAATGAATTTTTAAGGCACTGAAATTGTCGAAATTTTTGCAAAAATTTGAAACATAATTTAAATCTTTCTCCATCAAGTTAACCAATCCTTTACAAATTGTGTCGAAACGTAAAACAATTCCAATCGATACTACCTGGTCGTTAGCTGCACTATTCAGTTTTGTTTACTGGCAAAAATGCTAGAGCAATTTAATTAAATTCGCCGAGCAATATGTTGCCGGAAATTGCTCTGCCTACGCTAAAAATAGAACGCAATTTCAGCGATAAAACAAAAAAAAAGCAAACTGTATTTTGCCTTTCGGAACCAAAGGTTCAACATAAAGCCATGCTTGTGGCAAGACTTTCTTTCGGTCATTAACTAGTAATTTTTTTCTCAAACCGGTAATTCAACGCTCGTATGGTCATGATGTTGTGGAAAGAGCAACTGTTATTTATAATTGCAGTTGGTTTTGATTTCGTTTGGTTAGTCTCACTTCATCAGAGCAAACAACTTTCGCACAACATAAAGAAAACGACTTTTACATTTAAGCAAAATAACTGATAAGGAAATTGTCTAAGCCTTGGGCTACATTTAGCAAAGCTACCTATATTTGATTGCTTAAGGAATTTGTGCAAAAATGTTACCAATTGCAAAGCAATTTTTTCCTGTAGTGTTTAGCCGAATATGGAATAGAAACAGAAAAAACATCGCAGAAAATTTCTTTAGCTATATTTCGAATACTATCACTCGTTTATGTAAACAAATCAGTTTAAATCGTATATCAGTTTGTTTCGAACAATTTAAATTAAACTTAAACCTATGTTATTTATTCTTGTTTGAAGAAAACTAATTTTTCTTATATTTTTTGCTTGTACCTCAATAATTTCCGATAAACTTTCGATAAACTTTGATATCACAGTTTTTTTTTAATCGAATTATTAAAATTGACTTTTTTGGACTAGAAGGCATGTAAATATTTGTGTTTTCTCAATAGAATAATGACATGAACTCTTACCAGTATCTCTACTGTACAACAACATAAGCGTTCGTCATGGTGGCATATAAACAAACATATAGGTTACCTGCAAAACGGTCTCAAATTTTTTTTCTTTCTCTTCCCAAATCTGCGTCGACCGTCGAACAGCTTGACGTACAGTTCAAGTGTCAAACTAAGTCATTTTAAACGAAGTAATCGAAGGTTTGATATGTGTAGATGGTACGACAAGACGGTGCAAGTTATTATCAGCTCCGACGGCGTGCAAGGCTTATCCTACGAGCATTCCGCCTCCGAAGGGATTGCTGTTATCACGCTAATTGAGTATTTGCTCAAGTACATGTAAGTGAAACAAATTTGAACATTTGCTCAGAGCATTAAAAACAAGGTTTAAAGCAAGCGTCAGCGCCCGCATACATGCGTTCGTTTTGACGCATTTTTTAAGTAGTCTGGATTCCTGCCCTGCATGCTTTCGTCAATGCTAAAATCATCAATTTTTTGAGTATTTCTTTGTCATTGTGAAGTCAGATTAACTTTTGATCAACAGTGCTGATTACAGTGATTAAAATCTTTTTCTTAATACCACTTAATAATGTGTACACTGTAAAGTGTAATTCGATGCCAAGCTTATTTCAAACTTTCTCAGGTGAAAAGATTTTTTGAGATAATTTCATATTCTTTGTTTATTTTAAAGGTCGCCCAAATCTTTTTTCACTTCAAAAGATATCTTTGTGGGCATCGGACATTTTGCAAATTGCTTTATGATAAAAATTGACGAAATTACACCAATGTTTATATAGTTTAAAGTGGGCTTAGCCCAACCTATTGTACCAATACAACCGACTAAAAGAGTTACCTGTTGAATTTAATAGGAATCCCGACGGGTTAACCGGTCAAAAAAGGCGTGAAAAACAGTTGAGGCGTGTTTTAAATGTAATCTACTATGAATCAAAAACACACTAGTGATTTCAAGATATGTAGCGAGTTTACTAAATCAGTGAAACGCTACGCTCTTCTATTCTTGGAGTTTTTTAGAAAATAATTTTGTTTTACAACGCACGGCTTATAATAGCTATCGGCTAATTGTACATGAATGCCAAAAGTAATCCCAGAGAATGAACTTTGATTGATAAAGCTCATACAAAAAAGCAAAAACGAAATGTAAATGCTTCACAAACACAATTTCAAATATAGCCCAAAAAATTTGCAAGCGCAATTAAGCTATAGTGACCCGCATAGGCCGCCGATGTTTTTCTTAAACTGAAATGAAAAATAAAAGGCTTAAAAAATTAAAAAGTTATTGATTACTTAAAACCTTTACCATGTTTTGAATAATCTCTGTGCGTTTGCAGGCTAAGAAAAAAGAAAAAAAGTTTTTTAATTATAGCTTAAGAACGACTTGCAAAGAACACTTCAAAATAGGTAAAAGTGACGTAAAAGTCAATAGTTTGGGATTTTATTTATAGCCTTGACGGCTCCAATATAACTAACTACTCCTAGATAAATCGTGTTATATAAACTAGTCCATATTAAAGTTTTAATTGCTTATCATAATTATTTATATAAAACGAATGAACTGTACTAGCTACATGAAAAAATAAGCAGTTTTTTAAACTTTTTTTATTGTTTACGGTCATTTGCAATTTACCTACCGGCATCTTCGCTTCCTTGTAATAATAATAAAAATAAGAAGCTAAATCAGTTTAATCACTTTTTTTGTTATTATTTATGAAACTTTGTTGCAAAAATCCAAAGAAAACAAGAGCAAAATATACGAGGATTTGTCCTGGAATCTGGTTCAATGAGAGGACAAAAGCTAATTTTTGTGTCATTAGTGGATCATACAAAAAACATAACAGGGAAAAAATAAAGAAAAAACAAGACAGACAAAATCTAATCCACTTTGACATAGGTTAATCTCAAAAACATCATTGGAAAAAGTTTATTTTTAAATGAGAAGCATCCTGTCCTAAAATAGTTACAAAACAAATCATTTTTCTGTTAGATCAGTTCAAGAATCAAAGGGTGTTCCTCGCTCTACCTCAATTAAAAAGCTGCCAGAGCCCAGAAGACTGGAATGGAACATTTCCTGTCGAGTCTCTGAGTAAGTTGATTACAATCATGTTCCGACAACTCAATTAAAAAATTTACTTGTTTTTACTAAAGATATTTGTCTCATCGCTAAATATTTGATTGCGGTGTAATCAAATTAGCCGAAGGATCAAAATAAGTTTACGCTAAGCTTTGCGTTTGTGTTGTGGGGATTAAACATATCTGCCTGAAATTTTATTAAAATATCTTAAGCTTTAATCATATTCTTACAATGAACATTGAAAAATTAAAAAGCTTTTTACTCTTGGCAAGAATTTGATTTAAGTTTTATTAGATAAATAAAAAAAATTAGATTCACTTAACGGCAGAGCAACAGATAATACAAAACTTTAAAGATCTTTAAAGTATAAAAAATTTTTTATAAAATAATATTTGGTTTAGTTTTTCTTGCTTAATTCAAAAGCAAATAATTACCACCCTTTCCAACTCAAAGAGAATTTACCGCAACACATTTGAATAAAATATTATTTTCGTTTAAAAACGAAACAAAACATTGAGGTTGTGTTAAAAAAACGTGTAACATCATCCATAATTTTAAATGTAAATTTCTAACGCAATCTACGATCTCAAAGATGAGAAAAATGTTTATAGTTAATAAAACTCAGGTAGTGCTTAAAATTATTTAAAAATAATTTTTGCTGATTTTAGAAATAAAACTTTTAATACTGAATGAAGCTTTATGATAACAGCTAAAATAGCAATAAAATTTTAACAAAAAAAAGACAAAACATTTATTTCATCAAGTAGAGCCAAGAAAGCATAAAGTTAATTTTACAAAAAATTTTGAATGAAGAAGCAAAATTTTTTGTTTTTGTTTATTTGTTCATTCAAAATTATTTTTGTAAGGCTTGATGGTAAACAAAAGAATTAGTACAGTCGAAGTAGTGAAATCACATTGTCAAAAGCATAATAGAAACATGTGCAAGTACAAAAAAAATTTTTTCCGACCCTCTATCGTATTCTGCCGTAGAATATTTTTTCTGTGGAATCGCAAAGAAAAATTTGCACTCATGCGAAAGGATATTCTGCTGATTACGTCGGCAGTGTGCTTGAATCATACCGAATTTTTTGCTACTTTTCTTCTTGCATTGCATACGTATGCTTGAAGATGTCTCATCCGGACAAATTAAACTGCTCCAGCTCTTGGCTATTGACGTTTGCAGTGGAGTGAAGCAATGCTTTTGGTTTCATCATCGGCTTAAGCATCGGACTCCAACTCCATAAGTCCGACCAGCGATGGATCGCCGCCCGCGGTAGTTGGTGGACCGTGTATTTTTACAGGAATCGGAATCACCATCAACTTTCCTGGTCATTCTATGTCAGTCGCATTTTGCTGAGCATAATTTTTACTGGTCCTGCTTGGTGTTAATGTACCAAGAGTGATTTTTTTGAGTTCTATTCAAGATGCAAGAAGCTCCAATCCCTAGATGTGTGTGAGTAAGCACAAACAAACAAACAAACAATTTATGGTACCGAGCGTCGGTTTTAATTATGACCTTCATAGTAGTAGCTTTGATTAAACTCCTGCCTCCATCACATTCTTGTGCCTTGAGAAAGAAACTTTACATTATTTCCTTTACATCACTTCCTTTGTCTGGCGGTTAGCCTGCACTGTAAAGAAAACTGTAGCGCCTACAATTACACGCTAATTTTGTTGCTTATTGATGAATTTATTTGTATTATTTTGTGCGTATCGTTAAAATAAAATTATCTACCGGTAAAATCTTCTTTGATTATATGAGTGTAGAAGCTTTTAATATTTGCTAAATTTTGCAAAATTTCTTTGATCTTGCAGCAAAATTTTTTACAGTGTTTAGAGAGCAATTAATGGTTTTTAAAAAAACTCAGTCGAGAGTTATACTTTTTTATCACCGATAGCAGGTTGAGGAATCACGTGACAGTTGCAAAAAGTTTGACGCCTCTGTCGTTGTGCTGAGAGACAAGAAAAGAAAACAGTTGCTATAACATGATTTGAACATATCTTGCCGTTTTTCAAAGAAAATGTTTAATCAGTCTAATGGTTCTTCTCCTGAACCCGACGGCGAAAATTTTGGTTTGGTTTGTATGGATCTGTCAAATTTATGACAGTGTGACCAGCAGTACTAACTTCCTAGCGTTAGGGCAGTACTACATGGTTGGGTTGGGCTGACCAGTTGCATTGCAGCAAACACGTGACCCCAAAGCTGAGCACGCTTCTCTGCAAAGTAAGTACTACAAAAGTTAAGGATTTTTGAACTATAAGAAGTTTCTAAAAAAAAACGTTTCATGACTATCTCAATTTTTAAAGAGCGGCATCACGAAACAACTTATTAATTTTGTCGAATAATCCTGAAAGCGATTGAAATATAAGAACCAGACATTCCGTTAAAGTTAAAATTCTTTCTTCCTATTTCAGCTTGACAAATTGTCACAAATATTTCCTTTGCTCTTCAAATCATAAAACCTACCGTCTTACTTTCCTTCTTGAAAGTAGTTTAATTTTTAAATTAGTTAAGACGTATAATTTATTCTGACAAATTATTAAATAAAATAAGATTAGCCATGTAGATCCTCGCTTTAATCACATTATTCACTCTGCATTGCAAAGCTATTTTCTATTTTAATGCTTTTTGATGGATTGTTGACGTAGGTTAGCCGGAACAGCTTGTTTTTGAACTCGCTAAAAAACGGATAAGACGTAATTGAAAACTGGATTAAATTCGAACAATAAATGTTTCAAATAGACAACAAAATTAATCTAAGCAATTCAGTCAAATATTTATTTTCTTGAAACAAATTTTTTACTAAATTTTTGTTCGTAGAATCAAATTCTACAATTTTTGCTGGATTACAGCATGCAACTTGACAAAACGTCAAAATTCAGGCAAAATATTACGAATTAAAAATTTTTTAAAGATTTAGATTAGGCTAAACAATAAATATCAAGTGTAATATTGTCAAAGGCAAAACCAATATATACATACAGAAAGGAAAAACTTTCAAATATTTTCAATATGAGTCAGGCAAAAGCAATTAATTATTTTGTTAAAATCAGGAAAATCGGCATAATTGTTTTGAATTGATCACTGCAACTAAAGTTTAATAAAAAAAAAAAGTTGACAAAATATAATTTGTTACAGCTGGATTCTACTTTAGTCATTTAAATTTACTGCTATTAGTGATGGTTCACGAGCTAATTAGAAACGTTAAATTGAACATCGATTTTGAAGTGCTTCGCAAAATATACAACACGATTTCACTATCCGCTGATTCTTCTAAACGTATACTATTGGCAAGTAAATAGTTAAAAAACATAAATTTAAACCAGTGCTTTAGCTTTGCATCACATAACAATAAAGGAACTGATTTTAACTTTTTATAGTTGAGTTGAAGGAAGTTACGATTGGTGCGGATACGCGTGTGAGATACGGATATTACTTCGTTTTGTAGCAAAAATAAAACCAAATACGGTTACTTTTCTACCATAACTTAAAGCCTCTTAATTCCAATAAAAAAACTTTGAAACATTTTTAAATGATCAATTAATGAGATCATATCATACGCAAATGGTAAATGTTAAACAATAGCGAATAGATCACAAAAATAATCAATAAAAGTCCCAGTCTTTACTTAATCAAGGAAATATTAATTTATCGATGATCGAATCAGCTTTAGGAAACCGGAAGTAACATCGTTTAAACCGGAAATAAAACAAAAATTACAAAAACATAACAGTAAAAAATACTTTTCCAAAAGTGTATGCTAATTGGTGATTCTTATATCTGAAAACGTAATATTTTTTTCAAAAATTGTTTCAAAAAGAAATGTAATATTAAACAAGGGCTCAATACTTCGTATAGGTCGCAAATAAAAGAGCTCATACCATTTTTTAAATTCATTAAGTAATACCAAAATAAAATTCAACTTCGGTTTTACAAACAAACTATTTTTTTGTAATTAAGATTAGGCAACATTTAAAAGAAGTTTTGCTTTTTGATTTAACGTTCTCTAGCAATATTTTTCAAAGCCTTCAACCACAAAATTCTTTTTATTTTCAAATTTTCTTTTATTTTGTTTGACTACAGATTAGTCTGACTTTTCTTGTTGTCGGGAGGGTGAATTTGAGGTACCGAGCACCCCCTCAATAGTTGATGTACTGGGAGTTCAACTCCTGCTCTCTCCGTTTTATTATGCCCTTGAAAAAGAATCGTATACAGTCTTTTGCAAAACAGTTGTAACAAGCTCTTTTAAATTGCAGTCATATTATTTTGTAAAAAATGGAAAGTCCAAATAAGACTTTTCTGGACAGCAGCATCTTGTTAGCATGTCAGCAGTATTCAAACAGCAACATCTCGGTATGTTTAGTAGTAGCTCGTTGTAATATCTTGACCTTTGCACTAAGTTTGCTTCCAGGCTCCGTGCTCCTTCCAGGCTTCGTTGTAACTATGCTTCCAGGCTCCGTGCTTTTGTGCCTGAGACCGGTGCCACGCCTGTTGGGATGGGCTTACCCCGAGCGGGTTGGGTTAAGCTCAACCGCCTGCGGACTGGTGTTGGGCGATTCCATTCGTCCATGCACAAATGGGGTCTCGCTCCTTCACCGAATTGCGAGTGTGGCGCCTCTGAAAAAACCGCAGACCATGTTCTAACAGCGTGCCCTATACATCGGGCACCACATGGAGCACGAGGTCTGACGGTTTTGGATGACGAAACTTGATGCTGGCTTAATGACATCACTGCCAGCATCTGATCCAGGCAGTGCAGCAGTCTGGGGTAGTAAAAGGATAACCCTCGGCCCCAGTTCTGTTTGTGTCTGACCTGGAGTGGATACCCTTCAAACGACGACGACGACCTTTGCACTAAGTTTAACGCCTTTGGCGTTTTGCTATAAATTAGGAGAGCAAATAACAAATACGATGCTTTACATCTTTCCTTTAATTTAGGTTATGGAAATACTATACGTCGACTGTGTTTATGTGAGAATAGCTAGACGAAGGACGTTGTGCCAGGCCATTTTGTTTACTTCTCTATTTTTATTTTCCTCACAGACATTAATCCATAATTTGCTTTATACCACAGGCTATAGACAGTTACGAACCATTTTAACATCAAGACGAACACGAGGTTAAAGAGCGAAGTCACGTTTTTTCTCGTTGTCATAAAACAGTTGTTGAAGCTAGCGTAAATTTTATGTTTAATTACCCTCAAACTTAGACTGAAACTTTAAATGCGATTAAATACACAGACACTTACAAAAAGCTCCTTCTCGTAACGCCCAACAACTAAATAATTATGACTAATTAACGATGAGGAATTGCGTGACGCGTCACGTCACGTTACAATTAGGGTTCAAACAGTGATTTCAGGAGGATATACGTAAAATCAGTCTTTAAAAAATATTTTTATAGAAAAAATAGTGCGGTATATATATTGTAGGCAAACAGCGTGAATCCATTCAAAAAGTTTTCGTAACGAATCTTTGCAATCGTACAATGAAAGTCACTCAAATAAACTGAGAATCAAACTCCAGTCCTTGCGCTTTCAAGTCAGAGTGTGCTATTCTTGTGACGTAAATTATAATTGTACAATATCAATAATACAGTTGAATATTATAAATAAATTCTTTCAAATGGTTAAAAAATTTTTTGACCATTGAAGGAACATATGATTATGCGGTTTACAAAAAATTGTTCGAAAACAGTTGTTCGAATTACTATTGCTTGGACTGAGAATTGTTCAAAAAATAACGCTATATGCAGTTGTCTAAAAATATTTATTCTATAAACGCGCACTTTGATTTTTTTAATGAATACCTAACTTTAACTCTAATCCTAACCCAACTCTAACCCTAACTCTATTGTTTGTAAAATCTTTGTTTTTGTTTTTGAATAAATGTTAATTCGAACAACTGTTTTCGAATAATTATTTTGGGACAATTGTCCGGATACGTGATTATGCATAGCCTGTTACGTAAAAAAACAAGACTTGTATAAAAACAAGCTCATCTGGTGATATACAGTATTTTATTATTTGAGTGGTTTTAAAAGCCTGTAAAAATGATACCTAAATAGGGTACTTAGAGATCATTGAATAAAAACCGGTGTTTGCCCGATGACCTTATTTTTGCATGTATATCAGACAGTCATTAGTTTGGCGTTTGTTTCAATGACAAAGTTCGGATATTGTGTGTTGTGATCGAAATTTTACACAAGATTTAATTAGGTCAATCAAGTTTGCTCTCACGCAAGCCAGAGCAATGGTGGAATCCTTAGATTTGGAGATTTTTCGGTTCAAAGATTATGGAAAAGAGTTTATTAAACGGCAAAATCTCAGTCCAGACGCTTTTGTTCAAGTTGCTCTTCAAGTTACTTATTATAAGTAAGTTTAAAATGCTTCGAACTAATAACTTTTTCTATTTTTCTAGATATAGGCTTTGACATCTAAATTCAAAGAAAAAAACACTTTTTTAAGCGTGTTTAGTTTATAATGTAATGGACTTAATTTGAATCATAGTTGAAAACCATTCTATTCTATTTTTGTACAAAAGTATTTTTTGAAAAACCGTAGGTAGCTCGTAGCGATTACCTTAAATGAAGTGGTCTGTGATAAAAAAATTTTTCTAATGTTAAAAAAAAATTCTGATTTAACTATACGAAAGATTTGAAGATATTGCAAAACACTTGAAACTAAATATGGAGAACGTTTGAAGTCTAAAAATTTCAAGACACGTTTTTTTAGTCTAAAATGTTTTTAGTCTCTTCATGTCTGTTTTAAAGTGCATACGGTTTCTGAGTCATTAAATTGTTGCATACTTTTGGGCTTGATGCAAGCTGTTAGATTACTTCATAACGTCACGGTAAAAACGAATAGTATCAATCATAGTAAATGGAAAAGTTTAATTACAGTTTTTTTTATAAAATGATATATTTCATTAACATTACAGATGTAACAAAGAATTGTTTGTTTCTTAATCTGAAATTTTATCTCCTTACAATTTTCCACGTTTTTTTTTTACTTTGTCATTTCCAATTATATCAAAGACCAAATTCTTCGAAGAAGATTCTTTTTAGAAAAAAACACCTCCGACAATTGACCTGGTTGTAAAACTTAAAAAAACAAGTCGGACATAGGATCATTTCTAAGAGATTACGTGAGCCGAAGATTCGGCCGTTCCTGAATAACATAAATTCGACTCAAAATTTGAAAATGTGAAAATTCTCTAACTAGTTGTGTTTGGAAGGGGAGGGTTATGTGAAACGGTTTGAATAATTTTTTTTAGGATAGATCTTCGCGCGCGCGTGCAAAAATTAAAGGAGAAACTTAATGTAGGTTGTATTGTAATCAATATATTTACCTAATGATCTGACAGTTTTTTCACCTAGACACATTTTATTATCAGATCTAAATCAGCAAAAAAACTCTATATTAAGTAAGTGACAATGTTTCTTTGCCATTAGCTAGTTTTAACTTTGATTAAATGGCAAAAGCGGATTTACAAATTGAAATTGGCAAAAGTTAAACTTCCGTTTCTTAATCTTCTCCTTAGCTTTCAAGCATTACATAAACCGACTTTTTTGTAAAAAGCAAACTCGTAATAATTACCAGATCATCATCTGCGCTTCTAGCAAAAGTTGTTTCTAGACTTTACAAGGGGCTTGTGTCGACTTATGAAAGTGCATCAACCCGTCGATTTCGCGAAGGAAGGGTGGACAACATCCGGGCCGCGACTTTACAGGCGCTCGATTTTGCGCAACGGTTGAATGAGCAAGGCTTGGGTATCTCACTTCGAAACGTAGGTTTACGTGGTAATGTAATCGTTTCCTATTGAAATACTTGACTGAGATCGAGTGGTTAGTATGGTATTTGAGGCATGCATAGGATCATTTTTGATCCTACTTCTTCGACACATTTGTGGTTTAGGAACCTCAAAATATTCTGCTTAATTTGATTTAAAAAATCTGAGAAATAAAACTTTGGACTCATCAAACACTAATATTACCATATAATCAAACACAAAAAGAATTAAAATTAAAACGTTTAACGTGATTAGTTTTTTGCTTTATTCTTGAAATTTATATTCCAATAGGCTACAAGTAAAGTCTTCAGCTGCTTGAAGTTGCCGAAGTGTCAAATACAATCAAAATTTTTACTGCTTAGTGATGCACTAAATGCATTTAAGTTATTTACCGAGGGCAAAAAATCTTGTTCTTTTGTTTTGAATGCAAACTAATTTGTGTGGCACAGTGCAATCTTTTCTATAAAATTTTTCTTTTTTTTTAGAAAATAATGGGGCGAAAGTTAAATTTTACTTTCGTTGTTTGTTGATGTTTGTTATATATATAGTTTAAACTTTTTATTGTGAATTTCTGGTAAATGGTACAAGAAGCTTTTGGTAAACTAAAAAAAGATAAAGATAAAAGCGACTTGGTTTTTTGCCTTAAAATTTCTATTTATTTATCTAAAACTAAATCACGAATTCCGTGCTGTCATGTACCAAAATTTAATTTAACAATAACGTAGTTCCTCCATACAAATTTAAAAAATTTTAGCAACAAAACCAGGTCCTTTTTAAGCATAAAAAATTTATTCTTTGCAATAAAATTGGTGCTATGTATAGCTTTTATAATAAAAGAAATTTCTTTTTATTCATGAAAAACTACAAAATCGATTTTTTCTACTTAGGATCCTCATAAAATGCAACTTCTTCTCAAAGCGATAAAAGCCCAAGCTGACTTTACTATTTCAGCAATCACAGGTCACGGAATCGACTGCCATTTACTTGGTTTGAAAATGGTGAGACTTAATATAAAAAGATGGAGGAAAATTTTTTAATAGTGAAACTTTTTTAAAACGTAACAGATGGCTGAGGAAATGGGATTAGATATCCCGGAGATTTTCACCGATCCTTCTTATGACTTGTGCAACTATTTCCAGTTATCAACAAGTCAGGTAAAGTAAAGCAGCTACCGTTTAATTCAAAAAATTTTGAACTGTCCCAATTGAAATTAAACTATAGTTTAACTCAAATTGCGACAACAACACTTGGAATAATATGTTTAAGTGCTTGGTCGTCTGCGCTTTGACATCTAATAGAAAGAAAAACTGTTTATTTTACATTCCCAAAATTGTAAAAAAAAGAAAGTCTGATGTTGGACAAATTATTCGCAAAAACGTCAAAAGCTGTTTGACGTCATCATTTTGTATTGCTAATCGGATTTGCGACTTAACCGATAAAAATAACAGACAATTTCCTTTTCATAGATTCCTACCAACACTGATTCTTTTATGTGCTACGGACCTGTGGTCCCAGACGGATACGGAGTGTCCTATAATCCACACCGGGAATCAATCGTGTTTTGCATTTCATCTTTCCGGACTTGTCTTGGAACGAATTCTAGTAAATTCGAGAGTGCGCTGAAAGAAACGCTGCTTTCTATGAAGAAAATTTGCCAGGAATGGAACAATCGCCGTTCGGCCAGTTCCGGTAAGCGGATAAAAACTTGGCCGGAAGTGGTCAAAAAATAAGTTTCTCGTATAAAGATGTTTTACGAATATTTTGGAAAGTCGAAAGGTTTTAAACACAAGTTAACACTAACTTAGGCAAATTTTAAGTTAACATTTACCTAAGTTAAGTCGTCCGAAATCGATAATAATTACTCTATTATCAAGGTGGTTCCAAAATCTACTCGCTTACCTTCTTTCCAACGCCTCCTAGAAACATAAGATAAATACGGCTTTCTTAAATTTTGAAACGGAAGTGACGAAATATAATCGCAAAGCTTTTGTTTGTTGATGTTTAGTTTTAATGAATTTAGTGATATTTCTTTGTTTTTTCCAACATTTACAAAAGTGATATTAAGACTTGTTTTTGATCATAACGTAAACAAATTCCCTTTCCGCCAAGAAACATCGAAAAGGAAATTATCACGTTTACCATTTAATTAACTTATCATGTTTGTTACAAAAATGTCTTATTAAACTATGACATCATTCCCCTATAAATTTGTCAACATTTAAATGGCGTCAACACAACACAAACCATTGATGCTAAATTATTTTTTTGTAAAATAAATCAAAGCTAGCGTTATTTTGCAAACCGTGTTTGGCGATAAGGCCAATCCTTAAAAAAAGTCATATTGTCAAAAACTATATTAATTGTCTTGGTCAGCAATATTCTATTTTTATCAGTGAGGATCGAACTGACTATAAGTTATGCAACTTGAAATATTTACATTTCCATTTTAAAAAAATGTAATTGATGAAGACTATTGTACTTGCGAAAAAAATAATAAATTGCGTATTTTAAAAGTCGCAAACAACCAAACAAGAAAATTACCAATATTAACATTTATTTTAGTTTTTTTCTAATAGCTGAGTTAGATAACCAGCTGCTTCATCGTTTAGCTTAATGGCATTTACTTTGCAAAAACAAGGTGTGTTTTAATTTTTTATACTGATTATTGTCGGCTATTTCAAGAACCAATTTTTGTTGAGATGAAACGTTAAAATGGCGAATTAATTGGAGGAAAAGCACTCTGAATTTGGTGATTACCGTAAAACTTTTAAACCAAAGTTATTGATTTTTTTAAATATGTCGAATGATTACGTCGGCGACGTGGCGTAATGGTTAAAGCGCTCTTGTAAATTTAAATTAAGAATTCTAAGTTTGCTACATGCTTAAGCACTTTTTGCTAATAGCTAAGAAATTTCCATTACAATATAGGCCTAATATAAAAAGCAAAATATGTAATCAAGTTATGAGAAAAGTTGTGAATTTGTTAAAAGGTTCGTTCGATTAAAATTGGTAGAGATTAATTCAAATTTAATGTTTTTTGCCCCACAAGTCATGAACATGAATTTATCATTACTTGCAACCTACATCACCAATAGCCGTTTATTACGGCCGACGGGACCAATAGGCAATCTACATTTTTGCACCCATGCAGGTCAACTTTGTGTGTTGCTACGTGCCAATTATGATGACGTACAAGGTGAAAATGCTGAAGATTTTTTTAGTAAGAAGAATGGTGTTTGTTGCGCCACCCACTATGTCAACGTCACAGAGATATAATCAGATACAAGGGACGTTAAGTGTGAACTGTCTATTCGACAAAAGACAAACTGACGCATACGTAGATACAAGCATGAACAACAAAAAAGATTTGAGTTTTTCAAAGAAACGTTTTTGATTCATAAAGAAAATAATAAAAAAAGTACGTCGTAAAATGTCATAACGTAATAAAAACGCCGTACACTTATATCAAGTGACTCGTGCTATTTAACTGGACAGTCGTACTTTGCGTCTTTTTCAGAGAGAATCGACAACCCGAGCAAAGTCTCATTGCATCGGCGAATGCGAGGTTGCACGTCTTCCGGAAACGAAACGGCGCTGCGAATTGAACCCGAAAAGCAAAAACAAGGCAAAAGTCAAAATACGCCTATCCAAGTACTAATTAATCAAAGAGTCAACGAGAAAAAGAGATTGTTGTCGCGGCACAAAAGCTTGAACATCATTCGATTGAATCGACAAGGTTGGTTTCGTCGTGGAATCACACGCCTGTCTTTTTATGTTGCCATAAAAATATTTTACTTTTTCTCTTTGACGTTGATTTTGCTCCAACTATTTGCTCATTGCTTGATAAATGCTGTTGCTTCATGTTGTTATTTGAAGCTTTTTTTTTGACCGTAAATGACCCTTTGAGATCTAAATATAAAATAAAACAACATTTAAACCTCTCGATCAAGGTTAGCACGAGGTTTTTAAAATTATAGGCCGGAAAAATTATAGCCGGAATACATCATTTGTTGTTGCTTTTGAATTCCCGGCATGACTACGAGTTAGCTTGTGGCCTTTCATATTCGAAAGGTATTGATATCGAATCTCAACACGTTTTTTTAGATAGGACATAAGTTCATATAAGAGAGAGATTTTAGTCTGGTGACATTTGGTTGAGTAGAAGCACCTTAATATTTGGTTAC
Source organism: Diplosoma virens (assembly GCA_963680785.1). Classification (NCBI taxonomy): domain Eukaryota; kingdom Metazoa; phylum Chordata; class Ascidiacea; order Aplousobranchia; family Didemnidae; genus Diplosoma; species Diplosoma virens. Next base: position 14,978,126 of record OY796897.1, read on the forward strand.
ATACCCCTGTAGTTATAACACGAACACTTTAAAGTTACTTTCTTTTCAAAAACAAAACTGTTGAGATGGCCTTTGGCTAAGAATGCAACAATGTATTTAACGATTAGACAATTAACATTAAAAGCTGCTGTTTATTTGCCAATATAACAACAATCAAACTTATTGGAAAAAATATCAGTTACCTACAAAACACCGTACTGGGAGTGTCTTATAAATTAGTTGACAAATATAAAAGTTGCACATAGGAGATTACGGATACTTTCAAATATCAAAGTAATTACAATTTTCTGAAAATGATTGAAAGATTGATGATTTTTTTGAAGTTTCTAAAAATATGCCTTAATAACTTGCCCCGCTTTACAATTGCAATTCTTAATAAAGTCACACAGACCCTATGCGGAAATCCTTCCATACAAGCAAATTCCTTTCTGATTACGTAAACGTTTTTAGACTTAATTTTATCCACAACACGTCAATGATAAAGATGACCCTCGCAGTATTCCTGGATCGTTCTCCGCTTTTTTAATGTCATGCTATTACTCAGAAGCATATGATGAAAAGACGCAGTGTGCATGACCTGCTCCGGCGGTTGCTTCTCAGAAAAACGAAGACCGAGAAACCTTCTTTTATACTTGTAATGTCAATGCAATAATTTTTCAGCCCACCGTGAAGCTTCAAAAACGAGCGAAGTTCCCCTTCCACAAAACGTCAAACTGAGCCGGCGCTACAGTGATGTGACCTGCAAGATCGACCTAAAGGCATCGCATCAATCAAGTTTGTCGCCTGATTGGGTCGAGGTTCTGAAGCGCGAAAACGTCGAATTCATCTGAGGCGATTTGCTTCGTCTTTTCATGTTTACGTTCGCCTGGAAAATTTTGATGTGGTAAAAGATTACTGTTATGATCCGGTCGAAAGACATTGACGCTTCGGTACTAGTCATTTCAAAAATTGTGGTTTTGTAATTATGTTTTTGGGTCTTTTCAAATAATCAAAACGTTGGCTATCTCAAGTAGAAGCACGGTATTTTGATTTTCAAAGAAAATACGATTTTTAAACAATACCGACAAGAAGACAGGTTTCAAACTTTTTTTAAAGCAAGTTAAAAATAAATACTTAAAATTTCATTTCGTATCTATCATAGAGTATTTAATTTCTTGATTTTCTTTTAAGATTTTACTTGTCTTTTGACCAGACAAAACTTTACAACTAAAATGTACAATAATTTGCCGTTGTCAAACTTGTAATATTAAACATTTTACAGCAAATTTGTCGTTTTTAGTTAAATTTAAAGAAAAAATTAAAGTTGAAGTGGCCATTAAATTTTGTGCAACAATAATTATTCTGAAAAATAGTAACCTATGTCAGATAACAAAATACAAAATAAAAAAAACAAAAAATTTTTTGTTTATAGAATAACACCCAAGTTGTTATCAAACTTTTTATATCTGTTAATGTTTCTTTTAACATTACTTAATGTTTTCACTCTTATGTAACGCAATTATGCGTCATGTATAAAAAAGCTACCTAAAATTTTGCTTGTTGTTGATATCTAAAGATGGTACGTTTATAAACACAGTCGTGAAATGATATCAATAAACACTTTTTGGAAAATTTTTATAAGGAAAAAATGCAGCCTATTTTATTGCAGTCTAATCAGAAGAATTACGTTTTGCATTATGCAAGTGCCTGTTATAAAGCAAATAAACCCGCTGAAGAACATAACTTTTTTGATATGGTTGTTTGAAGCACGTTATTTCATTGATTGCTGACCAAAAATGCTTCCAAAATATTGCGTAAATTCATTATGATTATACGATAAATTATATAAGGAATAAATTAATTCACTCCGAACCGAGTTTGAATTGTTTTTCCCAGATATTCATCTTCACGTTTTACTGTTATGATGATACGTGGTACTTTTGTCTGACCTAAAAACTGTTGTAGGAAATTGCGAGGCGCTTGAACAATTTCTGCGATTGTATAAGAGCATTGAAAAAATTTTTTAAATTTTTTCATGGAGTGCACAGTTGAAACAATTTCTGAGTTATTCATACAAATATTATTTTTAGTTCATTGCAAAAAAATACAGTCAAAAATTGTTTAAAGTACAGAAAGTTAAAAAAAATTGTTTTGGAATAAAACTATCAGCCAAAATATTTATATGTTTTATTACTACATAAAAAATTCAAAATTTTTAAATTTTTTATGTTCTAGTTTGTTTTTTACATTAAATTGAAACTTTGCGAGAAAATGTACAAAAAAATTTCTTTAAAAAAGCTTTTAGTAATGAAAACCGCTGTACTTTAAAATCTTTCAAAAAAAAACAATTTTTGTAAATCTTTTGGATGTTTTTGCAAAAAAAAGCCAAATTTTTTTTTTGAATGGAATTGATATATATAGAAAAGAAAAAAACAAATTTACTCAAAACTTGATAATTGGTAAGCCTAAAGTTTAAACCAATGCTTTTAAAATTTGTTATATGAAAAGCTGAAGCGGAAATTAAATAATTTAAAGAGCATAATAGAGGAAACAAGCTATTGTATTTTTTTGAATATATATTTTTTCAAAAACAACAACTTAAAAAAGTTTATAAATCAAACGTCATAATCATTTGTCGACCAAGTCATTTTATGATTTTGATTAATAGAATTAGCAATTTTCAGTGTCTCAAAAATAATGTGATTGTCCTCACAAGCATGCGATTGGGTAGTTAGCCTAACTTACAAGAAGCATGGGCTCTTCATATTAATGATTAGCATTAACCGCCCAGTCCACTTGATCTAAATCCAACCAAATTTTAATATAGGTTTGAAGAGGTCTGTGGAGTGTCTTTAACCGCAACAATCTGCACCCTACACAAGAGTAGGAAGTCATTTTTTTCTTCAGCTAAATTACGAGAATACTTTAAAGCTGGATCCTCTGAGATTTTTTACATCACTTCAGGAATGAAAAACGGATAATGAATAGCAATTCCCTAAATTTAATTCTAAACTTTAAGAACAAAGTTTTTGCGGCCCAAATGGAGCCTTCTGTAGAATTTGAGGATTTTCCGAAAGATTCTTAATTCTTTGACTCCGTTCAACTCAATTTACAAAACTTCTTTTTTGCGATACCCGTTTTAGATTATTAATGTGCCTTGTTTTTAGTTCATCGCTACTTATACAGACGTTTAAAGCACCGCTTCATTAAAATGCTTTTAGGATTGAAATTTAATCTACAAATCAAAAACATGAAAATTAACCGTTTTAATTATAAAGTTGTCAAAAATGTTAATCGGGCGTTTCGTTCTAAATATTCTTTAACTAACTCAATTCATTTGCAAAATCAACATGAGTTTGCGCAGGCGAACTAGAAGAGACATTAACATGTCTGTGATACAATTTTCAATGTATGATTAAGACGTCACACGATTTAAATTAACTTTTAACAGAGGCACGATACTCGGCAGCCATTTTCTATTTTTACATGATGGGCGGGGCCCTGTATGGCTCAAAAGCTTAACTTAATTTATCGGGGTGAATTATTTCGTATGTAGGTCAACAAGTGGGAGAAAAGAAAACATAAATGGATAGAAAATTTATTTAATACTATATATATTGTTGATGACACTTTACTAGTAAAGTATTCGAAATAATCCACAAAATTAAATAGAAATCAAAAAAGTGTATCAGACACAATTAACTAGATAAAACATGCACTAGGCAAATAGGGAAGAGTCTGAAAACAATACTATAAAAAATAAGGTCGTAACAACTGTATTAAAAGAGATAAAGTAAGAACAAATAAATAAATAAGAATAAATTAACCAGTGCATGACTTTTGTGTGTTATAATGATTTACCAGTGGCGCAGTCAAGCTCAACTGTAAATTTTGCTTAATTAAACAATTTTTCAAGCCAATTTTATAATTCAAAACAAAACTTTTTTCAAAATTTTCTCAAGTCTGTATTTAAAATTATTAAAAAAATAATAAAAAGGTTTTGTATTTTAATTAAGAAAATTGTGTTTATTATACAATTATAAGCAAATCAGCGACTTATTTTTGGATTTAATAATAAAGATTTAATTTTTTTCTAAATGAATCTTTCGAATTTAAGTTTTACACATAAAAATCTCATACAAAGAAGTTATTTAAAATAGTTTTCTTTTTTAATTTTTAAATTGTTTTAGTTTTGGTTTTCTATTTGCGCCAAACTCTAGTAGTTTTACACTTAGGCGGCAGACTCGGCCAGTGGCAGGAATTGAAACTTAAACTTTCTGGACTTTAATAAATCTAATTTGGCAATCGAAATTTACGTGACTAAAAAACGTTACTGACATGCTTAAAAGCTTTATTTTCTTTTTTTATATAGCGTTTGAGTCTCAATTGTGGTTTTAAATGAGCAGGTATTTGACAAGACGTTTTCATGGTGCAAAAAATCAAAAGTTTAATTAAAAGAACGGAGAGTTTATGCACTTCTACAGTGCTGAACTTATCTATCTTCAATGTACGTCTGCCATGTTCTATGAAAGTGGTAAAAAATTCAAACCAATTGGTTATACATTGTAAAGGACATTTTTTACATTTGATAGTGAGCTAAAGTTAAGTTTATTGCTTATGTTAGTTTTAAAATTTGTGTTAGATATTAACGGACTTTCTTAAATATCCTTCTTGGGTTTTTTGTCATTAAGAATATTTAACGTATATGTTTTTTTGCAAGTCTACATTTATTTATAGCAGCTTTTGTATTTTTTGTCTACGATGTAGTTTGGTAAAAAAAAGCAAAAATCAATTTTTCATGTTGCGAAGCAGTTTGCAACTTTTAAATCTTTTAGTTTTTCCTTTCGTTCAAGTATTTATAAAAGCAAATTTCTTCTTAAATTTCAATAAGTTTCCAGACTTTTTTTGTACAGGCATTTATAATTGCCGTAAACTCGAGATATTTCAGTATGTTGTTACTATACTCCTTATGAGATGATTGACCAATTTTTTCTTGTTTAGGTGCAAATTTATAGCTACAGTAGGAATTAGAGTACACCTTACTAAATCCTGATTGTCACAGCTGGTGAATTTCAAAAATGCAATCTGGACGTGAGGACACATTAGAAGAACGATATGCGATCAAGTTCTGTTTTAAACTTGGAAAAACTGCCACGGAAACGTATGGTATGCTTCAGACTGCTTATGGACCATCTTGCATGAATCGATCATCAGTTTTTCAGTGGCACAAGAGATTCAAGGAAGGCAGGGAGTCCTTGAGGGATGATGAGAGATGTGGGAGGAGTAGGGAAGTCAGAACATCAGAGATGATTGGCCAAATAAACGATTTCATGAATAGGGACCGTCAAGGAGTACTATATTGAAGTTTTAAGGGAGTTCAGGAAGACATTCGTCGGAAGAGGCCAGAACTCTTCGAATCAGGTCAGTGGCATTTCCATCAGGACAATGCCCCAGTCCACAAATCCATCCTCGTCACAGACTATTTGACCCAGATGGGCATCAAGACGGTTCCCCATCCTCCCTACAGCCCGGACCTTGCTCCCTGCGACTTTTGGCTATTCCCAAAGCTCAAGGAAAACCTCAGAGGCAATCGTTATTCCACAATTGAGGACATGAAAGAGGCTGTGACGAGGGTCCTAAACACGCTCACACAAGAAGACTTCCAGGGGGCTTTCCAGAAGTTGTTGAAACGGTACAACAAGTGCATTGATGTCGGAGGAGAATACTTTGAAGGGGACTAGAGTTTTTTGTGTGTACGGTTAATAAAAGTGTCCATACCAAAAAAGTCTGGAAACTTATTGAATGCACCTCGTATGACGCAGTTCTTGATATTTAGTGAATGAAACGTGCTAAAGCGTACTTGGATAAATAGACACCGTGTCAAATAAGAAAGTTCTGTAAAAACATTACAGAATTTGTCGATTGGTTCCTTATTTAGGCAAAAGATAGCTGAAAATTATACAGTGTAAGACTATATATGTAAATTCTAGACCTACTAGTGGATTTCTATTGTCAGAAAAAAAATTTTTTTTTTTAATACGAACAAATTCGGTTAAATTCATACCGAATAATTACATAATCTGTTTATTACAAGAGTTGTGAATAACTAGTTTTTAAGAGTTGATGTAGAATTAATTAATATCATATATATAGAGTAGTTACGTTTCGAAACTCGAAAATAAAAACATTAAACTAACACAAAATTTTTTCCGCAATAAACAATTGTTCGGCAAAGAAAATGCAAATTTACAATTAAAGAATATTAAAAATCTTCTGCGATGAGGCCTAAAAACAAGGCTTTGTAATTTTTTTTCGCTCTCCTTTTAACAACTATGTTTTGTTAACCCTCTATAAAAAATGGTCTTCACATTGAACTCCAACAAACCGTCAGCAGTCAATTTAGATTCCTTTTATAATCTTATAAAACGGTTGATTTTGTTTATATGACAGATATTACTGGCTCTTGTTTAATTTAACGATTGTTAAAAAGGTTACTTTTTTGCTGCAAGTCCTATAAGGAAAATAAAAATATTTCTAAGTCAATATCAAAAAAATCTACTAAAAAATTAACTGAAAGTCAATAAAAGAGACTATTAAAGTGACTCAAACAGGTTTAGATGCAAAGAATTGATCAAAAAGTTTGCATTTTTTAAACAAAAAAAAGCATGGCAATAATTGAACCTTTGATTCTCCTGCAAAAACCTGCACCAAGATTTGCAGATTGAAACACTTAGTTTATTTCAAGGAACTGGGGGGCACTTAGTTTTGATGTTTCACGACCTGTAGGGGTTTGCCAGTATTAGCAAGTAGTGACCTACATAGTTTATTTAAAGCTCGAGTGCCTTTTACTCGCCCGATACCCAATCGGCGCTCGATTTTGAACTGCTTCAAACACACTTCGAGTACCACGACGTATAGAAGAATAATGACGATGCAAAGGATAAACTAACAGGAACTCCAGTGACCCAAGAACGTGGTTAGGGTTTTGTAAATCAGTATTGATTATTTAGCCGAAGTGTTGTAAAAAAAGTATCTCGCAGCTGAAAACCAACCTTTGCGCTAAGCAAAAATAGCTTCTATTCTTTTTTCAGGTAAAGATGGAAAGAAATAACCATGTACATCTATAATGCACTGAAATCCAAGTATGTTTGAGAATCAAAAGCATCAATTTTATTTTTTACGAATTCCATTAAACCGTAGTTGCCTGCTTTAAGTTATTTTTATTGCTTTAACAGGAAAAAAATTATAAGTGCTGAGTTCAGAATTGTCAGTTTAAACCCAATCTTCGCAAAATAGAAAAAGTTTTTTGATGTCTGTAAAAAAAAGGAAAAAATATTTTGAGTATAAAATAAGGCTGATAGTATTCAATTTCAGTTGATAAATTAATAAGCTCAAAAGTGCAGCCTTAGTGTTAATGATTACAAATTGATTCTCAAAAGTTTCTTTTCGTTTGGATTATCGAAACACGCAAGATGAAAATGATAATGATTCTAATTTTATTTTGTTCGGTATCATTCGCCGAAGGTGAGCTTTTGTTTGGAAAAGTACCAAAAATTGGCAAATTTAAAAAAAGAATTTAAAAATTGCTTATGAACTTTAAGTAAAAGCGAGGTTTAGATTTTATGAGTGTTGGTTTAAATTAAGTTTTTAAATTATTTACGAACCGTATTTTCAGGCTTTAAATTTATGTCTGTTTTTATAAAAACCAGAAAAATTTATTAAAGTTTATGGTTAATCAAGAAATTACAAAAGCAATTATTAATACCTTAAATAATAATAAATATGAATTGTTTTTTCTAAACAAAAAGTTTGGTACCGTATTTCCAAATTGTACCTGTAAAACAACTATTTAATTTGCGTGTACAACTATTACCAACGTTTAACTTATGAAAGAATTATAAGTTTGAAAAATTTAATCAAATTTTTCTCTCGAGTAGATTTAAGGCTTTAACGATTGCCGAAAAATTATTTGCATTTTTTTCAATAATTAAGCCGTCGTTCGAAAAGTTTTATTTAAAAAATTGTCGATCTGCAAAACCTTTTTTGAGCATTTCGAACTCGCTCCAATGATAATTTGTGCTGTGTAATAAACCACTAATTCGCAATTATTTTATAAAGTTTAATGAAAATTTTAAGTTGAAATTGCATCTTTATTATTACGTCACAAAAAGATCAATTTTTCGCAATGCTTTAAATTAGAATTAATTTAAAATGTCATTTATTTTTGAAATCAAGACAACAGCGCCACCAAAGTCTATGACACTCGCCAAATAACTACCAGTTAAACTTCAATTAGCTAAAATTAATTTGCTCTTTCGTGGTTTCTCGGAGGTTTATCTGGACGAAGTTATGCAAGTCTATGCTTTTCGTTGCAGTTATAAACGTCAATGGCTTGAAAGTGGGTGACCTGATTGAGTGGAAAGGGGTAATATCCAGCAGAGCGGCCCCCGCGCAACTTTACCTCTACTCACCGTACAGAAGACGTCGTCATTTTTCGGTTATGAAAATGGAAATACGAGGCGTTCGAAGAAGCGTGAGTGAAAAACAATTTTTCCGGTTTTATTTCAATCAATTTTAAAGCAAAGGCTGAGTTTTTGCCTAATCCAATTAGGAGTAGTTGGAAATTCGAACAGTTGCCTTGACAATTTGTAATAAACAAACCATTATACAATGGCGTGTATTTAAAATAGACATTGTAATTTTAAAAAATTACTTATTAAACCGTCTATAATTATTTTGTTTGCATTTTAAAAATTTGCCAGTCATTTTTTTCTATTAAACTCTTGCAATATGAAATGCCGTTGGTTTTGCCGATTTTAATTGCAAAGACTTAATAGAATTGCAGTTAACCTGAAGATACTTGACGGAAGAACGCCAATAATAACTTTTAAAGCGTTTATTTGATTCTATTTTTTCGTTTTACAGTTGGCTTTTTCTGCTGGAGTTTCGGGGTTAGAGACAACAACAAGTTTCTATCCGAGCAATGGAGTTTGCAATATGGGAAGCGCGAAAGTAGCTCCAAACATGGCGTTTCGAGCTATTATTCGAGTTTTTAGAGACCGACTCTCTGTCTATTGGAACAAAAAATTAACCTTTACTTTTAGGTATGAACCCGTTTTTAAGATCAAAAGTTTTGAAAAGCATTTATCGTGAAAATTTTATTTGTATTTTTGTGCTTATTTTTCTTATTTATTTTTGCAGCTTGACGCATCAGAATCAAAATATAAGTAGGATATTCCAGATCAGGGTTCTTGGATCGGCGGAAACCGGAATCTTGCGAGTTCTTTCTGATGAAGATTTAGGTTTGTATTTAATTTTTTATTTCTACAAAAAATATAACTAAATACTTTTGTTATAATTTTCCAAAAAATTTTATGACTTTTTAAATATTTAAAAATTAAAAAAAAATAACAATATTTTTAGTGTTTTTTGCAATTGCTTTCCGTTATAACTTCTTTTAGCGAAACATTTTATACTTTAATTAAATAAATTTTCTACTATTGTTAATTAAGGTTTTAATGTTTATTGTTTTTACAGCAAAAGAACTTCAGGAACCCAACTGTGGGCAAGTAAGAAGAAAACTGAAGACTCCCGAATTTTGTCCCCAACGACGACCAACATTTCGCATTGTTGGGGGAGTAACTGCGTTTCCAGGTCATCATCCGTGGCAGGTAAAAATTCCCTGTCAAAATCAATGTTTTGGTTTGTAAAGTCGGGCATTTTTAAAAAAAAAGCTCAAGTCAATTTTGCGCCGCCCGAATTCGATTGGATCCGCTACAGATGCCCATTGACATTTGAAGCATTACGTCAACATTTCGTCTTTTTTCAGGCTGCTTTACGAAGAAAAGTGCCCACGGGAGGCGAAACAGGGCACATCTGTGGAGCAACGTTGATTAATAAATGCTGGGCTGTAACAGCTGCACATTGCTTTGCTTCCGTTGGAACGAGGTAAGAAAACTATTTGATCAGAAATTGATTTTTTTATACCTGTTCGTTCAGGTTATAATATATTTGCTTTTTGTAGCGTTCAAAAATTTTAGCTCTCAATTCAAATTTCATTTCATTAAACACCGACCATCGGTTTACGCAATTTTTTCACTTTTCGAATAACAATTAATAGCTTCGAGGGAGATCTTCGTTGCTGATTGGTTTACATTTACAGCTCTATCAGACGTCTGATTGTCCGAGTCGGCGACTATTACAATCGCGACAACACGAACAACAGCAGAGACCCGAGAGTGGAAGACTCTCAGGATCTTGAAATCGAAAAAGTAATCCGTTATGAAGGATATCGATCGTATCCTGCTCCGCGTCACGACGTTGCTCTTATCAAGTTAAGAAATTGCGCAACTTACAGGTACGTGAAGCAGTTGAAAAAAGAATAATCTAGAAGCAGATTTCAATTAGATTTGCGGTTGCGACTTATCAACGGGTTTCTAAGTCTTGTCTCTGTTTTTGACAGTGATTTCGTTCAACCGGCGTGCCTTCCGAAAAGCAAAAGTCAATTTACGGGCCGGAACTCTGTTTGTTCCGTATCCGGATGGGGGGCTTCACAGGATGGACAAAGTAAGTTTATTGCTTGGAAAAGTGTAACATTTTTCAATATTGTAATGTTTGTTATTGATGATTACAAACAGTAACTTCAAAAAGGAGAACAACAATATCAAACATTAATTTCAAGTCTAAAAATAAATTAAAACTTTAGTTTGAGGTAATTTTTTTCAATACAAAACAAAGGTTAATGAACATTTTGCGGTCGGTACTTGATGTTGTCTTGCTATATGGTTTTTCCGCCAGCAGATCGATTGATTGCCTTTACAAAATGTTTTAGCAAATTCTTTTCTAATTGACGTTGTAAACAAATTAATTCCTATTTTTTACTTTGTTTGTTTACAAGTAAATTACTCAAAAACGTCTCGGATGCCTTTTATAATTGCTTTGACAATACGAACAACAGTATTTCAAGCGTAACTTGAAATTTTCTTTTGGTTTTTATGCTTTCTCATCGGAATTTCAACATTTGCACATCACTTTTTTGTTTGATTTGTCCTGACGCTTAAAAAAACCAAGATTCAAGTAGTTTCGCATAATCTCAAACAAAAACACACAAACCTCAAAGCGATGCAAAACACTTACTTGCGTATTATTAAGTTGTTTGTTCAAGATTGACAGCCTCAAATGCTTTTGTCGTTACTGTCAAAGCAGATTAATGCTGTAAAAGTTGGCTTCCTTTTTTACGCAAGTTCAATTTTTTCAGACGCGAACGATTATCCCGCTTGCCTGAAAACAAATTTCGCCAGAATTAGAAGGAACAAGATTTGCAACGCATCGTATGGTCAGGATAAATTTCATAAAGAGTCAATGCTTTGTGCAGTAGGGGTAAGCTTTCAGTTGATTTAAAATTCAAATCAATAATTATCTTACCTGAGAAGTCTTTTTAATGTCGATTATAAAAAAGATTGGCGAGAATTTTTGAAATTTACAACGGTTGAGATTTACGTAAAACTAACCATCGCCTTTAAACTTAATCTATCAAAACCATCAATTTCGCAATGTCATTTTTCCGAGTGTTTTGCTAAAAAAAAGAATTACTAGCTTGTTTTGAATGCCACCCGAAAAAAAAAAGAAAAGTTGATTTTTTAATTAATCGAGATTTATTTAACTACAAAGAGATAAAACTGTAAAATTACGTAAACTTTTATTACGTCATCCACCCATACGTATCTTTTTTTTTCAGTTAAATCATGGAGATACTTGCAGCGGAGACAGTGGGGGTCCGCTGATTTGTTTCAATTGCTCCCAAGACACTAATTTCACTTTATGGGGAATTACAAGTTGGGGAATTGGTTGCGGAATAAAGCAAAAGCCAGGAGTTTATACTCGACTGTCGTCTTATATCCGATGGATTTACACAACGACGATGTTGTCGCCGTATGACGATGTTGCATCAACTGTCATTTTCCAGCGAATAAAGCAATACAACGGGTTTTGTTTCAATGACAACATGTCTAGAGTCAACTGAAAAGAACAGAAAAAAAAGTTTTCCCGGTACAACGAACCGCGTCTAACACAACACCACGCCTTAAGTCTATAGAAGAACCTCATGAAGATCAGGAAATAAGCCAAGAGTCGGAATCAAGGTTGGAGTTGAAGGACGCCCGCTCCAAAAGTAGTCTTAGATGAAGGCCAGCAACAAGAACAACAATTTCTGAGCCTGAAAAGTCTCCGTAGGCTCATAGCAAATGACTTCATGCTTGGTCAAAAAAAACAAACAAATCCTCGTTGAAAAAATACCGGGTTCAAAAACAAAGTCTCCCCTAACTTATTGTCACCAATATACTTTTATGTCGGAAATTGCTGAGCGGAAAAACCACAAAACTTTATCCCAAGATTTTGCCGAAAGAGATTATGAAGCGAAACATTATCTGTGGATTCTTCAAAATATTTTTGAAAACTCTTTCAAAGGCTTTTCGTTTTTAAGCATAACGCGGAAAGCTAACAACGACTAACATGGTTTTTGTTGCATGATCAAGACTTTATCGAAAACAGCCACTTTAAGTAAATCAACTTAATCCAGTGGTTCTCAATCTTTATAATTTCATGGACCCCTTAAACAGATATTAAAAACTAAATTCCCCCTTTGGAAATTCAGTTTGTAGCCTAATAAGTATATTTATATCAGCATGCAAAAAGAGAAAGTAAGTTTTTACAATTCAACCTAAATTGGATAAAATTTTTAGACTAATCTTTGTTATTAAAAAATTATTACTATGAGCAAATAAAAAAAGCTCAAAAATATAATAGTTTCTTGAAATACAAAAACTATAGCTATTATCACAAAATTAATAGCAGCATTATTTATCAAAAAGCAAAAATTAATTATTATTAAGTAGTAAAGCAAAAAACAATTTACTCAATACGATTGCTCACATAAAAGTCGAATTTACAAAATAATTGAACTTTTAAAAATGCTTTTTATACAAAAAAAATTACAAACTATTACAGTTAATATCTGAAACATTCAATTAAATTGAAAAAATTTCCCCCTTGAAAATGCAAAATTTCCCCCTAGTGGTCAATTCCCCACCTGTTGAGAACCCCTGACTTAATCTATTTACAACACGTCGTAAAACAATCGATTACTGTTTGCAAAAGCTTTGCAAATCATATATTAATAATGAATTTTTTAAAGTGTTTCAAATAAGAAAAAATATTTTGCCTGTTTTTCAGTATCAAATTTTTTGTTTTCAAAATTGTTTGTCACTTTAACGCCTAAAAATATTTATTTTTTGTTTTTTTTGTGTTCACTGTCAACCGTGTATATGTTTATTTATTATTGTATATTTATGATAGACTTACAAACTTGTTGATCCAGAATTGAGATTGCGCACAATAAATAAGTAGCAAATAGTTTTTATTCTGAAAAATTGCAATCCTACAAGCAAGGAGTTTATGACTTTCGAGCCAATTTCATAAATTTTTACTGAAATAATTTCCAAATCAAACCGTTTTGCAGCTAACAAATGTAAAAAAAGCGTCTTAAATTTTCTTCGTTCAACCACGCAAATTTTGTGTTGAACAATTTTTAACTGTTTCTTATGCTTGTTTGGTGCTTTTTTTTGAATAAAAAAGAATTATAGCTAACTTTCACAGCTTTTATTAAGGTGCATCGCGTTTCAGTCGAGTATTTAACAAAAACAAATAATATTTGCTTGATTAATTTATTTGCAGTATTATTTTTTCTTGATTTAACTGCTTCTGCCAACCCATTATTTTTATGTTATTAGAATAAAAATCCTGATAAAAAACAACTGGTAAAAACAAAAAGGCGAGATATCGAAGTAAAAAGATTGATAAAGATTTTTAGTCAACATGTCAGCAAGGAATAAAGTTGTTAAAAGCTATTATTCTAGTATTTCGATGAACAAATGCTGATTACATTTTCAAGCAATTTAAAGTTTTTTACAAAAAGTTTCGCTCCAAAAATTTTCAAATGTTTTTGGTGCACTTTTAAAAATTCTGTATAAACCACAGTCAATCATTTATTCATACTTGCTGTTTAGAATTCTGTTAACCCGTTAAGGCTGAATTAAATTTTTGCAATCGGGTTTACAGTGCGTATTTAATTTCGGGTCTCGATTGATTACAAATGCAGTTTCAAGCTTCGCGGGAAAGTCCCTGACGTCGAATCAGCTTGCTGCGTACATTTTCTTACAACAAGATGCTTTGAAAAAAATTACTCAAAACTAATCGCTTAAAACAAATCGCAATAAAAATACGGCAAAGTAATATTAATTTGAAAAAGTAGGAGTCCCGAAAGAAGAGATGCAAGCTGTGTTCCTTCTAAAAGCACAACAAACCAGATTCGTTGCAAATCACGTCATTAATCGGGGTCGAAAAATCTTTTGTTTCAGTTTGAAAAATTCGATGTTGCAAAAAATAACATAAAGTTTTCTAAAATTAAAACGTATCGTGTGTTTGTATATCCTAGGAAAAGTTACTTTACTTGAGCATTACAAATTTTAATGTTGTAAAAATAACTTATGTTTCCCCTAAGTGCAACGAGCCATGCCATGACCCGGTTTTAGAACATTTTATCTTTAGTTCTGTATCAAGAATTTCGTTGTTGTAAACATGACTTCTTGAAAAAAACAAAAAAGTCGTGTCATTACTGCTTTGTAAACAAAGATCGTTGATATTGACGTCAGCACCAATGCATGCAACAGAAAAGAGAAAAATATTTCAGAAGCAATTTTTTTAAGCTAGTGAACCTTAAATTATTACCTAGTTTTTAGCCTACTCGTACACTCAAAATTATTGCCATTGCCTTCATAATATCTTAAACGTTTTTTTGTCCTGGGCATGTAAAACGGCTTGTCATTTCGGGATGTGTCCAGAGAACCTGGACTGTCTCTTGTCTACTGCACAAGGTCGTCGTAGGTTCAAAATTTGTGTTTTTTTACCCAGTCAATTATTCAGATACAAAATCGTGATGGCGGCACAACTGCTCTTGTCGATGCTTTTCTGAAACGGCATGAACAAAAAGAGACCTGTTGTTAAAAAATCTTTAAATTTTCATTCTCTTTGCATGCTTCAAAGATCTTTGAAAACCTAAATTGCGGTTTGTATAAACTCCAAGTTTACTTCATGTTTATTTCCTTAACTCGCTTTTTACCAATGTATCCGTGTGAGAACAGGATATAAGTTTTTTGTTTATCTTTAAAAAAGATTCTATTTTCCTGTTTTCTTTCATACTCCCCGTATTATCATTAATATGTGAGTTTTTTTAAGCCACTGTAGTTTTCTCCAATTTTTTTTGGCGGTAATATAGACAAAAAAAGTAATGTAATAAATTTGTAAAGTTGGCTAAATTGAATTCCCATATACTTGCAATGAGAGTCTTTGCTGAAAAATTGCAACATTTTGAAAGCCTAGGTATTTCTTAATTTTAACAGTTTATAAATGATGTTTCTATATGGAACAATGGAGGTTTCGACGAACTGTTGTTCAATTTAGACGCAAAGCAAAAGCCTGGAGTAGAGGTTCTCAACTGGTGGGTAACACAGAGATGGTGTGAAAAACTGTTGAAATCATTTTTTCGAAGGCTGGTTTTTGTTGACAAGGAAAAAGTTGGTGGAATTGGTAGTGCAATGAAAGTAAAAGCTTTTTTTAGAGATCAATACTTTTTAGGAACGAAAATTAAGAAATCCAAGACAGATTGAAAGTGAAGACTTTTTTTTTGGTCTTCACCTATAATTTGGAAACGATTTCGTGAAATTGGGTGCAGAATGAAAGCGAAAACTAAACACATTGGGCCGCAACAATTGCGTTTCAAGGTTTTTGGGCCGCAGTGTTAAAAAGATTGAGAACTCTTAATCTAAATCAAACTTCAAAAAAAACTTTAGCTGATTTAGATAAAAAACTAGAAATAAAACTGATGTTTTTATTCTAAACAATGCTTTTTGGTTTGTTCACATAGTAGCATTGCGACAATAGCAATTGCGAGTAGCTAAATAATATGCGCTGTGAACAACTGCGACGATCAAGACGTGTATTCCCGTTATAAGCACTAAGAGATCGCCTGGCTGTGACGGATATAAACGTCATGCTCACAGGCTAAAACGGTCTTATAGTCAGGAGAGATTTCAAAAATCGATCGTTGACAATACTCATAAATTTTCTGATATTTAGTGATCCGTTTAAGTATTTTTGCCTTGAAATAATTCTTAAAAAAGTGTTGTTAACACTTGATTAAAATTAAAAAGAGCTATAACATATTGATTCCCACAAAAAAGGCAATTTTTTTACACAGCATCTGTTTTTTTTTGAAAAAATCTTAAAAACTTTGGTTTAAAAAAAAGACTTTGCAGTGCTGTCAAAACGAATCAAATCCACGACTAATAGAAGAGAGGTTTTGATTTAAATTTACGTAAATGGCGTCAATAAGCTGCAGCAAATTTTTGAAAAGTTTGAATTGCACTGAATAGAGAAAACCAAATAAACAATTTTGCGTAACACAATTAGTTGGCATTGGGAGTCAATCAAAATACAAAAAAAATTTTTAACAAAGCAAAATAAATTCTAGATAAATTGTATTTTAGAAGAACCGGCTTTTTTATAGAAAAAATTGATTTTTTTTGTAGAAATTTCATTAGCCATAAATGGCATAAATACCAAAAGAAGTAAGAAAAAGCTTAAGTAATTATTTTTTACAAAATTGATATCAAACGTTGACATTTTTGAAAAGACAGACGGCAACCTTGTAAGGTTTTAGTAGCATCGTTCTTTTAACGAAGTTGTTTGTGACAATTCAAAGAAATTAAGTAGACATACTAATTGTCTTTTTCCTCTTCGTTATTTAAAAAAATGAAAGATTTTAACCAATTTGATTCAACTGCTCTATTGTATGGTTTACTTCAACAAGCAAGTGTGTTCTGTTATCATTCATCATTAGAAGGCCGTGATTTCAAAGCTCGGAAGATCCGTGAAACCTCGCGAATCGAATTTAATGATGAAATATTACAACTTCAGTTTGTGAAGGATATTAAAGTAAATTGGTTTTAATCAAAAAAAAAGCAGAAAATTATTAAATATTTCAAATACAAGATTATCTATTTTTATGTTTTCAACAAAAAAGTTAAAAGAAATTAATAAAAACGCAAAACATTCCTTTGGAAACGAAACGTCCCTTTTTATGCTTTTCTATTTGTCTGCAATAGGATTTAACATTCGACTTACATAAATGTGAAAAAAGTACAAACACAAATATATAAACTCTATGAACAAAACGTTATTTATAAATGTCCAAAATTTGAAAGAAATTTAGGACAAAAACTAATGTAAACCGATTTTGTTTTATTTTCATTTTCTTTAATTCACAGATTTTTATCTGTTGGTAGTTGAGATTTTTGACGCAAGCAAACGGCGGGAGAATAAAAGCTTTTTTCTACACGTTTGTAAGCTAGAGCGACGAGTAGGTTTGCAATAGCGTTTTGTACAAATGGGTGAAATTTCTGGGTATATACAAATCGTACGTACGTGTAATTTCTAATTAATTGATCAAAAAAAAAACCTAGCTTTAAAATGATTAAAGCTGTCTTAATGATAATACGGTGTTGACAGATAGAAATGGTAAGTTATCCATTTTAATATAACAAAAAATTCATCAATTTTACGTTTGCTTTATCCGAAAGGTTATTGGAACGATTTTTTAATGGTTGCTAAGTATTGAGATATTTTCGTTTACCAAAGACTAATCATTAATTATTTATACATTTACATTTCTCAATTTCAATTTGATGTGGCTATTTTTATCTACGAACTAAAGTGCAGCTAAAAATGTTTTTAGTTATTAAATTCGATTAAACGATGCTTTTCATTGTTTTTTGAGATTTTGAAAATGTTAGGAACCATTTGCATTTACCAAAATGTTATTTTAATGTTACTTTTGTGTACATTTTTAATTCTTCTGATAAAATTGGAGGAAAAAAATAGATTTAATTGCAACTTGGTTAGATAAAAATTAATTGTATATGTTTGTACTCGGAAAAAATTATCAACAAAAGATGTATACAATACACCAGAACGAAACAAAGTACATGATATTTTAGATTTAAACAAACGCGAATGCCACAGATTGCAACAAAGATTTCTGTAAATTTTTGATAGCTAAAAAAATTATTTTGTGCTTTAAGTATTGGCCATATAAACATCTGGATTTTATTTTATATGTGTTTATCTCTTAGTTATTTTTGTCGTAAAAAGTTAATATTAGGAGAATAAAATTGAGGGTAAACGTGCAATTATTTTGGCAGAATCTGGAAAACCAAAATTTATCCGGCATCGAAAATAATTCATATCATATATTGAACCATATCATTTAGCAACCTAACTTTGCTTCTTCTTCTTTGTATGGAGTAGATGTTTCTTTCCAGAAGACTTTTCAGATGTTAGGGCAGGTATTGTTCAGCCAGGCCACTGCCCCTCATCAACAGATTCCAGACCAAGCCCCGTGCTTGGATGATTGAAAATGGGGCAAAATGTTATGATGTGATGTGCAGTTTGTTTTGGGGTTGACGCTGGGAATGAAAGTACGTAAGCGGGAAGTATTACTTTGCCATTCCGTATTCCATTTGGTTTTCGCCCCAGCATGCCACACTGGTGTTCGACTTAGAAAAATCTTTTAAAAGTTCTAATGCAGCAGGCACAAATAGGTGTCTCGATTTAAGCTGTTGGTGTCCTCTATAAGGGGGACAGTTACTATATTCTATATTTAGAGATCACTGTATTCTTGGGACAAAAAAAGTTGGCGCCAGTGATGGCCTTACAAAAAAGGGGGGCCCGATGCAAGAAAAATAGGAGGGTCACTTTCAACGTTCCCTCTAAGAGCTTGCTCAGTGTGCGCGGAATGAAAGGCTGTGTGAGCAGTGGTGAATATTACCTGAGGCAAGGAAGTTTTGGTTTTTTCTTTCAAAATGCAGGTGTTCTCTAAAAAAAAAAAAAAAAAGGTCTTCACTTCGATTCGTTGATCCTTCATTTCCTATTTTGTTCCCGAAATCAAACCTTGCCAATGCTTATGCAGCGAAAGCATGTCTTGTCAAAACTTACGCAGTGCGAGCCAAAACGAAAGTACTGCGCGGCCGCGCAGGCGCGCAGCTTAGAGTGAACATAGGTCACTTTTTAGTGTGCCAAATTTTTTCGTCCCAAAATAAATTGATCTCTAAAAAAAAGTCGTCACTTTCAATCAATGTCCAAAATCGGCATTTTCGTCTCAAAACCGTTGTGTTCTCTAAAAAAAAGGTCTTTAATTTTAATCAAGTGAAATATTTCTACTTTCGTCCTGAAGCTTAGGTGCAGAGAAAAGGGCCACCGTCATGTGATGCTACTATGAAGAAACAGAGCAATATTTTGCATAGGAGGGGGCACTTTTTGACGTGTTTACGGGAGAGGCGGGGCAATTGCTCCATTTGCTCCTTACTAAAGCCATCAATGGTTGACACACTAAAAAGTGGCCCCCCCTTTTTTAAGACCATTACTGTGTTTTAATATTTGTATAACATTGCTTTCCAGTGTTTATCAACTCGCAACCAATTTTTTTCTTTTGTTTTTGACCCAGCAACAATGAAGACATCGAAATAAAGAGAAAAAAAAGCAATATAAATATCTTTTCAACATTTGAGATATTTTATAATGTTATGATAAGTACAGTTTAGTTTTTTCCCAATTGTATAAAGGACTGAAGTATTTTTTAATGCTTTGCGGGCCAGCTGATCTAAGATTCACTTTCCTTTATAGTGATAAAATGATTTGAGAAATATTTTAAAAAATTTAGTGCTGTTGCTTTGCATTTTGATTTTGCTTATTTGATTAGAAGAAAAAAATTGCTTTCGTGTAAAATAATTGTTTTTATCTTGTGTTTTTTAGTTTAATTCAACCTTTTTTGGTCTTATCAAAAAAATTTTCGTATCTAGTTACAAGGCTTTATTTTAAATGATTATCAATTGAAATTCAATACGTTTATAATGATCTAATTTGTCACAAAACTTCGCGTAAAGACTATCACAAACAAAGTCGATATCATTTGCAGCAATTTCTGAATAATAAGTGCATTATTTTTCTTAAGCGTGGGGATCTTAAAGAAAGTGCTGGCAAAAACACCTGTAATCAGTTTGTTTTAAAGATTAAATTCATAAAAGTGGCTCTCTTTTTAAGCAGTTTAAATAATCGAATACGGCATTACAAAAGCTAAGCTTTTGTAATGTAATGCCGCATTCGAAAGTTTAAAGAAAAAATATTCTTGTGGTCTTAGGCAAATTGTTTTATGACAACCTAAGTTGTACGTAAGAAATTTTTTCTATTTTTTTTATGTTTGGCATCAACATATTAAAAAGATTACAAAAAAATAGTTGTTTTTGACTTTAAGAAGAGTTTTGTGTGTGAACAGTGTGACTGCTGAATGACCATCCATCTGAATTTTTTCTGGATTAACTCAATCGCCAATAGCTACTCTCGAATTACTTGACATAATATTTCAAGATTAACGCAAAACGTTTGGTTAATGTTGAATTGTTCATTGAAAAATTAAAATTTATATAATTCTTTCTTTTTCTATAAAGGTAATTTTTTTATGTGTTTAGTTTTTATGATTAATTTGGGCGAGGTAGAGTTTTTTAATGCTATCTCTTTGAAATCCTATTGTCCATTTTTAAAATTAGAAAAAGCAAACTGCCACAGCAAGAAAAACATACAAATAACAAAAGAGTATTTTACAAATTGTGTGTTTTTGTAAAAACACAAAAAATCTACGTGGAAAAGAAACTAATAACTTACAAACTTACAAGAAACACTGTTAGAAATGCTTGTAATTGTAACGTATAAAATATTTAAATAATGTATTAGTTTTTGCTAAAAGTAAACGGACTTTTTTTGCTCACAGATAAGTTTTTTGAGAATAAATTAACTTCTTTTTTCAGTGCCAGATAATTCTTATCAGATTTAATTTTTTTTAAGGCTTTCGAGGCGAATCAACCACAATGCTTAATGTTTTTTACAGATAGTTTGAATAGTTTACATGTAATGTTTTATTAACAGTTTAGCAGCTTATTAAATAGTTTTAGTTAGTTGTAAACATGTTTATCTTTCGAATTAGTTTATAATTCATTACAACAAAGCTCAATAGATAAAATTACAATTAAAAGGA
The DNA here is from genome assembly GCA_963680785.1 of Diplosoma virens. Classification (NCBI taxonomy): domain Eukaryota; kingdom Metazoa; phylum Chordata; class Ascidiacea; order Aplousobranchia; family Didemnidae; genus Diplosoma; species Diplosoma virens. The sequence continues at coordinate 14,999,304 of OY796897.1, forward strand.
AGTTTTATAGATGTGAGAGAAGTTTAAAATTTCATAATCTCCATTTACAGTAATATCTGATACTTAGGAACAAGTGTATTTTAGAAACGAGTATTATCAACTACTTTAAAACAGGGTTTCTTAACCATTAAACCATTTAGAGGTGGTGTGAAAAAGTGTTGAAATCATATATTTGGTGGTTGTTTTTGCTATGAAAAAGCCATTTGGTGAAATTGTGTAACGAATGAAAGTAAAGGCCTTTTTTTGGTCTAACGTATAATTCAAAAACAATTTCGCGAAACTTGGTGCGGAATGACAATGAAAACTAGACACTTGGGCCGCAATTTCAAGTTTTTTGTGCAACTGTGTTAAAATGGTTGAAACCACGCTTTAAGCGTTTTCCATCCAAAAACTTTAATTCAAGCATATTAAAGTTAATGAATTCTTAAAATTAAATAATGGTAGTCACTTTCTCAAAACTAAAATTTTCACTCACTTTTTAATAGACAGCAAAATACTGTTTATCTCGATCACATCCACATACAGAACAAGCTTAAACAGCCATGTAGAAAGTTAACAAATGAAATAAAAGCGAAATACGTTGCATAAAATTTTATTTAAAACAGGAAGTGATAGTTGTAAGATATACTAGAAAAAGAAATTATGAAAAACTGTTTCAATCGCAACTACTACTACAATGAATAATATAAAAAAGGATAAACTAAAGTTCAACATTTGAAATACAATTTAATTTTTTATGTGAATCAATCTTCAAGACCAAAGCAGTAATAAAAGCCAATGTTTTGACTGCTTTAAATATTTTACTTCAAATAATCAAATCTGATTTACGATTTTTATCGATTACTGTAATTCGTATCAATTTTATCAATTAGTTTTATTTTTCATGCAAATTTTGATACTTTTGTTGATAAAACTGCGGTAATATGCAAATAATAATTAATGTAAACATTGAAAATCACTTGGAGTTTAGAGATTTATTATAAGTTGTCTTCAATTTTTTCATTATTTACCGTAAATAGCCTACAAAAAAAAAAAAAAACATTTGTCTTTCGTATAGTTTATAAAGAAAAACAGGCGTAGTTGAGGAAAGCAAAATAAGTTTGTTCTAATGAAAATAAAAATCAAATAAATTATAGTAATGAAGACGGAATTTAATACTAGTATATTCTAATGCTTTGCAGTTTTGCGCAAATATTCATTTCCCTAAGTTTTCTATTTTATTCTAAAAATTTTTTTATTTTCTCAATTTCAAAACATTAAAACAGCATAAAACTTTTAAGTTATAATTTTCTAAAAAATAATGTTTTAATTACAATTAAAATTTTCTTAAGTCCATTTTTTTACTTGATTTTTACCCTGAAATGCGAAACAAGCTTGCAATATTCCACTCCGCAACATTCAGTTTAAGCAACACAGTTACTTATGTCATGATATTTTCATTATTGTGGCGAGTCGTTGGCAACACTGTGCCAGACTTGACCAACCCGGGAACCAAACCCAAACCTCCTTCGCTAACAGCAGAAGAGATAAGTTCTTGACTATATAGCCCAAAAAACGATTTCCAACGTGAAGTATAACAAACTTTTGGTGGGGTGTTGAAGGTTAAGGGCTTAATAAAACAATTTTTAGTCTGCCTAATCATTGCCATAGCATTTCATTTTTAACTGTGTGGGAATACAAAATCCAGTTATGAATTTAGATAAAAAGGGACCAAATGTAAATGTTGAATTATTAAATTTAGGGATATGGAAGCAACATGAATTGAATTGTTCACGCTCACGTCAGCTTGAATAAAATTCATGAACCGCCTAAAGATCTCAATTAAAATACTTGGAGTCACACCTATCAATCAATCAACAAGTCTAAAGTTTTTTTGTAAGTATTTTAAACAGTAACAAGGTGACCTGGTACAGAAAAGCTGTCAAACCAATTGGTTATGGTATATAAACAAAACAAAACATCCACGATGCATTAAAATTCACAATTTATGGCTAGCTGCATGATTTCAAGCTGGTCAACTCCAATTATTTTTTGACTTTTTCTTTTGAAGATTTGATTTTTCTTCCTTTTTTTCCCCTTTTTTACATTTAAAAAATAATTCTTTAATGTGTTTTGCATTTTCAGCTTGGACACAGTGACTGGACCATTTTATTTGCTGATTTTCAATAAATTGAGTTATTGAGCTTTGTGTAATCTTATTTTTTTGTATAAAAGTATCAAAAATCATCGATTCTTTTCCTTCCCTTGTTAACCAATCTCCTCAATAGTGGAATATGAACGCTTTTTTTATATTTGATTTTTTTTCTCCGATTTTAATTTAAAGCTCCATAGCACAGAATGTTTCGGGTGTACGAAGAATAGAAAATCAGTTTTACTTTTGTAGTTGTTTGCAAATACATTTATAAATGTTCCAATCTTATTTCTGCCATTATTTTTCGATGACTTATTTCTTTGTCTGGTGCACTTGCATGATATGAAGTAAAAAAGTTTCAAGATATATAAATTTTGTAACATTATTAATTTTACTGAAAGTTGAAAATGATTCTTTCTGCTTTCTTCTCTTTTTTCTTGTAAAGCCATATTGGCAAGAGTACAATAATCATGTTAATGAGAATTCGGTCATTTGTAAAATAAACTTTGCCTAAGCTGCTTTTTTCTTCAAGCATTTTGCTTAAATTAGGCTTTCCAATTACCTAAATTTCTTGTGAAATGTAAATTGTTCAAAGCTTGGGGAAGATGAGATTTAGTTCTTTTTTTTTGTCCTACCAGGCTATAGTGCGTCAAAGTAATCTTCTTAAAAAACATTGTTAAAGTTTTTTTTGTTGTTGTTTTTTACAACGCAGTAAATCTTTTTAAAAATTTGCGCGATTTAAAATATATCTTCTTTTAGAACTTTAAAAGAGTTAAACTTGACAAAAATTCGGAAATTTATTTTTCGTTCAATAACTGTGTTTACGCAAAACTGTTTTTTCGGCTTTTTGTAAAGTATAAAGACGTGTTGAAAATTGATATAAAACCGCAACGTAAATCGTCCAAAGTGTACCAATCACGAATGAAAATGTCCCTGTCAAAATATTAGAAAGCAATACTTTTGATTTTAACCGCATCATAAGAAAATAGTCAAACCTTTTTGAAAACAACTGATCAAAAGCTGATGCAAAAATTACAATACGACTCAGGTAGAAAAAAATCTCATTAAAACAAAAACTTTTCGTTTTTTCTCATTAGAATTAATTAATTTTGATGAAATTCAGAATGAAGTTACGGAAAACAAAAGGTTGTTTTTATGAAAAAAAGATCGAAGCAAACAATATAATGAAGGAAAAAAAACAAAAAAAAAACGCAAAAACACATTCAACCGATACACTGTTTTCAAACAAATTGGCTTAGTTGGTTGGAAGTTCTACTGCATGTTTTCAACATTCATTTAAAGTATTTCCCATAAAATTAAATTTATTGACTTTTTACGGTGTGCAGAGATAGGTGTTTAGCGCAAAATTCAAAAGTTCAGGTGTCAAATTATTGAAGAACTATATAATTAGGAGAAGGAAATACAAGATTGATTAAAAGTGGTCTCCTAATGAAAACCGGAATTGAAGAAAATTTGCCTTTATTGAAAAAGTGGTTTGGTTTAGTGCCTTACAGTTCAATTTATAACAAGAGATTCTTATTTCTTAAGTGCTTCCTATTAGTCAATGCAGCATGGTTGCAACAGCTTGAACTTTTATTTGATGATAGGAGCGGTTATACTTTATTACATAACGCTACTTTAAGAATTTAAATACATTAAAATTGGAACCTAACTATGTAATGTAAAAGTCAATCAAAAACCTGCTTCGGTAATGGCCATGTCGTGCCGTGGATTGTGATTTTTATTGAAAAAAGTAAACCTGACAGTTACTGAAGGTCATAAGGAATAACCTTAGATTGAATGCGTAAATATTTTTGGCTGTTAAATGACACAGCACAACTACAAGTATTTAGCTATAACGTCTTATTGAAATTCAATTGACAAGTTCTTGCGTATATGAAAGGATTAATGCGAAAGCATTGGTATGAGACTGGATATAATATGTTGCCACTAGCTTATAATTTGTGGTGACATGTTTCGGTTGTAATCTAGAAAAACAACTTTCTGAGTTCTTATAACGTGTTACGGTTCTAATTAATTTTTCTCGCTAATACCGTTATGATATACGCAAGCCAATTTTAATTAACTTTTATCGGGTTGTAAAAGATTTGAAATAAACTCACATTATCTTACGGAAGATTTCTGTTTCTTCGCTGAATAGGATTTATACACAAGTAACGTTTTATTAACTTGAGGGTCATGATTTTAAATATCTTTTTTAAAAAAGGATGTTTCCTGAAACCCAAAAAATGTCAGAAAAACATTTGTTTAACTATGTAATAAAGTTTTAGAACTACTAAACAATTGTAAGAAAAATATGAAAATATAATGTTACCAGTGGTGGCTTTAGTAAGGAGCGAATGGAGCGGCCTCACCCCTCCCTAAAAAACGTCAAAATGTGGCTTCCCTAGGCAAAATATTGCTCTATTTCTTCATAGTAGCACCATGACGGTGGCTCTCCTCTCTGCACCTTAACTTTGGCACGAAAGTAGGGAAAAAGTACTCGAGTGGAAGTGATGGTCTTTTTTTTTCAGAGAACACAACGGTTTTGAGATGAAAATGGAGATTTTGGACATAAACTGAAAGTGATGCGTTTTTTTTTAGAGATTACTTTATTTTGGGACAAAAAAAAACTTGCCACACTAAAAATTGGCCTCCCTGTTTTTCTTGCACCGGACTCCCCTTTTGTAAGGCCATCATTAAGTGTTACAGTATATTTTAAATGTCTTATAACTTAATCGGATAATGTTTTGGTTTTCCTTAGAAGAAACACATTTATAACCACGAGTGACTTTCGAGACACATTAATGAAATAATAAAAATCGATGCGGATTTTTTATGCCAGTCATGCACTTTTAAGTCTTCTTTTTATGAACTTTATGCTATATCTTCCATGTGCAAGTTAAAAATAAAATTTTGAAAGTGCCAATCTTAGTTACGGGATTAAGAAAATAATTCATTAACCTGTAGGCCTACTATAGCCAATTGAGATATCTAAAGTAAAAATTAGATGATGTTTTTAAACCTAGAATTTTTTTGCCATAATTTTTTAAGCCTCTTTTTAATATAGCAGAATTTGATAAATAACGAAAAAAACTTTCAAAAATATGAACTTTTATTCATCTTGACAAGTAGGCTAAATTTTGAAAATTCTATCATAAATTTGAGGTTCCATCTTAAACTAGTCTATTTTATCAGTCAATCATTACTCTGCCGTGAGAAACTTGCTTCTGTTTAAGATTTCATTTAAAACCAGACCAGAAACAATAGTAAAACCTGAATACGGTATGTTTTTAGTCATTGTAAATTTTAGAACATTTAAACAAGATGCAGCAAGTTTTCACCGCCTTTTATCGAAGAACAAAGTTCACGAAATGGCAGCAGAAAAGCAAAATATTTGTGAAAAAAAATAAGGTGCGCCCACACTTTAAGAAAGAATATAAAAACTTACTAGAGCTTCAAAACCCCCAAAAATTTTTTGGTCACGAAAAGCTAAATAGCTGAAAAAATACTACACAGCAGCTGATAAAATGTGAACAGCAAAGTGACGACATAAAATGGTGTCATTGTATTAGAAAAAGAATCATATTTTTTGGTTGATTTGATCTCTAAAGCTGCGGCTTGGTACCGGAAAGAATAAAAGATATTCTTGGCCTTTGCATATTTTGTTTGAAACTAACAATCAAGTAACTTTCTCAATCATGGTCGTTCTTAGAAATATAATTAATTTTATTTACGGTTTTTGTAACATATTAGGTTTGGCAAAATGTTAATTGTTAATCACGTTTTACAGGCCCTTTTGAAAAAACAAAATCTTCAAGACAAATCTGCATATAAACGTGGAGCCTCTCATATACCAGAAGATTCCAAAAGGTTAAAAGCACCCAAAACGTGTCGCAGGTGTCGGTCATTGTGGCTTTCAAAATTACTACTCTTACTAAATTTTTTTAGAAATTAAACACATGCTAAAAGCAGGACTTACTTCGGGTGGACCGAATGGTGTTTTTTCTCGAATATATAATCGCAATAACAGAGAAACGTAGCTAGAAATAATTTAATTAAGTAATTTGCTTTATGACGTGGCCTTGTGGTTAAAATCCCGATTACAATCAATAAACACGAGGTTTCGGATTGAACACGCTTGTCGTTTTTCTAAAAGAAAGTTATTTAAGTTTGTCTACTTACTACATTCTAACTACAATGAATTAACAAGCTGTAACATTGAATGGCACTATCTTGATTCTTCCGAAACGAAGTCGAAGGTAACACTGTGTTACACAATTTTTGTTCCTGGCTCCTAAGTGTTATTTCCTGATTAGCTACATCTAGAAACTAAAGAAAACTTGAAAAATTTTTGTTAAACTTTGCTTTTGTGAATTCGAAAGTGATTTTTTTTTTAATTCAGGGTTTAGTGCGAAAACGTGGGTTCTCATTTATTATTCGCCCAGCTTACTTGATAAACTTTTACATTTTGGGAAATCCCAAAGCCTGCGAGGTCGGTAACGGCAAACAGTGAACGAAACCTAAAACTTGTTATCTAATGTGTAAAGCCTGGTTATATTTTTGGATTGTTTGCGCTATGGAAGAGCTTTAAATCTTGTATTGAAATTTATGCTACTTTAAAATAGAAATCTGGACGAGCTTTCATCTTATCAACCTAAACAATTTACACACAAAGATATTTTATACTTGGACAGGAGCAAGCATTTAATCAATCATTTAAAAATGTATGGTTTTTCTAGATTTACGACAATGCGGTAAGTCACTTTTATGAAAAAGCCCCCATATATAGTCACCCATCTTGTGCTCATTATACTGTCCTTCGTAACGGCGTTCAAAATCTAATATGTCTTGATGGAAACTTTGCCCTCTTCTTCTGAGTAAGCACCCATGTTTTCCTTAAACTCATCCAGATGAACATCAAGTCTATGAATTTTAAGTGATATTTTGCACCCCGTTTGGTCTTAGGTCTTTACTAATTTGGCAACCAGTAAATCCACCTTGGAGACCCATTAAAAATGCCACCATTTAAAATGTCTAATTACTTGCTAGCTAAATTGGTCATATTTCAAACCAATTAAGAGTTTTGACATTTTTATAGTTTTCTTTAAGATGCACTAAATGAGCCAGAGGGATAGAGAGATATCTGTTTTCATTGTGAAGCAATACGGCTTTAAGACTCCTGCTTGAGCTATTGAAAAAAAGACGCCAGTCATCTGGAATACGGGGAATCCCAATAGAGTCAAAAAGACCATTTATATTATGACAGAAGCAAAGTCCATTCTCTGTCGCAAAAAAATTTGAAAAGTCCTGGTGACACTTGCACTGCTCAGTGACTCAAACTGATGCATCCAGCAAGTTTCATTGTTTAAGTCTGAAGGTCAACGACTCAGCGTTGGATTTTGTAAGACCAAGGTTCCTAATCAAGTCATTAATATCATGTTGCTTGGGAAAATAGAGCTTTTATTGCTTCAATTCAAATGTGATGTAATCTTCATCGTCTGTTGTATCTTGCCCATTCTTTATAGTGCTTGGTTCATCTTCAGAGATTTATATTTTTTATTTTTGAAGAAAGAGGAAGGATGGATACAGGCAACTGAGCAGAATGTGGTACTGGAGCAATTAAAGAAGGAATGTCTGGATACCTTGTTGCAGATACATTCTTTCCAGCTCTACGTTTGGATGGATCTACCAAGCAGAAATAACAATCACTTGAATGATTTGTGGGCTCTCGCCAAATTCTGGGGACAGCAAACTTCATAGCTCTCTTTTCCCCTTTGTATTAGTTAATAGACAAAACTGGTTAATAGACATTCCTGTTTGCAATACAGCAAAATTTTTGGCTGTGTCTAACTAAATTTTCATTGAAATTAGGTTATTTAAATATTTCATTTTCTCAAAGACAAAAGCAAAGTTTAAAAAAAAAGGTGATTTTCCTAACTTTCTAGTCAAAAGCAATCAGAAAATATTGGTTAGAACCTGGGAATAAAAAAATATTTTTTTTGTTACACAGTGTAATTTAATTAGACATCAAACAAGAGTCTTTTTTTTATTTATCTTATAATTAGAATAATTGCCACAAACTTAGACCAACCGTAGGCACAAACTTTTAATTTCTATGTTATGGGTCTAGTCTTTTTTAAACAACAATTTCTATATTAAATATGTATTTGGCTCATTGATCTTGATTTATTATATTAATAAATTTATGTATCACTTTTTTAAACATTTGAACAAGTGGTTTGTGGTACAGAATTTGAAAATAACCCATAAAAAACTTATCTCTAAGCTCTTAGCTTAGAGATAAGTTTTTTAGAGAATTGTTCCGTGAGAATGATTTTTTAAAGAATTGTTCTGTGAGAAATGTTTTTGTTTGTTGTATTCAAACACTTTTAATTGAAGTCATATTATAGCAAAGAACATTAACAAGCTTTGAATTAAACGAGAAATGAACTTGAATCTTTTCTTACTATATAATGTCTTCCCCATAGCTTGTTAAAACTAAAGCAAAGAGTGATATATGTTGCAATGTTTGTGTGTTTGCATTTTGTTAAGTTTTTACTCAAAATACAAAATTATCAAAATACAATTAAGGACCGAGCTCCGTTGTTTTTGCAAACGTTACACGAAAATTGTTGATACAAAAAAAAACATAATGTTACATCATAGCAAAAAATTTTCAGTATAGCGTTGTCGAATTTTTAATTAGTTGATGTTTTTAAAGATGCGAAGATTTTTCAAAAATAGTTTAATTGCATAATGAAGTTTTGCGATGAGCATGAAACAAAACAAAAGCATTACCCTCTAAAATAAATAATATAATAAGGCTGATTAAGGCTACTGTAAATCAAGGTTGCTTACTTGAAAAAGGCTAAAATTTTTCAAAGTAATCTGTATAAAGTATTTTACTCGTGAAAAAATTACATTTTTATTTGAGAGCCGAGCTTATTCAGGGGTAAAGTTATAGCTTTAGTAGCCTAACGGTCAATTCAGGTTGAATAGAAGTCGAAGGCAACAAATCCTTAAAAACAAGTAATAAACTGTAAACTTCATGAACTGGAAACTGCTAATGATATTCGAGTTTGCACCTTGCGTCAGCCGCGCACACACAAATAGAAACATCAGTGCTTAACGGAAATGACCTTTACTTTTTTTGGTCGTTTTTTCATGAACTATGCTTCGTAACCTTTTTCGTGTACCCTTTCCACAAATAACCAAATTTTATTCCGCCGCGTAAAAAATATTTTTAAAGCAACATAAAATATCATCATTATTCTCGTATTTCCGCTATTACACACAACATTAACAAGACACGTTGAAAAATTTTTGTTATAAAACACTCAATGCACAAATCTACTTAATACAATTTTTTTCAAAACAACCCGAGATGTTAAGGGATATCAGTGCTAAAACACAAAAGTAGAAATTGCTTCATCCCTTTTCTGATTCAATCCTCTTCATTTGTTCATCTCTGCCAAGACTTTATTCAGTCTGGGGTAAATTATTTTCCCGATGAAAAAGCATTGGTCTTCATTCTGCTTTCGACTTACTTGCCAGTTGAGCTACGGAAAAAGCTTAAAATTTGTGGCAAATCGTAATCATTGAATTAAAAAGTAGAGAAGTCGGTAGCCAACTTCACAGCAATATTTTAACCTAAAGCTAACCGTGTTGCGATCAATTAATTATGAAATAAAGTGGTTTTGTGAGAAAAGTTGAACATTTTTTTGATTTGTCGTTTTTTGTAGATAGCTCGTCCAATACATGACATGTCGAGACGAAATTTTTTTGCCCAGATATGAAATTTACTTTCAAAGTCAATAACGATTAACGACTTATTCTGTTGTTAAATTAGTTCTGTTGTGGTACGTGATATATGCTTTAAACCTATAGCTTAAATTTCGAAAAATGTAAAAAATATTTACAAATAATGTACATATTTATTTTGAAGAAAAGCGCCAATTAAAATATACCGAAAATTCTAAAAGCACTAATTTTTAGCAACTTATTTTAGGAATTTTAAAAGCTAATTTTCAAATTTTTTCTAGCACCTGTTCATGATTTCAAAAGGACACGCTAGACATAATTATGCAGGACTATGGCTTCAGTTAGATTTACAAACATAAGTACTTCCTGTGCCAAAAAAAGGAAATAAAACTTTCAATTAAACTTATTAATAAATGGCTGTCCGGAAGAGGCTTTAATAGTACGACACAAATCCATGTTATATTTGTTATTTAACTCTTTCAATATATTTTCAGAGATATTACAAAAAATTTTATCAAAATGTTATTAATTAGTTTTGGAAACTGTATGTTGAACTGCAAATTATAGCTAAATGAAAAAGATCTTCCTCTCTAATGGATTTGGAAATCTTAATTAGTTAGCGGGAGTTTATTTTCCAGTAAAAAATCAGAGGGTTGTAAATTTTCAAAGTTATTACGATCAGCTGTTTAAAATATAGCTGACCCGAAGCAGCAAAACGAGAATCTACATTACTGAAGATATTTTGACAAGTTTATTCAAAAGAAATTCTTTGTTGCCGTCCAGTAAAAGTTGTAGCTCGCCACCTATTTTTAAATATGATTATTGTGGTGGTGCTATAAAAGGGGCATCGACTCAGGATCAGGGACAGACGAGATTGAATTGAAGAGTTTATTCTTTTTTGCTCCTTTTTAAATAATTAATTTTTTCTTTATTCTGCTCCAAATTGCTGTAGTGCCAGATTAGGTATTTACAGCAAATATGTTGAATCAACGTAGAATTTTGTCATTCAGAGTCGTCGGCTCTCGTCCTCTATATTGTGTCTGATGTATGGGGCACGCAGGTATAACATGGTCTGCGGTTTGTTCAATAACGTAGCACTGGCAGTTCGATTAAGGAGCGAGAATTTATTTGTTCATGGAAGAACATGAGGGCCCAACATTAATTTTCCGGCAATTGAGCTTGGCCCAATCTGTTTTAAGCAAAATCTTCAATTTTTTAGGTCAAAAAAGCCAATTTTACCAAAAAAATATCGGTCTATTGTAACAAACATGAAAATATCATACGAAGCAATAAATAATCCTTTAAAAATTTAAAACATAACATTGTAAAATTAAACTAATCATTCTAAAGATTTAAGTACAATCGCATTGAAAACATGTAGTTGAAAATCAAACATTATATGAGTAAACAGATTTCTAAACATATCTGTGTAAATGTGACTAATTGAAAATTAAAGTTTAGAGAAGCTATTGAGAAACATACCTATCGAAATGTTTTGACCTTGCACTGTGCACCCAAACGCTTAAGGGTACACCTCGAATGGTATCTTGTGAAATTTTGAAATTTCTGTTTGACGCATGAGAGTTTTTGGCAAGGTAATTTAATCATTAAAAGGCAAGATTAAAATAAAGATCGTTATATGCTCTGGTGCGACGTTGATCACGTAGAAATTACACGTATTATTTATCTAAATTTCAAAAAACAAGCGACAACGGAAGATTCAATGAGACCAGGGCTCAAACTATGCTTTATGACCCTATCACATCCAATGACAAACAAGTCCTTATCACGTAAACTTTTTGATGCTGAAACGAACGTTGTTTACTCCTACAAGAAACTATCCACCCAACATTTTCTACGTGAGTTTCAAAAAAAGAACTCACTTAATAAAAGTGATTTTTTATTATAATTCATGTAATAAAAGTTGATTTGATTAATAAAAGTTACTTTTTATTTTTTAAAGTTGTAAAGTTGTACTTAAAGGCAACTTTTTGTCTATTGTACTTGAGTAAGTATTTTTGACTTACTTTTATATTTCAAGAAACACTATGCTGAAATGGAAACCTTTTAATAAAGAATAAATAAAAACGTCGTAAGAGTTTATGACAGAGTTGAAACTGGCTTTTCGGGGCTGGTTCGAGCTTCAGTTTAAAAAATAAATTGGGCTCGATTTCGGCCTGCGGGTAGCATGCCTTACAACTCTGGTTTACGATTTTCTATTTGCTCATGATTGTACCTTTTCCTCAAGTGTATGTGGTGTAGGCTCTTCAAAAATTTTGATTGTGAATATTTCTCCAGAAATTGTTTACCCGAGGTCTTGAAACAGGAGTTCAATGAGAATTACTGCAAAAAGTTATGCATGGTGTATTAATTAAAAATTATTACTAAAAACTAATAGGAAATTTATAGCTGTTCATCAAATTCTTTTACAATTAAGCAAAGGTTATGGTCTCAAACAGAATATATCAAATTAAAGTAACGACAAAAAACTTAAATTGTTTTTTTCCTTACCATTAATCACAAAATGAAAAGCTCTTTTCAAGTTTTGTATTTTTTACCACTACAATTAATTCTGGCAAATGTTATTGTTGGCTATGAATTCAAACGATAACCGCAAAGTTCTGAATGTTTACTAAATAGGGACTATTAAATAAAGAAATAGAAGATAAAATGAAAGCAATGTTAATTCGCAAAGATTATGGCGTTGCTCATAGTCGTAGCTCCGACTTTGCACACGATGATGCCGCATACGTTTGCAAACCTGCTTGCATTACTGCAATCATTTCGGTTTTGAGTGTTGAGTGTATTTACCCGATAACAACCTGTTGAAATTTTTTTAGCTTATATTGAGACGAATTGGTTTGTAATGTCGCAACAAAGAAATTAAACTAATTTATTCAGATATTTATTATTTATAAATTTGTCCAAGTTGAGATTTTAACTTCTCCGATTTTTCAAATTATTTTTCATTGCGCAATCGTGTGAGAATTTTAATAACTAAAAGGACAAAAAGGAATAATATTAAAATAAAAACATTTTTTAAAACTTTATCAGCAGTATGTGTTTTATAAGCAATGCATAAATTATTTCTAATGTTGTGCAATCATAAAAAAAGAAATGAAATCATTAACTGACCTTGCTTTCGAATAGACAAAGTTTTAATCCAACAAACAGCATTATTCTACTGGAAAGTAAAAACTTTTTCAAAAACTGGAAACGATTTGATCAAGCAGCCTCCGTATCCGAATGGGAGAAAATTTATTAATGTTTTATCAATCAGTCAAAAGCTCGCCTAAGCATTGTACTTGAATGCCATTAATCATGGGTCTTTTTCGCAATGCGTTAAACTCTAAGAAGTTTTTACTCTCTGCGAATTCAAAAATTTTTTTCTTAATAATTCAGCTTCGTATACGTAAAAACAATGAATTGCAAAGCGCGATGGTAAAGCAAACTTTATTGCAACCTTATCTCCAGCTGCAAAATGCTACTGCATATATTTTGAATATCAATGAATCGGTTATCTAATTATGGCGTTATCTGATTGTTGTTTGTGTGAAACTGTATTTAGCAATTAGAAAACTCTTAAAGCATGTTGCTATTTTGTAAATGCAAAAAGTGTTTATAATCTTGGTTGCATAACTGCTAAATTTAACAATTGTATAACCTGAGAAGTAAAGTAGTATCTAGTCATGAAAAACTCTAGAGCACTGCCATTTGGTCAGCAAGCAAACTATTAACCCCAAAATAAAGTTGTCCATTTTTGATTAAAGGCTAACGATGTCTATCACTTAAACACTGAGATAACATGCTTTGAGCTTGCGTCTAACCCCAGCATTTTTATTCGCTTTTTTTAAAGGCAGATGACATTTTTAAAAATGTATTTTGATAAAACGATTTTCTTTGTGCCGTTTTCTTTTGGTAGACATTTAAAGACCGCATTTGAAGCCTAAAAAAAAAGATTTGTAAACATATTCGCAAAATTTCCTTTCACTAAATCATAAAAATAGTAAAAAAAATCCTGGATTAATTGAGTAAGATAAATATTAAAGGTAAAAACAATTTTTTTCGTTGCTTTGATTGAGTTTTTTCTCACTAATCTCTGTTCGACACAGTAACATAGAGAGGTACCAAAAATAACTTTTTAATTCCAAAATTTATCATTTTTTTAATCAAATGGTCAATGTTTAATCTTCTAACATAACATTAAATTAGCAGAAAAATTATGTTTGCAAAATGTTTAAACATTGATAAAATGCATGCAGAATAACTGGATAGATAAAATTGAAAATATAACAACCGCCGAAGGCTAAATACTCAAAATGTTAAGACTGAAAAAATATTGTAAATTGTTTGATAAGCATTTTGGTCCTCTTAGATTATTTGATGTCATTGAATTTGAGTGTCATCTTTTTTTCGTAATATAAGTTAAATTTGACATAGTTTTTTTACTTCGTTGATGCTGATCTTTTTAAAACTTGTTTTGTTCCTCCTTTGATAAAATAATTTTTTTTTTATGACATAATGGGCGTAAATTGCAGAGTTAGAAAATAGTTGTTATTGATCCTCAAATTATTGTGACTCATATAAGATTTATACAGTTTCATCTTTTATTTTTTTCTTTTTAGATAATAGCACTTTATAAGCCTTTACCCTTTGCAAAGTGGATGCTTTCTACCGGTATCACCGTTTCTCTAACAGCAAACGCTCTTGCGAATAAAAGGTTGTCAGACTTCGTTTAAAGATCTAAAAAACAAACAAACAAAAATTGGACTAAAGAGAGGAACCTGCTGCAATTACGGACCGCAGCAAATTTAAAACATTGCGATAGAAGAGCAAAACACTTTTCATTATGTAACCTTTTGTGTGGCGGGTTTTTTTCCCTAAAAAATATGAGTAAAGAAAGACCACCATGACGATAATTATATAAAATTAATAAGCATCATCTTAAGTTTCCCTAACTTGAATTAAGTGAAATGATTAGCAGTAGAAAAAAGAACGCAATAAGAACCATTATTGCGAATAAAAGAAAAATGGTCAATCAGAACTCTTTTATCGACAAAAACAAGTAAAAAAATTACTTCAATTACCAGAAAAAATTATTTTGTTACAAGCTGAACATAATCTGTTTGAATAAAATTTTGAAAAAAGTACGTGGCCTATTTTAATATTTTTCCAACATTACTCATATTCTAAATTCGAACAGTTATTCAATTTTATTTACTTACGTAATATTACCAAAATAATTCGCAACAACATGGCCGGATTATATATTGATTTATCAGTATTACCAACTTACGCAATTTTTTAATTATATATGCCTTATAAGGATAATTGTCATGCAAGAGTGACGTAGAAAGTAATTTTTAACATTTTGACTCTGTTCGAGTATGATTGTAGCTTGTCACAATTAATTTAAACCTTGACTACTATATGTTGACGACAACATTACGGTGAAAAGTTTACATAAACCAAAGATATAAACCATATAGAACCAAAGGTATACTATAAACCAAATTTACGTAAACCAAGAATGGCGTACTATTGACCTGTGGTGGTCCAACACAAATAATTCAATAGCGTATTTGTAGTTTCAAAATTTTTCGCATTTGAATGCCACACTTTTTGTTTAAAAATATGAACGTCTCGTTTTTCGACTAAACGTTATAGTTGGAGTTAAGTTAATATCCAGAAATCAATTATAATTAAATGTATAGGTTAAGTTTTATAGTGAGAACTTTTGTTTGGTCTTATATAAGACGTTTGCTACCTAAAAAAACTTTCAAACCAAAGTGAAGACAAATAAATTTTCACAATAAGCTACAAAAAACATCAACAAAATCTATGTCTAGGTTGAAATTTATTTTTGATTAAACTTTCATTTTGACTCGTTCAATGACAAATGTTTGTCATATCTGCTGATCCTTTTTTGCATAGTTTAAGAATAAAAAAAAAGTTTAAAAGACACTTGTTAGACTACTTATTAGGGCTACGACTGAACATTCTTTAAAAATAAATATGCTATTCTTATATTCCTTTTTTTTAACTTTGAAGTTTTAAAAAGTCAGCATAGGTTTTCGAAGAGAAACCTTTAAACTACCATAAAATAAATGAGAGTAAAAAACCATTTGTGATTATCGCATGCTTTCTTTGAATAGTAAAGATGGGCATAAAAAGTACTATTGTTTTTCAAGAGTCTATTCAAATCTGTCTGTTCAAATGACAATAGGGTTTCAATCATTGTGTTGTTTGAGCCTTGTAAGAAAGTTACTATCCCAACTGACCAAAAATAATCACAGTTAATTACTTAAAGTAAAAACAACTTGAAAATTGATTCTCGGCTGCAGTTGACATGTTAAGACAAAAAAGGTTTTAACCAGATATCCAATCAAAAAATGACATTTTCTTCGGATATAAAATGAAGACTTTATAAAAATCACGATTTCTAGAAATGCTATTGAAAACTAAAACAATAGCAATAGAATGTTAGCACTTAACTCCAAAAATAAGCACGTTTTTTAGTAATAAGCGATTAAAATCATTTAAGACAATGTTTATAAAAATAAGCACCAATATTTGAAGTAAGCACGAATGGCAACCCTGCTTATAAGTTAGATATCGAGTAATTAGCAGTTTTTTTTCTTAAGGAAGACGCAAGATCACCACAACAAGCAGCATTGCTTTGGTAATTCTGGTTTGTGATTTTACAATTTCATTGTTTTGAAAATATATGTCGACGAAAACGTGGAAAAAGCATCGACGTCACAAATGTCAAGGTCAGAAACCGCATACACAGAATCCATTGCTGACACAACAAATTATTAAAAAGTTAAGCGTAAGTCCCAACAACAAAAATATTTTATGTTTGTTGAATTAAATCGAAAAAGTTTCGCCTCACAACGTTGACTCCACAGTAAAATCAAGACTAGCTTATAGACCTTGAGTTTATTGAAAGAAGACAATTTTTTTATAGGGTATTTTTTTTCTATTTATTTTATTATTGAGCAAGTTAAATTGCTTCAAAATATCGCTTGAAAATTCCTGAGGAAGAATTCACCAATAAGAAGCTTTGGCAGATTCATAGTAGTTAACATGATATGGCTGGACTAAAATAGATTTTTGAAAAATAATTATATAAATCAATTAGAAATTAATAATCACCAACCCAGTAAAAGCCCTGATTAGCAAAAATGCGACTAGAAATTGAACTGTAATTAAACGAAATCATATTTTAATAACAACCTGGCAAATCAGGTTTTTGCATTTTCTTCTTTTACGAAACAGTGTCACCAAACGGTAAAAGCCTTAAAAAGACAAACTGTCTTTAACTCTTTTTTTAAAACGTAATTACTCTTCAATTACACTTTGTGCTTTAGGTTTCAAATTAGAATAGTAAAAGTTAATGGTTACAGCGTGAAAGAAATGCGGTGAACTTTTAAATTATACGTCGACTAATTACAATGGAACCCAAAAAGCAGACCACCGGCGGAATCACGTAGTGTTAGCGGGGTGGCCACGTTATCCAATTTCGCACGGTAACAATTTGTATTCAGTAATCCAGCGGATTTATGAGACAGCCTATTTATGGCTTTAGCAATGTAAAGCAATTCGTTAAAAAATTTTGTTTATTTTTGTGATTTTAGCAGTAAAACTTTCTCGCATTTTCACTAAGTTATATGAGTTTGACTTTTTGTTGATTAGAAATCATTGTTATCACTTTTTACTTGACCTTAAAGTTAAACGTCTTTTCAAATTGAACGCAAAACTTCACTCGATTGAATGAACTTATTTTGTCTTAAGTGATTTATAGCAGCTGCTGGACCAGTTCGATCTAAAAAATGTTTGCTTCTTTATTTCATAGAATTATAACCTACTGTCGAATATAGGAAAGAAGCAAATGGCACTTTTTCTTCTTTTTTACTTTGGCAACCCCGCTCAGGCGATTGATTTTAAAAACATTGAAAATCATTTGTGTTTTAAGGGTCGTTTCCACTACGAGCGTGGAATGAGGTATTCTTTTTGTGTTTCTTTCATTTATTATTGTTTTTGCTTCGCTTAGCGCTTTTTGCCTTTTAAGCGCGGAAAGAAGTAAAAAAATTAATAAAACAACCAAAGAATGTTCCATTCCACGCTCGTAGTGGAAACGAGCCCTTATAAAATCATTTTTAAAAAAATATTTTATTGAAGTTGTTGCGCTTCAGAAAGCTGAGTGATTGAAGTACAACCCAATGTTCTTTAATAGAAAAATATTTAAGATTCCACGAAAGTGAACGTAATAGCGGAGTTACTGACTGCGGTTTCCCTGCTATAAGTTCAACTGTTTTTTATGATTATTAATTTCAAAATTCGCAAATAACGGTCTGTCGTCTCACCTAAGAGATAAAAATGTGTTGGCCTACCAAAAGTATCAATGCACTTAAAAAAATTTTTTTTGGTGGAATTTTGAAATGTTGTTAACAAAGCATTGCGTTAAGTTGGTTTTATTACTTTCATATAAGCTGAAAAGCAAAACAAGGGAGCTATACCACTAAAAGATAGTAATTTTTATTTGATTCCTTTTTTCAGAACAGATTGGATTGAAAACTGACGATTTGCTTTTTGGGCAAACTCAATATAAAAAAGTATCTTTTGAAGGTTAGCCAATTGAAACAAGCTTAAAGAAGATTCGCTTAATTTATTCCATCTTTTAACCCGGGATAGAAGGATTTTTAAATATTACTCAAAAATTAATTAAAAAAAGAAATCATCGCACCATCATTTAAGAACCGAAACTTTTATACCTAATATTGATATCCGAGCAAATGTACATAGAAAAAACTTTTATTAGAATTATCCTCGTTTTATCCCTATTCAAATTAATAGTTGTTGTTCCCCCTCCTTTATCTTGTGATAGCCATCTTTTAACCCCCCAACGAAATCAATTTTGATTCCCACACTTGGATTGCCTCTGCTACTTCTAAAGACTTTTTCTACAGACTAGTGGTGTTGTGTTGTGTTGGTACATGACTACGAGGTGATTAGTGTCAATTGTTTGTGTCAAGCATAGTGGGCATTGTGGCATATAAGTATTAGAGTTTACTAAATGTAGGTAACTTTTCCAGATTTGTTTAAGCTAATTTGTTTCAGTTTTCAGGCTTATGCTTTAAACCAAACAAAGGTGCATATTGTAGGCTTTATTGCAGAAAAAACATAAATGTTTTTCAAACTAATGTAGTCTTCAATGTCATTGAAAAACAGTTTTTGGTGTTTACGATTTGCCATATTAAAACTAATGCAGAAATATTTTCATTAATCTGAATAAATCGTATTATAAATCAAAAAGCAGTTTTATTTTTGTCAAAGTTTAAGGTGTGTTTAACCTGCATTAAGCCGAATAAAAATAGCTGTTTTATAAAAATTTTGATATTTTACAGAACTTCAGTTTCTCAAAAGAAGACAAAGAAACGCTAATATTTATAACATTGGCTTATTATTTTTTTTATATGCTTCAAAAAGCTTTTAAAAAATTCAATCATCAAATTTTTATTATTGTTCTACAGTAATTTGATTGTTTTTGTAGAACAATATTAATTATCACAAAAAAGTTAAACAAGCTGCAAATGAGAAAAGTGTTCTACTTCTGCAAAACACCCTAAACTTAACTCTAATCATATTTTAAAAAGTGTTGAAATCACCCTAACCCTAACCAAGGTGAGAGTAATTATTGATTTTGCTCAATAACTAAATGCAAGATCAAAGCTTAAAGTAAATTGGCGAAAATGTGTAGTGGTGTGTACTGACGGAGCTGCCAGCATGATTGGTTGTCATTCGGGTGTAAGCGCAAAAATAAGAAAAGTTACAAACAAAATTCTTGCTGTCTTACACATTGCATAATTCACCTTGTAAATTTAGCTGCCCAGAAATTGTCACCTGAATTATATGACGTTTTGATTGGAGCAGTTAAGATTATAAAATATATTCGTAACCATGGATTGCATTTAGGGGTTTTTGAAGCACTGTGTGAGCGCATTGGTTTACAACATCACCATCTCATCTTTTATGCAGAAGTGATACGGTTTTCGAGAGGACGCATTCCTGCGCGTCTTTTTAATTTATGGGAAGAAAATAAATTTTGCATGAGTGAAAATTTCCTATAATATCTTCAACTGCATTTCGAACAGGTACGCAAATGCATAACCTGGAAAGTTAGTTGAAGACTAAAAAAGAAATTTCATCTCCTGTTTGTTAGTTTGTTCATCTAATGTACTTTTGGTTTACTTTTATATATATTCACAAAGATTTTTATATTTTACTTTTATTGTGAGTACCTTATCAACCCAAAGAGTGCCTCTTTTCTTCGATTTTGCGCCCTTGCTAGCTTACTGTTTTATGCTGTTGTCAAATCATTGTTTTAAAAACTTCGCTTGATTTAATTTCGGTCGAATTTATATAAATGTAGAGACAAATCGAACCCGATGCTTTTGTACTGAAAATTCAAAGGACACTATTTTCCCCCTTGTCCACCCCCATTTCTGGCGCTTTCGTTTCTCGCGCCCCTGACTTCGCTTTTTAAAAACCTCAATAGAGCCACTTTTACTACGTATTATATCAAGAAGACAGCAGCAAATTCCACATCAAATAGAATTCTTCTGCTCACTTTTGTTTCATTAAAAATTTTTTTATCAATTTATTGCGTTTATTACAATTTTGTCATTAAAAAAGATTACCGGGGCGTAAGATTTTTTTGAAATATTACCGGTCCGCAAGCTTGAAAGGGTTGAGAAACACTGTATAGGAAATGCAAAACCTCTGCCAGACAGCTGTTTTTACTAACTACCCAGCTGGTTCTATTTAGCATTGGATTTGAAGATTTTTAGTGTGAATTTTAGATTTTTGAGAGAGTCAAATTCTAGAAATTCTAATTTTTTTCCCTTAAACTTTTCCAAAAGATTACTAACTGCTAAATTACTAACTGCTAATCTATGCAATCCAAGGAAAATTTGATACTTGTACCTATGAAATCCAAAGAAAATTTAGTGTTATTCCTATGCAGAATTTGTGGATAATTTCTTAAAACTTTTATGTGGGATAATTTTAAAAAATTTAGACAACAAGCATTTATACATTCACTGTTTTTTGTTATGAAATATGATAAAAATGTAGAGGTTTATATTTATTTCAATTTATTGGGAATTTTGTCACTCATTTGGCACGTTTGTCCCTGTAGGATGGCGTGGTTTGCGGATTAAAGAGGTAAAATCCATTTCAGAAATCCACCTTTGACTAATTTGTGTCGGTCAGCGAAGAGTCCGTTAGTCGGAGTTTAGACAAACAAGGTTTCAATGCAGTGTAATTTTTACTGCTGGAAACTAAACAAAGTTGAAGCTTGATTTTGCAAACACACGGCAGGCTGCATTGCTCGTGGCCCAGGTTGAGAAACCTTGGTTTAGCATTTAGTCGGCTGAAGCTTAATTAGATTTTAAAATATTTTTAAGGGTTCAAGCTCTTGCAAAATGTCCGGGAGTGGAAAAAGGCAAAAGCTAAGTAAGCTTCACAAAGCTGTTATGAACAAAAAACTAATTTCATCAATGCAATTCATGTTTTAACTCAAACAAAGATGATGGCTTGATTGAACAGATAAAGCACAAAAAATAGATTTTTAAAATGTTTAAATACATAATAAAACAAACATTTTTAATACATTTTTGGAAGTAAGCGTGATACTAAAGAATAATGGTCAATTGATAAGTTAACGGTTCTCTGTTGCTCCCTGCCATTTCACTGCAATAATTCTAAGGAATTACGTATCTTTGATGTTTTGAGTGTACTTAATTACTTTTTGCAATGACTGAAAGTAATAATTGCTGTTTACGTGCAAACGGGTATAACTAAGAAATAGAATTCTCTCTAAAGGCTTGTTTAAGACCAAGCTTGAACTAAAGTTGAACTCCATCGGAATGATAGAGTACCGTATTGACGGCGAAGGTGATCGACATTATGGCCATTCAAAACCTACTCTCGTTAATCTATTGAGTCCTTGGGAAATACTACATTTTACAGCAGTTTTTTCTGCTTGGCGGTCTTGACAAGTAGCTCTAAATTTTTGTCATATCAACATATAAAAACTAAAAAAAACAAAGTAAAAAGTTTTAATCGGACAACAGTATCTTCGCATCTACAAAAGCAGATTAAGGTAATTACGTGACGAAATTAGGCCCCCGATGTTTTACATAAATTGACCCCTTGCTTTGAAGTTACTGCAATAGCTTATATCTCAATATTAGGCCTATAGGCGAAGCGAAAGCAATTTCTTATACCTTTTCACTAACTTGTTTCTAAGAAAAATCAATCTGATTTTGCGTCATCTATTTCGATTTGTTTTAAGATAATAAAATGCATTAAAAACTTTTAATTACATTGACAATATATCTTTTAAAGAGAAAGTTCTTGAACGAAAAGACTTATATGGACACATTATTGCAATGTTCGCAGTTTGTAATTTAGTTTTGACGTCACACTTACTCAATCATTCGACTGCAACCATTTGATCGACATTTTATTGCTTTTTGTTTATGCGCAGTTGCGGCCTTTTTACCGGTAAATGTTGATATCTGGCGTCACTTGTCAGCATCAAGTTCACAGCAGTTTGTTATTAAACATTTTGAAATTGATAAAAGCAGATTACAGGGTAATATCATGCAAGAACATCCTCAATTTGAACTTTTAGCGATTGTAAATTTTCTCCTTTTCTTGTAAAACTAAATGTATTTAAACATAAAAATTTCTGATGCGATATAATGATTTTTTCTCTTAAAATTTTTGAACAGATGCTTTTGTTCTAAGATAATTAATTGTATTTTTAGTGTCACTTTCAACTTAGGTTTGTGCCATTCAACCTTGTTACCCAGAGGTTTACGGCGCTTTCCCAAAGATAAAAGAAAATGGTATTAGTTTTATTCATTTTCTCCAACATAAGCCGTCACATGATGTGGAGGCATTGAGCTTTGAAAGCAATAAAACTGACTTTGATTAGAAGCACAGTCCCCAAAACTTTTAGAATTTAGATCTACTGAATCTATGTTTAAAGTTCAGTACTATAAAAAAAGTATGTGAAAAAAATAAAATATTTTTATAAAAACAAGATTGCCTTTTGTTTTTTGTTCTTTTGTTAAGATATACTACTACTACCAACGGTAGAGTAATGTTTGGTTTTAAGTAGTTATATCTGGTAGATCGTTTTTGGTCAGATTATGTAAATTAACTAATACAAATATACATCTTAAGTCTATTTTACACAAATCTGCAAACTTGAACTCAAAGAACTCGGTCTTTTTTGCCAAACTTGAACTCGATAGATAAGATTTCTCGAACTCAAATTCAAAAAACAGTCGATCGAGTTTGACTTCATCGAGACCAAACAAAAAAAAGATTCCCACTTGCTATTAGATCGCTAAAACACATTCATGATTTATCAAAGAAGTCATCATGATACTATAATATAAAGCGAAGACTTTTTTTGACTTCACTGTATAGATAGGAAATTATTTAACTCGATAAATTGAAATTGGTAAACTCTAACTTCATGAATTATAAATCGTAAACTCGAATTCGGGCTTGCAAATTTTTTGTGAACTCGAACTCGGTAAAAAATACATCGAGTTTGCATCTCTAATTTTGCATTTAAGACTTATACCCTTACAATTACCAAGCCGTGAAATAGGAAGAACCGAAAGTGATACTAATTAAATCTTTGATGTTATTATTACTCTTGTATATAGTCAGAAGTACAAAAAAGCTGTTGTAAATTTTTAGAGTGTAAAAAAGTAAACTGTTTTTAAAGCTTTAGTGAATATTGGCAATTATTCTTGCTTATTTTTTTACTGTATTTTGACTTGAAAAAAACAAAACAAAGTAAAGTAACTTGTGTTTCAGATATAACGTCGAATGTATTTAGGTTATAAAAGTAAAATAATTGAGAATTTCGCTTCTCAGATTGCCTGCAAAATTATCAAAATGAAATGCATTTGATTATTACTGGGAATGTTTATTTTGTAAGGTGTCAAACTGGCTTTGATACATTGATAATTTAGATATTTTTTGAAAATTCACTCCTGGATAAAAAAAAGCAACTAAGAATTTTGTCCTCAACATATTATACAATAAACAAATGTACATGATTTTTGTATAACTTTTGCCTGATCTTTATGATGAACTTGATTAAAAGAGATAAAAACTAACAACTTTTCTCAAAAGTTTTTCCGTAAAACTATACGTTGAATTGCTTTCAGAATTTAGACTTTTCAATACAATGCTTTTATTGCATACAACGGTCGACAGCAAAGAGTTAAACAATAATAAACAATACAAAACCATTCTTTAAAACTTATATTAGTTTCTTTAAAGTACAAAAAATCAAAGGTAATCTTAATCTTGTTTGAATGTTTTTCCAACTTTAAATGCACTAGTTTCAAATCCGTAAAAAAATTTTGAGTTCAATAAACAAAGTGTTTGCAATTTCTTCTTCAAGATGAAAATCCCTGCCAAGATTTGCAATAATACGAGAAAAATGTTCTTACTTGTAACAACAAACAGCTGTCGAGTGAAGCCATAAACATGACGTCAACAGAGCTCGAGATTTAAAGATGTTTCAAGGTCATAAACCGAGTTAAAATTCTAAACCTGTCACCATAAAAAGAAAACCAACAACATTTATTGACTTCAGGTGTGCGAACAATACATACATTTAAAACAACTTTTGAACAACTATTATTCTTTTATTAGAAACAAAATACTGTTGACGAGTGGTTTTAAATAAGGGGCGTGCGCTCCACCGGTGGGGGATGGAGATTTAAGACTTTACGAACCAATTTCGGGGAAAAAGTACAAAATGAAAATGCACTTGTTCACAATCAAACCGACTTGGTAGATATATCGAGCTGGTCTTTCGGCCCACGAAAGTTTCAAAGTGATGACCTTTTTTTTAGTCTTCACTAGTCTTTTGAGACAAAATTCTAAGCAGGGAGTCACGGGTGTTGAGAGTCTCTGAAAAGGGGCCACGAACCATGAAAGGTTGAGAAGTATGGTGTAGGCCTATTTGTCGATATCTGGTGTCTTGAGATCACAATTCTTTTCCAACATTGATCGCACTAAATTGCAATTATAAACAAAAACACGAAAAAATATTTATAGAGATTGGTCGCATTTTCTATGTTTCTTTATCCAAATGTTCTCACAAAAGATCTTTTTGGTAAATTGTTTTGGAGACCTTAGTACATCTGAAATAAAGTTTATAAATTTTAAGATAAAAATGAAAACATTAGCGTAATATACCGTAATTACATTCAGAAAATAAAAATATTGACTGATCAAATTCTGGTATGTTGACAAAATAAGTTTACTTTTACATCATAAACATTGAATTTTCAGTGAGAAATTTTTAAATATTAAAAGCATATAAATAAGATTGCCCAAAGACATTGTGATTTTAACTTCAAAGCAGTTGGAAAATTAAAAATTGCAATGCGTAAAATTTACAGAATCAACGTAACATAAAGGTACCAACGAATTACTAATATAGTTTGTAGATAAAACCATAATCTATTCAAATCTATCTTTGACAATTAGCAACTAAATCAGCTGATAAGCAGAGGTGATATCGCCTAGCACAACGTTGCTTTTGATCTTTCAAAAAACCATCAAATATTTTGCACTATCATGATACGCGATTATCGTAGCCTTGACGATGACACATTTAAAATAAATAACTCTCTGGGTTGGTGCCGAAAACATTTTAAGGTTGTCAATCACAAAATTAATTGTCTTTGCATAAGCCGATTATTATTAAAAAGCGACTTTACTATATCTTTAGCATCTTCTTTATCGCAGGAAATATTTCTGTAAAAAAGATAAATATACTAGCCCTTTTTTTAAATTTTGATTTAGATTAAAGCAAAATGTGACAAACCTAACTTTCACATATAATAAATGTGCATAACTAATGGGTCAGAAGAAAGTCATAGCAAAAATTTTTGCCGAAACATTTTTATGACCAATTAATAAAAAGTTCTGCTTTGTGCTTAGTAGATACTGTTGGCCCAAACGTTTTATATCATTAACTTTTTAGGGAAAAAATTTTGCGATGGCACTTCAACGGTGATATCAAAAGCATTTTTTCAAATCGCTAAAATGCGGTTCAAAAACAACTTTGAAGATTTCAAAAAACAAACAAATAAATAGATAAAAAACGAAAGTAAAATCTGACAGGAAAGTAAAATCGCAGTTATAAAACCATTTATAGATTTCTAAATAATAGTATCTGGACTGGAAACTAAATCAAAAATAAAAAAATTGCCACCCAGTACTTGACCGAACGAATCAGGCTTTTGTTTATTTTTCATCAAGTCTTCTTTTTTCAATCTTTATGATATCTTCGTTTTCATTTTTCTTCTTTTCTTTTTTCTTCAATCTTCTTTCTTTAATTTTTTTTATTTTTTATTGAGTTTCGGATCCCACTACGTGATAGGGATGAGGGTTAGGGATTAGCGCTACGAGAGAGGGTTTTAGGGAGTGTCGACTCTTGACAAGTGGCAAATCACCATTTTCCAGAAACTTCATATAAGAGCTTGTCAAAAGCTTCTTACGAAAGTAAGGGGAATAACATCCGTCTCATTTGCACCAACTTCCCCCATATTTTCTTTTACTAGATATACAAATCTTCTCTTTCTTCTCCTCTTCTCCTCTTTCCCGGTAACTCCATTTCCATCATCTTTCTTCCTACATACTCTTTGTCTCTCCTCGTGACATGTCCATACCACCTCAGCCTGCCCTCCCTCATCTTCATTCCTAACCGTTCTACCTTAACGGTACTCCTTATGTACTCGTTTCTAATCTTGTCTTTTCTCGTCACTCCCAAAGCAAACCTCAACATTTTCATCTCTGCGACTTCCATCTCTTCCACTTGTTTCTTTGTGACTGCCACCGTCTCAAGTCAATACACCATTGCTGGTCTCATCACTGAGCTGTACACTTTTCCTTTTACTCTAGCTGGTAACCTCTTGCTGCAGGTTACTCCCGATACTCTTCTCCATCCGTTCCATCCTGCCAGAACTCTCTTCTTTACCTCCCTCTCACAACTACTACTTTCTTGCACCGTTGATATCAAATACTTGAATTCCTTTACTCTTGGCACTTTTGTATCCTCCATCTTCACTGTTTCGTCATCATTTCCTCCATTTATGCACAGATATTCGGTCTTTGACCTACTTACTTTCATTCCTCTTCTTTCTAATGCATACTTCCAGGATTCTAATCTCCGCTCCACTTCTACCCTGGTCTCTTTGCATATCACAATATTATCAGCAAACAGCATCGTCCATGGTAGTTCTCTCTTTACTTCATCCGTTAGCCTGTCCATTATCACTGCAAACAGTAATGGACTTAACGCTGATCCCTGGTGCAGTCCAACCTTAACCTTGAAACTTTCTGTAGTTCCCACTGCATACCTCACCACTGTTTCGCTTCCCTCATACATATTCTGTACTAGTTGTACATACTTTTCGACTATTCCGGATTTTCTCCCGCGGAACCCTGTCGTAAGATTTCTCTAGGTCCACGAATACACAATGTAGCTCTATTTGACCTTCCCTGCACTTTTACATCAACAATCTTAGAGCAAACATGGAATCGGTGATTCCCTTTCCTGGCATAAATCCATATTGCTGTTTGCTGATCTCTACTCTATCCCTTAACCTGGCTTCAATAATTCTTTCCCATATCTTTATTGTGTGGCTCATTAGCTTTATTCCCCTGTAGTTTCCACAGCACTGTGCGTCCCCTTTGTTTTTATAGATTGGGACAAGCACACTCCTTCTCCATTCTTCTGGCATCCGTTCACACATTAATAGTCTGTTGAACAATCTGGTCAAAAACTCTATCCCCATCTCTCCCATGCACTTCCAAACTTCTACTGGCAACTCATCTGGTCTAACCGCTTTACCTTTTTTCATCCTTCTTAGTGCGTTTTTTACTTCTTCTCTACTGATACAATTTACCTATTCATTAACCACTTCTGCTTCCTCTGTCCTAGGGTCTCTGTTATTTTCCTCGTTCATCAGTTTCTCAAAGTACTCCTTTCATCTCTTTAACACTGCCTCCGAATTTACCATAATATTACCGCTTTCATCCTTTATAACCCTCACGTGCTGTACATCTTTCCCTGCTCTGTCTCTCTGCCTAGCCAATCTGTACATTTCTTTTCACCTTCTTTTGTTTCCAATCTAGCATGCAAATTGTCATACGCACGTCCCTTCGCCATTGCAACTGCCTTCTTTGCCTTACTCTTCTTTTCTTTGTATATCTTTTTAGTATTTTCATTTCTTATTTTATCCCATGCTTTCTTTGCCTCTTTCTTTTCTTTTATGCTCTCCTGTACTTCCTCATTCCACCACCAAGTTTCCCTGTCTCCTTTTCGTTTCCCAAATGTCACTCCCAATACAGTTTCAGCTGTTTTCTTAGAATTTCTGCTGTTTTGTCGCACTCATCAGGTAACTCGTCCTTGCCCCCCAGAATCCTGGTCACCTCTTGTCTAAACGCTTCTTGACAGCTTGTCCCCTTCAGTTTTCACCATCGTTTCTTTGGCTTTACTTTTTCTGCTTTTTTCTTTTTCACCATGAAAGCCATTTTGAATACCACCATACGGTGCTGCTTTGCGACACACTCATTCAATATTACCTTACAATCGCACATTTTCTTCAAGTTCCTCCTTCTGCACATCACATAATCTACTTGGATACTTTTTCCTCCACTCTTTTATTGACAATCGCCAAATCTATCCTTTTCCCAAAATCCACAACCATTGATCCTTCCTTATTTCTTGTTCCAGCACCATACCTCCCCATTATTTCCTCATCCCCTATGTTTTCTTCGCCCACATGTCCATTAACGTCTGCGCCAAGAACTATCCTCTCTACTTTTGATATACTTATTATCCACCCATCCAGGTCTTCCCAAAAATCATTTTTCCTCCATGCTGTTGCTAACCTGTGGAGCATATGCGCTTACTATATTTAAGATAGACCCTTTACTTCCAGCTTTATAACCATTAGTCTGTCTGACACCCTCTTCACCTCTAGGACACTTTTAACCAGCTCCTCCCTCAGCACTATCCCTATCCCATTTTTTCTTTCATCAGTTATGTTGTAAAATAGTTTGCATCCACCTCCAATGTTCCTTGCTTTACTACCTTTCCACTTCGTTTCCTCTAGGACAATATGTCTACATTCCTTCGCTCCATCATATCTGCCACCTCTCTTCCCCTTCCGGTCATCGTTCCAATATTTAAGGTACCCACTCGCCTTCCTCCTCTATTTCTGCTCTTATTTTCACTATGTTTAGCAGTAGCATAATTTCCACAGATGCCCTGCTGTGCGACACCTGAGGCGGTCGTTGGTAACCCGGGCCGCGACCAATCCGGTATGGATTGATAATGATTAGGCATTTGTCTGTTTTGGCAAAAAAGTTTTATGCCGAATGCCCTTCCTGCCGCAACCCTCCCCAATTTATCTGGGCTTGGGACCGGCATCGAAAGACATAGAAATGTGCCTCCGATGGCTGGGTTATATTTAATCGAACGTGATACTTAAAGTTTAGTCAGTTGTACAAAAATTTTTTAATAAGACTGTCAAAACAAGAAGCCGCTTGTAAGTAAATGTGCCAGTTGCAATATTGCGACTGACTTTCAACAGTATGTACTCGTAGCCTTTGATTTTGTTTCATGTTTCGTAATGCTGATACTGTACTCAACAAAGATGTTTTCCTAATTTTTTTTGGGTGGAGGCTGAAATTTCCAGACCTGATAAAATTTTTACATTTGACATTTAGTTAGTAGATTTAACATATGATTTTATGAGTAGCCTAATACATCAAATATACAATTTAGGAAAAAAGTATACTTTTTGCAACCACACCACAATTATATTCAGCAACACTAATCCATTCATACTAGGTTAAAATATAAAATAAACGACAAAATAATAAACTACGATGAAATTAGCGTTTTTGGCTTACATTAGCTTACATTACTACTTGTTTATTTTATATTTAAATCTATTATGAATGGATTAGTGCCGCTGAAATTAAACCCAGCCTCTAAGGTTGTTCAAATCAGAGCAGCCTTGGTGCCGGTCCCAAGCCCGGATAAAGGGGAGGGTTGCGACAAGAAGGGCATCTGGCATAAAACACAGCCAAATATTTTTGAATGCGCGTTGTAAAATCTGACTTCATACCGGATCGGTCGAGGCCCGGGAAAATAACGACCGTTACCAGTAACTGGCCACCAAGGGTCATTGGTGGACATACTACTTGGATGAAAAGAAAAAGTGAAAAGAAGTGAAGAAAAAGAAAGGAGAGAAATGAAGAGAGGAAGAAAGCTAAGAAGATCAAACTGAGGGTTGCTACATTAAATGTTGGAACCATGATCGGTAAAGAAAGAGAAGTGGCAGATCTTATAAAACGAAGAGGGTTGGACATACTGTGTGCAGGAAACTCGCTGGAAGGGGGAGAGAGCAAGATGCATAGGTGGAGGATATAAAATGTGGTACTGTGGAAGTGGAAACAAAAGGAATGGTGTTGGAATCATATTGAAAAAGGAGCATGTGGACAGGGTAGTGGAATTATGGAGGGTAACAGACAGGATAATATGCTTGAAAATGGAACTTGATGGTGTTATGTTGAATGTCATCAGCGCATATGCGCCACAGGCGGGGTGCATACGTGAAGAAAAGGAAACATTCTGGCTGGACCTAGACGAGACAGTGGAAAAGATACCAAGGAATGAAAGAATTGTAGTGGGAGCAGACCTGAATGGGCACGTAGGAGAAGGAAATAATGGTGATGAAGAATGCATGGGCAAACACGGATTAGGGAAAAGAAATAACGAAGGACAAGCAGTGTTGAATTTTGCTAAAAGAAGGGAACTAGCGATCACTAACACATATTTTGTAAAGAAACCAGCACATAGAGTCACCTACAGCAGGGGCGGACGCAGTTCGCAGGTGGATTACATCATGGTGAGAAGACAAAAGATCAAGGAGGTGGTGGATACAAAAATTGTTGTTGGTAAAAGTGTAGCAAAACAGCACAGAATAGTGGTCAGTGCGATAATCATCTGGACAAAGTGGAGGAAAACACCAAAATTAGTGAAGAGAATAAAATGGTAAAAACTAAAGAACTCGAAAGTGAACAATAAATTTAAAATGGACGTGATTGAAAGCGGAATACTTAGTGGAAAGGAAGACTGGCAAAGAATAGCTGAAATGATACGGAGCATTGCCAGAAGGGAACTGGGTGAAACATCGGAAAAAGTTAGCACGGCAGGTAGACGGGAAAGGTGGTGGTGGAACCAGGAAGTACAGGAGAAGCTGAAGGATAAGAAAAAGGCTAAAAAGGCATGGGATACCATCAGAGATGATGCAAGCAAGTTGGCCTATAAAACTGCAAGAAAGCAAGCTAAAAGAGAAATGTCAAAGGCAAGAAACAAGGCATATGAGAAACTGTACGAAAAACTGGAAACAAAGGAAGGGGAAAATGAGGTGTTCAAAATAGCAAAGCAGAGAAACAGACAAAGCAAGAATGTTCAACAAGTAAGAGTAATCAAGAATAAAACTGGGGAGATTTTGATGGAAGAAAAGAAAGTGAAACAGAGATGGAAGGAGTATTTCGACAACTTACTCAACCATGAAAACCCTAGAGAAAGAAGAGAAACGAGAACAGAAGGGAGAGAAAGGGACATGGATGATATTCTAGAGAAGAAGTCAGGATTGGGTTGAGGAAGATGAAGAAGAGAAAGGCTCAAGGACCTGATGACATACCAGTGGAAGCATGGATTGCTTTAGGCAATAAAGGTATGGAGTTTTTAGTGATCTTTTTCAACAGACTCTTGCGAGGAGAGAAGATGCTATATGAATGGAGGAGGAGCGTGCTTGTACCTTTGTACAAAGGTAAAGGAGGCATCAAAGAATGTGGAAACTAACGGGGGATCAAGTTAATGAGCCACACTATGAAATTGTGGGAGAGGATAATAGAAGCAAGGATAAGGAAAGAGGTGACAATCGCTGAGCAATAATTTGGTTCATGCCAGGAAGGATTACCACCGACGCAATCTTTTGTCTAAGGATGCTGTTGGAAAAGTGGACTAAAGGGCAGAAGGCAGTGCACTGTGCCTTTATTGACCTGGAGAAAGCATACGACAGGGTACTCAGAGAGGAACTGTGGGAATGCTTGCGGTTAGCTGAAACATCAGAGTGCTACATAAAGATTATTCAGGATATGTATGACGGAGCGACAACAACTATGAGAAATGCAGCAGGGTTGACTAAAGAATTCAAAGTAGGTGTTGGACTCCACCAAGGTTCTGCACTCAGCCCATTTCTTTTTGCCATCATCATAGACAGGCTGACGGAGGACATCAGGAAAGACGCACCATGGGATATGCTGTTTGCAGATGACATATTTCTGTGTAGACAAAATCATAGGGAGTTAGAAGAGGATCTGGAGATTTGGAAAAATGCATTGGAGAGAAAAGGCCTGAAAGTGAACCGGAGCAAGACCGAATATTTGAGAGTTGGGGGTATGGATGATGGAGAAGAGTTGAAGCTGCAAGGAGAAAAGCTAAAGAGAGCAAAAAACTTCAAATACCTGGGTTCAACAGTTAGTAGCGATGGCAGATGTGAAGAAGAAGTAAGGAGAAGGATCCAAGCAGGATAAATAAGTTGGAAGGTGTCTGGAGTTCTGTGCATCAGGAAGTTATCAGCAAAGGTTAAGGGTAAAATGTACAAGAGTGTTGTTAGACCAACCATACTTTATGGAATGGAAACGGTGGCAGTTACGGAAAGACAGATGGGAAAAATGGAAGTTGCAAAGTTGAAATGGTGAAATGGGCATTGGGAGTGACAAGAAAGGACAAGATAAGAAACGAATGCGTGAGAGTGACTGCGAAATTTGCAAAGCTGAGAGACAAACTTCAGAATGAAAGGCTACGTTGGTATGGACACGTAAAAAGAAGAGAAGAAGACTACGTGGGGAAAAGGATGATGGAGATGGCGGTGCCAGGCAGAAGGAAAAGAGGAAGGCCAAGGAGAAGGTGGATGGATTTGGTGAGAGAAGACATGGAAAGGGTTGGAGCTAGGGAAGGAGACGAAGTAGACCGAGTGAAATGGAGATTACTGTCGCGCTGTGGCGACCCCGAGTAAGGAGAAGCCGAAATAAAAGAAGAAGAAGTGCTGCTGAAATTAAATGTGGTACGCCAAACATTTTTTTCATATTTGCATAAAAATACTTTATTCGTATTTTTACATTAAAATTCGCTGCTTTGTATGTAC
Source organism: Diplosoma virens (assembly GCA_963680785.1). NCBI lineage: Eukaryota > Metazoa > Chordata > Ascidiacea > Aplousobranchia > Didemnidae > Diplosoma > Diplosoma virens. The sequence goes on from OY796897.1 coordinate 15,032,550, forward strand.
CATAGATAAATATAACTATATAATTAGTAAAAAGTTTTTGCACCGATGTGAGATCTTTTGTACTTATAAGTTTAGAAGGTTGAACCTGATGACCAAGAGTGGATGGGTGAGCTCGCGACCATTTCTTAGTTGCTGTCGTTGCGCTTCGCAAATGCGGAGGTGAACCACTGATGCGTATAAATAGTAATTCTGACACAAAAGGTATGCTTAGCCGGAAATGCAGCGGCGTTATAATAAAAAGTATCTTAAAAATTCACATTCAGCTTTATAAGAACTTATTGGAATCAAATTCAAAACAACGTTTTTTAATGATTTAAACTTTTCCGGCTTATTGTGTGGATTGTCCACGTTCAACCGAAAATCGTAAATTAAAGTGTTTGAAACAAAACCTTTTGTTTATTTCATCAAGTTGCTGTTCCCCTTCTTGCCAGGACTTCGACATTACACGTAGCTGGCCACAACTTCCGAATAAAAACTTCCAAATATTTTCCGGATTCTTTATTTACACTTTTACATTCTTTATTTATTCACTTTTCTGCTGTAAATATTATAAATAAGAGCAAGCGTGAAGAGCTTGCAATCAAAACATTGAGAGTTTTCTAGACGCATTTTGAAGCTTTTAAAGATATAATATTTTGAACTCGCCATTATTACGTCCGGAATTTTTGTTTACAATTTTTTCAAACGGATGTTTGTCCTGCTCGAGAGCTTTTCTTTTTGGGATAGGGCATTAATAGTCCATTTGATATGGTAATTGGCCGTCACGAAATTTACATTCCTATTTTGAAGAGTTTTGGAGAAAATCGCAAATTGTTCAAGGCAATCTTTGATAAGTGCCAAGTCCTCTACTAATTTCTAAGTGGTCAGTGTTATGTAAAGCCCTTCAAACCCGACGCGGTCTGTTGCTGTAACATCTTTTCTCTTTGAGAGAGCTGAAAAATGTTTATGCAATATCGTAAAACTGTTACACAATGCATAACAGCGCGATAGGAAGATGCAAGTCAGAGCATGCTAAAAATTTTACCGACTTTTTTTAATTGGACGTCTAAGTCCGCTGCAATGTTAGATAATTCCTGATTTAGCTTGGCTGATCGCGAATAAATACAGTAAATTTTGTTCCAAATTGCTTTTATGTAAAAAAAATCAATTAACGCTATTGCGCGAGAAATGTCTAAATTAAGCCGATGGTTCAAACAGTGCCACAAAATAATATTCTGAAATAACCCTTTTATTTTGAACCCTACGCCTTTTTTTACGCCCAGCATTGCTGAAGAACTATCTGATGTGAAGGAAACGAAATGCTGTTTCAAATATGCTTCATTAAACCTGTTGTTCTTCAACGCTTTTATAATTGCTTTAAAAACAGAATCCAAATCTTGGCTATTAAGTTAACATGGATCTAGAAAATGTTTTCTGGAGATTCTCCATTGCACATGCAGCGTAAATATTAAATTAAAATGAAAGAGGTTTCCGACAGGGACGTCACGACGTCCTGGTGCGTCATTTTAACACAACAAGATTTTGGCGTAACATCTTGTATAAATCTACAACTGATGCACTAAAGTCAAAAAATGCCATAACAACTTCTTATAATTTTTTTGTCTTCACTTAGACCAAACTAGTAAAGTTACTTCCTAGAACCAAAAATCTAAGGCAGAAAACTAGTAGAAGATTAAAGTAGAAGGTTATAGAAAACTTTTTTTTCCACACTTGGGGAAATTTATGGACTTGTTCATGTAGGAAGACAACCAGAGCGTGAGATCTGTGGGGAAAAAAAGGACTTGAAAATACAATGGGGAAAAAAATGGACATGATCCGAAAAGTTTTCCAATTTTCTTTGTGGAGCAAATTTAAAATGCATATTATCAAAAGAAGTTGTTCTTGTATGTTTTAGATTTTAGTGCGTCGTGTATTTATACATGTTGAAACTTCCTGAAACACAACTTTTGGACAGTGACGCTAATTTGTCGATGATTGATAATATTTCATATTTCGGTCTAGAATCGAGCAAATAGTTTCTTGTTGCATCGTGGCTGCAATGTTCTCAATTATAGCAGTGCAAGTTATATGGCTATGCAGAGTTGTATCCATATCGATACCATTCAGGATTTGGATTGAACAAGATTGGAAAAATTAGACAAAGAATTGTTCTGGTGTGCGATATACAATAATTAGCGGTACGTATGCATTATATTGTGACTGCTATCATATGACCAACACATTTGTCAATCGCTTTTTCCGGCTACCTTTCTTTAGTGTTGCAAAATATTCGTGGCTTTCTTATGAGTTTCGGAGTTTTTGCGCTTGTAAATCTTTTTTTAAAACAGTTTTGTCTTTCGGTCTTGCTAGCACTTGATGCTAATACTCGCCCAGAAGTCCACTCTTTTCTCATTCGAATCTTCTAAATGTCTTCAATCCGAAGAGAACCCTTCCTTGCATATAGCACAGTCTATTGCTTTTGTATCAGAAACGAACTTCTGTTGTTCAACAGTCTAAACATCATCAATAGAAATCGTGCTTTCTAAATCCATCATTAACATTAAATCTGCTTGACATTTTTCAGATTCGGAGTCCGTTTGAGCTTCAGATTCAGATTTAGCATTATCAACATCAAAGCCCCTTTTTTCCTAACCTTAATCTTTGGCCTTAAAAAACTAAACAGTGTCTTTGCTTTTTTGATGTAGTGGACATTGTAAAAAAAACAAACACGATTTAAATTGTTTAAGTAATTGTTTATCACAGCGACTTGATAATTCTACGACAATCTAAGGTTTATCTTAAAAATTTTTTTCATTTTTTTTTACGTCATTCTATCTCCGTATTTATCTTTCTGACTCGCGGGAAAGCAACATACGGAAAGCAATTACTTCAACCTGCTTCCGGAGATACCAAGATATTGCTGTGCGGTAGAAAAATTTTTTATTTGGTTTTTTAGTTTTATAGAGATAAGACTGAAATATAGACTTGCTTGCTGAGACCGCCAAGCTGGGGAAAGTGCCGTTATGTGTCTTTCCCAAGGACACAACAGAATGGCACGAGCAGGTTTTGAACCAAGACCATGTCGATCACAATCACGGCGTTCTTAAACGCTCGACCATGCTGCCGACGTTTTGACATACAAAATTAGATGTTCAGTCGCATATTTTAAGTTCAGTAGCTATATTAATCAAATGATCAGTGGCAGCATTAATAATGAAAAAGCAATTATTTTACTAACCGCTAACTAAATAGCTGTTTGCTGATACGATTCCGTAATGTATTAATTAATTTGGTAACTGCTTCCGATTTTAATACAAAAATCAAAAAGTTTTAAAAACATTGACTAAGCCATCGCCAATTGTGAAAGCTTAGTCTCTAGGTCCGTCTACATCGCTGGTGCTCGCCTTATGTTTTTGCAAAAGATCTTGTGCTTTTTCTTAATTTCTAGTCAAATTTTGTGTTTTTCTTATTAAAACGATGTTTAGTCGATCTGTAGAAACATTGTACCATGTGTTGGATAAAAAATCTTTCACAACACCAAGTTAGCCAATTTTATGAAAAAAATATGTCGAAGAGGAAAAAAATAAAAAAAATAAATAAAAAAGCTTTTTTTAAATCGACTAATGGCGGTGGCCTAAACGCCAACTACACTATCGGTGTTGACTCTATTCGAATAAGCGGTAAAATCAACACAGACTGCGCCTGACCTTCTTGAAGCACACGCACGCTCGTACGAACGATTCGACACCATACAGCACTATTACAAACGAATGAATGAATGCAATTGTAGAAATACGTCAGATGTTTTTTCTTTTCATTTACGAAATTTATCTTTTCGTAATTCTGATCAGCGAGTCGAAAAATAGAACGCCACCCTCTAATGGAACGTCACCTCTAATAGAACACCACTATAGGGGAAGGGTTGAAAAATAGAGCGCTATGGCGGTGAAATAGAGATTTTACGGTAAGTCACATAATGTCATTTTGAGAAAATGAGGTTTAAAGTTTTTAAAAACCCTACTTCTACAATAGAAATACGCTAAGATTTCAAACCTCTGTCCTATTCAAAAAGTGATTTCCTGAAAATATTTTTTGTTAGAATATTTCTGGTGAGCAAACAAACAATTTTTTCAGCTTATCTCATTTTTTTTAAAATGTGACTTAGGTACTTTCAGAAACAGGGCCTTCAATTACAAAGATCTTCAGTTTTTAAAATATTTGGAAAATAAAAAAAGGTGATGAAAAAGTTTGTCTTTGAACAACATCTTAATTCTTATCGCTGACTTGTGCAATATTTTTAAAGGAGCAAGAGTGCTAGAAGATTCGAGTTCTGAAGAGGATAAGCAATACGGCAAATGCGAGTAAATAAGGCTATAGTAAACATTTTTCAGAGTTGTTAGGTTTATGTAATTTCGAAGTTTCCGTTGAGCCCAGCACCCTTTGAAGAGTAGAGCATATGTGTTGAATTTGTTTCCTCCAAGTTAAATTTTTATTAAATACAACAACTAAATATTTCTCTTGTTTTACTTGTTCAAGCCTGTATTTTTCTGTAGTTATGATACATTTGCCAAAGTTTTCTTTTTTTTGGAGATACTCATAGATTGAAATTGGTTATAATTTATTGTTAATTTATTTATCTCATCCAATTATCAATTTCTTCTAATTTTGTATTAGTTATACTTGATAAAGCATTGGTTGATATATCAGTCGCTGTTAAAATATTATCATTCGCAAATAATTTAATGCTTAATTTGATACTAATGGTAAATTATTTATGTACAGTGAGAATAAAAGTGGTCCAAGTGTAGATTCATGTGGTATTCCGCAAGTTACTGATATGAAATTTGATGTTGTCCTAACCACAGAAGTAAATTAGAGCGTATTGAGCAAATAACTCTTGAGGAGCTGTTGGGGTAAACCACGAATATTATATAATTCTATTTTTTGTATTAGAATAAAATTTGGTGATCAGCTGTATCAAATACGGTTTACGAACAATTATTCGAAAACAGTTCGATTTAGTAATTGTTGGACTCAACAGTTACTCGAACTAACAATTGTTAAAAAAATAACGCTATATCCAGTTGTCTGAAAATATTTATTTCATAAACGCTCGTTTTGCTTTTTTTAATAAATAGCTAATCCTAACCCTAACTCTATTGTTCGGAAAATGTTGGTTCCTGTTTTCAAATAATTGTCCGGATAACTAATGTTTTGGAATAATTGTTTGTTTCTACAATTACTAAATCGAACAACTGTTTTCAAGCAATAGTTCGGATACGATCAAATAATTTACTGAGATTTAGAAAAATTTGGTCAATATTTTGCACCAGGACATCAAATAACTATCTCACAGCCTGGCTAGTATAGCAGCTTTGTTTGAATCTAAATTGATTAGGAGCAAGTATTTTGTATTTAACAAGGTAAAAGTACAATTGCTCATAAACATATTTTTCAAAGATGATTGAAAATGGAAAAGATATATATATATATTATAGACATATATGTCTATAATTACAATAATAAAAAAAAATATAAACTTTCTTACAACAGAAATTTTTAGTCAAATTGCGCCTTCGTGAAGGCTTACAAAACCACATCGCTAACTTTAGCTTTGGCCAAGTTTTGGGCAATTCGCAAAGTTGGTTTCTAGTTTAGATATATTACTTAGAAGTCCATGGACCATCATTCGAAATAAGACCAATTCATAACGTTAGAAATATTTTTCAAGATTAACGTCAAGTGAAAAATCTTTTAGATTTTATTAATTTATGTTTAAACCGTTTCAAAACAGTTGCAAATTTTTTATTTAATGATTTAGTTTGAGAAATCTTATTTAATCAATCTATTTGATCAAATTTTTAATTTTGATTAAGCTGTTCTTGCGCCACTGCATTGGTTTCATGCTTGAATGCGACTTAGACGTGGAGAGAAATGAGTTTACAATTTGGTTTCTAGAAACTTTGATAAAAAAACTGTTTTTGAACAATTCTTTTGACGATAATTTTTTTCACTTATTTGTAAGACTTATAATAGAAAGTTGGTAATCATCTGTAATTCTGGTCAAAAACTACACGACAAAATGAGACCATCGTGGGTACCACTTATTAACTACTAAAATGAGCTGTTTTTTCTTCGCCAATTGTTGTTTTGCTTGAGTGAACGTCCATCACAACGATTGTCAAACCTTCAAATTTGTAACAGAGAGAGCGTCATAATAGCGACGAAATAAAACAATTACTGATAAAACAGGAATTTAAAAAACGTCAATCAAGACATAATTTACAACAAAAGGAAGAAAATAAAACTGTAACAAACAGAAAGGCATAAACGGTTGGCTTTAGCAAAACGTTGAGCCAATCATAACAATCGGGACAAAATTAAGATTACGAAGTGGGTTTGGTTTGTTGTTGAAACGGGGAGTCTTTTGATATGCTTAGTTCACTTATTGCATTTGTTGTATCGTCATTTGTTGCACTTTTACTCGTTGTATCGTCGATGTTATTATTATTGTTTTTTTGAAGATCACTTTGTATATTTTCAGTTTTTCATGATGAAAAATAAACCGATAGATTTGGTTTTTACTTTGATAAACCAATGAATAAAACAACAAAAAATAACCTGTGCCCACGATAGGGCAGCATCAAGTCAACCATGAGGTCTTCAGGATGGAAGCATCTGATTTTTCTTTATACTCTCCTATGATGCTAAGCGTCAAACAATTAAGTTTTAAAGTCTTAGTATAACCCAACTAAGAATCGAACCCAGTCTACTGCTTCAGAGTCAGAAGCTTTATTTTCTCGACTAACTGAGCTTTTAGAATGCAAGTCGGCGGTTTAGTATGCTCGTACTGTCCTAAGAAAAGTTGATTGCAGGGTATTTTTCAAATTTTTTTAGAAGAAAGAAACAAATGATATGTTCATTATGTGAAGAGACTTTACATCCATTGCGATTGCGTGCTCATTACACGTGACATTGAGAAGAGAAAACAAAATAAATAAATAACAAATAACAAAATCTCACATGATACGCCATCTAGTGATTTGACATCTCGTCACGAGAAATTGCCAAACGCAATTGAAACAAGAGCCGGGGTGATAAAAAATACTCGGAACTTTGTAGCTTATAGCGATAAAGTTCCGAGTATATAGTTCCAAGTATATGGTATATAGTATTAGCTATAAATTTTATGGCGAAAAAGATTCAAAGCGCAGCTGCTTTTTGGTTTGGTTGATTTTTACTGCGGCATGCAGCATTCTTTTCTCGTCGATAGCGTATTCAAATTTAAAAAGCCTTTCCGAAAACAGCCGATCTAAAAAGTTCAGTTCAATTTTTTCGAAAAAATGATAATGATAGTCTATATCTGGAGTCTGAGAACTTTTATGGTTACCCAAAATTTATTTCAAGAAACAAGAATTTACTACATAAATATTCTAAAGTCGAAACATATTTTTTTACCCCATACGAAGAATCCAACTTTATATCAAAAGCGCTTGAAAAGCTGTGACCATATTTTGCTTCAACCTTTTTCGAGTTTCGCAATTTTTAGTAATTTAAACCAGTTTTCCAACCTCTAATCTAAATAAAGCCTTTAATTTTTTACTAATCTGTTTAAAGTTTTTGGTAGATTTTTGGCTCAGTCCATCTTTAATGAGCTTGTGAAAAACCTTGTAAAAATCTTTAACAAATGTTTCAAACCAAAAAGAATTGTTTATTAAATATTGTTATTTATACTTTTGACGTTAATGTGAAGAAAGTCGGGAAATAAAAAGCTACAAAGAAACCACTAGGCCATAAATGGACTTTGTTATATAATTAAGTGTAAGTTGAAAAATTATCTTGTTGTTATTTAATCTTTCTGAAAAACATTTATAAACTTGATTAATTCAACTTAAGAAAAGCGGAGACAAAAAAATACCTTATTGTATTAAATTGTTATGCAATACACGTGATCGTCTTACGTAAGATCGACGCGCCACTATGGCCGACCACTTCCGTGTTATTTTGCATTAATCTCATGTAATATTACTGGCAACACCTGCTTGAATTTATCTTGCGTAATTTTATCAGAAAAGTATTTATTTGGTCTTTAAGACAAATATAAATTAGTCACACCCAAGGGCACCGGAGCTTTTTTTGCCAAGGGGGAAATTTTAAAAAAGGGCACTTTTTTGTTGAAAAGGCACTCCCAATCAAAGCAAATTTTGGCAACCATGCTGACATTTGAAATTTTGTTTCACTGATAGAATTGTAGGTTTTGCAGGACAGACCGGTACCTCGAAAAAGTTATATTTCGCTAATCTATTATTTTGGTTCGCGATCAAGTTTTCGGCCAATATCAACCCTTTCTGATAAACCCAAAGCTCAAAATCTTATTCTTAAAGATGCGTTGCATCTTCTAGACCAGGAGTTGGGAACGTATGGCTCGCGAGCCGGATGTGGCTCTTTGATGACGGCATCTGGCTCGCCGATAAATCTAGAGTGCATTTCTTAAGGGTTTGCTTTTATGTAAAAAAATTATTTTATTAAAAATCGTTTTTCAGTTTTTAAAGTTAGCACATTTTGTCAGGATTTTATATGCTTTTCTTTATTCGAGTTCTTTAGTTGTGTAGTTTCACTTTTAAAAAGACCATTTAAAATTTTTTTTACAAAAATTGCTCATTTCAAAACAATTTTTTTGTTGCTATTATTATTGCATTTGGTTAACAAAGTTTTTACTTTCGTATCAAAAATGAAAACAGCTCTATTCAATCTTTTTATAGTTATTTTGATTATAATTTCAGTTTCGAAGAATTGCTTCAAGGAATTCTTATCTTTCCCCGCCTAGTCTAATTTGCGGCTGATTTTTTAATACTTACAAAAAGTTCGTAAGAAGAATCTAACTTAGCTTATACTTTTTTCAGTTATTGATTTTTGACATTTTATAGAGCTTTCTGGTTTTGAAGGTTTTGATCTATTCAATGCCTAAACAATGTAAAAACACGCTTTTAAGAAAATTCTTTCCTGGCAAAATCCCAGATGTCTTGTTAATGCACACGTTAATTGCATTAGGAGTTAAATAATATTATATAGCCCTCATGGAAACGCATTTAAAAACACCTAGCTTTTATGGCTCTCTTACTAAAAAAATTCCCGACCCCTGTTGTAGACTAAAAGCCTTCAAGTTGACTCTGCCATTACCACTCACCACAATAGACAAAATAATAGCCATTTTTACACAGGTTTTTAAAAATTAGATTACACATGAAAAAAAACGCAAATCTATAAGCTGGTTATTAAATATAAAACTACCCAACATACGCAAAAATATACTTTTGTCAAAAGGACCAAAGCTACTTCCAAAAGCCTTCAACAATCGCAACGTCGATGCAGGGCAGACAGGGCAGGCAGATAGATACAGATCGAATGCATTTTGCTTTGGAATATCAGTAAATGTTTTTCACGGTGCTAATCAATGAATAGTTTTTATAATTACGCACAAATGGGGTCTCGCTCCTTCAACGAATTGCGAGTGTGGCGCTTCTGAACAAACCGCAGACCATGTTCTAACAGCGTGCTCTATACATCGGGCATCACATGGAGCACGAGGTCTGGCGGTTTTGGATGACGAAACCCGATGCTGGCTAATAACATCACTACCAGCATCCGATTCAGGCAGTACAGCAGCCTGGGGTAGTAAAAGGATAAACCCTCGGCCCCAGTCCTGTTCGTGTCTGACCTGGAGTGGATACCTCTCCAAACGATGAAGAAGAAGAGTAATTACCCACAACACAACGTTGGCTGAAACATTTGCGCTATCAAGAACACGAAAGGGTTGAATAGATAGAACAATAAAGAACTTGAAGAACTATTCACAATTGCGAAAAACGAAAAAACGTAATTGAATGAGCATGAGTGACTCTTCAGATCAAGGTATGATGTCAAATATTAAACGCTGCACAATCAGTGCAATTCAAAATCATTAATTCGTAGTTTGTTTGATTTGACAAAGTCATCTGCAACGGCTTGCAGATTGATATTGTTGAACAAGTTCTCATGAATATTAGCAAACATTCGAATATTGAGACTGTATCTGTCATAGTAGTTCTAAGCCATGTTTTGATTCTTCTCATGACACTGAAACTTTTTTCTGCAGAAGCCGAAACGAGAGCTATGCGCAGTGAATTAGAAGCACTTTATGTATTTTGGAAAGGCATTTCTGTTTGCCGGTTTTTTGTTTATTACTTCGCACACTGTTGATATCTTTGTTACTTTTTTCAGAGGCGTGCTACTTTCTTTGTTAAATAACTTAACATGATCATGTAGGTCTGCCAGTTCTTCATTAATAACTGCAGTGAATTCGCCTTTCTTAACCCAGAAATTATGTTTCAATAGTGCTAACGCAATTTTCTTTGGAAGGAATATCACACGTTAACGAAAGAAATTCTTTCATGCTAAGATTGTTAAAATATTCAACCTCTTTTGATGAAGTAATTTGAGCACTGTCATGGGTTGCTGAATTTGTTGCGAGCATCCGAGCACATACAAAAAACTATTTAACTTTGTTTGTCCGGGTTTGCTTGCTGCGTGTGCTAGCCTTTTTGGACTTAATTTTTTTTATTCTATCACCTATGGGCATTTTGTGATTTCTACACGAAAATTGGAAGAACAGCTGCCAAAATTAAAAATTAGCACGAATTAAAAATAGGTAGGCTAATTACTTGATCTTCCAATTCACTAAGCGTCACCCAAAAAAAATTCAAGTACTAAACCTAATAAAAGCATTAAGAAAGCAACTTCTTTTATGGTTTATTTTTTTGACTGTTGGCAATAGCTGTGGATTTTTTGACTCTCTGCTTCCGTCTTGCGGGAGTTTTATATCTGATTATTCTTTGCTGCAAATTTGTTGCAAATAACTTTGTAATAATAATGTATAAATAATATACGACAATGTAAAATCATAAAAAAATAGAATAGAACTCGAAATTTAATTCAAAAAGTTAATTAACTGTATAGAAGTCTTTTTTGAAATCTCTTAATTAATTCTATTGTTTACCGTCTCTGGTTTATGGCGGTGTTCCCGGTGAAAATAATTCGTGTTTAGCGGCGTACCTCGTGCAGCGATTCTAATGGAATTTGATTGGCACTTGCACGTGGCGAGCACACTATAAATTGAGCTCTTGGTAAATTTATTTTTTTCAGTCGTTTAGTGATCCAGTAGTTCGGTGATTTGGTTCAGTGTTGTAGTTTGGTTCAGTGTTGTAGTTTTGAAGAGTGAGTTTATAAATCGCAAGCGAAACTTGGGAAAATTTCGTTTTGCGATTGCATCGTTTGGCTGCACCGTTTGACGATATTGTCTGGCTGCATCGTTGAGTAAAGTAATTGTGGTCGTTGGCTTGTGGAAACCTGTGATAATTTCATATATCGAAATTTCAACTTTAATATACAGTATATGGTATAAAACCATAAGACGTATGTGAAAGCCTGCGGTGTAATTGGGGAAAGCTCGGATAGCTTCCCTATAGTTGAAGAATTCGAAGAGAAGAAGAGAAGAATTCGCTGTGCGGTCTACTGTAAGCTTTTAAAATTACCAGATAGCTTTTAAAAATGTTACGCGTTTGGTCTTGATGTTTTTACTTTCTGACTGTAATGTCGGCTGTGAATGAATATTGAGTTGCCTAAGTCAGACAGCTTGTTTCACGTTAAAATTAGATTAACGCCACAATACTTTGCTTCTAAATCAAAATTTTTATAATTATTACAAGAAACTTTTGCTCTTTGTAAGCATTTAAAAATTTTCTGTTGTTTTATTCTTCTTTTTTTCGTATGGTGTAATTGTTCTATCTGGCTATTTGCCATCAGTCAATGTGTTTGTAAAACAGCATTTTTTGATTAATAGTCAATTTTCGGCTAATATATGTTACGTATTTGAGATTCGAACTCGTGGAGATAACTGAATCAATTAAGTAATTAATTTTAGTTCCGCGTTTTCATTTAAGTCTCAAAAATGATGTCGATTTATTTTATAAGCTCGCTCTCTTTGGTCATCCTGTCAGAGATATGAATAAGTGATCTAAATTAGTTGGTATATAAAGTGTAAAGTATATGTGCTATAATGTGCTATAATATTTGTTTTAACCATTCTATTTGAATAAGGATTAAGGCTTTCATTAAATAAATTGTAATTGTTAAATATGTGTGTTTAATCTATTTGAATAAGTAAATATCAATTGTAAAAGTGGTGTCAGAAAGGAATTTTTCTCAAAATGGATCCAAACGTGCAAGCAGTTATTGACGCAATGCAACAACAGCAAAAGCATTTCATGCAGCAACAGCAAGAGCATTTCATGACTACTTTAAAAACGTTGTTTAATCCAGAGACGAAATCTACGCCGGGGTTATCAACACCGAGATTCGACACTTTTGATAAATCAAAAGAGAATTGGGCTCAATACATTCAGAGACTCTATCAACATTTTGTTTTGCACAATGTCACGGACCTTGACAAAAAACGAGCGTTTCTACTCTCTAGTCTCGATCCGGAAACGTACAAACTTCTTCAAAATCTGTTTGGAGAGTAAAATGTATCGGAACAAACTTTCGCTGATTTGGTAGAAAAACTGTCAAACCATTTCAAGCGGGCGATTCATGTGCAAGCAAGTCGATATTCGTTTTACAATTGTCAAATGGAGGCAAATCAGTCCTATGCGGAATGGGTTGCGACTCTTCGCGGAATTGCAAAAAACTGTGAATTCAGTTGCAAGAGTGAAGCGTGCAATCACAAAAGCTACACCGATGAACAAATACGGGACGTGTTAATTCAAAACACGCCACATGCTGAAGTTAGACGGCAATGTCTAATTGATCCCAAAACAACTTTAGAGGAGGTTATTCGGAAAGCTGAATTGTATATACGGACATCAAACACTGATCAACTGTTAACCGGTGGAATAAACAGCCAGTCAGGAGCTGTAAACAAAATGTCCTCAGAATACAAGAAAAGCACTGCGTCTCGAAAACAAGAAAAGCACTCAGCTTCAATAGAGTCAAGCGACAATAAAAGGTGGAAGAGATGTCAAAAATGTTACGTCGAACACAGTCGTAACAGTTGTCCGTGGAAAGAAAGCATCTGTCATAGATGTGGGAAAAAGGGACATCTCAAGAGTGTATGCAAATCGAAAAATATTTTAAAGAAACCATTTTCCCGTACAAGCTCAAGCAACCAAGTTGGAACTGTTTTCTCTTGTTCAAACAAGTCGAGCCCAAAAAATGAAGATTTTGGTTCTAATTTGTACCAACGAGTTGGGAAGCAAATATGGTTAAAAGTTTGCATTAATGGCAAACAGGTTTCGTGTCAATGGGACACCGGCTCAACTTGTTCTATGGTCAATCTGAATGAGTACAAAATGCTGGGATCTCCACCGTGTCAACCACTAACAAAAGATTTGATAGCTTACGGAGGGAGACCATTGAAGGTTAAAGGCAAATGCTTAGTTAATGTCAAGCTGGGTGATAAACAGTGCCAAAACATGCCTCTGATTGTTGTGAATGAGTTGGGATCAAATTTGTTCGGCTTAGATTGGAGTGACGCTTTCGGTTTAACTGAAGAAGGTATCTCTGCCGTGAAGTCTGTTGATATTGATCCGACTCCTAGTTTAAACTCACTCCAAGAAAACGTGCTTAATGGTAAACAATTTTCTGAGCTAAAAGAATAGTTTAATGACGTCTTTTCAGGCAAACTCGGAAAATGCAAGCAATTAAAAGCAAATGTGCATTTGAAACCAGAAGCCAAGCCTGTTTTTCACAAACCGCGACCACTTCCTTTTGCGATAAAGCAGAAAGTCAAAGATGAGTTGGACAGTCTGGAAACGCGTGGTGTTTTGAAACGAGTAAATTTTTCACCATGGGCTGCGCCAATTGTTGTGGTAAACAAGCCAAACGGATCTATACGTATTTGCGGTGATTTTAAAGGGCTTAACCGAAATATTGACGTCGATCAACATCCGATACCGACGCTAGATTCTTTGCTTGAAAAACTTTAAGGTGGAAAGTTTTATTCAAAAATAGATTTAGCAGATGCGTACCTACAAATTGAGTTGGACGATGAATCAAAGAAATTGTGTGTCATAAACACGCCATTTGGACTCTTATCAATACAATCGCATGTGTTTTGGTATAGCATCAAGTCCAGCACAGTTTCAAAGGTGCATGGATAGCATGATCATTGATTTACCGGGAACAGTCGCATATCTTGATGACATAATTGTGACAGGTCAATCTGAAGAAGAGCACTGGTTCAATCTGCAAAACTTACTTCAAAGGTTGAGTGATTACGGCTTCAGCATTAAAGAATCCAAATGTGAATTCTTCAAAACAAGCGTTGAATATCTTGGTCATGTAATTGATGAAAAGGGAAAACATCCATCGAATTCGGCTATTGAAGCAATTAAATTGTTAAAGAAGCCTGAAAATGTTCAAGAAGTCCAAGCTTTTCTGGGAAAAATTAATTACTATGGACGGTTTATTCAAAATTTATCTGAAAAAGCAAGTCCTCTGTATTCGTTGCTCAAAAAGTCATCAAAGTTTGAATGGACTAACGACTGTCAAGTCGCGTTTGAAAAGTTGAAGACTGACGTGATTTCTGCAACCAAACTAAGTCATTATGATGAAACCAAACCCTTAATTTTGGCAACTAATGCGTCGCAACGAGGTATTGGTGCTGTACTTATGCAAAAGCAAAATGATGAAGAAAGACCAATTGCTCATGCCTCAAAAACTCTTTCTTCGACACAGCAACGTTATTCACAAATCGAACGCGAAGCGTTATCGATCATTTACGGAGTTAAAAAGTTTCATCAATACTTGTACGGTCGCAAATTCACGTTGATTACGGATCATAAGCCGTTGGTCTCTATATTTTCTCCAAACAAAAACTTACCAACCATGACAGTGCAAAGATTGCAGCGTTACGCGCTTACTTTGATGGCGTACCAATTCGACATTCAATACAAAAAGACAAGCGAACATGGTAACGCTGATGGACTTTCCAGATTAACTACAAGCTCTGATCGTAAATTCGATGAGTTCGAAACTCGGGAGAGTATTGAAATTTCCTGTTCAATTGATATTGCTATGGATGGCTTACCTTTAAGCAGAGAAACAATCGGTGAAGAAACACAACGTGACTCGACGTTGAAAACCGTGATATCTTGTGTTGAGCGGAGTAACTGGTCAAAAATTGCAAAATACTCAGATTTACTTCCTTTCAAAAAGAACAAAGATTCTTTATCTGTTGATGAAAATGTTCTTCTACTACATCGTGATGGTCTCAGTCGTGTTGTCATTCCTAGTGTTCTGCAACCCAAAGTTTTACAACTTCTACATGAAGCTCATTGGGGTATTTCCAGAATGAAACAAATGCACGAAGATATGTGTGGTGGCCAAAAATCAACAGTGACATTGAAAGCATGGTTCAACGTTGCACCACATGTCGAACAGTTGCGAAAGCGCCAGATCAAAAGTATCAACCTTGGCCGAAAACTGAGAAACCTTGGGAAAGAATTCATTTAGACTACGCAGGACCTTTCTTCGGTAAAATGTGGTTTATTTGTGTTGATGCGCATTCTAAATACCCTTACGTGGTAATGCAAAACGTCGGTCAAACAACCGCCAAAGAAACGATTAGTGCGCTCCAACAAATTTTGCTATTGAAGGACTTCCGGACACAATCGTCACCGACAATGGCACCCAATTTACTTCTCAAGAATTTCAAAGATTTTGTATTCAACATCAAATCAAGCATTTGACTTCTCCAGTATTTCATCCAGCGTCCAATGGCGAAGCTGAACGCTTTGTTCAAACATTTAAAAACGGACTCAACAAAAATTGTGAGGAAGGGAGAGATCTCATCGGTGCAATTCGTGCGGTTTTGGCTTCGTATCGTACTTCGCCTCATCCGTGTTTGAACTGGCGCACTCCTGCAGAAGTGTTACACGGTCGACAACAGAAATGCTTATTATCGTTGTTTTTGTCGCACGAAAAACAATCGAGTTGTTCGAAATTTCAAAATGATAGCACTAAAGCGCAATTTAAACCAAAATTTGATGTTGGTTCACTCGTGTATGCGCGAAATTATGCAGCCGGACCTAAGTGGTTGCCTGGCAGAGTTATTAAAAAGTTGGGTAATGTAATGTTTAATATTCGAACTGAACGTGGTGTTTGGAGGCGGCATCTTAACCAACTACAACCGAGATTTGAAGAGATAATTTTAAATGACAATGTTCCGTCGCACTCTGATTTAAATCCTACTCCTTCACCAAATCATAATAATGATAATTCAAATGATCAACCTAGTACTTCTAGTTCGTCAGTACCTTCTCGTAGACGTTACCCACTTCGTGTTCGTAAACCTCCAGACTTTTATCAACCATCCTAAATGTTTGTCGTTGCATTTGTTTTGTTACCTACGTTTTAATTGTAAAGGGAGGAGTGTTACGTATTTGAGATTCGAACTCGTGGAGATAACTGAATCAATTAAGTAATTAATTTTAGTTCCGCGTTTTCATTTAAGTCTCAAAAATGATGTCGATTTATTTTATAAGCTCGCTCTCTTTGGTCATCCTGTCAGAGATATGAATAAGTGATCTAAATTAGTTGGTATATAAAGTGTAAAGTATATGTGCTATAATGTGCTATAATATTTGTTTTAACCATTCTATTTGAATAAGGATTAAGGCTTTCATTAAATAAATTGTAATTGTTAAATATGTGTGTTTAATCTATTTGAATAAGTAAATATCAATTGTAAAAATATACAATTCATCTTACTGATTTACATAGAATAAATAGTTTTCCAGAAGGTTAGGTGACTTGAGATATCTATGATTCTACTTATATATTGCTTACGTTAAAAATTTATGTAAGCTTTCATTTCCAAAAATATTTCTGTAATACGAATTTCAAAGGGTACAATCTTCCCCCTTAAACCCACGCGTTTTAAGAATATTAAAAGATAAAGGAAGGGAAATTTCCCCCCTGCCCCCTATTCTGGCGCCCCTGGTCACCTTGCTATTTTCGTATTCCAAAACAGAAATGTAGCATGAAAAAACGGTCTTTGCAAATATTTAAAAAAATCGCGCCCTTGGGTCTGCTGATCATTATCACTTTCATTGTTAGACTGCAAACGTATATTTTTAATTCATGATAACTTCTTATTTTATATTATATTGCAATTAAAATAATATGAATTTCTTAAAGGTTTGATAAATAATATTTTTACAATTGTTTAATAACTTCCTAAATTTTTTACTTCGAAAAAAATAATACAAAGCTGTGAAAAAATCCACTTACAAAAGCGCTTACAAAAGCGCTCATTTTTAGTGCTCAAAAGAGTAAAGAATCAACTCCGTTCATCCATGAGCCAAAAGAGGTTGAATTCTTTAGCTCTTCTCTGCATTGAAAACAAAATTTCGGAAAAAATAGACGCCGATGATGTTATTAACAGGTTTGCTTTGTCTAAATTTAGAAAATATGTCATTTGAATGTGTTTAATAAGTACATATTTTTATATACATTTTTGTTTGTTTTTATTTATGGTACATTGAACGGGAATGAAATATAGGCCTCTGACTACCATATAGCCCAAGGTCCATTAAAACCTTAATTCGGCCCTGACAATACTAATCCTTTCAAACCAGATTAAGACATGAAATAAACAAAAAAAAAACATAAACGGCTTTGCATTTGTATTTTTTTAACCAATTATTTATCAATTTTTCTTTATGAAAACCTCGTGTAACCAATTAGACAAAGAAGTACGTAATCAGGACATTGACCTCGATCTTTAAATTTGATAGCAAAATTCACAAACATTTATTCATCTAAAAAGGGCTAATGTAAGCCAAAAACGTTCATGGTTTCTTCTTTTATTTCATATTTTAGTCTGGTATGAATGGATTAATGTTGCTGAACATAATTGTGGTATGGTTGAAAAAAACAAACTTATTCATTGTAAAATGTATAAAATCTATCATTGCAAATGTAAAAATGCGTCATTGTAGAATGATATGTTCTCAAAATTGACAATTACTAAACGCAAGGCCACTTCTTAAAATCAAAAGATTGTAATTTCCAGTCAATGATTAGGTTATGCAAGATCTCATAAAAAAACTTCCAAACAAAGAATGGCAAGAGTGTTTATAGCAAGAATTAGAAAGCAAATTTGCTTAGACTTCACTTTCTAACCAATTTATTATGTTTTTAGTAATCTTAAAGGATTTGAGTTGAACTCATTTGGAACTTTTTTGTATCCATTAAACTAGAAGAAGCCATATAAATTTTAGCTCAGTCTACAAATTTTAAAAATTAACATCATCGAAAAGTTTATTTTTATTTACCGAAAAAATAAAAGGTAGTCTACATTTTAACCAAGAATTTAAAATCAATTTTTTTAGTCTTTATTTGACTTATTTATATACAAATTTTAGTTACCGGTAATTGTAAAAACTCTGAAAAATTCTATAAGAGTAAAAACTAAAAACTCGATTTCGGATAGGAAAAAAATCCTTAAACTGCTCGTTCTTCTAGCAGGTAAAAGGATAAAAAAAGAATGCCAAATTTAAACGTTGTGCAAAACTTTATTATTATAACTGAACTTTTATTGCTTGATATAACAGCATCTTTAATCGTAAGACGAGAATGACTTGTTAAATGGAATGCAATTTGGTTTTACCAAACAGTGCCCTCTAGAGATGTAAAATATTTTGCTCGATTTTTGTTAACTACAATTAACATTTTATTAATGCCAACTATCAATTAGATTTACCGGACAGATGCAAAGAATAACTGTCTCTTGTCTCACAGTTTTTTTGGGGTTGTTGACAGACGTTCTGCAATCTGTTTCGAAAACGCAATGCTATTTACGTATACTTCCTACATAACCTATAATAAAAAGAAAATTTAAGAGATAAAAAAAGCCCACAGACTGCGAAAAGTAACTGATCATTGTTCATTGGATATTTTTTCATTTGGTTTTGTAGCTCTTAAACACGTCCAGTAAGACGTGCCATTTGTTCGCTTTCAAACTGTTGCACAGCAATAAGCTCAGACTTTAGGAATGTGCGATATGTCTCAAATTCTTTAAATATTAACATCCACACAGTTATTTTTCAATATTGTATTTGGCCGTCCAACTTGTGCAATTTCACTTAAAGTTCATAGCAGATATTTATTTCACAATTTTTTCACTGACACAACAGGGTCTACCAGCGCCGTAACTTTGTTAGGTGGGGCCCCGGTGCAAACATCTATTATGGGCCCCCATTTTTTTCTGTACTTAATATTCAATTGAGCTAGTTTTCTTCACACAGAAATCATTGACGACTCCGGGTTATAGAAAAATTTTTCAATTAAAATAATAAGTCAAAAAAGCATTGAGCTGGACGGGTAAAAGGGACTAAAGCTAAGTTTACTGTGCCAGCAAATGAAAGGCTATAATTGTAATAAAATTTCACCAAGGTTGCACGGTTCAACATAATTTTTGTTATTGCAGTGTATTCAAATCGAAATAATGGCATATTAAGAATTTCGTGGGGACAGGCTGCGACAACAATTTTTTGATTGTTTAATAAAAGTTTAATCAAATAAACGTCGCAAACCAAAATCGTTTTATAATGTCAAAAAAAATTATGTGCAACTTTTTGAGACAAGGTTCTTTGCAGTGGCATGCAATGACTTCTGAGACTGGTCATGCACTTGGTATGCCAAAGCTGGTCATGCAATTGGGTATTTTATTGGCAGGTAATGGCTAGGACATGCAATATCTTATGGGTAGGGTAGGACAAAAAATTGTGTGAGATTTTGTAACATCGACCAATTTTTGTTCGAAAATTATGGTGTTCTCTAAAACAAAAGTTTTCGCCTCGGGTCAGCCTCATGTTTCTCTAATTTTGTCCCAGAACATTGGTGTTCTTTATTGAGTTGAAAAATAAAGGTCATCGCGCAAAAGTTCGTTGCTCATGCAACGCATGACTTGCATGCCCTCACCGCACGCCACTGCAATGTAGCAATGCGGGGCCTTCTCGTGCTAAGGCCCCGGTACATTGCACCGGCGATAGTTACGGCCCTGGGGTGTACGTATGACTCGGAAAGCGCTTTTACGTATGTTTTCTCTCTTCTGTATTTCTTTAAAAGGTACTGAAATTATGCACACATATTGTCAAAAATTTATGCCTTGCCCTGATCGCTTGTTATCACGTAGATCAAGTTGTTCTGCTAACCCAGAACATCGAGGATTCTTTCGAGGCTAAAAAGAAGGCGGGTGCCGTATTTATCGATCTGACAGCTGCTTATGACACTGTCTGGCACCGTGGCCTTACCTGCAAGCTGCTGAGACTACTTCCAGATAAGCACATGGTCAAAATGATCATGGAGCTTGTCCGAAATCGAAGTTTCACCTTTACCACCGGTGACAGCAATCAAAGCAGGCTACGCCGTCTTAAAAACGGCGTTCCTCAGGGATCGGTCTTGGCTCCCCTCCTATTTAACATCTATACGTACGATCTTCCTTCCATGATTTCCAGAAAGTTTACTTATGCTGATGATCTAGCATTGTTGCACTCTTCTGGAAACTGGAAGGACTTGGAGGAGACTTTAAGCTAAGATATGTCCACACTGTCAGCGTATCTCCAGACTTGGAGGTTGAAGCTCAGTCACACTAAGACGGTGCGGCAGCCTTTTACTTAAATAACCGAGAGGCCAAACGCGAGCTAAAGGTCTACAACAACGATAGACTTTTACCGTTCTGTCCAACCCCTACTTATCTCGGGGTAAAACTGGACAGAACGCTCACGTTTCGTCACCATCTAGTGGCATTGCGCAAAAAACTATCCTCGCGCGTCACACTGCTGAGGCGACTCGTGGGCTCGAGATGGGGTGCTGGTGCTAAAACACTACGCATAGCCATCTTATCTTTAGTCTACTCAACAGCTGAGTACGGTACGCCAGTCTGGTGTCGCAATGCTCACATTCGCCTCATTGACAGTGTCTTGAACGACGCCTTGCGCATAGTTACTGGATGCCTGCGTCCCACTCCAACGGACCACCTACCTGTACTCTCAGGCATCCAGCCAGCTGAGCTTCGCCGAATGGGAGCGACACTCTCCTTGGCTTACCGTGGATCTCTGGACCCCGATCATATCTTGTATGGTCTCTTAAGTGGGTCCTCAGATACTAGCCAAGTGAGACTAAGATCCAGACGCCCGTTTGTGCCAGCTGCGCGGAATCTTTTGGACAACCTTGCCAGACTTGGCATCCGCGCTTCTAAATGGACAAATCACAAATGGGAAACAGAGTACTGTGAAAATGCTTCCAGGCTCCGTGCTTTTGTGCCTGAGACCGTTGCCAGGCCTGTTGGGATGGGCTTACCCCGAGCAGCTTGGGTTAAGCTCAACCGCCTGCGTACTGGTGTTGGGAGATTCCATTCGTCCATGCACAAATGGGGTCTTGCTCCTTCACCGAATTGCGAGTTTGGCGCCTCTGAGCAAACCGCAGACCATGTACTAACAGCGTGCCCTATACATCGGGCACCACATGGAGCACGAGGTCTGATGGTTTTGATTGACGAAACTTGATGCTAGCTTAATGACATCACTGCCAGCATCTGATCCAGGCAGTGCAGCAATCTGGGGTAGTAAAAGGATAACCCTCGGCCCCAGTCCTGTTTGTGTCTGACCTGGAGTGGATACCCTTCAAACGACGACGACGCCGATAGCTTGTTATAACGTTATTGTTTTGTTGCTTTTTCTCTTTCACATTCGTCTTTCCAATACTTACAATTTTTCACTTTCACAATATTTATATGGCGGAGACGAAATAAAAATACTAATTCTCATAATTTTTTCCGGAAATTGATTTAAGGTACATTTAGAGATAAGAAAAATGAGGCCACCATTCACGGTAGTTAGACTAGCATGGACTCTGCTACAGAAGAGATTCGTCATAAAGCTACCTGGCAATAGTTTTTAATCTTTTTGGAAGTGTGCGCAATTTTGACAAATTTTAAAAAATTTCCCGTAATATTTTTGGGTTGTCCTGTGACGCTGGATTGACGGCGATGACGTAGAATCTTAACTTCTTAGAAGTTATTGGTTATTTTTGGCTAGGCTTGCCATACGTCCCAATTTTTAGGGTTTTGTCCCGCGAATACGGCAGAAATCTAAGACAGATTTCATGTGCAGACCCCGTTTTTTCTTGTTTTTTTAAAAATCACTAACTTTCAGAGATGAAAGTCATAAAATCTGAGACAACTTTAGGGTGAAGACATTGTTTTTTGAGAACTTTCTATTTTAGGGACAAAAATTATAAAATCCGAGACCAGATCTTTTTTTAAAGAACACTACTTTTTAAGGACGAATTTTTTTCTGTTAACGAGTGTCACAGTTTGGCCTTTTGGATATGCCTATTTTTAGCATGTAAGCGAATTGTATTTTGCGGTGAAAAAAAAAAAAACAACGTTGAAACGGAGAATAAAATATTTCGGAGGCAGTTTTTAAAAACCCAATTTTTTTTTAAAAAATTCAATTAAAGGCTTTACTTAATACCAGTTTAAAAAAACTTAATTTATTTTACAAATTCCTAAAATTTTTTAAAAAATGCTGAATTTTTAGTAACTTTTCACTGTATTTTTGCTTTTCGTATTAAAGAAAGAGATGGTTCCCAAGGGTAGCATTGTTATAAATTCAACAGCCCCATGAAACGAAAGATAAAAGATTTTGTCTAATAAAAGAAAAAGCAAAAAGTACACCACAGAACTAGAAAACAAACTGAAAACTTATCAATGAACGTTAACATCGTTGCAAACTAGTTGTCTATGGAGTTTTTATTATTATATGCAAATAATTTTTAAGCAATATTTAAATATCAGCAAGCGAAAACCACACCTCATGCAAAAATTCAATATATCGATTTAAACAGCACAAAAGATCCATATTGATTAGCAACATAAAGAGTAAACACTTAAAACCAACAAACAGCTATCAAGCCATTCACGGCTTGTCGATAGATAGAGCGACAACAACCCAAGGACTTTTTTTTCTGTTTAATTATGATAGCGATGGGAAGCACCCTTGCAAACGCAGCTGATAAATCAAAATTATTGTACGCAAGTCCGGAAAAATCAACAACAGCGCTCTAAAAAAACGAAGAAGTTAAATATGCTAAATTTCTGTAAAGGAAAGGGAAATAAATGTTTAAAATCGAAAGTTATTTTTCTTTACTAAATTCCAATTAACAATTCTAATTCCTTTACTAAGTTCTAATAAACGAAGGGGTAATTGTACATCAAATTACCCCCGTGCCATTATTTTCCTTTACTAAATTCTAATTAAAATACTAATTAACACCAACTAATTTTTGAAACAAAAAAATACCTACAAAAACTTAAACGAGCGTGTTTGATTAAAATTTTACGTAAAAATTTGAAAATAAAATTAGAAGAAAATACAAAAACAGTATCGCTTTAAGAAATTTCACAGAAATCACATAATATGCATTTTAAAGTTTGTGTAGCAAAGTGGAATAAGTTAAGCATTTTTTATTTCTACAAATATAACAAAATTTTTTTTAAGACTAAAATAAACTTATTCTTAAGATGAATAATTTTTTTGACAAAACTCGTTCATAAAGTGTTAAATGAAATTCAAAAATGTCATTTCTATTTTGTTAGAAAACTAATAATGCTTTTAAATGATTTGTTTCTATCCCTAAAAACATTTAAAACTATATTTTCGGTTTTACTGTACTAGTAAAGCGCATTCTTTGTAAAGACAAATAATAGTTCACAATATTGCACAACACTAGTGAAACAATGTTGGAATTAAAATATTTTCTTTATAAACAGACTGTTATTTGTTACAGTGTTATTCTAAGGCAGTGCTTCTCAATTCCTGGGTCGCGACACAAAAGTGGGTCGCCGACACTGTAGTCGTGTAAAAATTACAAAACCCGGAAACGGCGGGGGGGTAATTGTCCATTAAATTTCTCCTCCCTGCTATTACTCTGCACCCTAAATTATGTCCATAGGACAAAAGTAAGGATCATGGACTCGATTAAAAGCAATGACTTTTTTTTAATTTTTTTTACAGAGATCACTAAGTTTTTAATACGAAAATAGAGATTTTGGACATTAATTGAAAAGGATGACCTTTTTTTGAGATCACTACGTTCTTGAGACAAAAATGGAGATTTTTAGGCTTGCAATAAAGTCTGTTAAAAAGATTGGGTCGCAAAAGCTTTGCTCTCTATTTCCGCTCAACATTCGGGTCGCCACAAAAAAAGGTGAAGAACTGTTCTAAGGGTTGGGCAAAACATACACGACGGCAATATACAGTGGCGCCAAAAAGAAAGTCCGCACTTGTCATTTTTTAAAAAACAACAAATTTAATCTAAATTGAATGTGCCCGTTTAAACAACCTATACCTCATTTGAATCCCCTTTTATTCCTCTATACATTTATCTGTTCACATTTGAATTTTAATTCATTTATCCTTGTGTTCACATCAATTTATAAAATTAACTTCAAATCGAGAAGGAAAAAAGAAAGTCCGCAGGCAACAAATGAGCTTAAAACCCGCATAAAATATTTAACTTTTAGGCAACAAGGCACCTCTATAATCGTTATTTTTGTTGTTCCAGGTTACACAACGTAATTTTTTAGTCCAAATGCCTCGACTTTCTGTTAGTGATCGCCATGAGCTCATTAATCTGCACCTTTCTGGTTTATCCAATCGTAAAATTGGCCGCAGATTGAAATGTGATGAGAAAACGGTACGGATGACTGTGAAAAAGCATCAAAATACCGGCAGTGTTCCTGATGCCCCCAAATCTGGTCGTCCTAGAGTTACTTCTTACAGGGAAGACAATGCTATCAAGATCTGTAGCCTCAGAAACAGATTTGAAATGACTCCCCAAATCCAACAACAGTGTAATCTTGTCAAAAAATGCTCTCTTTCTACAGTTAAGCCTGCCAGCTGTGTGAATGGGAGCATTATCCTGCATGAAAATGGGATTATCATCCAAATTCCGGCCAAAGTAGGGTAGAAAATGCTCAGTCAACATATTAATGTACTGGGTCGAATTAATTTGACCTTGCAAGCGAACTATAGGCCCTGGACCATTGGCATTAATAACGCCCCACACCATAACTGAACCTCCACCACCTTACAGCGTTGAAACTGTGCACCTAGGATTAAATTCTTCGTCCTTCCTTCGACGGATGTACTGCCTGCCATCACTGCCTAGCCTATTGAACTTGCTTTCGTCGCTAAAAAGCACTTTCGACCGATATGAAATGTCCTGATCTTCATTGCATCTGACAAAGTTCAGATTGCACTTTCTGTTCTTTACAGAAATCATTGGCTTGTGTCTTGCGACACTGCCTTGCAAATTAAATTCCTTCAATCTGTTCTTAACTGTAGAAAGAGAGCATTTTTTGACAAGATTACACTGTTGTTGGATTTGGGGAGTCATTTCAAATCTGTTTCTGAGGCTACAGATCTTGATAGCATTGTCTTCCCTGTAAGAAGTAACTCTAGGACGACGAGATTTGGGGGCATCAGGAACACTGCCGGTATTTTGATGCTTTTTCACAGTCATCCGTACCGTTTTCTCATCACATTTCAATCTGCGGCCAATTTTACGATTGGATAAACCAGAAAGGTGCAGATTAATGAGCTCATGGCGATCACTAACAGAAAGTGGAGGCATTTGGACTAAAAAATTACGTTGTGTAACCTGGAACAACAAAAATAACGATTATAGAGGTGCCTTGTTGCCTAAAAGTTAAATATTTTATGCGGGTTTTAAGCTCATTTGTTGCCTGCGGACTTTCTTTTTTCCTTCTCGATTTGAAGTTAATTTTATAAATTGACGTGAACACAAGGATAAATGAATTAAAATTCAAATGTGAACAGATAAATGTATAGAGGAATAAAAGGGGATTCAAATGAGGTATAGGTTGTTTAAACAGTTACATTCAATTTAGATTAAATTTGTTGTTTTTTAAAAAATGACAAGTGCGGACTTTCTTTTTGGCGCCACTGTACATTATTCCAAAAATGAAAACTGCATTTTACCTGTGATACTAAAGAATAAAATCAGCGAGTCATAAAAGAAATAGTCAAAAAAAAAAAAAAAAAAGAATCGTGAGCAACAAAAAATTAATTTCAATACCTAATTATAAGTACAACAGTTTTTATTTAAGTAAATTAGTGTGTACTATACATTTAAAAAAACTTTCTCTATAATAGGCACCGAAATAAAAAAATTTTATAATTTTTTTGGATAAAAGTAAAATATTGCGAAGCGTCAAATAACTAAACTAATAGCGTCGGAAATAGTAGGTAATGGATGTAGTAGGTATCATATTAAGAAATGTCATGGCGCACCAACGTAAGATAGATTTTCTAGCATTTAATTGAATTATAAAAAACAAATTTTCCAAAACAGCAGCGATAAGCAGTGAGTATAAAAAAATGTAAAAACGATTGTAAACACAAAGAAACATGATTAATTGAAGTTATTAATACTTAGGGTAAACGTAATGTATTTGGTATTTTTTTCGCTTGTAAAACCGATTAAAAATTCTCTGAAAACGGAACGAACTTCGCAGTAACAACTACAGAATCTATTGAAGCTCAAATCACTATGCCTATTCTACAGGAAGATCTTGGTGGTCATAAGTGCATGTCCCGCCGGAGCCAAAATCTCTCACAGCGTGGCCATTTCCTCTAACAATCCATTTATAAGTTAATAAGCCTTCTGCACCAACAGGACCCCGAGCATGAATTCTGGTAGTGCTCACACCCACCTCGGCACCTAAACCTAAACGTTGACCATCGGCAAAGCGCGTGCTAACGTTATGAAACACACAAGCGCTATCTACATTTTGAAGGAAATACTCAGCAGTATCATCATTGTTTGTGACAATTGCATCCGTATGTGAACTTCCGTAACGTCGGATGTGCTGAACAGCATCTTCAACGTTATCAACAATTTCAAGGCAGCACTCTAGCGATGAATACTCTTTGTTCAACGAAGCAGCAACTGTCGGATAGAATAGAAGACGAGATGCTAATTTGGGACCTAAATGAATTTTTACACCCTCTGCTTGAAGTACATCATTGATTTGACTAAAGACTGAAGTCTTAATCAATTCTTTATGAATTAAAAGTGTTTCTACAGCATTACACGCAGCAGGATAATTGCACTTAGCATCTTGTATTATTCGTGTTGCCATATCAACTGAGGAGTTACTATCAACATACACATGGCATATTCCTTCACTGTGGCCCAAAACAGGAACTGAAGTACCAGCAGCCATTTCCTGGATTCCTCGAACCATGTCAGACGATCCTCTAGGAATTATCAAGTCAATGGAACCTTTAGCATCCTGTATAAGATCTGAGACCTTGTCTCTACTTTCAACTAATTGTGCAGCTTCAGAGCAATTATGCATGGACAAAGCTTCTTGAACAAGTTTAATTAAAAAATTGTTCGTGTGAACACTTTCCTTGCCTCCTTTGAGCAATACACCATTGCTAGTAGCAATTGCAAGTGAAGCGATTTGAGGAAGACAATCAGGCCGTGATTCAAATATAACCATCAGAACACCAATAGGTACTCTTACTTGCTCGGCAATTAACTGCTGTGCAAGTTGTCGACGAATTAAAACTTGACCAACAAGATTAGAACTCTTATCAGCAACTTGTATAATTCCTGTTGCAAGTTCTCTCAACCGAGCTGGTGATAAAACAAGTCGATCCATGAGAGCTTGAGATAAGTTTTTTGATTTTTTAGCAAAAGAAATATCCATATGATTCTTTGACATAATATCTTGCTCATATTTTTCAAGAAGATCAGCTAAACAATACAAAATATCTCGCCTATCTTCTGCTTGTAACTGATAGAGTTTTCTACTCCCCTCTCTAGCATCAGCAGATAAACTTAGTGTATTTGATGTGTCAATGTCTGCTTCTGTAAAAAATGTTCCAACCTTTTTTCCATCCACTACATCAAGCAAGACATTGCTATTATTAGAACAGCCATTACAAATTACAGTATTAGTACCATTTTCTAATGACCAAACAGCTGCTTGAACTTTTGAGTCCATTCCACCCAATCCAACAGATGATTTCTGACCATAAGTAATAGATTGAGATTTCATTGTTTTTGTAGAATAAGTGTATATTAGTCGAGAATCTTCTGTTCCAGGAGGGGCTGTAAATAAACCATCAACATTTGACATTAAAACTAGAAGATTAGAATTTGTTTGAACAGCTAATCTTGCTGCCAAGCTATCATTATCTGTAATACTAATTGCTTCTTCAGCATCCAAGTCTGATTCAGGAGGAGCAACAACAGCATCATTTGTATTTAAAATAGGGACTAAACCAAGATCAAGCAAGTTGTTTAATGTTGATTGAAGATGAAATCTATTATCCTGATGTAAATCTCGTTTAGAGACTAATACTTGTGCAGTGCTAATACCATATTGGGAAAACATAGATTCATATAACGACATGAGACCACTTTGACCTGCAGCAGCACATGAACGAGAGTCAACTTTTTTGCTTTTGTTACTTAATACATCATTGTTATTATTTCTAATAGTTTGACGTACGCTCTGAGTCATCACTAACTCTTTTCTTAATCTTTGTTTTCCAAATGCTACAGCACCACTACTTACAATCATTATTTCATGACCTTGTTGATGAAGTTCAGATACTTGCTCAACAATTGATGCTAAACGACCAAGTGCAATTCCACCTTGATCACTTCTGGTCAATACAGCACTTCCAAGCTTTACAACAATTCGATGGCTGTCTTTAAGATCATTTCTTGTCAGAAAAGTAGGTAGACTTTTTTCTTTGACAGTTACACTTGCTGCAGTATTTGGGATTAGATTACTATCACCATGTAAGTCAGTGCATTTTTGACAGGTGAAGCAAACAGATCTAAACCATTTCGAAATTTGAAATGAATGTCTTTCAAGTAGTTTACCAACAGAAAGCAAATGCATGCCTAATAAAAGTTAATAAAAACTGTACAAAAAATTTACTATATATAACACTGTTAAATGACATCAATAATAATATTATCAATCATTATTTACAAATTTTGTACTTGTAACCAATGCAATAAGGTATTTCTTTAAAGCTTTACAACAGATTAATTAAGGATTTCTATCTTTAGTTATATTCAATAGTCTTCAAAGATATCCATTTTTTCAATCCAGACATAACTGACAGATAATTTTATAGTTGTTTTTTCAGAACCTAAAAGTTCTAAAAATTTAAGGTTGAAAAACTGTTGAAGCAAAGCAGACTTACTATCTGCCTCAACTGTCTTTTTTAAAACTTTTTTCTTCTCTTTTTTAAAAAATTTCTCTTGCTTTCTTCATTTCTCAATCACATTTCTGTTTTCTTTCTTTTTTAAGAGAAAAGATAACTATATCTGTTATAGAGGTGACTAGATCCACATAAAGTGGAATTCTAAACTGATCCTGATCTGCAAAAAAAAGAACCGAGTCTGTGCTGCATACACCTTGCTTTAACATTATAAGATTCAGAGCTACTCTGGATCTGAAAAATCTTTTAAGTGACAAAAACTTTAATATACAATCATAATCATTGAATTTTGCAAAACAGCTGTTGCTTGTATGGCTCAGTAAAGAGGTAAAAAAAGCTGACAGGTCAACTACATCAATTGCCATATCACAAAAAAAAATCAAAGAAACACATTAAGCATACAATTTCAACATAAAGTACACAAACACAAGCATAAAAAAAAGTTAATCAAAAGATTTACATATAAACGCCAGCATATATGCTAAAATAGCAATTACAACTAATAATTCTAAATAGGCTATTACAAGACAATGATAGCAAAATGGTAAAGACAACAACGATAGCAAATATGATTAAAAAGAAAGCAGAACAGTTTTTGCCATTGTTTTTATCTTTGCAATTGTTATTTGATATCAAAACTCGTAATTCAACTTACACATTGATCTGCATTATTTTTTGTGCTTAACAAAAGCATGTCACAAATTTTACAAGAAAATTAAATTCTATAATAACATAGAAACTATATATAATTTTAAAATGAGTCAAATCAGTCTTTTCTGTACAATAACTTTTAATTGATACAAAAAAAATCAATCCAATTAATCAAAATTTAAACTCATGGCCACCTTCTAAATATGTACATCAAGGTAAAAAAACAAACTAAAAATTTTTAGTACTTAATTTGATAAAATACCAACTTTAAGACTTTACCTTTAGTTTAACTTATAGTTTTCTTTATCACAACCTATATATATTAATAAGTGAACTTAATGAAACAATTGAAAAAGCAGATAAGTGTGCTATTATAAAAAAATAATAATACAAGGTGCAGCATAAGTTCTGCAACCAACATATAAATAGCTATAATTCTTTGTATAAATCGAGTTTAAATATGAAATTTTCAGTGAATGTAGAGTAAATATGTCTTTAAATTTTGATACCATTGTAATAAGTTTTTAAATTAACTGGTAAAAATTATGGACAGAAATTCAATCATCAACCTACACAAACAAGGCCTAAAAAACACGGAGATTGCTAAAGCACTTAGGATCAACAGATCAACAGTCTGGCAAACATTAAAGTGCTTTGGCAAGAGGGGAGACGCAACAGACCGACCGAGGTCAGGAAGATCTCGCATGGCCGTGGCAGAAAAAATCCAAAGATGCCTGAAAAGATCGATAAGAAAATTGGCCAAGGAGTATAAGATTTCTGAGCAGACCATGAGAAGATTGGTCAAAGACGACTTGAAAAAGAAGTCTTTAAAAATTCAGAAAAAACAATCATTAAGTCAAGCCCAAAAAATTAAAAGAGTGAACAGAAGTTCTCTGTTGCTTAATGAATTGTGCCATGGAATGGCAGGCGAAGTTGTGTGGTCAGATCAAAAAATTCTTATTTTTATTGCGTGTTAAAAGTAAATTAGAAAAAACTTATTTTTTAATATAACTCTACATATAAGAAATTATTTGTACTGAAATTTTTATATAATGTGTATATTTTGTAGATCTGCCATCCATAAAAATTTGAGATAAAATTACTTTTTCCTTATAAAATTATCTTTGATTAATTCCATTGCAGAACTTATGCTGCACCCTGTATAATAATAAAAGAAATTGCATTAATAACAATAATTATGTAAAAATGTAACCACACACAATGCTTCAGCAAAATTCATCAAAACATTTACAGATCACTGTAGCCCAAATTTTAGCAAGAATGCAAAACTATAATACAGGGTGTTTCAAAAAATTTGACATCATTTGACATGTAAATATTACAGAAAATATGTATTCAAATCAAATGAAATTCAACAGGTTTGATGTTGATCAAAACAAGATTTATTCCAGTAAATTTAAATAAGAAATTAAAAGGCACCTGAATTTCATAAAAGGTTTTACAAATGTTCGATATGCACACCGCCTGTGACACAGCACACGTGAAGTTGGTACTCCGGCTCCTCTTAAACATGCTGCAGCATATCTTGGCTAACAGTCTCCAGTTTAACTCTCATGCGAGACAGGTAGTTAACAAAGAAACACCACTGCACTGGAGAAAACCTTTCGTGAAACCTTTCATGAAATTCAGGTGCCTTTCAATTTCTTATTCAAATTTATAGGAATAAATCTTGTTTTGGTCAACATTAAACCTGTTAAATTTCATTTGATTTGACTATATAGTTTCTGTAATACTTACATGTCAAATGATGTCAAAGTTTTTATAACACCTTGTAGAATCAACAGTTGAGCTCTTACATTGTTTAAGAACTTAATGGTATTTTAAATTGAGTATTTAAATCAAAAATGGAAAGCACCCCACCTACTTTAAGAACTTTTTTTAAACATTGCATTAGTGCAAAAACATTTCAAATTAAGTTGAAAAATTGAAATGTAAGCATTTTAGTACCTACATCAGTTCAAGAATCAATATTTATATATAGGAATCAATATGGATTGGTTGCAATATATGAATTAGTATGTATATATATATGAAATTTGATCAATAAGAGCTTCATTACAGTCTTATTACCAATAATAACTGGTTTTTTTCAACAAGTCAATGTAATTGCTTTTTGTCAGTGCAACTAACTGGAAACTCCTCAACAGCACCAGAGAAAAATAAAAAAAAAAGAACAATCTCTTTGAGAAGCAATAGTAGCAACAGGGGTATTTTAGGCTAGCTTCTATTAAAAAACCACTTATGGTTTGAGACTTTAATAATCTAGCCCAATCAATTGAACGTATAAATCATTTGCTACGGTACCGTAAGTATTTGAAGCAAAACGAGGTTGCAAACTAAAAACTCCAGTAACTTATTAATTTTACTTCTGTTTACCAAACCACAAGCTTTAATTTTTTGAAGCAAATTAGTAGTTAAGTGCGTTATAAACCACTAAAACTAACTAGATATATTTCAATAAAACAAACTAGTGTATTTGCATTTGCATGAACATTTGGCTCGGATTTTGAATTCCAAATCAAAATCAAACAACAATTCACCTTGCGATAGGAGAAACCGAAATCTAATTAGAATTACTAAATATAAGCAAGTTTGTTCTTATCTAAGATTTTTAGTATACTGTGGGAAGAGTGGGTAGTATTCATAGATATCCTATGCATAGGATATCTATGGTAGTATTGCTGAACTGAGAAAAAAAAGGTATTCGTATCCGCTCCGCATCCGCAACCAGCGTAATAAATTAGATCAGAAATCGCTCCGGACCTGCCAAAATTTGCCTCTATTCGCTTCATATCCGCTCCGTGGACACCTCTAATTTGTCTGTTACCGTTACAGACATCCTATATAACTCCAGGTTTTGTCGCAGAGCTAGTCATATACAAGTAGGCTATACCAGTGGCGTGGAGAGATGAGCATGGACTGGAGTCGGAGTCGGAGTCGGACTGGAGCTGGAGTATGGTATATTTTGTCGGAGTCGGACTGGAGCTGGAGTCGGTTTTTGCTAATTTGTAATGGAGTCGGACTGGAGTCGGAGTCTATTTTTTAAAAATCAATTAATTTCAAATATTAGAAGAAACATTTTCATATCATAAAATGTTCTTTTGAACTTCAAAATGTTTTATTTCTGGCATATATTTTGAGTTTATTGCTCATACCCGACACTTGTGGCTAGTTCTTTATTTATTATTTAAAATTGACATGCAAAATAATCGCTATTGTTCAAGCAAATCCCGGCCTAACCTAACCTTAACCGTAGCTCTTGCCTTTACATGAGCTCCTTTAAATGAATCGCATCACCCTGTCTCATACACTGGTGGTTGGTATTATATTAGTTTTTACAGTATTGTATATGTATTTGTACATAGTATTTATACATACATAGTATATGTATAGCCTATTTGTACATGTAGTCTGTATAAAGATTATCTTTTTACCAAAATGATGGTATAAATGCAAAGATTTTTTCCCCATGGTCATAACCTATCTATATAATTTTTTTTTAATGTTAAGTTTAAGCTAGTGCAAATTTACTTGTATACTTGCGTGATATTTGCCAATGTTAAGTTTAAGCTGCTAAGTTTAATCTAAGATAAATTATTATTACATTTAGTTAAAATACAGTAGATTTGATATATCTAGGTGTTCCGTTCCTAAAAATTGCCCAAATTATGTAGATTCACAATCTCATAAAAAACCTCTTTGATTTCGCTTTGGTCCGGCTCAAATAGCCGAAGAAATAACAGTTTTGTAAGTAATTTAAATATTTTACATTTATTTGTAAGAAAATGGCAACACTGCTTAATTTCACGAAATTTAAAGTAATTTCCAGAACTATCCGATTGACCTGTTTTGATTATGACGTAATAGTAGTTGTTGTTGTTGTTGTTGCTTTGGAGAATGTCAGAACATTCGAGTACCCTTACTGACTGGTATAAATAAGATTCGCTGAAAAGCAGTATTATTAAAATTTGATGTTTCGTTGTGGTAACTTAAAATTGGAAAATAGTTAACTGTGTGAAGTTATAGTTTTTGAACGCAAGTCTTTGGTGGTCTACGTGATTGTGAAGAATTAAGCTATTGAATTTATTTGCTGTTATACTATTCGGGCTCCTAAGTGGATTGGAGCATATTTCTTAATAAAGAAGATATTGTGGTAGTCTGAGCTGTGATTTAGCTAGACTATATTTTTGCTGTCGCTGGTTCGAAGGTCAGATCCAGCAAGAAGATTAAGAATTATCGTTTAGTAGACACCGAGATTGTGTTATTGGCGAGGCCTTCTTAACAGGCGCCAAAAAAGGTAGACGATTAAACAACGTACTAAGTTACCAAATAAATTCTACAAAATTTCAAAAAACTTTTTAACATCGGAACAAAATTTAAAAAACTTTCCAAAATTTAGAAAACTAAAATTTGTGGAAGTAACACTAGGTTATTTATTTTGAGCAGCTTTGATTACTTTTAACAGAAACATGAATTTTTCTTCTAATGAAGTTTGCAAACTTCTTGAAGATAACAAATTGCTGGAAATACCTAACACTTCTGGAAAGAGCACAGTTTGGCAAAAATTTTTATATTTAATCATATTGAAAGTAAAGATTGTATTGGATACGTAATTTGTAAAACTTGTAAGCAAGCATTAAAACATAATAAGTCAACTAGTGGAACAACAGATTTAAATGATCACTTAAAACAATGCAAATATAATGCTAAAATATTTCATAAGTAACAGCATATTATAGTAAGTCTGACATGAGCTTGTCAGAAGTTATAAAAGACACAATGTTAAATAGTTTAGTTGCATTTGTTGTATCGGATGTAAGACCATTAAGTGCAGTGGAAGGTGATGGATTAATACAGTTTGCAAATGCAATGGTAAAAGTTGGAGCTACACATGGCATTGTTGATGCAAAAGCAATACTTCCTTCCAGATTCACTATAAAATGAAGCATAGAAAAAAGTGCATCATCTTCAAGTGAACAGCTGATAGAGGAAGTAAATAAGGCTATTAAAAAATATAGTTTAGATGGTATTACCACAGATTTATAAACAGATCTAAAATCACGTAACTTTTATTCTATCACCATAGGTTTTATCAGCAGCAATCTTCTTCAATTAAGACTGATATGTGTGAAAGAATTTAATGAGGCAAAAACAGCAGAAAACCTTGAAAAAATACTTTTTAAAAGTTTATCAGACCTTCAAATGCCTTTTGAAACATTAGTGGATCATTGCTTTTTGTTTGATCATTGTTTGGCAGATTAATTAGTAAGTTACAACCAACTTACTTATTATTGTAAGATTTTGTTTTTTGTTTGTACATATGAAATTTTATTAACATGGAGTCGGATTGGAGTCGGATCATGGTTTAGAAAAAATTCTTGGAGTCGGATTGGAGTTGGAGTTTAAATCAATGGAGCCGGACTGGATTTGGACCCCAAAAAAAGTGACTTCGCTCATCTCTGGTGGCGTGCGGTCAGGGCATGCAAGTCATGCGTTGCATATTGAAATTGAAAGGGTAGACCTTTTTTTTAGAGATCACTGCATTTCTAGGACAAA
This sequence comes from Diplosoma virens, assembly GCA_963680785.1. Taxonomy (NCBI): domain Eukaryota; kingdom Metazoa; phylum Chordata; class Ascidiacea; order Aplousobranchia; family Didemnidae; genus Diplosoma; species Diplosoma virens. The sequence continues at coordinate 15,068,138 of OY796897.1, forward strand.
AAGTGCATTACTAAGGAACAATTTCAAGTAATGACCTTTTTTTTTAGAGAATACTGCATTTCGAGGACAAAAAGTGCATTACTAAGAAACAATTTTACGTGATGACCTTTTTTATTTTAAAGATTACGGCATTTCTAGGACGAAAAGTGCATTACTTGGGAACGATTTCACCTTGAATCTAGGACGAAAATTGTTTTTTAACACCATGATATTAGCACTAAAAATTAGGATTTCACACAGAATTCTTTTCCTACCAGAAATATAATGCATGTCTTACTCATTGACTACCCATGAAATAACCGATTTCATGACCCGGTTTTGCATGCCAATTGCATGACTAGTCTTAGAGGTCACCGCACGTCACTGATGTATACGTATATATAGAGAAAAATCTAAGATTTGTGGAGTTCCACCAGATGCATTGCTACACTGAGAAGCAGCATTGTGCATCACTTCCCAGCCAACAATGCCATGCAGGGCCCATGCGGGCCCTGCAAGGGCTGCCCGTATGGTACCCGTACCGATTTGGCCGAAGCTGCTGCACTGACCCCGCATGGGTTTACCGCACGAGTTCATATGATTCAAACTATTTATGCAAAATGTTCCTTTTTAAAATTAATTTAAAATGTTAGCTTATTAGCATGTTTTAATTTTTGATTACGGCTTAAAATTGAAAGCCAGATTAAACCCGTACGGTTAGCCCATGTGGGGCCACTACAGCGCCCGTGTCCAAATCGGTACGGTTATCGTACGGGCAGCCCTCGCAGGGCCCGCATGGGCTCTGCATAGCATTGTTGGCTGGGGTACGGCAAACCCGAGCTCACTGCTCGACCATGGCTTCGAGTTTAAAACTCTCATCAGGGACAGACTATACTTACCCAAATTTTGCCGCTTGTATCAGTGCAGCAATACATCTGGTAGAGGCCCACAAATCTTAGGTTTTTTTCTTTTTAAATATGACCGACTCTGCGACAAAACCTGAGTGAGAGACTGTTCCTGATGAGATTTTAAAACTCAAAACCATGGTCTGGTGAGCTTCATCGGTTTTAAAATCACGACTACAAAGTGCTCTTCTTCAGATTTTCAAAAATTTGAATAGGTGCAAGCAAAAAAAGGTGTCGCGTAACTATAGAAATTAAAAGTAATTTCCGCTTTGGTAATGGCACATAGAATCAAGGTCCGGAGCTTTAGGTCTATCTGGTCTTAAGTATTATTGGACGACAGGAATTTCTCTGTATAAAAAAATAAGTCTTAAGTTAGAGGTGGTTACTGATTCTGGCGTTGATGCCTTTTAGAAGTCAGACACCTTTAGGGAAAGAAGTCGAGTTGAATTGCAGTAAACAACCTCATCTCTCACGTATCTAAACGACGAGGAGAGTGTTTCCCCGAAAAGGGGAGTTGTGACCTACCAATAAGATTATTTTAACATACTCGATGCTTTTGGACGAGAGGGGAAAAGTGAATGCTCTGATCGAAACCATCGATCTCTCAATTTTCTATTAAATCTGGTCAATAAAGCCGTAGCAGCCAAAATCGAGTCGTGTTTTATTTGAGGCACTGCAGTAAAGTTTTATAGAGAGTTTCACACTCTGCATACCAATACGGCATACGGTTGTTTTGGTGACCGCGTGGAGTAGTCTTTTTGGCTGCTTTCTATTGGCATTGAAAAAGTCCTGGTAAATCCCTTCCACATCAATTACATTCAGTAGTAACAAAGTATTTTCGAATTAGTTGGTTAAAGCAATGTAATCACTTTACTTGACACTGCAAAAATTTGAAAAGTGAAGTGAAGAAAAGTGAAAGAAGATATGGGAAAGTTGGTGCAAAGGAGACGGACCTTGAAAACAGGACGGTTTGGAGAATGATGATACGCTGTGGCTACCCCTGATTGAAGGGAAAGGCCGAAAGGAAAAAAGAAGAAGAGATATGACTGAAATCAAGGCCGTAACTTCGTCAATTAGGTCCGCGGTGCAAACATTCATTATGGAACCCCATCTTTTGGGCACAATTCAATTGGCCTACTTTTTTCAGCACCGGTATCATTGTGTTTGTTTCTCTTTTTTCGACAATTCGGCGTTATAGAAAAACTTTTCAATTGAGTCATTTGCTGATTAGGAAAATTACAAAAAATTTTTACTGAAGAAATTTGAGGCATGAAATACGAAGCTGTGGGCAACTTTTGCAATTGATAATACAACCAACTTACTGCGTTAAAATTTCTTTCTTGAGCAGCAATTTGCAAAAGTTTGTGGGCACAAATTAAGTGTATAAGTTTAAACTGCGCAGCTTTCAAAGGAATGTTGACGATCTGCACAATCTTGCATCAGACAACTAGTCAAAGTTTTTCATCGGCTTCTTTATTGTCATAGCTTTATCTCTTTCATTTGGCTTTGTACTGATAATTATTATGTAAATCAAGCATTTCATAACGTCATAAAATTTTCAAACATAGACAGCATCATACCGACCAGAGCACCGTATTGAATTTAACGCTTTTAATGTAATATTTGAGACAGAACGATCATGGACATTCTGAAGCTTTTGCAACCGCACAATCTTATGTTCAAAAAAATTATACTCGTATACTGACTCAATGGTGTTGTAAAATTGACCGGTCTCAGTCACGGCTTCCATGGTAACTTTTAACACCAATATTAAATTGTGCGAAGCACAATGCACGTAGTAAGTATGTAGAGCCACATATGGACCTTCTTTCGCAAGCCGAAGTACTTCCCGCTCATCACTGCAGCGTATCCTTGTCCGCAACAGTTTTTTATGTCAAGCTTTTTCTGCTGAATAAAATCTGTTATTAATTTGTGCAATCCGATTGCAGATGAATGATTATCAGGACTCCGTAAAGCTTCAGGGGCATTACTACAACTTTCTGGAACAAAATTTATAAAAATATTTTCTGTTCTATGACCGTTTTCGTAGTATAATTGTCATCGTCACTAACACAACTCACCAAAGCTATTTTCCCGGCTGCTGTTGAACCATGCTCATGCTCGGATTGGATATTTCTAGTTGAGATAGCCACGAACTCAATCGCAAACAGTTTCTGGCTGCCTCAGCTGCTTTTCTCGTTTTAGCTAGTGTCTTTTTTTCTCCGCTTTGCTGAGTTTTTCTCATACTAAATAGTAGTCAACTACAGCAGGAGTTCTCAAAGGGAATCCTCATTTTGGACTTCAATTTACTTTTGAAACAAACTTGATAAAATTATAGAGACAGTTTTAAAGTGATGGCTTTTTCTTTTTGGTCTTCACTTGAATTTTGGGAAAAAATTGAAAAAATCAGAAACGGTTTAAAGTGATGACTTTGTTTTATTTCTTTCGTCATTATTTAAATTTTGGGAGAAAAATGAAAAAATCAGAGATGGGTTTGAAATGATGACCTTTTCTTTTTTTGGTTTTTACTTGAATTTTGGCACTAAAATCACAAAATCAGAGACATTTTCAAAGTGATGACCTTTTTTTGGTCTTCACTTGAATTTTGGTAAAGCATTCTAAACAGCGGGCCCGGATGTTTAAAAATCTCTGTAAGGGGGCCACGGATCTGAAAACTCTGAAAAGTTTGAGAACCTCTGAACTAGAGTTTCATAATAAAGCTTTTAATAAAATTTAGATAACAGTTAGTAAAGTTTATAAATTCTAAAAGCATCTTCTTCTTCTTCTCCTTTCGGCCTTTTCCTTCAGTCAGGGGTGGCCACAGCGTATCATCATTCTCCACATCTTTCTGTCTTCAACATCCATCTCCTTCGCACCAACTTCTCTCATATCTTCTTTCACTACATCTAAAAATCTTCTCTTTGGTCTCCCTCTTCTCCTCTTTCCCGGTAACTTCATTTCCATCATCTTTCTTTCTACATACTCTTTGTCTCTCCTCGTGACATGTCCATACCACCTCAGCCTGCCCTCCCTCATCTTCATTCCTAACCGTTCTACCTTAACGATACTCCTGATGTGCTCGCTTCCAATCTTGTCTTTTCTCGTCGCTCCCAAAGCAAACCTCAGCATTTTTCATCTCTGCCACTTCCATCTCTTTGTGACTGCCACTGTTTCAAGTCCATACACCATTGCTGGTCTCATCACTAAACTGTACACTTTTCCTTTTACTCTAGCTGGTAACCTCCTGTTGCAGATTACTCCCGATACTCTTCTCCATCCGTTCCATCCTGCCTGTACTCTCTTCTTTACCTCCCTCTCACAACTACCACTTTCTTGCACCGTTGATCCCAAATACTTGAATTCTTTTACTCTTGGCACTTATCTATCCTCCATCTTCACTGTTTCGTCATCATTTCCTCCATTTATGCACAGATATTCGGTCTTTGACCTACTTACTTTCATCCCTCTTCTTTCCAATGCATACTTCCAGGATTCTAATCTCCGCTCCACTTCTTCCCTGGCCTCTTCACAAATCATAATATCATCAGCAAACAGCATCGTCCATGGTAGTTCTCTCCTTACTTCATCCGTTAGCCTGTCCATTATCACTGCAAACAAGAATGGACTTAACGCTGATCCCTGGTGCAGTCCAACCTTAACCTTGAAACTTTCTGTAGTTCCTACTGCACACCTCACCACTGTTTCGCTTCCCTCATACATATCCTGTACTAGTTGTACATACTTTTCCACTATTCCGGATTTTTTCATACTGTAACACAGCTCTTCCCGTGCAACCCTGTCGTAAGCTTTCTCTAGGTCCACGAATACACAATGTAGCTCTCTTTGACCTTCCCTGCACTTTTACATCAACAATCTTAGAGCAAACATGGCATTGGTGGTTCCCTTTCCTGGCATAAATTCATATTGCTGTTTGCTGATCTCCACTCTATCCCTTAACCTGGCTTCAATAATTTTTTCCCATATCTTCATTGTGTGGCTCATTAGCTTTAATCCTCTGTAGTTTCCACAGCACTGTGCGTCCCCTTTGTTTTTATAGATTGGGATAAGCACACTCCTTCTCCATTCTTCTGGCATCCGTTCACCCATTAATAGTCTGTTGAACAGTCTGGTCAAAAACTTTATCCCCATCTCTCCCATGCACTTCCAAACTTCCATTGGCAACTCATCTGGCCCAACCACTTCACCTTTTTTCATTCTTCTTAGTGCGTTTTTTACTTCTTCTCTACTGACACAATTTATCTATTCATTAACCACTTCTGCTTCCTCTATCGTAGGGTCTCTGTTATTTTCCTCGTTCATCAGTTTCTCAAAGTACTCCTCTCATCTCTTTAACACTGCTTCCGAATTTACCATCACATTACCATTTTCATCCTTTATAACCCTTACGTGCTGTACATCTTTTCCTGCTCTGTCTCTCTGCCTAGCCAATCTGTACAGCTCCTTTTCACCTTCTTTTGTTTCCAATCTAGCATACAAATTGTCATACGCACGTCCCTTTGCCATCGCAACTGCCTTCTTTGCCTTACTCTTCTTTTCTTTGTATATCTTTTTAGTATTTTCATTTCTTATTTTTAAAAGAACGTGACTCATTTTCGGAATGATACAATTTAATATACAAATGACGAAATCGTTCGTCTGCAAAATAAAAGAATAAATAACAACATAACTCAAAACTAAACACGCTACTAAACTAGAGCTTAAGCGTACTCATGGACTCCTAAATAATAGAACCTGGACTGGAAACGAGAAATTACGAGTGTACAAAAGTAGGCCATTGCAGTAAAATTGTCTTTTTAGAAAAAAAATATTGATGCTTTTTTTAAAAGCATAAATTGGTTAAATTAAAGCTTTACTTGATTGATATTTGCAGCGGAAACGTTTGGGTCGGCCCACAGCCTAGTTGAACCAAAAATGTTCTTTTTTAGTCGACTTGAATTTAGTACGAATGAGATTCTATGATAAACATCATCTTAGTCTAGCGACTATTTCTCTGATTTGGTATAAGCATGATTTAAAAAGCTACAATCAAACTAAAAGGCTATATTGAAAAACAAACAGTAGAATAACATCAACTTCTAAAATAGAATAACAAAAATATGTAATAAACAATTAGATAAAAATATATATGAAAAAATAAAATGCATACATGAGTAAAGTAAAAACTATTATCGAACGCATAAACGTTGTGACAAGCTTGGTTTTGGGAGAAGCTTGTAGAAAGCTTGTAGGTAACTAAGATCAATCATAAAGTACGTTTGATATGTACACAAGTACTACAAAATGAAAGACCAAAACAGAAGAATGAAAAAACTACGTAACAATATTTTATAAGTAACTGGACTGCAATTTACAGTTCATTTGCAACGTTTTAAGGTGGTTTATGTAACAGTAGCTTTAACAAAAATATACTTCAGGATGTGATACAAAGTAACACAAACCTAAACTTAAAAAAAGCAAAACATTAATGAATTTCGGCAAATTTTAGAAGCTTGACGAGTTTAAATGGTTTATAAAAAACAGTAACATTACTAAATGTTTAAATCCGGACAACAACAAACGAATTATTATTTTTACGCATAGCTAGGCGTTATCTAAAAAAAACTAGTAATAATATTTGCAAAAATCAATAATTTTAACTGGGAGTATTTACAGTTTAATTACTATTAAGTTTTCTAATTTTGGCACTAGTACCTCTACGCCCCTTTTCCGTTAATTGGCGAATTAAATTTTTGCACATGCAATTGTAGAAACGTATTGACACTCCTTCTACAATATTGTGCCCGTTGCTACACAATACTGGAAGCGACCGAAAAGCAACATCATCATTAAAATAAGATATGTTTACAATTTCTTTAAAAATTTCCTGCTGATTTTCGGCACTTAAAAATGACTTTTTCAAGTCACTATTGCAAAGTTCAGCAAAAACCTTCCAACAAAGACAACCAATTTCATATAACTCGGTTGTTGGTTTCCAAAGACCCCCACGATTTATGCCATCAAAAAATTTGTTTGCATACTCATGCATAGTTGTTGTTAAAGGAGGAACATATTCAACTATGGTTGCAACAGTAGCTGTTTTGCATTCAACGCATCTTGTTGATTTAACCAGTGATTTGCAACAGTATCCGGTAACATAAAATATAACAGCTGCATCATTTTCTGTCGGCAATATATTAAATAGTAGCTCAGCTTGCAAGGCTTCTGCTGTGGCCATTAATTTATTGTTACTAGTGCATTTTGTTTTGACTATGATATCAATCTCAGCGATAGATATTTGCGAATATTTCAACAACGAGATTGAGCGGATTTTCCTGTCACTTTCTTGAAGTTGTCTCATAGAAATATAATAATTTGCTCCACTGAGTTGACGAATTCGGCTGAATCTTCGTTCAATCATATCTGATTGAATTTTTCCCAACAGCACATAATTGAAGCCACAGTTTTCCAACAAGTATTTTGACATCTGCGTTATTGCTTCACATGTTTGATGCAAAGCACGGGAAGTGTGTTCAGTTAATCCAGGTTGCTGAATAGAAAAAAAAAAAGATATTAAGAAAATACCCATATAAACATAACAATGAAAACATTGTAACAAAGAAAATCACAGAAAGATCATTAAGTAATACAAAGATTTCGCAAACAGCCAGTCGGATGTGAATACAATAAATTGCAAGCAGCTGATCTAATAATTTTGTTTCAATTAAAAACTTACGTTATGACACTACTCTTGAAAATTAACATATCAGATATAGGTATGAAATCTGTTTTATATTTTTAAACAAAAAAAGTTTGCAAAACATACTTACATTTGAATTTTTCCAAAAACTAACATAATGGCCAAAGTCCGTCAAAAATTTCAACTTCCAATCAGCAGTGGATCGAACTGGGTCACGAGAAATATCCCGTTTATGCTTTCCAATTTCTGATGTTGAAACATTTAAAATATTCCACAGCTTCAAAAACAAATCAATAGCAGAAGCAATTTCATGAAATCCATATTCCTTTAATCCAATCACAGTTGACTCATGAAACACAGCCAGAGCAAGTTTAACATTAACTTTTTCTATACTATTGGGTTTTAAAACTGTTTCTGTTAGACGATGGGCAATCCTTAAAGGTTTTTGGCATTCAAGATTGTAAACTTTCTCTATATCTGCAAAACTGGCTGTAAGTGGAGTATCAAGTATGGGAGTCATACAAGGCATTTCAAACACTCTTCTGTTCACTAAGTTATTATATATATTCTTAATTATGTGAGTAGGGTCAAATATTAAAAAGATTTTTCCATCTGTATACTTGTTTGGAATGGATGCTTTCCATGCACCATTACAAAGAAAATCTTTGAAAAACTTTCTATTTGCAGAAGCATTGTCAACACAGATTCCAATAACATTAAATCCAATTTCATGAACAAGTAGCATAACTTTATCAAAACAAGCTTTTTGTGTTTCAGCTTTTAAATTTTTAATTGGGTAAATTCCTACCATATCTTGATAGCCACTAGATAAAGACTTAATCATGAAACACAAAGCTGTGGCAGCTACAGCACAACTTTCAGTCAAGCCAAAAACCTGTCCTCCACTTGATTCGACACGTTTTGAAAGATATATTTCATCAATCATCAAGAGAACATTTCTGTCAAAAAAGTTTAACTTTGAAAATCTTATATTAAGATAATCAGAATCATCAAGTCCAGTTCTTTGGTCTAGATTCATTGTTATTTTTCTCAATGTTTTCACTGAAGGTAATATAATAATTTGCTCTTGACATAGCCTTTCATATGCCTTAGAACTGGTTGCATGCATTATGTAAGACATGACCAACATTTCTACTGAATAGCGATGTTGTTTTTTAGTAATAAAAAGTAATTTCAATTGCTCCAATATAAAATTCAATGGTTTTTTTTTATAGTCATCCTGGCACAAATCAATGTATTTTTCTATTAGATTTAATAATTTTGCTTTAATTGTTTCCATTAATGTTGTGATGTTTTGGTCTAAATTTTTTGCAAAGGCTATTAAATTTTCTACTTCAGAAAATAGTGTTACTTTCTCAGAAGACAAAATGTGATGGTAACAAGAAGGAGGAATAAGTTTTTTTTCATGATAGATTTGCACATGCAGATCTTTATCAATGTTTATGGAAAACAAAATTGAGAATGGTTATTCAATAGACAAATATATTAAAGAAATTCCTGCTTCTGATTTATATAAAACAAACTGTGGAGACAAAACTGTGCATGAAAGTTTTTCTAACAAATCATCAAAATTTTTTAAATTGTCAGACTGCAAAAAATTTTCAGACTGTTTTTGCAGTATTGCTGATTCATTATCATGCCTAGTTTTTGAAAGAGCATTACCGCTTCTTAAAGGTATATCTTTATTTGTATAATACAAAGGAATGTTTTTGAAAATTGAAGGAACAGCACCAGGTTTTAGTCTTCTATAACATAAGTGCTCACTATCTCTTTTTCTTTTGCGTCTTTGGTTTGAATCATGAGAAACTTTAATAAAATCATCTGCTTTAAAATGGAGTGAGCACAACTTTGAGTATTTTGAGGGTTTAAAATTTTTCCTAGCTATGTTTTTTAACCAATTACATAAAAGTTCTTCATTTTTTAAAGGGAATGAATGATATGTAACATTTAACTTTTTTTCTTCTGAAGAGTATCCAGATTTGCAATCAATGGCAGCACATTTATAAACCATTTTTTAAATAAATATTTTTCTATGCAAAAAAAGGTAATTAAAAGGTTAAAAAAATGCCTTTTCCTTAAATTTAAATAAGATAACCAAAAAATAATAACCTTTAAATACACTTTTAAAATAAGATAATCAAAAAATAAAGTAGAAAAACACTAAACTTTAAAATGCAATTATGTGCTTCAATAATAAATGTACTAATTGTATTAAATTCAATAATTTATTCAGTAGTAACATTCAATTGAAGTAGCAGATAGATAAGACATAAATGTTGTTGCATATAAATTAAAAAATAAAAAAATGTATTACTTCTTTTATTGTTTTTACTAATGTCACAAAAATAATAGTGAATAAATTATAATGCCATTGTTAAACTATGCAATGATCAAGCTTGATTCTGTGAAAAAATACACAACAAATAGAAAATAGCTGTTCATTCGTAAGTTGCCTACATTATTAACTGATAAAAAATTTTACCTGAATACCAGAAGTAGAATATAAATTTTGCTAGTATTTGTAAATTAATGTGTGCAATATTTGTGATTCTTATATATTTTCCTTAGTCATTAATCTTTTTCTAATAAACCTACACTGATTTTTTTCCAGCATTCTTTTCACATTTATCATAAATCTATTGTTCATTATATTTTGCAAGCCATACTTCTAAGTTTAATAACTTAACAGTGAATAGTTTCTAAAAAATCGAACTAATTTTTTAGCTTTTTACAACTGGCCTACCTTTGTACACGCGCTCTGCGATTTTCAATTCCGTTTCCAGTCCAGGTTCTATTATTTAGGAGTCCATGGCTTACTGAACTAGCGCTTACTAAGTCAGAACACAATTGTACAGACAAACGATGTAAGGCAGAAAACAACTATACAGACAAACGACATTGGGACGCAATAGTACGAACTAAGCCATAGCATTTGTACATCCCCCCAAGTTCTTACTCCTACAGCCAGGCATGGTTATGTAGTTGATCCCTTGATCACCCATTGACCAGAGGTCGGATCCAATTCGACAGCAAGTCGTCGTAGGCGAGAGGACCGTCTAGGGAGCATTGATTTGTTGTTTTCGTGGGTGTCAGGGTCGGTCTCCTGCGAATTAGTGTCCGTCACAAATGTGGGGTGTGTGGCCGTAAGTACGTCGTCATGGACGTCTTGTGGTTGCCCATGATCTATGGCCTCAGATGAGGTTGCATCAACAACGTGGATGGACGTGGAGGGTGGGTGTTGAACGTGCGTTTCATGTTGGGGGGCACTGTTGGTGGTGAAGAGGTTTGCTGGGATTCGGCAACATCAGGTATTAAACGAAGAAATCGTCGATTGCGCCTGGTTATACGACCGGATCCTCCCACTTTAACATTATATTGGTCGAAGTCCAATGCTTCGACTACGGTGCCGACTTTGTCCCATTTACGTAGGTGTCTGCCTCCTTGATTTTGGATAAACACGCGATCATCACACCGCAGCGGGCGCAACGGGCGTGTACGCGCGCTCAATGCGTCATTGGTCCGCTTGGCTCGGACTCAAAGGGCATCTTCTTTAGCTCGCCATGCTTCGCGCCAAGTACGACAAATAAAGCGATTAGAAAAAGTGGCAAGCCGAACAACAAACGAAAAACCGTCTGGCAAAGGGTGGCCAAAGACAATTTCAGCTGGGGATAAATCGCAGTCAGGATCCGGGGTATTACGAAGTTGCAGCAGGGCGCGCAGAAAGGAATCATTGTTCAAATCCCCATTAAGGCTAATATTGACATGAGAAGTCTTTTAGCGGCTTTGACTGCAACCTCCGCGCGGCCGTTGGATTGGGGGAAGTAGGCGGAAGAGACGCGGTGTTTGATGTCCCACTTGCGCATAAAATCCTGTGTGATAAGGCAGTAAACTCTGGGCCACCATCTGAGGAAATTTCTTCAGGCATTCCAAAAGTGGCAAAGTATGATCGAAGGAGGCGAACAAGTGCATTTGCGCCAGTGACGGTGGTCCCAGCAGGCCATGGAACAGTTGCGCGCGCACGCCGTTCCATGGCCGACACCCCTTGATGGGCGGCATGCAATGTGCATAATACTTGATGGCGGAGTTGCGGCGGAATCACAACACGATCATTGTATAAAATAACGCCGTCAGATATGTAAAACCCATCGCGATATGGGAGGTATTGACGAATACCTCCTTTCGGCGGGCAGTTTACATCAAAGTTTGATTGTATGGCAGACAGTAAGTCATTGAGTGCAGCGTCACTGGCAGTGTGCCGGGCAATTTCATCCCAGTTTAAAGTCAACTCATCACGCGTATTTTGCCGCAGCGAAGCAAGAAAGGCCTCTTCGAGAGAGTCTATAGAATCACGTTCGGCACCCGAAATGGTAGCAAAAAATTCTGATGTGGCTGGGTGTCGCGATGCAGCGTCCGCAGCGGTATTAGTCGACCCCGGCAAGTGTGCAATGTCAAAACGCCACATTAGAGTGCGCTGCTTTAATCGGAAGAGTCGGGTGTTCTGATTTCATCTAGAGTTCGATCACCGTAAATTTTCGTTAGCGGCTTGTAGTCGGTAACAACTAGTAAATTATCGCAGCCCTGCGTAAAGTATTTAGTCTGCTCGAGTCCCCAAGCTACAGCTAGGACTTCTCCTTCAATTGGGGCGTAACGTTGTTTAGACGACGAGAGAAAGCGAGAGCCTGCGAGAGTTACTCGCCATCCATTGGAACAGCAATCCGGAAGGGTGGACGGGCATGCACAGTGTTTTTGAAGCAGGAAGTATCCAATGCCCCGATTTGACCAGTCCGGCCTTAGACAAGTACGTCAAGTCGGATTGAAAAGTTCTACGCCGTGACGTATGGCGTCAATGATAGCATCTTTCGAACGCGAAAATGCTTTATCAAGATTGTTATTCCACTTGAAATTACGTTTCGGACTGAGAAACGGCTTAAATGGAGCCATCAAGTCTCGAATTTTGGCGTAATTGGCCACTTGATTAATTAGACCAAACCAACTTTTTATGTCTTTGATGTTCTTAGGCGTAAGAAACTGTTGAATTGCATTCAAGTACTTGGGAAAGGGTTCTACACATGATTCGGAGATGCGGAATCCTGCAAAGTCAACTGACCGCTGGGCGAATTGAAATTTTCTGGGGTTGAGAACGATACCAGAGCGGCCCACGAGAGTAAGAAATTGGATGGTGTGCCACCAATGTTCCTCTAGGTTCTCGTCAAAAAACACGGTGTCATCTACACATCGCTCCTTTCGCATAAAATCAGACAAAATAGCGGCGAAGCGACGATTGTAGCCATCTCCCGAAGAAAGGAAACCTTGTGGTGCCCTTGTATATCGCCAGCGTCCAAATGGTGTAATGAATGTGGTAAGATGACGGTCTGACTCGCGTAATGGAACGCTGTGGTATCCATTCCAAGCGTCAGTCACACTTTTCCAAGTATTACTGGGTACGCGACGGGCTAGCTTGAAGGGTGTTTCCGACGCGAATGTTTCTCGACGACAGAATTTGTTCAGCGGCGATAAGTCTACAGTCCGTCGGGATGTACCATCATGTTTTCTTGTAATCACCATGCGATGGCACCATTGAGTAGGCTCTCCGTGCGGGACTTTTTCGAGAATTCCTAGGGCTTCATCCCGAAGGAGGTCTGCATGGACCTGTTGTTGCCAATGTAGAGGAATAGAAGCCGGGGTATGGAACGCTCTTGGTTTTGCTGAGATGGATTTCGTTGGGTGGTCCCGCCATGCAATGAAGAGGGCGATGCGGGCATGTGTTAAATATGGAGGAAGCGTATCGCTCCAGTAGCCAAGTTTTCATTCGATCATTATTTTCGGGACTACAGCGTCTCAGCATTAGCATGTTCTCCCAATGACGGGAAACTGGGGGACAGGACCCCCAGCGTCGACAGTGTGCCGTGCGATAAGAAGAGGGTCTGAATGTCGGCGCTAACGTAGACCATAGCCCGGCATTGCACAACATAACCGTGACACGACAGTCCTTCAATGATGGCGAAGAACGCCCCCACAATTGATATGGAGGAATGATTGGCGGCCACCAGGTTGGATGCAGGGGTCAAAATGTCATGTGGGAAACCATATTTTACGAATTCGTCCAGAGACCATACATTCACTTGGGCGCCAGTGTCAGCGATAGCGGTGACATTAGTAGCACGGACTGATGTGGATTCGCCATGAGCCTGAGCGCGATCAACTGAAATCGTTACCTGGACCTTGGGGTGCTCTCTCATATGTGCTGTTGCCCACTGTCCGTCTTTGAATATATAATGGGGGCCTTGCATGGTTGCATTCCTATGTACTGCAGACAGAGGCGTGTTGCACTTGTTTGGCCTGTGCCTCGAGACTAGCCTGTAATTTGTTCTTACCAAACTCAACTGAGGGTCCGCAGGCGATGTGACTTCAAGAGTTTGTAGGCCTGGCTTCGGTGGTGAAGGACCCACTTTAGGAGAGAGGTGGCGTCTTCGGCGTTTCTGTGTCCGGTAGCATTCAATACACAAGGTATAAGGTTTGGTATTCCAACCACGAACCCCTTTTTTGTAGAGCTGAAAAAGTCGCTGGCAGAGAGGACAACGCGACTGTTTTGACCGATCAGATAAATTGTGGGATTTCCTGCATGGGGTTGCATTACGACGTGCTCTGTGGTCTGCGTCATGTAGGCGCTGAACGGCTGACACAGATGTGACCTCGGTCGGGGGGACAGCGCTGCGAGCCATCTCTTTGCTTTCGACAAGGGCAACGATCTCGTTGACGACGCGTGTGAGCAGATCTGCGCTGCCAAGAATTTCCCGGCGAATCTCATCGTCAGCAATGCCATTCAGCAAAGTATCCCAAATTCATGTGGTCCGTGTAATTGATTTTTAAACCACAAGTACAATCAATTGTGAATGCACATGTGTCTGCTTTGCCGCGCACTCTCGCTGCAAATGCGCGAAAGGGTTCGTCTCTCAGTTGGCGCATTTGCATGAGATCTGATCGCAGGACGCCAGTAGCTACTGGGATAACTGCAAGTCGACGCATGGCGGATAGTAACTCCTGCAAAGGCTTAGAGACAATCTCCGCATCTGATTTTAACAAACTATCTCCTAAGCTCTGACTGGCACACTGAAAGAGTTGCACGGTGGCTGAAGCTTCGTTTATGCCTGATCCTTGCCTAAACATTTGCCAGCGGCGAGTGAATACATTCCACCCTTCTAAAGACACGCCTACGTCGATGCTGGGTCTTGTTAGCTTTGGTCCCTCTGAGGGAGCGCGATTGAAACTAGGCCCAGGAGCAGCATGACTAAATGCGTAGCTCTGTAAAATGGCGCAAGCTACGGCTTCTGGTGCATCTTCGGATTGAAAAGCGCAACCCGGGTACGCACAATCTATAACAACCATTTTCTAGCAAAAACTTAACTAGCCTTCACGATTTCGTCATAAAAGAACGTGACTCATTTTCGGAATGATACAATTTAATATACAAAACGAAAATGACGAAATCGTTCGTCTGCGAAATAAAAGAATAAATAACAACATAACTCAAAACTAAACACGCTACTAAACTAGAGCTTAAGCTTATTGAACTAGCGCTTACTAAGTCAGAACACAATTGTACAGACAAACGATGTAAGGCAGAAAACAACTATACAGACAAACGACATTGGGACGCAATAGTACGAACTAAGCCATAGCATTTGTACAATTTTGTCTCATACTTTCTTTGCCTCTTTCTTTTCTTTTATGCTCTCTTGAACTTCCTCATTCCACCACCAAGATTCCCTGTCTCCTTTTCGTTTCCCAAATGTCACTCCCAGTACAGTTTCAGCTGTTTTTCTTAGCATTTCTGCTGTTTTGTCCCACTCATTAGGTAATCTATCCTTGCCTCCCAGAATCCTGGTCACCTCTTGTCTAAACACTTCTTAATAGCTTGTCTCCTTCAGTTTCCACCATCATTTCTTTGGCTTTACTTTCTCTGCTTTTTTTCTTTTTCACCATAAGAACCATTTTGGATATTACCATACGGTGCTGCTTTGCGACACACTCATTCAATATTACCTTACAATCACACATTTCCTTCAAGTTTCTCCTTCTGCACATCACATAATCTACTTGGGTACTTTTTCCTCCACTCTTATACGTCACCTTGTGTTCATCTTTCTTCTTGAAATAAGTATTGACAATCGCCAAATCCATCCTTTTCCCAAAATCCACAACCATTGATCCTTCCTTATTTCATGTTCCAGCACCATACCTCCCCATTATTTCCTCATCCCCGATGTTCCTTCGCCCACATGTCCATTAAGATCTGCACCATGGACTATCCTCTCTTCTTTTGATATACTTTCTATCAACCCATCCAGGTCTTCCAAAAAATCATTTTTCTCCTCCATGCTGTTGTTAACCTGTGGAGCATATGCGCTTACTATATTTAGGATGGACCCTTTTACCTCCAGCTTCATGGCCATTAGTCTTTCTGGCACCCTCTTCACCTCCAGGACACTTTCAGCCAGCTCCTCCCTCAGCACTATCCCTATCCCATTTTTTTTAATCAGCTCCGTTGTAGAATATTTTGCATCCACCGCCAATGTTCCTTGCTTTACTACCTTTCCACTTTGTTTCCTCTAGACACAATATGTCTACATTCCTTCGCTCCATCATATCTGCCAGCTCTCTTTCCCTTCCAGTCATAGTTCCAATATTTAAAGTACCCACCCTTATGAGTGAGCGTCTTCCTTTCCACGCTTCTCGCTGCTTCTTCACTCGCTTTCCTCCTCTTTTTTTGCTCTTATTTTCACTATGTTTAGTAGTAGCATAATTTCCACAGGTGCCCTGCTGTGCGACACCTGAGGCGGTCGTTGGTAACCCGGGCCTCGACCGATGCGCTATGGATTGATAATGATTACGCATTTGTCTGTTTTGCCAAAAAAGTTTTATGCCGGATGCCCTTCCCCATTTATCCGGGCTTGCGACCGGCATCAAGAGACACAGAAATGTGCCTCCGTTGGCTGGGTTCTAAAAGTATGTAATCTTAAAAATTAATTGGCATCTTCATTATACTCGCAACCGAAGTGAGAATTGAACCACATCTTTAGCACCAGGATAGATTTGTAGTCAGGCGGCTTACGTCTCGGTAGAACAGCTGAAATACGTATATTAGCCTACTGCCGGCCTTCAACGATTCAAATACACAAAAACATCTTTTTTTTATTTTTTTTATTCTCTATATCCTGCAAAGGTTTGAGGCTAGTGCTTTATTTTTTGCTTTTCTCCTACTCTACTAGCAAAATCTCAGTCCTCACTATTACTGTAATTTTGGTGCTTTCTGACATGTGCTTTTGCGGGCTTGTAGTTTCAGCTACGCTGCTGTCAAATTTGAATTGAAAGCGTACATGTTGCAACAATTAAAAAATTTGAAATCTTGTGATTGTAACCATTTCGTCACAAAGTAATAATAATTGGAAATGATGAAAATGATGTTTGATTCTGATTCAACATATAAGTTTTATTAGAACAAAAGGACCCGAGCCAGACACAAACACTAAATGGCTAGAAAGAGGCCCTAAGTAGGCTACAACAAAACACCTCATGTAATAAACAGAAATGTTGCATGAACAGAATATATGTGTAGATTCTAAACGAAATAATAAGAAATTTACTTAGTTTTTAACGTAAATATTTTACAATAAAATGTAGCAATGCGGGGCCCTCTCGTTCTGGGGCCCAGGTGCAATGCACCGGCTGCACCGGGGTGGTAATTATCGCCCTGATTGAAACTTAGAACTGCATGCCAAGACCGCCAAGCAGGGAAAAGTGTCGTAGGTCTTTCCCAAAGACACAACGGAATGTGCGAGTAGGTTTTGAACCGAGACTATGTCAATCACAATCACGGCGCTTTAACCACTCGACAATTAGGTCTCCAAGGTTGTGAAATAGGAATTGCTAGAGTCGCACGTTTTAGGATAAAATCGAAGTCGAAAAAAATTTCTCCAACTCCACAACCCTGGTTATAAGTTACACTTAGTAACCAGAAAGAATCCAGTAAATAAGGAGCGATAACTCCTAAGAATTTTTAAAAATATCACATTAAAAATAGCTTTCATTAATTGTAATTACTATTGCAGAGTTATCAATTCAAAAGCCTTTTCTTGTCTGCATTTAATAGTAGATCAAAATTGAAAGTTTTCAATTCTTATTCTGGTTACACTCAACTGCTGACAAAAGCACTTTTTTTCTGTTAAGTTAATGCATATTATCAGTGTTGTGCGCGTCAACAAAGAATCTTGACGGCGTTAGCGTCAGCGTCACCTCTATAAATTCTTATCGGCGTCATTTACGCCGATAAGGCTCAAAAATGTTAACGGCGTCAGCGTCAAGATTAGCGTCAATCCCACAAATTAAAATACTGTCACGAAAAAAACATTGATTACGTACACTGTTAAAAAAACATCAAAGAAAAGTTGCAAAATTCTGCAAACATCAAAAACGCCGACTACAATGATCAAAGAACTCGCAGCAGTTTTTTTAACAGAGTAGCAGGGCAGAAAAATTAGGAATTTCTGAATTGTCATAAAATGCTTTAATTTCAAAACAAACGCGTCACAAAATGATTGTTACACTTGTTTTATTCATATATTTACTTCAAGTTTAGAGCCCATACGAACAATGGCACACAAAACATTTGCAACAACTAAGCACAACACTAAATGAAAAAAATTTGCATTGAAGTAAATACTACTTCACGGATCTACAGCACAATATCGGCTAAATAATTTAGATACGCAGCAGATTTTCATAAAAGCCATAAAAATGGGATTTAAAAAGAACATCTAAGTTTACAAGACTATCAATAAAATTATTATTTGACTAAAAACTACAATTTATGAAAGTGGACGTATACTTTTTCTTAAAATAGCATCAAAAAGTAATAATATTATAGACCTGAGATTCTCGTCCACTGATAAAGCATGGGATATTATGTAATAATCTTAGTGACGATCGGTGGTCAAATTTTTGCTTAATCAAACTAAAGGCCAGATTAACAAACAGCAATGCAATAATCCGTGGAATATCAGACCTATTTATTTTTTCGTAAAAACAATAGCATTTCAAAATGCTTGTCGGTCAAGCGGCTTCTCTTTGGTTTTAAAACATCTTTTCCAGTTGAAAAAGACGCTCAACAGCTGCACTAGAAGGAATTGGAGTGTAAATTTGATATATAAGTCTTTAATTGTATCGTTTGAGAAAACGCTTAAATCAAAGTGCTTTAATGGTGAGCTTTCACGTAGAAATTGTTCTGTTTGATTCACTCCTGATTTTTTATCAGGAAATTCTAATAAAGTGCTCATAAATTTGTCCTCTAAATCTTTGGTTTCAATCTGGTGTCCTGCTTCGTTGTTTTCAAATTCTTCTGGTTCGCTCTCCTTTATTATGTTAATGTTCGGTAGCGAAATCTTTCCGCATGAACACCAGGAAGCCAGTCGACCGATGGCGCAAGTTTTTTCCGAGGATGCGTCGCGCTGACAAGGGCGCACTCAAAGTCCTCGAAAAGATGATGAAACCTGAAATAGCAAATTTCTAAATAAATGCTTTTTACAAAAATATTGCTTTTTCAAGTCAAGAAACTTAAAGCTGTCGAAATAAGATTATTTAAATTTTATAATGTCTAAGTTTTTAACGATCTCGAACATATTAAACTTTGACAATCAAAAAAATTAAATGCAGTTTAGTTACCTTGATTCAACTCCTTGAATGAAAGAATCAAGTAAAGGCAGGCAGTAATTGAGATCATCGTTGCGCTTGGATTTCAATTTTTCTAATACGCCAGCCAGCGTAGGTAGTAATCGGCCCATTACGCTTTTTCTTCCCCTTTAAGAATATCCAAACTCATGGCTATAGGACTCGTTATGCTTTTATATTCTTCAAACAACTTAATGTCCGCTGCAAACAAAATTTTGTTTAGCCTAAAGACTAATTATAATTCAATGTTTGCTTTATTGAACAAGTCAGCGAAAACTATAGCAAAGATATTTGTCAAATTTTTTCGTTTAAGAGGTTATAATTAAAGTAAGTCAAATAATTCTATATGATCTTTAAATGCAATTAATGATATTTGTAACAAAAAAATTTCTTTTTAATGTTTAATGATTTATATCATTTTTTTCTGTATTTTATTTATGTGATTCAGATATATAAAGTGTATACGCAAAGACGTTATGTCTAATCAATAGAATATACTGGCTTGCATTGAAAAAATAAAACAAAATAAGCTAGTGTTTCCCGATTGAAACATTCTGTCTTTTTGTTTAAATATAATTAGAAAAAAAATATGTATAATATTCATATAAAAGTTTTTTCTAAAATTCAAAGTTGATAGATGGTTGATTTTAAAAAGCGGGAAAAAACTTAAGAAAATTATTTTTGTATCTGGCTCGTCAAACATCTAAATGGCTTAACTATTGAGTCAAACAGACCTCAAGAGAAATTTTTCAATTACAAAGCAGCAATTTTTTTCAAAGGCTTACAAAAACTTAAAATACTTTTAAAGTACTTTTGAATAACTTTGTAATACTTACACGATGTAAAACAACGACCTTCTAGTTTTTGACAGACATTTGAAAGACCCGTTTTATTAGTGGTGCTGTACACGCTGAGCAAACTTTTCACAACTATGTAAATAAATAAATCATTCAAAAAAGATATTAAATTCAATATGGCTGCTTTCAGTAGCAATTTTATGGTACAAAAAAAATAACCTCTTTACCGAAACTATATTTTCTTTCTTCGTAAACGCCTGGGTCTCTTAAAGTTTGATTGTACGTGTCACATCTCAACTGCCATCTTAAAAAGATCCATTGGCCATTTTTGTCCTTCATGCCGTCGCCTATGTTTATAGTGGCGAGTAAATTTACATTTTTTTATATTATTTTTTATTTATTTTTATCTCTATTTATTCTCCTAGTTCACCAGACAACGGCGGATGTGTTATGCTTAGGGCAAGCAATTACCTAGACCAGCTTACGGAGATGCCGAGATATTGTTAAATCTACAATTATAAATTACTAATCATTAAACATTGTTTCTATACCAGGGGTTCCCAAATTGGGGTACATGTACCCCTAGGGGTACATTTAGGCTTCTCAAGGGTTACATTATTATGTGACAGAATATCCTTATTTAAGTTAAATTCCATGTCCGGAAGAAATAATAGACTCAAATGTCTAGAATTTTCGAATCCGGTCGATTGTAATTACGTCAAACAGGACAACTAAGAGGGAAGACTTTTTTTTACAGATCACCGTGATTTTGGGTTTGAATGGGAAAATTTTCTGGCTGCTGTAAAGTGAAGACTTTTTTTTTTTTTTTTTTTTAGAGATCACCTTGATTTTCGGCATAAATTGGGAAAATTTGTATCTGATTCAAAGTGAAGACTTTTTTTTTCAGAGATCACCTTGATTTGGGCATGAATAGGGGAAAATTAATGGCTGATTCTAACTGAAAGCCTTTTTTTTAGAGAAACGTCACAAAATTTTGGGGGTACATACAAACCTGCTACAGTGTCCAAAGGGTACCGATGAACTAAAAGTTTGGGAAACCCTGTTCTATAAGATAGTTTAGTAGCTTTTTAGATAGGTTTATGATATTTTTTATTAAATTGAATACCAATTTTCAGAAACCCTCTGGAAGCCTAGTCGAAGGCTATAAAACCTTTTGTCAATTTAGTCTCGCCTATCGCTAATTTAAAAAGCATTAAATTTAAGAAACACATTTTTATAAAGAGGTTACGCTGGGGTTACAAATAAGGAGACAATTTTTTGATTATGATCAGAAAAAAATTAAATTAACAAGCTATCAAATTTTGACAACAACCAACACGTCAAAAAAATTTATTTGGTTATGTACGTGTATTTTCAGCAAATGTCCTTCTTACTATTGCGGCGAAATTGACTTGTCGCAATATGTGAAGTTGGGATGAAAATACGCGCACCTTGGATGAATATGGTTTTATATATTAAAAATTATAAAACAGAAATACCGTAAATTCCGGCGTATACGTCGACGTGGCGTATAAGTCGAGGTCTATAAGTTTGACCTAAAAATCCTGAGTTTAATATGTACCATGTTAAGAAAAACGTCACCGCCGTATAAGTCGAGGATGGATTTTTAAACTTGAAGTTAAGTTTGGATTTAGCAAATAGGATCTCATTTCATTTTTTAAACGAAACAAATCGAGCAATTACTGGTCTAGGTTTTCTTTCTATGTTTTTTGTTTTTTTGCGTAATCGATGAGCACGTTGAATGTCCATACCTTGTAGATCAATTAGAAGAAATTTTGCAATTCGTAGTATTACATCTTCACCGTCATCATTGTTATTATTAGTTTTCGGAACACCATAAATTCTTAAGTTTTCTCTCCGACCATATTGTTCTCTAACGCATCCAATTTAAATAAAGTTAAATTTGTTGCTTTTTTTAAACGCGCATTTTCAATTTCAAGATTTTTAACTTTTGAATTACTAACTTTCAAATCTTCTTTTAGCGTTTTCACTTCTTGAACTAAAGTTTTATCAAGTCGTTAATTTCATGTAGTTGTTTTCTGTCTTCTTCATTAAAAGCACTGTTGACATTTTCTTCACTGCAAGATTTTACATTTTTGCTATTTTACTTGTTACGCGTCATTTTTTAGAGAAAAAAAACACACGTCCTCTCTACAAGCTGACTATTGCAAGTAACTATTGGAAATTATAAGAGATTTCAAGCCATAGCTTTAAGAAAAGTGTCCACAATTCTTAAACAATTCCGACATTTTAGGGAAGTTTATGTGCGGTACAGAATTTTAAAATGGCTTTCAGTAAAGCCATGCCAGAAGCTTTTCGTGTCACACTTTCCAATGGCAGTCTTGACAATTTTTCTGAACAATGATATCGAGAATAACAACAAACAGTTGAAGAAACTTCGATCAGCTTACCAACAGCATTGGAAGAAAGCGCGTTCTTTTCTTTCATTGTTTGACATCATTAGATTTTGCAATTACTTGGCTGATTTGGACAAGCGCATGGAAAAAAAAACAAAAGGAAAGCAGCAACGTTCAATTACACATCTTCATTGCACACGATTTGGCAAAGCTGTAACCTCTGACAACATAAAGCATATTGTAAATCTCTCGAACTACCACCTCTCTAAAGACACTGACATTTAGTGAATTCCAAGGTCTGAGAACTAGCAAGTTAAGACAAAATTTTTGGTTTTATGTTTCCCTTATTATTTGACAAAGCATAAGTTTATTTTTATGAGATTATGTTTAAAAAGTTTTCCATCGGTTTACAAGTATGAAGTTTTATCGGGCTAGTCAAGCATCCAATGTAAAAATGCATCCAGTGTAGCAATCAAAGTGAAGGCTCTTTTGTTATCATTATTACTTATTTATTTTTTTGGTCTCCACCTTCACTTTCAAAAATCAAAGTGAAGAGTTTTTTGGTCTTGAGTAAGTTTGAGGCACCAATTTTTTTAAATATTGGTGCGGCCTTCAATTAAAATCAACTTCTGAAACAGGCCTTTAATTAAAAAGTTTTCCCACCAGTTTTCTAGGTGGTGTTGTAATTTTTTCAATAACCTTTTCCCGCAAATCACAAAAGTGGGTCAAAATGTATCTATCAATGAAAAAATAAAAGTCAGGTAGTAAAGCGATAAAGTTGTGTTAAACGCGAAAAGCAATTAAAAACAAAAATGTTTCAATTGACGCGCTTGGTCCTTTTGGTATTAAATTGTAACCGGAAGGATCTTGCATTTAAAGATGATCTGTCCAGTTTTGGTGTGGTAGCCGTAATGTAAATTTGGTGTGATTGGAAGCGCCCAAAGACGGACAAAATGTGTTGTCCCCAATCCGTCAGCTTTCAGATTAAAGGAGAATGTTAAATTTGGCTGTTAAATTCGACGGTGTAAAAGTTAACTATACGAGGGCTGTTTGAAAAGTAACGGGACTGTGTAAATAATTATTTTATTTGAAATGCCACGTAAAAATTACAACTTGTCCCCTTCAAAGTAATCTCCTTGAGCTCGAATGCACTTTTCTATGCTTCTATGCACTTCTGGAAAGGTTCCATTGGGATCGCTCGTAGTTCCTTCGTTACGGCTGTTGTTATGGCTTTTGAGTCTTGAAAACGGGTTCCTTTAATGACTCCCTTGAGCTTAGGAAACAAGAAAAAATCACAGGGAGCCAGATCTGGCGAGTAGGGTGGTTGCTCCAGCACGCAATGTTATTTTTTGCAAGAAATTGTCGTATGCTTAAGGCATTGTGAGCAGGAGCATTGTCATGATGAAGCAGCCATGACTTTGTCTCCCACAATTCTCTTCTTTTCTCCCTTACCGAACGCATCAAACGTCGCAAGATGTCTTTGTAAACATTCTCGTTAATGGTTTGGACCTGTGGCAAGAATTCTAGATGAACAATTCCATGAACATCAAAGAAAACAATCAGCATCACCTTAATTTTGGACTTGAACAGCCTTGCTTTCTTGGGTCTTGGTGAGGATGCACTCTTCCATTCAAGGCTCTGCCGTTTGGTGAGTGGATCGTACTTGAAGATCCACGACTCATCACCGGTAACAACTCTACTCAGCCGATCTGGTGTAATTTCAAGTTGTTTCAGGATGTCTTGACACACTTGCACACGATTTTCCTTTTGCCCATCATTCAGCAACCTTGGTACCATTTTCGCACAAACCTTCCTCATCCCCAGATCTTCTGTAATGATCCTCCACACCCTCTCACTATTCATGCTCAACTCATCTGCTATCATTCTAACAGTAAGGCGGCGGTCACTGCGCACTTTTTCTCTCACACGCTCAACATTTTCGTTTGTTCTGCTTGTTGTTGGCCTTCCATACTTAGGATCATCTTCCACATCCTCTCTTCCCTCTCTGAACCTCTTGTGCCACTCAAAAATCCAAGTTCTTGACATCGTAGCATCTCCGTAAACTTCTTGGAGCAAATTGAATGTTTCAGTTGGAGTTTTTCCAAGTCGAACGAGAAACTTCAAGTTGATTCTTTGTTCAATGCTCATTATCTGTTAACAAAAGAAGAAAAAAAAGAAAAAAATATTTACTAAATAAATTATCCCAAAACGAACTACAGTAAAGCACCTTTCAAGAAAAGCCTGTAAAAAAGCATATGGTTGTCACAGAATGCTGAAACTACATTTTTACAACCACAAGACATTGCGCCATCTTAAAAAACAAAGCTTTTATCACTGTTGCAAGTGTTGTTTGTGCAAAGCATACAGTCCCGATACTTTTCAAACACACCTCGTATTTGCAAGCTTTCTGAGAAAACTTGATGACTTTTGTTCAGATTGGTTCAACGTTCTAACAAATTAAAGTGAATCCATCAAGAATCATTTTTATAAAGTTGATTTTTCAAAGATGAATTTGGTGTTGTCAAAATTTTTTTAAAGCTTTTATACCGCACAAAATTTTTGCACAGGTTTCCCCAATCATAAATATAATTTTTTAGGTTGCAGTTATTTTTAAATATTTAAGTATCCTATAATAAATTTTGGTTTTTCGAAAATTCCTAGCGACTTTCATAAGCAGAATATTAGAGAAAAGGATTAGGCTACGATCGTTATAAAAATTAATTTACCTTCTCTACCGCCATTAGTCCGATCGTCATTTTTTTTAAAGTCGATCTCATCTTTTTTGACGTCATCAAGGGATTTCAACAACCTTTGTCGCTCCGCTAAACACCGCACAATTAGTTTTATCAAAAATAAAATGCTATAACCTGATTCTTTATAACAACAATTTTAAACCATTTATTTTATTTTTTTAGGCAGTCGAAAAACTTATTTCGGTTTGTTTTTAGCGTCGCTTTGTTGAGTGTTGTACAAAAAAGCATCTTGTTTTTTAATAAATTGTTCAGTAAAGAATTTTTACTGAAGAACTTACTTTTTGTTATGTTTACTACAGTTTCAAAAATAATTAAAAAAAAATTAAATTAAGCAAACATGTTATTAAGTCTAACTGAGTGGTTTTCAAAATTTTCGCCGCATTGCTCCTTTTCAGGACCATGTTACCGTCATTTCCAAAATAAAACGACAAAAATAATTTTAGAAAAAATGTTTTTTTTTTGGGTAAAGTGAAAACTTTTTTCTCTTTGCATTTTATTATTGCGTGTTTTTTTAAACAAAAAGTAATACGTAGAGACCAAAACAACTTTTGCTTTAATGAAACGACTTTTTTCAGCTGTCATGATTCAACTGTAAGGGACAGGGCGATTTTTCTCAAATTCTTAAATGTTTTTTCTAATCCTCCCACAGAGATCATTCCTCCTTTAATATCAGAATTTCCCCTTAATAAACCAAGTGACCTACCTTTAGTAAATCTGGTTGAACTTGTAGCGATACAAATAGCCAACATTGCAAAAAAAAACACCATCTTCATTTTGATATTCTAGTTACTTAATAAATATTGTTTTTAAAGTGAAGCCTTTATTTATATACGAAAAGCGATAATCAAAATGATGCAAACAAAGGTTTTGCATTGAATGTAAAAAATACAAAGAACGAAGTTTCTTTAATTTTCAATTGCTCTAAAAGGAAGAAAGCGTTGAGTAAGTAAATAGAAAGCTCCGTTTTATAAATAGGCAGTTCAAATTTTTGTTTTGGACGGACATCCTTGTGTTTTGTTTTAAATTAGTTTGAAATTTTTCCTTCTTAAAGATTTTGCTACTTTATAGAAACGATAAATAGATATGCGGTCAATACATTGATCTATATAAAAACCACTAAATATTTTACAAATGCTTACTGCAATGAATTAGCCTAAAGGCAAATTTAAGAGTTAAAACTAAATTAAATCGATTAATTTTTCAGTATAACACTGACGATTGCTTCATCGTTGAAGCAACTTTACTATGATAAAAGAATTATTTTTTCGATAATAGCTTTTTGTTATGAGTGAATTTATAAAACACATCATAATGATGATCAAATTTTGAAAAAATTTTGGTGATTAAAATTCTGATTTCATAAAAAAAAAGAAATATCGAAAAATCGATTGGAATGTCAAAGCACTGAGTTTCACTGTTCCCACTCAGGTGCGCAGTGTTTAAAAATTATTTGCGCAGTAAAATCTCGGTCTTGCGCACTAAAAACATGCCAAAGGTATTTCGCCTTTACATAGCTTAAAATTGCCGTGGGCACCTTGCCTTTATTCTGGAGTTGTTATACTGTGATTTCCATCACAAGATAAATCTGCTTCATAAATCAAAGCTAAGATTTTTTTTAGGTTTTTTATTAAATTTATTTTTCGGAATTTGGAGGTCTTGGAGCTTAACTAAAAAATATCACGGGATCTTTTGTAGAAAGGCCCCGCCATCTATTGCGACTAATTTTTTTTGGTGAAACTAACCCGAAATCCCCCTACAACACTAGGATGAAATAAAAAAGAAACTTGTAGGGAGGATTCCGGGTTAGTTTCACCAAAAAAAATTACTTGCTATAGATGGTGGGCCGATAAAAATTACTCGCAATAGATGGCGGGGGTTTTCTACAAAAGATCCATATCACGCTGCAATCAAAACAAAGACTTTGTTTGGTCTTCAATTAAATTCGAAATACAGAATTAAGTTCTTATGAAGCCTTATTCGAAAAATCACGCTGCAATTGAAGTGAAGACCAAAAAATAAAAAAAAAGATCTTTGCTTTTATTTATGAAGCAAATTTATTCAGCAATTGATGAAAATTTCCTGGCGTAACTTCAAATTATTCACGCTTGCTGAAAAAATATTTGCGCAGTGTACAGTTTTCTTAGAGGAAACACTGCTGAGTTTAGAATTTAAAACTTAAAAAAATCTTTATCATTCGATTATTTTGATTGAAAGTGGCAATTATACTGTACCCGTACCCAAGAGCCCGTTTTTTCGATTAATTTCATAAATTTTCATTAGTTAATAAAATTTAATTGAGGAATATCGGACCAAACTTGAATAACAAAGTTATTTCTTTTTACACAAAAGCAAATTTTTTGTGGTAAATTAGATTCAAGTTCCACTCGACGCTTTGGTTTTAAATAACTCTCAAGTTCAGTAAATTTTTTGGGGTTTACATCGGTTAATCTCAGGATACCTACTTCAATGGCCGTAATATTGTTTTTGTATTGTGGCTGTGCAATATCGGTTGTGTTGGAATGTGAAATATTTTACTTCATCAATACACTTATAGAGTTATATTTTTGTACATCTAAATAGTAATAAATTCATAAAATATAGATAAAATATAAGGTATGATAAGAAAAGCACAAATTAAGTTTACAAATGAAAATTTTTTTATTTTATTCTAATTTAAAACTATTTTTACCCTAAAATTAACATTTTAAACAAAATTTTTTAAAAAAATATAGTTACAACCAAAAAAGGTCTTCACTTTGCCGCGATGTATTATTTACTGTGTTGAACGCATAGCCGTACCAGACCAAAACATTTGGGCAAGGGGACGAAATAATTTTGCCCTAATTTTTTTAAAGATCCTCGAATCTTAATTTCGCATCAACAGCAATTCCAACAAACTTAAAGAAACGGCCAACTCCACTTACAGCATGTGACTCCAGTGGCTCCGACTCCTACTCCACACTACTCTGGTTGTACATTTAAACAACAAAACCTGCTTGTTAATTGACGATATTTCAAAATTTTAAATAAGTTACTGTTAGTTTCGTAGGGATGGAACCTGCTGAAGTTTGCTGGAATTGGTCAAAATATGATTTATTGCCAACGACAATAATGACGTAATAATGAAAATATGCATTGCAAAATTATTCGCTTTTGGATAAAAATAGTTTCCACTTACTGTGTTAATTTTAACTAATGAAAATTTATCGAATTAAACTTGCTGCTCTGTGCACGTAATCAACTAAATTTGCTCAAGAGCTTCGCGGCCCACTAGCTGAGAAGCACTGGTATAACATAAAGAAATTTTTTGACTGTCGTTATGGTGATGATCCTGATAGTAACAACTTGTAGCCTAGGTGTACGGGTTAATCTGTCAGCCACTACCCGAACCGATCTATTGGCGGGTGCCGGCGGGGTTTTTTGTATATATAAATTTGACGAGCTGTTAAGTGTGGGTCAAATCAATTTTGAAAAAAGTAAATGGGGTATATTTTCTAAGTTCTAAATCGCGAATCTACCATGGTTAAACAAAAAATATAATGGTTTTTGTTTGTATATTTAAGAATTAAAACTAAATAAATCACGTGGTGGCACCACGATGGTAGATTACTATTAAAAAATGGCCTGGTAAGGAGGGATTGTATAAAAATGCATACCGCAAGGGGCAGCAAAATATGGGCCCGCACCAGGTTTCTTGCCTGGTAATAATCCTAACAGAGTCTATCTTGTTCTAGAAGTTTTAACGTAACCGTATATAGTCGGACGTATATTGATGATAATTCTAATTTTAGTGATGTTTATGTTGAGTTTGAATTAAATGAATTAGTTTGTTAACTTTGTTTTCAGATTAAAGTAATACTGTCGTTGGTAACCTAGCAAGGAATGGAAAAATGTATTAAAAATTTTTGAAATAAATGTTTAGGTTTTTAGTAAAATAACAAGGATAAATTTAGATTTTGAAATGCTGTGTCCATTGGCTAACATTTGTGAGGTCAGAATATTTAATAAACTGCTATTAGCAAAATCAAATTAATTTAGACAGGTTTCAACAAGTATGAAACCATTAGTTTACTTTTAAACCGAATATGTATAAAACACAAAATCTAGGTTAGGTTATGTCACAAATGATCGATGATAAGTAAAAAAGACAGCCAGCATTTAGCCATTTTGGTAAACACAAGAGCATTTAACCAAGAAACTATTTTAAGGTCGTCTTTAAGTATTAAAGCTTCATTGATTTTTATCAAAAACTTGTCTACCGCGGTTCCATGAGTAAGGTCTGTTCTTATTGAAGCTGTGATTTCCACAAGTTTTTACTTTATTGTTGTAAAATAAGCAGCCAATCAATATGTGACCCCTGATAAATTTTTGTTTGATTCGGTTCCTGTTAGCAGGCTAACACCAGCGTAATTGTTGCAACTCCTTTTTTTCATAAAATTTAGACTCGTAATATAGAATTTTCTCTTTGAATTCCCCATTTTTTCTTCACTTGTTGCCTTTTTTATAGGTTTGTCGAAAATGAGCAAGCAATGAAAAACTGCTTGATTGGTCGTCATCCCTTAACAAGATTCAAAAAACATATTCTTTAATAACCAAATAAATGTAAAATCCTTAAGGGTGTGTGTTTGAAAAAATTGATAGTTAGGGTTTGAATGGCGCTATAAACAATTGTATTTGCTTACGGTACCTTTTTTTCGAGTTCTATTACGCAACTCAGTATTATCAGGCCTTGACATTTACTTCGTTTAGTATTTTAATTCGTTTGGAATATGAATATTTTTTTAAAAAACGTACAACTTTTCGAAAACAATTCGGTGCCTTAAAACATAATACAGTTGAATAAAACGGCGGTTGACATGGAACAACATTTAAAAGATAAAATTTTTTTAAATCTCTATATTTATCCTCCTGATCTGTAGGAAAGCAACGGGGGCGCTAACACATAGAGTAAACAATTACCCCGACCTGCTTTTAAAGATACCAAGGTACTGCTGCCCGCTTGAAATTTAAGGGATAATACTGAAATTTAGAACTGCTTGCCAAGATAAGCAAAGCAAGGAAATATGACGCGAGTAGGTTTTAAACCGAGACCTTGTCAATCACAATGCCTGCTCTCCAACCACTTGACCATGCCTCCGATTATTTACATGCCTCCGATTATGAAGGTTAGCATTTTGTGATTGTTCTTATTTTTCTTAAAACTCTAGTTTTTTCGGCATACCATATTAGTTTTCCTATAAGTTACAAAATATTTTGTTGCCAGATTGAAGACATATTTTTTTTGATGTGCAAATTTTGGATGATTATGAGCAGTGATGTTTTTAGTGTAACGGAGTCGCAAAACTGCCTCGTCCTTCCTCCAACTCCTCACAAACGCGCTTCACGACCAACAGGCGGCGCCTCTGAGCAAACCGCAGACCATGTACTAGCAGTGTGCCCTATACATCGGGCACCACATGGAGCACGCGGTCTGACGGTTTTGGATGACGAAACTCGATGCTGGCTTAATGACATCACTGCCAGCATTTGACCCAGGCAGTGCAGCAGTCTGGGGTAGTAAAAGGATAAACCCTCGGCCCCAGTCCTGTTTGTGTCTGACCTGGAGTGGATACCCTTCAAACGACGACGACGACCAGATTTATGATTTTGTTTTACAAAACAAAACAATAATGGCGGCGCTAGTCGGAAACGGTTTTCTAAACAAATATTACATTAATTAACTTCAACGCGTAAACACAATGCACACACTCACCAACGATGTTGGACGGACGAGCAAAGGAAAGTATCAAATTACTTAAGTACTCTACCAAAGTAGACAATGTCCAAGAGGATTAATAATTATTAGTGGAATTCAGATATAAAGTACACAATAAAATTGGATCTTTCATCGATCACCAAGCTTCTCTCCAGAAATGAAGTGGCAAGCAACCCTTGCCCAATACAACGTGGCATCACTTGATGCCCACAGCCGCGCGAGAACGCACTTAAAAGAGGCGCTAATTAATTAGGCTAATACAGAAGTCGCGCCGGCTCGAATCTCGCTAGCGGTGACCTACGTGACAAACATTACGCGAACGCGTAACATTTAGTATGGAATGAACGGAGCGACCGCACCGGACCCCCTAAAAAAAGTCCAAAAGTGGCCCCCTCTAAGCGAAACATTGCTCTATTTCTTTATAGTAGTGCCATAACGATGGCCCCTCCTAAAGTGATGACTGTTTTTTTAGAGATCGCTTTGTTTTGGAAGACAAAAAAGTGGTCCTCCCTATTTTTCTTGCACCGGCCCCTCTTTTTGTAAGACCATCACTGATTATCTTTAGAATAAGGTTTTGTTAAGTGGTAGAAGCAATTTACAAATATAACGTAGAATTACCAATCCTGTTTTTTATTCAATAGCATTTTCAATTACAATTATTCAAAGGTGCTACAAGTAGAATGGGTAAGCATTAGAAGTTCACATTGTCGGGTAAATAGGCTACTAAAAGTAACGTAAACATAAAAGCATTATAATTAGTACAGTGCTTCCTCGATTATCCGGTCTAATTGGGTAGTTACTTTCAAAAATATGAGCGGATAAGCTAAAAAAAAACGCTTAATTTTTATTGAATTTTTATTGTCAAAGCAATAAAAGTATACAGTACGTATATATTCACTTTTTAGATTTACACTGTGCTAAAAAATGAATTAATTTTGCATTTTTTGCGAGTAGATTCACGTTTTATCCGCAGATTTCAAAATAATTTTGAAATAATGTACTGTGGTATGCACTACAGCTGTGATGTGCCAAAATATGTTGTACAAAATATAGTGGTCGAATAATTGAATGCCAGATAAACGAAATGCAAGTAATCAAAGAAACCTTGTACTTGCCATAAAGCCAATTTGCTTCTAATAAATTTAAAACTAAAATGCTATAAAAAAATTTTTGTCCTGAACATCGCATCCAACATTTTCTTATGATCAAAACTTAGAATCTAATTATCAATTTGGTTAAAAAATGCAACAACTTTTTTTGTATAATTTCTGTTACAGCAAGTTTGAGCGCCTGTAAATGCGACGCTTCCTAAATACTCTTGGACCGCAACTGTAGAGAATGCGCGCAAGATTTTGGTTATTTCAGCGCCTTTTGTAGCATTTTTAGTGATATACGTCACA
Source organism: Diplosoma virens (assembly GCA_963680785.1). NCBI lineage: Eukaryota > Metazoa > Chordata > Ascidiacea > Aplousobranchia > Didemnidae > Diplosoma > Diplosoma virens. The sequence goes on from OY796897.1 coordinate 15,100,547, forward strand.
ATGCGAGCCCAGAATGTGGCAATGAACAAAACGCCAGTTCAAAAAAGGTTTGAAGTTAGAAAGGCTGACGATACTGTAAGCTACTGTAACTCAAAATTTTACTGTTTGGAAATAATATTTGTGTCGGCGTTTTTTGGTGATTCGGAAAACTGTTGGTGAGTGTTTCTTTTTGTTTTGTTTATTATTATTTGCTCGAACGTTCATTTTTGTAAATAATTTTCGTTGTTAATAGAAAACCACTAAAACTGTTCCGAAGTGTGTTTCAACTTGAGATTCTGACGCTGCACGAATAATTTCTTTTCAGAACAACTAAATAAATGCATCGAAACATCTAAAAATAGTAAATTTTTATGATCAAAAGTTTAATTTTTTGCAAGTGTATAGTACTTTTCACTTCAATTATCGGCTATTATTTGAAAAAGGATTAACTCTCGTCTGCCTGAGTTTACGGCTTCTAAAACAGATTAATAGGAAAATCTCAATACAACTCGCGATAGCAAGAAAAGAGTCATTTTAATTACGCACTGAGAAACGGTTTGTGAAAATTTAATTCCGTAGTAAACGGTTCAAATAACAGAACTATCAAAAAATGTCCTGTCTCGAGACCAATTTAAAAAGTACGAGACCGAGACCAGGTCATTACGAGACCAAGACCGAGACCGCCAGCAAAAGGCCGAAACCGAGACCGAGACCGAGACCGGTCTCGAGACCTTCATCACTGCCCAATACCAAATAGACTTACTAAAGTTGTTAAAAATAAGGGTTATGCAATCAATTATTGATTAAAATAAAAATAAATATCTAATTTTCATACTTTTTAAATTTTTTTTAAATCTTACTTTTTTGCTCGCACATATTTTATACTGTTTAAACAAAATAATTTTTTTTATTTTAAATAGATTTAAATAGTTTAAATATACTAAAAATTTAATTTTTTAAAGAAAATATATACCAAAAAATGTGTTCTTTAAAATGATATACCGTATCACATGAGTAATATAATTCAATTTTAACTAAGTTATTTTGAAAAAATCTAATAAAATAAAAATTGCAATTATTAATTGGTTAATGCACCAATTAAAATTAATTGATTGATAGAATAATAATTGATTGTGAACGCTTCAATTAATTTTTTACAATCCCTGTAACCGAGGTCTACTGTACGTTAAAGTGTATATTTCTTTATGCTAACATTGAAATTTATGCATTAATCGTAGAGTTTTCAAGTGCTGTACATTTGTCTGTAGCAGATATAGCTTTCTCATATTTGTTTTTCCGACCACTGTCTATAGCAGGGATGCCCGACCTTTTACTTGTTGCGGGCCAAATATTCGTCTGTAAAGTTTATCTCGAGCCACAAACGCTGCAGTAATCAAAGTGATGTTCTCATGCAAGTTAGTTTCAAAATTTTACGTTACGGCGCACTTGGACCAGATTTCTTGATTTCCGTCGCCAAAACAGGTGTTCTCTAAGAATGAAGATCTTCACTCTGATTCAGGCTTTATTTTGTCTATTAAATGCCTACTAACTGCAGGTTGGGACATCGCTGGACTAGTGTTTTTTTAAATTTTTGCGGCACACTTGGGAATCTTTCGCGCAACCACAGGTTGAGAAAGTTTAGAGACACTGCAATAATTCAAATTGATTGAGCATCTGATTAAAAATTCCTTGGCGGGCTACACCAAAAGGCTTCGGGGGCCACGGATTGGACACGCCCCGTGGTCTATAGCAAACTGTAACTGACCTTATAGTATTTAAACGATACCGTGCAACTTATGCGTATTTAACATGTTTTAGCTGCGAAACGGGAGGAAGATATAGGAGCTGCTGTAAGCGATGATGCGAAAGAAAAAATGACAGATGATTTTGATGTCGGAGAAAATGCTGGTAACTGTTTAAATAGCTTTTAGAATATACTTTAACCAACTATTTGTTATTTTATTTAATGTCTAAGTTGTTGATATTAAATTAACTTATACGCAACGGTGGGCATTTCCGGTGCAATTGTTGCGACTTATCTGCCTACTTCCACCAACGCGATATTCCGTTTCTGGTTGTCGCATTGCAGTTAGGTTATTTTTAGTTTGACATATTGCATATTACACCACCTAGCTGAGATATAATTCAGCTAAAGTTGCTGGCATAAATTGCTCTCAGGTTGAGAGCTTAGTCTCTACTTAATTTTACTACAAACTTTTAAAATAATATAAATGTAATTTCGAGTTGTTTTTCAAGAGAGCCAAGCAGTGCCCTAAAGTGCCTTTCGCCAAAACACACCAAAATGAGACTAAAAGTTGAACCTAGACATCTAAGCAGCGTTTCTAACTCACAGCAACGCTGCTGTTGTCTGGAAACTCTTCTTTGATTGTCTTTTAGCTGAGCGAAAAATTTTTTGTTTAGCTAACGAAAAAATAATTGATTTCCTTGTGAATGCTGCGGCCAATAGCGATGTTTACCAAGACGATACTGATGTTTTATCGGATGACGGCAGCCGTGGTAAGTATTTATTCGGTTTAAAGTTAGCAATGTGGTTCTTAACATTAATCACAACGTTAAAAAAGAAAAACAAACACTATGTTTTCCAAAGGTGATTGGTTGTAAACCAGTTTATGAAGAAAAAAGCTGACCTCAGATAGTTTAAGTGCGACCACCGCCATTCAGTACCTCCCCAACCGTTGATACATATTGCAATGTATCAACGGTTTTATTATTAAAAATGCTTGAGTAAAAATCCTATATTAAAAGTATTGTAATTTTGAATTTTCTTGTCATTGATTAACAGAAGTAACCTGAATATGAGCTTTAAAAAGATGTTTTCGAGATTTATAGTGTTCTAAAATTAACACAAAATTTTTCAAGCAAAAACCTGTTTTACGATAACGGAGATTACTAATAAAAGTAAGACTTTTACAAAATTAGAAATTCAGCCTTTTTTTATTCAAAACTTTTCATATGCCGATTGTGAATGTTTTATAAGTTTGTTTTTTTCTAAGAAAAGTCTAACAATGATTTTATTGCACCATTTAATTTATATACTGTGTTTGGTAAAAGTTTTGGAATTTAAAATTTAATAAATACAAAAATAGATTGCATTTAACATTTTACGAGTACAATGCAAAAGAAAAATAAAAGTTTTCGATTTGAAAAAGCCAACATCGGGTTTAAAAATATAAAATATTTAAACTTAGTAAATCGAAAACTTTTTTCTATGTAACTTTAAAAGTTTGAGTTTATATTAAATACAGTTTGACTGGTGTGTACTATTATGACATAAGAAAGCAGCTTTTGTACCTAAACTTTACAAAAGAGATTTAGTTAAAATAAAAAAATTGGTTCGAAAAAAATTTTCAGCATTGTTGCAATGGATTTAGATGCAAACTTTGTTCAGCATTAAGCACTAATCTCATTTTATTGTTTTTAAAGAAAAGGTTATAGATGCCCTTGTAGAAACTGCTTTTGAAAACGCTGCAAAGGAAACAAAAAGCGATGATGGAAACATTGATAAAAATGCTGCAGGTAGGGATGACAATATTTTCAAGTTTGGCGAAATAAAAATTTTGTTGCTATTGGAAGTTTGTTGCATAAAGTTATTGAAATATGGATTTTTTTATAGTGTTGTGAAGCACCGATTTTTTTTGTAATTGATAACTTTTACTTTCATTTAAGCTGAAAAGGAAGTTGTCAAAACAATTCTAAAGGCTGCCGTAGAAAATGCTGATTTTGAAGATGGAGATGCAGGTGAATTTTTTTTACTTTTGAAATCATATCTAATTAACCCGTTAACCGCTAAACATATTTTGCTCATCGTAATTCGTTTTTTTATGTATTTAATTATTTATTTTTGATATAGCAGATATTTTATGCTAACTAAGACATTGGAAGTTTGATTTCGTATTTCATTTGTAAAACTAAATACGAGATCTTGCGTAAATAGTACGGTGGCGTAAAACAGTGTTTTTCAACCTTTGCGGCACATTTTTGAAATCCATCAAAAGTCGCGGCAGTTTTAGACCGTCTTTATTAATTTTTGTTCCCAAAATCAGGTGATCTTTAAAAAAAAAAGGTCTTCACTGCGATTCAATCTCGTATTTGCGTTATTTTTCCCAAAATCTTTGTGGTTTGAACCACCCTGCTCTGAACAAGACAAAATCTTCACCTGAATTCACGCTCTTTCTTGTCAATTTCCTTCCCAAAATTGGTTCTTTTAAACAAAAAACCGTCTTCGCTCCGAATCTCACTTATTTCGCAAGCAAAAACCGCAAAATTCGACATCCCTAAATAATTCTTTTCTGAAATCTTTCGCGGCACACCTGGAGAGTTTAGTACCTATTAAAAAAAAATACGCGCGTGGTTTAACTTTTGAAATATATTTTTAGTTGAAAATTTATATTCCGAAAAAATCTTCCAGCTCTGGCAGATGACAAAGATTGGGTTAGCGCGAGGAGGACATAGGAGAACAAGCAGCTTTTTTGGTGTCATTCCTGAGGTGACACGTTGGTGGAGTCGTCGAAGAAAAACCGTCAGGGGTTGATCGAAATTATTTGATTATTTTATCGCGTATTTTATGTTCACTACCATTTGTTGTAAAACTATTCGTTTTCATTTTTTTGTCGAATTAGTCAAAAAAAGAAACTTTTTAAAAATCAAAAACAAAAGTGATAATATGACCAAATGTCCAATTTATGATGCTGTTTTCAAATACTGCAAATTAAACTATTTTAAGTGCTCTGTATATAAAGCCTGTTGCTACATATTATTATTTGTTAATTTTAAAAGTTTACAGTAGACCGCACAGTGAATCCGTCTCTTCTTGGTTTCAAATTCTTCAACTATGGGGAAGCTATCCGAGCCTTCCCCAATCACACCGCTGGCTTTCCACACGTCTTATGGCTTTATAATATTTATTAAAGTTGAGATTTCGATATGAAGGTATAACAGGCTTCCACAAGCCAACGACCACAATTATTTTCTAAACACGACAGCTCAGACGGTGCAGCCAACGATGCAATCGCAAAACGAAATTTTCCCAAGTTTCGCTTGCGATCTATGAACTCACTCTTCAAACCAAACCAAATCACCGAACTACTTGATCACCAACGACTGAAAAGAATTAAATTTACCAACATCTCAATTTATAGTGTGCTCGCCACGTGTAAGTGAACCAATCAGATTTCATTAAAATCACTGCACGTGATCTGCCTATAAAGCAGTGAACGCAAACAATAGAATTAATTACGAAGTTTTAAAAAAGACTTCTATTCACTTAATTAACTTTTTCAATTTCAGTGCGAGTTCTATTTTCATGATTTTAACATTATTATTATAGTAAATTACATCAAAAACAATAGTAAATTAATCAAGTTTCTTTGATGCTTTATTATTTTTCTAGCTCGATGTGATTAATTAAAAACAAACAAACAATGGTTTTATTGGTCATTAAAGTTTTTAAAAATTTATTAAAAGTAAAATCAAGATATTATAAAAAAAACTTCATGACTAAATTTTTAAAAAATATGCTAGTAAAGCCACAAAACATTTTTTGAAATCTTTAAAACAAAATGAGTAAAATTCAATTTTTTTTTACATCGAAGCAGTGGTATAGTCAAAATCACATGTTAAGACACTGAGACCGGTTTTTTTTGAGACCAAGACCGAGACCGGAAACTTTCGGGACAAGAAACAATCGAGACCTAAGCCACAATATTTTATGTAAAATAACGTGCTCTTTTGATAATTCCAAATGCAATAATTTTTCTTTCTTTCTAAAAATGCAAGGTTGCACTTTAACAAATATGTATCTACCGTACCTTTAACCTTTGTGTCGTTGAATCGTCACACAAGCCTCGCTAAAATCCGCTCATCTTGAGCAGAAGAAGACCGGAACGTACAAGACATGATTAGCAAATTGGTAAGAGCTGGGTATTTAATCTATTTTTCCTTCCAAAAGTCAAAGGTTTTTGATGACTCGGTCATAGTTACAACATTGTCCGGTGTTTTATAAGCTCAGCTTTTGGGATTAAAGATAATTGTTGTTGTTGGTTGTCTTTCGCATATTAGCAAAAATTTTTAAATTTCCGTAGAGCACAGATTATGTACAATTTTTTCAAAAGACTAGGAAAAGCGGCTGTTAGATTGACCTTGCTGCTTACGTTTTTGACGGCCTTAGGCCAGCGTTTCCCAACTGTGGGTCCACTGACTCCTAAAGGGTCCGTGAAAAAGTTATAGAGGCTCCTAGAGAAGCTCTTGATAAACTTAAAAGAAGTATTCGTAATAAATGGAAATTTTAGAGTAATATGAACTTAGTGAAAACAAAAAACGTGTTTACTTTGATTTCTAGAAATGTAGGAAGTCGAAAATCCCTGTTTATTTACGCGATGACCTTTTTCGTTTTTCACTTATTTTATAGGTGATAAGTTTGTAATTAATTACCAAAAACTACAATTCTCATCTTACATTAAGTTGTAGGCCATTACGTTATTGAACAGGTATTTAGCAAAATCATTAGTCAGCGTTAGTCGTAGAAATGTAGGGGCTCGTAAACTGGGTAATTTTTCGAAACGCGTCTGTGACTAAAAAAAGGTTGGGAATTTCTGTAATAGGCGTTCATTATTATGTCAAATACATAAACTCATAAACAGACTACTATAGGTCTATTTAATTACACATCCCGCTTTAAAATCGTATCTCGGTTAATACATTTTTTGAAAATTGTATCTTGAAATAGCGTTTTTACTATAGAAGTCTAAATTCACTTTAAGCAGTTCTTTAAACTTGATATTTAAAAATCATTACGTCACTTTTTACAACTGTTCTTTTCTTCTTCGCTCGTGATTGATTATTTACAATTGCCCCCTGTCTCCGCTTTCGGCGCCCCTGAGCACATCGTCTGCAGTGTGTTCCTTTGCATGACACTCACAAGTCGCAACAAAAACAATACATGTACCGTATCTAAAACTGCTTACGATTTATATATTGGTTGTCAGGAGTTTTGGCCCAGATGGTAGGTGCTTTCACGCAGCCTGGGCCGTGAGTAAGTCTGCTCATTGATTTTAAGATGACAGACCGAAACCGAACCTACCAAAACGGAAGGGTATCCACCCATTCCGATGTTCAGTGTGGGTCTGCTAATCGGCAAACGTCCTTTTCAGGACGGGGCAATGTTAAGATAAAACTGCCCTTTTCAGGGCACATTGCCAACAAGTTCCGAAGACCCACTATTCTTCAGCTGAACATCGAAGGCCTCACTGCAAGCAAGATGAATGTTCTTCATCACCTCGCTATGCAATCTGAGGCACTCGTCATCCTACTGCAGGAGACCCACTGCACTGATGCAGAGAAGTTGGTGCTACCACACTACCAACTAGCTGGGTCTTCTTTAAGCAGGAAGCATGGCCTTGCCACGTTTGTCCACGAGCGACTAATATACACGTTTTTGGACCAATCTCCACCGACATCGGAGATCGAGTGGTTGTGTGTGGACGTTGATGGCTATAAAATAGTCAACGTCTAAAAGCCACCGCCAACGCGATTGCGAACCCTAGATCTCCCAGTGTTTCCTCATCCCTGTCTGTACGCAGGCGATTTTAACTGTCGTCATGCTGACTGGGGTTATGATGACAACAGTCCGGACGGTGAGTGTTTGGCTGGCTGGGCAAGTATTAATTGTCTTGCTCTGCTATATAATGCCAAGGACGCTGCCAGTTTTTATTCCGGCCGCTGGAACACTGGCACCAATCCAGACCTAGCTTTCGCTAGCGTAGGTCCAAACAGTCGCTTACCGGATAGATGTGTCCTTGACAAGTTTCCCAGGTCACAACATCGACCTTCGCTTATTACACCACCAAGGTTTGCTATGGCAGTGCCAAGCATGCCTGTTAAGCGATGGAACTTCCGCAAGGCCAATTGGAGTCATTACACATTGCTTTGACGAATAAATTCGCAAAGACTTTGTTGCCGCCTGATTTACTTGATGTGGATGCGGCTTACCAGGACTTCTGTAACACCATTAAGAAAGCAGCCAAAAAGACTATCCCACGCGGGTATCGAAATAACTATATTCCGTGTTGGGATGCAGAATGTGAATTCCTCTATAAAACCTTTCTGCAGTCTCCTCAGGGAGACGACTCAAGTTTGGCTGCTACAGCTCTGCTTGCCAAGCTTGACAGAAAGCGAAGGGATCGATGGTCCGAAGCAGTTCGGAGCATTGACTTCTCACACTCTAGTCGAAAAGCGTGGAGTATTTTGAACAACCTTACTGGTAGGTCACGACACTCTCCTCGTCACTGTCCCGTTTTAGCCGATGCTATTGCATCTCAGTTGGTTAGAAATGGGAAATACGAGGCTGTTGATCGCAAGTCATCTCGACTTGTCTATCAAGAAGTGTCTGACCTTTGGAGGGCCACAACACCAGACGCAGTAAATATCTCTGACAATTTTTCACAGAGAGAATTTGCTGCTGCCCTTCAGCATTTAAAACCAGATAAAGCTCCGGGTCCTGATTCCATCTGCCCCGAGCTTATACTCCATGCTGGAGCTGCTTTGAAGTCCTGGTTACGTGACTTCCTTTCTTCCTGTTTACGCCAACTCAAAATTCCCAAGATCTGGAGAAGAGCGCTTGTGGTCGCGATCCCAAAACCAGGAAAGCCCGTGGGGGACCCAAAGAGTTATCGACCGATATCTCTGCTCTGTGTCCCCTACAAGATCCTCGAGAGGCTTATCTACGCCCGCGTTGAACCATTAATCGATCCACTGCTCCCTAAAGAGCAAGCTGGGTTCCGACGCGGGAAGTCAACCGTAGATCAAGTTGTTCTGCTAACCCAGAACATCGAGGATTCTTTCGAGGCTAAAAAGAAGGCCGGTGCCGTATTTATCGATCTGACAGCTGCTTATGACACTGTCTGGCACCGTGGCCTTACCTGCAAGCTGCTGAGACTACTTCCGGATAAGCACATGGTCAAAATGATCATGGAGCTTGTCCGAAATCGAAGTTTCACCCTCACCACCGGTGACAGCAAGCAAAGCAGGCTACGCCGTCTTAAAAACGGCGTTCCTCAGGGATCGGTCTTGGCTGCCCTCCTATTTAACATCTATACGTACGATCTTCCTTCCATGATTTCCAGAAAGTTTGCTTATGCTGATGATTTAACATTGTTGCACTCTTCTGGAAACTGGAAGGATTTGGAGGGGACATTAAGCCAAGACATGTCCACACTGTCAGCGTATCTCCAGACTTGGAGGTTGAAGCTCAGTCACACTAAGACGGTGACGACAGCCTTTCACTTAAACAACCGAGAGGCCAAACGTGAGCTAAAGGTCTACAACAATAGTAGACTTTTACCGTTCTGTCCAACCCCTACATACCTTGGCGTAAAACTGGACAGATCGCTCACGTTTCGTCACCATTTAGTGGCATTGCGCAAAAAACTATCATCGCGCGTCACACTGCTGAGGCGACTCGTGGGCTCGGGATGGGGTGCTGGTGCTAAAATACTACGCATAGCCACCTTGTCTCTAGTCTACTCAACAGCTGAGTACTGTGCGCCAGTCTGGTGTCGCAGTGCTCACACTCGCCTCATTGACAGTGTCTTGAATGACGCCTTGCGCATAGTTACTGGATGCCTGCGTCCCACTCCAACGGACCACCTACCTGTACTTTCAGGCATCCAGCCAGCTGAGCTTCGCCGACTGGGAGCGACACTCTCCTTGGCTTACCGTGGATCTCTGGACCCCGATCATATTTTGCATGGTCTTTTAAGTGGGTCCTCAGATACTGGCCAAGTGAGACTAAGATCCAGACGCCCGTTTGTGCCAGCTGCGCGGAATCTCTTGGACAATCTTGCCAGACTTGGCATCCGCGCCTCTGAATGGACAAATCACAAATGGAACGCGGAGTACTGTGAAAGTGCTTCCAGGCTCCGTGCTTTTGTGCCCGGGACCAGTGTCGGGCCTGTTGGGATGGGCTTACCCCGAGCAGCTTGGGTTAAGCTCAACCGCCTGCGGACTGGTGTTGGGAGATTCCATTCGTCCATGCACAAATGGGGTCTCGCTCCTTCACCGAATTGCGAGTGTGGCGCCTCAGAGCAAACCGCAGACCATGTACTAACAATGTGCCCCATACATTGGGCACCACATGGAACACGCGGTCTGACGGTTTTGGATGACGAAACTCGATGCTGGCTTAATAACATCACTGCCAGCATCTGATCCAGGCAGTGCAGCAGTCTGGGGTAGTAAAAGGATAAACCCTCGGCCCCAGTCCTGTTTGTGTCTGGCCTGGAGTGGATGCCCTTCAAACGACGACGACGATCAGGAGTTTTTAGCGGGGTCTAGTGGTTACAAGCGCCGTTTTGATAAAGGACACACTATTGACAGAACACGCACCCTTGAAAATTGTCATTCCAATGTGTCCTAGTAAAAGACATTTGCTACTAAAAGACATACGTAAATGTCCCAGTCTTAGTAAGTAGCTTCAAATTTCAGTCTTAACTCAAAATAAAATCTAAAATTTTTATAAAAAAAATCTGGTTATATTAACCGCGCTCTACATAGTCCTTCTGTCTCCTCTGTACATGACCAAACCATTTCAGTCTCGACTCCCTCAGCTTATAATGCAATTGTCTCACATGCACTGTCCCATGAATTGCCTCATTCTTGATTTTGTCTACTCTTGTTCCTTCCAAAGAAAATCGCAGCATTTTCATTTCAGCTACTTTTATTTAACTCCGTTTCCTGTCTTTTGGTAATTGCAATTCTCTCCAATCAATACATCATTGCAAGTCTCACTAACATCTTGTACAATTTCACTTTCACTCTAACTAATTTCCTCGATAAGTTACTTTGGTTCCATTTTGTTTCAAGAGCAGTTTTATGGTAACTGTAAATTTATTTACGTCACGGTTTACGTGCGCAGTAGCTTTATTAAAATTTAAAAGCTTTTGATTCAATAACATAATTATGAGTGAAAACAAACATTATTTATTATGTATGCTGTCAATTAGCTTACTTGATGTGTTCGACAGCAGACTAAAAAAGATAACTTTTTAGAGATGGTTAAAATCTTATTTTTGTCAAAAACTTTTGCTTGAAAGAAAATATCTGTAATTCTAAAATTTTAGGTAAACATTAAATAAGAGTTTCTTAAACTTTTTAAACCCATAGACTCCTTTTGCTCTATGATATATTTGGTGGACCCCAATACAAAAAAATGTGTGATTTTTTTGCAGAAACCAAAGTGAAGAACTTTTTTTGTCCTTCTTTGAATTGGAGAACCGATTTCTAGATGCTGGCGTATTAAATTAAAATATATTCCGTTGAAACCTAAATTAAGACTAAAAAAAAAGTCATCACTTTAACCCGATTGGAATTTTGGGTTGGAACTGTTTTACAAATAAATGTGATGACCTTTTTTTGATCTTTACTTAGATTTCAACAGAATAAGTTTGAATTCAATATGCCGACAAATAAAATTGTTTTTTAGTTCCGGGGAAGATAAAAAAAAGAGAGCAATTACTTTAATTTGTAAAGCAGTTTAGCCCAAAAATTCCGGTTAAATTAAATGCCTTTTTTGATTGTTTGTACTAAACAAAAAAATTTATTTTTCTATTTTTTGATTGAATTAAAGGTTCGAATTCTAGTTCTCAGGAGGTGCAATAAAAAATCTTTCGTTCACTGCGTGCTCCGCAGACCACCAAAATTATATCATGGCGCCCAATTTAATACTTTTTGTGGACCTAATTGGCATCCATAGGAATCTCGGTTAAGAATCCTTGCATTAAATGTTGTTATGGCCTACTTTTTGACGATTTCTAAACTAAACCGATTTATAGTTATTTCATGTTTGTTTATCTTCATTCATCTCTACTTATCCTTTTGGCTCGCAGAAAAACGTTCGAAGCGCTATATTTAGAGTTACCGTGTCCATTATATCCAGCACACACGCCATCAATAGAGCGATTTTATCCACTCGGGCATGCTGCTGACTTAAAGAATTCTTGCCAAACTTTACGCTTATCAAGAAATTGCAGGTGTTTGATACACAAACGTATTTATATGGCTAAAAATAAACATCAGGCAGAGCCTGCACATAGGGTGCAGGCAAAATTTGACTATGCCTCAGGGTGGCACTTTTTACGGGGTTTGTGTATCATATTTACTAAGTCAAAAAATAGTTGAAGTATTATGATGATGTCGTGTTTTTATCGAAAGCAATACTGTATTATCTGATTTATGCAAGATTTGACTGTTTATTTGTTTCTGCATACCACGATTAAGTACAGTTTTAAACAAGTATGTAATGTATGCAAAAATACAATTGGAGCTAACAAAACATTGTTGATTATCGCTGCAGCCCGAACGGTAAGGTTTGGTCGATTCATGTAGTTATAATACGGTTAACGATTGTAAATGACTTGCTAGTAACTACTGCGACGTCGACGACGACGAAACAAAGAGTAACTACGACGACGGCGACTATACGTATAACTTCTTCTTCGCCTCTTCCACCTAATTTTGGAAATAAGACTTGCTCCGATGCTAATCAAGGAACCCAATAAGTCATCTGCCATGATTGGAATATTTCTATCCAAATCTTCTTTCACAGCTAAAAAACAATTAGAAGTTAATTCTATTTTGAAAAAATTTTTTTTAAATTTAACTTGCTGATAAGAAATACGCAAGTTAAAACTTTTAATTTGGCTTTTTTTCAACAACTATAATATTTCAATATTTTTTACAAAGTACAATGCGAAAATCGAAAATTTTATTACAATAATCAGAATTAAATATTTGAAGAAGTGTAACGACTGTTCAGTCCAAAAAACTTTTTTTGAATTTTATTAGTCTGCTAATTATTAATATTTTTAGTCTTTCAAACTATTTTATGGTTTTATCAATTTCTGAAAAATAGTTTTCGGAACGCTAGTAAATTTACTGGCTGTTATAATTTACCAATATTTGCATCATTTTCGAAACTTTGGTCGCGACCGCTTAAACTTGAAACAACATCAGCAATTTCTTTTCTTCTTTGATAATCAGGTTCTAGAAAGAATAATTACAATTGATAACTATTCAGATGGTCCATAAAAGAATTAACTTTATACTACCGAAACTCCAAAGTGTACAAAATTTTACGCTTTATCATAGTTTTTTTTCTTCTTAATCACCAATTTTGAAGAATTTTAAAACAAATTTTTTAAACTTGATACAAAAAACTCCAGTTTTTACATCGAAAAAGCAAATCATTCAGTTTTTCAAAATCGGATAACTATCAAAAACTGGTCAAAAATGTTTAATTTTAAGGACAAGCCGGAAATTTTTAATCACTAAGTAGTTTATATTCTAAATTCTCTAAAAAAATGTTTGAAATCCTGGCTATGTGGCTTTTTTTTTGAAAATGTGGAAAAAGCGCAATCAACGATCTCAAAGACGATAAACTGAGAGCAAAGCAGTAGTTCTCATACTTGTAGTAGGCCTATGTGTGTTTTTTCATTAGCAGTTTATCATCGATCACGATTCAACGCTTCAACGCAAAAAAGTTTGTTTCAGTCAAACACCAGTCTGCTTATCTCTAAGCATTTATAACATGTTAGCTGTTCCGTAAAAGGTTTTGGTCTTTACAGTTGATATTTGTGTTTATTTAATATTTGAGCAGTTATTACTGCGACCCACTTTTGTAAGGAACCAGCTTATTTATTAATTGGAATATTTGTTTCTGGTTAAATTGCAAATATTAGTAAATGATTCCTTTTAAAATTTTGATGGTGGCAGCAACATTAAGGGTCATAAAAATTGTAAGCAATGTGAAAAAGATTGCAAACCACTGCGATGGAGGACCACAGCGATATCGACCAATATTTCTGCTCGATGTCTCACACGAGCTTAAGAAAAGGTGTGGCTAAAGAATCTCTCTTGCCGACCCCAGTCTTTTTCTTTACCTACAATATGTGTTCGCAATGCTCCAAAGTTTGTTTCCATTGACAGTTTGGCACTGCATCATTATTTTAAGGACTTTATGTTAATTGGTTTGCCATTAAAATGGGCTTGCCCAGAAAAGATTGGGTTTAAAACAATCGCTAGCGGATTGGTGTTGGGCTGTTCCATTTATTAATCGGGCCTCACTTCGTCATACTGCAGAACCACAGACCACGTTGTACATCAAGGTGGCCAACATAAATCGTGCCCAATATAAAACACGAAATTTCAAGGTTTGAGATTCGAAACCTGATTCGGGCTTAACATCACCGCTGGGAGCATTATTCAGTGCATTACAACATGCTGGTATAGTAAAGGATAGACCCTTGGCTCCAGTTCTATCTATGTCCGACTTTGAATGAATGCTTTTTCAAACAATGAAGAAGATGAAGAAAACAATAAACAATACGTTTGTTGACTTCAAAATTATGAAAGTTGTCAAATTGAAGAGCAAAGTACGTAGGACTATTAAATATACTGAAAACAGCTAAATAACACTTGGCCTGGAGCTTCATAGGGTAGAGGTTCTTTGAACTAGCTCAAACTGAAAAAAAACCAAAATGGAATCGTATTTTAACAAGATTTTTTTACAATGTTTTTTTCGATATCTAGAAGTATCAAGAAAACAATTCCATATCGACATCTTTTTCGTTATCGCTGTCTTGATTATTTGCTGCTGTTTCAACAATTGCTTTTAGAAGTTCTCGCTTAGCTGAACAAAAAGTTATAGACAATCAAAAAACATAACTAATTCAAGCGTTCCAAACATGCAATTTTTGAACAAAAGATATTGTTAAATAAAGAATAAAAGATAATGTGTTGTGTGACTCACAGCTCATCTTTGCAAGTTTCAAACAATGTAACAATCGATTTAAAAAAAAAAAGGTTTTCTACGTTTGACTAATTCAAAGTAGTATTTTCTGTTGCTTAAAAATTCTGTTTCTAATGCTCACAAGTGGTCAGAACAAAAAATATTTTAAATTTTGAATTAATTAATGTTCCCGCCTGTGTATATTTTTATAAAAACTGGAAGATACAGATCAGGAGTGCACCACCATTTTGTCAGTGTGGCCGTATTACAGAGAAAGTTTTAACTAACGGCTACCAACTAGTTCGGATAAATTACATAGAATTATATATTGTACAGTTACGTAGATGCTCAGCGATGACCTTTCAAAAGAGGTGCCTGGTGCAAGAAAAAAAGTGGCTACTTTTTGGTATGACAACTTACTGTAGCAAAGTTTGCAAAACATTGTATTAAAATTTAATAGGTATTTCATATTCATCTATAAACTTGCAAAATATGTCAACATAGGCTTAATAGCTGAAAACACAATCCTATCATAACAACTTAGTGTCACACTTCATTCCTAATAATTTTAATCATGGCGATGTAATTTATCCCCGTTAAAAGTAATTCATAGTTTTATTATAAGATAATAATCGGGTCTCTTTGAGCGCTGCTCTCGTAGTATGTAATATAGGTCCGATTCGCTCTCTATTGCTCGATACATGTATCTTTTTTCTCTTTTGAATGAATGACGTAATATGTTTTTCAAGCTTTACTACAGCTCGCCTATTTTAGAATGTTCTGGCGCATTCGAGCGTAGCGTATTCTCGAGAAAGTTGTAGAATCATCTAGCGGTTAGGAGTAAATTTGCGTCACGTGATTTTTTTTCTATATAAAGCCGATGCGTAGCGAGACTATTATTATTATTGTGAAGTAATTGTGAGGAATTGTAATTATTGCGAGGGACGGCTCGAGTGAAAGTGATTTTGTTTGGCCACAGGAGGTGGACCGTTAGATGTT
The DNA here is from genome assembly GCA_963680785.1 of Diplosoma virens. Classification (NCBI taxonomy): domain Eukaryota; kingdom Metazoa; phylum Chordata; class Ascidiacea; order Aplousobranchia; family Didemnidae; genus Diplosoma; species Diplosoma virens. The sequence goes on from OY796897.1 coordinate 15,116,325, forward strand.
GTGTCGGTTGACAATTGTTGAATTTATTTTGCGCCAGTGGTTGGGAGTTGTTTTCTACAGAGGTAGAATTATTTGTGTTGATTGAATCAAGTTTTAATGTTGATTTTCACTTTGCAGTGTAGCAAAGTGTGGAATAGAGTTTCGTCGGTCGTGATTTTTGTAATACATTCGTTCTTATTAGAGACAGTGGTCTCTGTTTGTTGTAAGGAAGAGTCTTCAACAAAACCAATCCGAGCTTTCGTTAAACCAACTGTATAAAAGCTTCAGGCTCGTAGCAAGACTACTTCTTGACCCGGAATAAAATAAAATTTAGACACAGCTTTGTTTCAGCGCAGGCATTCGGGTTACCTAGCTCAACTGGTCCTTTGGGATACCCGAACAAAGTCTGTGACACTTAGCTATCCATGACTTGTATAAAATTGAACCAAAGTAACGTGGTTACAACTTATAATATAATATTATTTCCTATAAAAACGGGAGAAATATAATTATATTAAATTTGTAATGATCGAGTCAAGTGCGTGATGTGCACAGCCGCATGAAATTCTTGTGCAAGACCCCAGGGTGTAAACCTTTTATATAAATTCAAGTTTTCTGATTGACCGAAAAATAAACATCAATTTGTGGACAATTTTTAAAAACATGGGACAAAACAGTATATAGACAAAAGTTAAAAAGTGATCTGTAGGCTATTGCTTTATTATTTAAAGTTTTCACATTACTCATCCAATCCAGATAACTAGTAGTACTAAAGCTTGCCTTCATTTTCATTTTCGTTTTGACTCGAGCCATCATTGACAAATGCATCTTTCAGAATTGTTTGAAAAGATTCTTCAGCTAAACAAAAAGTGAGTTATTTTTTTTATCCAAATAATTAGTGGCCAGTACTGTTTGTATATGCTTTGGCTCCCTGATTGTGTTTGGTTCTAATCGTGTTGCTCAATAGCACTTTCTGGTTCAAAATTAAATCAGTTTGTTTCTGTTCTATTGCAAAAAAAGCATTTTCTATTTTTAGGTATTAGCCTTTACGAAGTACAACACTTGAAACCGTTTGACCGGTATTTTCAAGAAATAACTTTATGCTACCGAAAATCGAAAATCTGCAAAATTTATGCTTAATCATTCCTTTTCTTCTTATTATAAAAAAATTTCGTCTAAGTAAATACAAAAAACTCCAGCTTTTACACTGAAAAAGCGAATCATTCAGTTTTTCAAAATCAAACAACCATCGAAGCCGACCAAACAATGGCAATTTTCTAGACAAGTTGGAAAATTTCAAGCACTAAATAGTTTATAGTATTTTATACTCTTTAAAATAATATTTGAAGTCCTGGTTATGTTTTTTTTTCTTTCTATTTGCGCCGACTCAAAGTATTTAAAATACGGAAATAGGCGCTAGACGAGGAAAGACAAAGCATCCGATGCGAGCAGTAATTGTCAAACTGCAGTATGAGTACCATTTGCGGTAGGACTCTGTGTGGGTGTTTCATTAACAGTTTATCATCGATCACGATTGAAAGCTTCAGTACGAAAAAGGTTTAGTCAGTCAAACGCCAGCCTCCTTAACTAGAAGCACGTTAGTTGTTGGACAAACATAATGAGTCTTTGGTAGTGGTGGGATTCAGTCGGTTCGCACTGGCTCTATAAAATTGTCTCACGGAATTTAATATATCCAGAGAACCGTATAAATTTATTGCCTATGTAGTGTAGTGACATAGGTCTTTTTTACTATTGTAGAATTTAGTAAATAGTTTTTGAAATTTTGTTACTTCCACAAATTTTAGTTTTTTAAATTTTGGAAAGTTTTTTATTCGGTAACTTAGTACGTTATTTATTCGTCTACCTTTTTGGCGCCTGTAAAGAAGGCCTCGCCAATAACGCAATCTAGGTGTCTACTAAACGATAAATTTCTTAATCTTCTTGCTGGATCTGACCTTCGAACCAGCGACAGCAAAAATATAGTCTAGCTAAATCGCAGCTCAGACTACCACAATATCTTCTTTATTAAGAAATATGCTCCAATCCACTTAGGAGCCCGAATAGTATAACAGCAAATAAATTTAATAGCTTAATTCTTCACAATCACGTAGACCACCAAAGACTTGCGGCCAAGAAACTATGACTTCACACAGTTAACAATTTTCCAATTTTAAGTTACCACAACGAAACATCGAATTTAATACTGCTTTTCAGCGAACCTTATTTACAGGTATACCAGTAGGTAAGGTTACTTGAATGTTCTGAAATTATCTCAACGAAGCCAATCACATATAAGCATTATTGCGTCACATGCAAAAACAAGTCAAGCGGAAATCCAGAATGTTCTCAATAAAGCGAAATTATGCAGTGTTGCCATATTTTCTTGTAAATAAATATAAATTATTTAAATTGCTCATAGAACCGTTATTTCTTCGGCTATTTGAGCCGGACCAAAGCGAAATCTAAGAGATTTTTTATGAGATTGTGAATCTACATAGTGTGGGCGATTTTTAGGAACGGAACAACTATCATTATAATGATGCTTGCTTAACGAATATTTGAAATTGTTAGTTGGGAAATAATCAATATTGATCATTTTATTTACTGGCAAATTTTACGTTTTTTTATAGAAGCGGCTGACAAAATATTTCAATCCAACTATTGGTGTTTGGCCGCTATAACTGTAATTTGTGTATACTTAATATTTGAGCGGTTATTACTGCGATCTACTTTATGAGTAACTTACAAATTAATAGCTAGGGTATTTGTTTTCTTTTGAGCTGCAAATATTAGTAAATCATTATTTTTAGAATCATTAAATTGACGGCCTCATTAAAGATCAAAAAAACTACACGCAAAGTGAAAAAGACTGAGAGTCACTGCTATGAAAGACCATAGTGATATCGACCAATATTTCTGCTTGATGTGTCCCTACAAGCTTAAGAAACGGCGTGGCCGAAGAAACTGTCTTGCCGACCCCAGTCTCTTTCTTTACCTACAATATGCGTTTGCGATCCCCCAAAGTTTGCTTTTACTGACAGTTTGGCACTGCATCATTATTTTAAGAAAATTAATTAATAGGTTTGCTTTGGAACGGGCTTGCCCAGAAAAGATTGGGTTTGAATCAATCGCTAGTGGACGGGTTTTGGGCTCTGCCATTTGTTAATCGGGCCTCACTTCGTCATAGAACCACCGGTACCATAGACCACGTTGTTTATCAAGGTGGCCAACATAAATCGTGCCCAATATAAAACACGAAATTTCAAGGTTTGAGATTCGAAACCTGATTCGGGCTTAGCATCACTGCTGGGAGCATTATTCAGTGCATTACAAAGTGTTGATATAGTAAAGGATAGACCCTTGGCTCCTGTTCTATCTACGTTCGACTTTGAATGGATGTTTTTTCAAACAATGAAGAAAATAAAGAAAACGAAAAACAATACATTTGTTGACTTCAAAATTATGAAAGTTGTCAAATTGAAGAGCAAAGTACGTAGGACTATTAAATATACTGAAAACAGCTAAATAACACTTGGCCTACAGCTTCATAGGGTAGAGGTTCTTTGAACTAGCTCAAACTGAAAAAAAACCAAAATGGAATCGTATTTTAACAAGATTTTTTTACAATGTTTTTTTCGATATCTAGAAGTATCAAGAAAACAATTCCATATCGACATCTTTTTCGTTATCGCTATCTTGATTATTTGCTGCTGTTTCAATGATTGCTTTTAGAAGTTCTCGCTTAGCTGAACAAAAAGTTATAGACAATCAAAAAACATAACTAATTCAAGCGTTCCAAACATGCAATTTTTGAACAAAAGATATTGTTAAATAAAGAATAAAAGATAATTTTTGAATAAAAGATAATGTGTTGTGTGGCTCACAGCTCATTTTTGGAAATTTCAAACGATGTAACAATCGATTTTTAAGAAAAAAGGTTTTCTACGTTTGACTAATTCAAAGTAGTATTTTCTGTTGCTTAAAAATTCTGTTTCTAATGCTCGCAACTGCTCAGAACAAAAAATATTTTAAATTTTGAATTAATTAATGTTCCGGCCTATATATATTTTCATAAAAACTGAAAGATATAAAGATATAGATCAGGGGTACACAACAATTTCGTTAGTGTGGCCGTATTACAGAGAAAGTTTTAACTAACGGCTACCAATGAGTTCGGGACATTACATGAAATTATATATTGTAGAGTCACAAAGATGCTCAGTGATGACCTTACAAAAGGGGTGCCTGGAGCAAGAAAAATAAGGGGCCACTTTTTAGTGTGACAACTTTTTTTGTCCCAAAGTTATTGTGATCTTTAAAAAAAAGTTTATCACTTTCAATCAAGTAGATTATCCCTACTTTCGTCCTAAAGTTAAAGTACAGGCAGAGGGGCCACCGTCGTGGAGCTACTATGAGGAAATAAAGCAATATTTTTCTTAGGGGGAGGCACTTTTTGATGTTTTTTAAAGGGGGTGGTGCGGCCGCTTTGTTTGCTCCGTACTAAAGTTATTACTCAAGATGCCGTTTATTCCTAACAAAAATTGTAATGGAACGATATGTAATCATTTTTTAATAAACGTGCTGTAGCAAAATTTGCAAAACATTGTATTAATGATAATTTCTTATTTATTGCATGTTCACCTGTAAACTTGCAAAATATGTCAACATAGGCTTAATATCTAAAAACACAATCCTATCATAACGATTTAACTATCCATGACTTTTAATAAACGTGCTGTAGCAAAATTTGCAAAACATTGTATTAATGATAATTTCTTATTTATTGCATGTTCACCTGTAAACTTGCAAAATATGTCAACATAGGCTTAATATCTGAAAACAAAATCCTATCATAACGATTTAACTATCCATGACTAGTACGAAACTGAACCAAAGTAACATGGTTACAACTTATAATTAGGGCCTGCTAAAGTCAATAAAGTCAAAATTTTTTCACGACCTTGTTACATGATCAAACGTGTAGTAACGTTCGTTTCAGGTGTTCAGGAGTCTGTTTTGGTAGATTTTATAAGTCAAAATAAAGTCAAAATTTTACATAAAGTTAAAACTTGTCAAAATTGTCTTTATCAAAAATTTCCTTACAAAAACGAACAAATTTATATTTTTGAATTTTTGAGCTGATATTAAAATTTTATGCGCAGTTTTATTTGATTTTAAACTTCTGAAATAGTTGTAATGGTTGCATTATCGTCACAATAATGCGTGCGGTAATAGCACTTATTACGCATGAAACGTCATTGTTGATGCATAAACACATAATTGTCTGACAATTAATCTATTCCTATAAAACCTTTGCGCTCTTTACACGTGGTCTTTTTAAGTTGTAGCTTGCAAAGCAAAGAATGCCTAAACAAGCCAAATCTTCTACAGCGAAAGTTAGACAAATTTGCCAGGAATATCCGGATGAGTTTTCGGCAACTCCTGCCGGCGACTTGCGATGCAACCTTTGCGACGTGTTAGTCAAATGCGACAAAAAGTTTTTTATGGAAAGCCACCGAAAAAATAAGCAACACCAAGGAAAATTGGAGACGGATAGCAAATCCCAAAGTAAGCAAACCTTTTTACAACTCGATCAAGTAAACTTCAAAGAACAAGTTGTCTCTTCATTCTTAGCTGCAGATATCCCACTTCATAAACTGAACCATCCTTCTTTAAAGTCTCTGTTTGCTACAATGGGAAAAGTATTGCCTTCGGAGACTGCAGCCCGGACATGTGTTGCTAAATTAGCATCCCAAAAAGAAGAACAAATTCAAGAATTACTTGGTGACAAAAAAATTTTTTAAATTGTGGATGAAGCAGAGGTTGCTAAACAAAAGTACGTATATTAGTGTGCTTGTGGGCAGCTTAGATGCTCCAAATCAGACATTCCTCGTTGATTGCCTTCCACTTGACAGCGGTAGCAATGTTAATAGCAGTATTATTCTGCACACTGTGACAATTTGAAATAAAACGCGAGAATTTTTCATTGTTCTTGACTGATGCTGCTCGGTACATGTTTTTGGCTGGAAAGACATTAAAGGAATTATACCCTTCTTTGATGCATGTCACCTGCGTTGCGCACTTACTACATAACTGCGCTATGCGTGTGCGAGCTCATTTTAAAACTATTGATGAAGTAATAGCAACGATCAAGGCAGCAACTATCAAAAACAAAGATCGCAATAAAGATTTTCATGATGCTGGTCTGCCATCTCCTCCTGACCCTGTAATTACAAGATGGGCAACTTGGCTTAGAGCTGCCTTATATTATAGTGAGAACCTTCCAGCTGTTCGTACCATTGTCAACAATTGGACACGTTTTAAAATTCTTGCTGTGGCACGCAACTCGTTCCATCTGTGTCTACTCGAGGCAACTTTTATCAAAACCAAACATCCGGTTTTATGTAAGCAAAAGGAATTTGTTTACACATTGAAACTTTTCAAATAACCTAAGTTGCGAGTAACAGTGTTTCTCCTGGATAATTGCACATAGTGCGTTTCTCCTTTCCGAGAACATCCTGTATTGCACCACACTGTGCAATTGTGCCTTTCTCCTTTCCGAGACTGCAGCACCTTTCTCCCAACTGTTGAGACTATAAATACCTCGATTTTCTCTGGTTCGTCCCATTTTGACGCGATTGCCACTGATGAGAGCGTCACGAAAAGCTTATGGCTTCGAAAAAATCGACTTTGTTTAAAGCGATATTAAAAAACGACTATCCAACTCTGATTTAGAAACAATAATAAACTGTACCAACTTGACAATTGACCCAACAAGCTACGCACTATTCCAAAAAACCCAGCCAACCTCTGCTGCTGTTGAGAGGTCGTTTTCTATGCTCAGTAAATTACTGAGAAAAGACAGAAATTTTGATGTTAAGAACGTAAAAAAATATATGATGCTGTACTACAATAAAAAGTCCTTGTAATTATAAAGTGTAGCTTTCGTTAAAAACATCATAGACAGACTGTTAGTGTACAAGTACAGTTGCGATAACAACGTATTTTTTGTATTACACACTAATTGATACCGGGACACACAATAGCTCGTTATCCTAGGATTTGACGTCATGCGTCGCTTTGTTGCATTAGCTTCGAAGACTGAGTGATTGAGAAAATGTTCAAAGTAGGCTATCTTCTTCTATAAAAACTTATGTAAATTGCGGATTATAAAACATATTTAATCAAAAAAGTGCAACAAGACATAAATAATAGGCGAAAGCGGTTAGGTCAAAATAAAGTCAAAATTTTGCTAAAATAAAGTCAAAAATATATTTTTTTAGGTCAAAAAAAAATGGCCCTACTTATAATATAATATCATTTCCTGTAAAAACGGGAGAAATATAATTATGTTAAATCTGTAATGAGTCATGTGCGTGATGTGCACGGTTGCATGAAATTCTTGTGCAAGACCTTAGGGTGTAAACCTTTTATATAAATTCAAGTTTTCTGATTGGCGGAAAAATAAACATCAATTTGTGGACAATTTTTAAAACATGGGACAAAACAGTATATAAACAAAGACACTTTAAGGCATTGGTTGGCTCTCTTGAAAAACAACTCGAAATTACATTTATATTATTTTAAAAGTTTGTAGTAAAATTAAGTAGAGACTAAGCTCTCAACCTGAGAGCAATTTATGCCAGCAACTTTAGCTGAATTATATCTCAGCTAGGTGGTGTAATATGCAATATGTCAAACTAAAAATAACCTAACTGCAATGCGACAACCAGAAACGGAATATCGCGTTGGTGGAAGTAGGCAGATAAGTCGCAACAATTGCACCGGAAATGCCCACCGTTGCGTATAAGTTAATTTAATATCAACAACTTAGACATTAAATAAAATAACAAATAGTTGGTTAAAGTATATTCTAAAAGCTATTTAAACAGTTACCAGCATTTTCTCCGACATCAAAATCATCTGTCATTTTTTCTTTCGCATCATCGCTTACAGCAGCTCCTATATCTTCCTCCCGTTTCGCAGCTAAAACATGTTAAATACGCATAAGTTGCACGGTATCGTTTAAATACTATAAGGTCAGTTACAGTTTGCTATAGACCACGGGGCGTGTCCAATCCGTGGCCCCCGAAGCCTTTTGGTGTGGCCCGCCAAGGAATTTTTAATCAGATGTTCAATCAATTTGAATTATTGCAGTGTCTCTAAACTTTCTCAACCTGTGGTTGCGCGAAAGATTCCCAAGTGTGCCGCAAAAATTTTAAAAAACACTAGTCCAGCGATGTCCCAACCTGCAGTTAGTAGGCATTTAATAGACAAAATAAAGCCTGAATCAGAGTGAAGATCTTCATTCTTAGAGAACACCTGTTTTGGCGACGGAAATCAAGAAATCTGGTCCAAGTGCGCCGTAACGTAAAATTTTGAAACTAACTTGCATGAGAACATCACTTTGATTACTGCAGCGTTTGTGGCTCGAGATAAACTTTACAGACGAATATTTGGCCCGCAACAAGTAAAAGGTCGGGCGTCCCTGCTATAGACAGTGGTCGGAAAAACAAATATGAGAAAGCTATATCTGCTACAGACAAATGTACAGCACTTGAAAACTCTACGATTAATGCATAAATTTCAATGTTAGCATAAAGAAATATACACTTTAACGTACAGTAGACCTCGGTTACAGGGATTGTAAAAAATTAATTGAAGCGTTCACAATCAATTATTATTCTATCAATCAATTAATTTTAATTGGTGCATTAACCAATTAATAATTGCAATTTATATTTTATTAGATTTTTTCAAAATAACTTAGTTAAAATTGAATTATATCACTCAAGTGATACAGTATATTATTGTAAAGAACACATTTTTTGGTATATATTTTCTTTAAAAAATTAAATTTTTAGTATATTTAAACTATTTAAATCTATTTAAAATAAAAAAAATTATTTTGTTTAAACAGTATAAAATATGTGCGAGCAAAAAAGTAAGATTTAAAAAAAATTTAAAAAGTATGAAAATTAGATATTTATTTTTATTTTAATCAATAATTGATTGCATAACATTTATTTTTAACAACTTTAGTAAGTCTATTTGGCATTGAGTTATCAACTTTAAGCACAGATCATTTGGAATTTTACTTCAAGTTTCCACAATCTTGCACTTCAGATCTTCCAAATTTTTGGGTTTTTCTTTTTAAATTTCGAAAGCTTTGATAATTCCCCAAAGGTTTTCTATCAGATTTAGATCCAGTAATTGGGCCGGCAAATCAATTACATTAATTTCATTTGCTTCAAACCATTGCAATACTTTTTTGCTTTTGTGGCATGGGACGTTGTCCTATAGTAACACCCATCCTAGTGCCAAATTTTCAGTTGAGAAAGGCAAAAAATGGTACCTTACTGATTTTTTCTGTGCCTTCAGTTATCCAGAGTGTATAACATCGATAAAAATCACCTTAATTAAACTTGTGACGACCGAATAATTGAATTATTTTGAAATAAACAATTTTTTGATGCATAATAACCGAACAATGCACATTTACACTGAGACACAGATCAAACGCACTTAGCTGTAAAAAAATCAATAATTTTGAATTGTCGCAGCCATTTCAGCGACTAGTCATTAAGTATTTTCTTTAATTAAAAAACAGTATTCCCCATGCAAAGCCCATAGTGCTGAACGTTTTCATGGCTGCGTAAGCGTAACTCAGTTTTGGGATTCGGTTTTCCTGGAATGTAATTTGATTCTCGTAAACATTAAACAGTAAGCAGTTATTATGCACAAATAAAACCGCGATCTATCACTGAAACAAACCTTCAAACTCATCAAATTAATTCTACTGAACAGCACACTTGTAAAGAAGTAATATAGCAAAGGCTTTTTACTGTAGCTGTATTACAGTGCTTCTCAAATCTTTTTTTCTGCGAACCAAAATCGCTAAAAACAACGTTCTATAAATATGACTGCGACCCAAATAAATTTGAATAAGCGCATATTGAAACAACACGAAATTGTTATATATTTATTAACGTTTATCTGCCTTCAACAAGTCTTCGAAAATGTGACTCACTATGCCCTATAAACCAGAAGTGGGAAACCTGCAGTACGTAAGAATTTTCATGCGGCCCGCGTGTGGTTGCGATTGCGAAGAAGCAAAGCCAGTACCAGTTTTTCGTGACGAAAATCGAAAAATCAGAGACAGATTCTAAGTCTAAATTTTTTTTTTTTTTTTGTCAGGGATGTCCTACCTTTTTCCAAGTTGGGCCAAATTTCATATCGAGCCGAAGTCGGTGGGCCGCAAAAAGCTATTTATGTAAAATCTTGCTCCGATTCCTTAAGTTTCATCCCGAAATTGTACGTTTAGCTAAAAGTAATTGTGCAGTAGATACAAGCTTTCACGACCCATCCGCATAGTCTTGGCGACCCACATTTGGGTCGCGACCCATGGTTTGAGAAACGCTGCTGTATTATTAAATTGTGATTGTGTTGTGGACAAGAAAGACCCTACGTCAGTGGTAAAGCAGGAAAGTCCGGATTTTGAATGAAAAAGAAGCATTTTTATCCGAAATAGGCGAAAATCTGGATTAAATAATCCGGATAATTCGCAGCTTTTTATTAAAAATTATATAGCAAGTCATTTGTTCTCTCAGTTTTATCCGAGTTAAGCGAAATGTTGCATTAACCGAATCCGGATTAACCGAGGTCTGCTGTACTTTATGTATTTACGTGGGTCAGGTCAAACGTCCTTTTAGTTGGTTTTGGAAAAATATACATTCTTCTCCCTTTTATTGATAACTCTGTTATTGATAGCTCTTCTTCTTATTGATAACTCTCCTCCCTTTTATTGTTTCCTTTGCCACAAAATCATATGTAAAAAGTACGAAAATAAACTAGTCAAGGTCAAAAGAAAATAAAGCACCACTTTGAAAAATTAGAAGATTCTTTTAATTATTAAACTATCATACTGCGCACTGGTCGTGACCCCAAATTAAGCCATTTAAAAAATTTCTGGTGTCGCGCGCTACTTGTTGCAAGAGATGCTATTTTTATTTAGTCACTTAGCACGTTCTTCATTAAATTTATGGAATTATGAGAGCCATACAACTTTTTAATTTCTGGATTGGCTTTTTCACGCCACTTTTCGTCATTAATATGTGTTTAAGCGATCTTGTTTTTTTTGTATCCTGACGTTTCGAAAAGTGACAAACTGCGTACTAATAGAGTCTAAAATACGCGAAATTACTTGGAAGAGAGTTAAAACAGTAATATAAAGTCTTTAAGCAGATTATAAAATCAAATATGTCATAATTAGTTTGATTTTCGTTCTCATTATTTCATTGCGGTATTAGAAAGTAAAATCTCATAACTTTTATACCGTTTTAAAAATAAAGCAGCTTTTTTATTAGACAAAACAATACTTAACTTTGAGAATTAAAGTAAAGACGATATACTGCAAAACATAATTTATTAAAAAAACGTTTCAAAATTTTAAATCATTCTGAAACGTCCCTTAATTAAACTATATTTAGCAGTAAATTTGTTTTGCTTTTTATTACGAACTTATTTAATTGTTCCAAATTTTATGCTTTAATATATAATTTCTTTTTTAATCTAAAAAGAAAGACTTTTTATATAATTTATGTAACAATAAAACAAAACTTTTAACGTGTCCGACAGTTTATAAAAAAATATTTCACTAACCTGTGGCAGCAGTAATCAAAAGCACAAATATCAAAATTACGTCTGTTTTCATAGTGATTTAACAAAATTTGTCTATTGTAAATCTAAAATTGGTTGAATGTGTTTATATATACTCACAGTTGCATTGAAGAAAACAATTCTTAAAGGTTTTCAGAGAATCGCAATAATCATTGTCACAGACTATGTTTACGAATCCTAAAGGACCAGTTGAGCTAGGTAACCCGAATACCTGCGCTGAAACAAAGCTGCGTCTAATTTTATTTTATTCCGGCTCAAAAAGTAATCTGGTATGAGGCTGAAGCTTTTACACAGTTGGTTTGAACGAAAGCTCGGATTGGTTCGTTGAAGATTCTTTCTCACAACAAACAGAGACCACTGTCTCTAATATAAGAACGAATGTATTATAAAATTCACGACCGACGAAAATTCTATTCCACACTTTGCCAAACTGCAAAGCGAAATCAACGCTATAACTTGATTCAATCAACACAAATAATTCTACCTCTGTAGAACTCAACTCCAAAACACAGGCGTAAAATAACTTCAACAATCGTCCCAAATTCTACTTTCTCTCAAAGCGACCCTTTTCGCTTTATGCGTCTCTCTCGTCTTTGTCTCTCTTTTGCTGTCATCTCTCTTTTCGCATGCCTCGCATTATCGGTCTCATTCAATCAAGCGAGCGCACATATATACTCGTATAGATAACAAGTCACATGACACAAATTGGCTGGAACGATCTCGAAAACAACTGATAGCAACCCACATGTCTACCTGTGCACTCAAGCGATTTCTAGATTTTGTCTTGATTGACAGAAGGCACTAAATCCAGATTGGCATAAGTAAGTCGTCGCGAATGGGATGAGCACACTTAGTGCTTTTTCAGAAAGTTTTGGAAACATATCCATTGCCAAGCACTAATATTGTCCCAAGGTTTCCAGGATTTTGCTTTCAAACTGCATTTCAAGAACATGATTTTTGTGCAATTCAATAAGATCGTCCTTCAACTTTTCATCATTCTACACATATTTCAAATTAAAGAAGTATGGATATATAATCCATTTTTCAGAAGCTTCCAGTTCTCTTCCTTCAAAATATCCATGAATTGACTTTGATTGTATTTCTAAATGATGCACAATTTCTTCACAGACACTGGAAATTAGTGACTCATCGTCATCAACCATTTCTACAAGTGAGGGAAAATTTGAAAGATTACCTCTTTTAACTCGTCGACACCAGATATGTAACTTTTCTTTGAAAGCATTTAACTTTTCTCGGCATTTTAATATGGTTATACTTTTCCCTTGCATAGAAACACTCTTACGAGTGAAAACATCACTCAAATAAGCAAGCCTTTGTAATTCCATTTTTTTGGGAAGATTATAGTCACATTCTTTTAGCAAGGCTTTGACTTCTTCGCACCATTCGAAGAACCACGTTAAAGCTCTCCCACGTGACAGCCAGCGGACTTCCGCGTGGAAAAGCAAAACTAAATCCAAAACTAAATCTTGACAAAGCGACTTTAAGAGGCAGTGGTTCAGAGCACGACTACTAATCAAGTTGATGGTCTTCTCAAAAGTATCAAAGACGTTTTTCAACTTTGGAAGCAATGTTTTTGATGCCAAAGCATGTCGATGAAGAAAACAGTGGGTACCTTACAAGTGCGGAATTTCCTGTTTTAAAAAGCAAAAAATCCTGAATTATTTCCCAGCATAGCAGGAGCACCGTCGGTAAACACAGAACCAATAATTTGGATATCTAAGTCATGTTTCACAAAAAATACCTCACACATTGGAAGATATCTTTTTCTTTACAATTCTTGTTCTCCTTTACTTTGTTTTGCTTTACAATTCTTGTTCAGACCATAACTGTACCAAACTAACTCTCTGCTACTATGAATCTGCTATACGCCGAATGCGATGATTCCGCACAACAGTCGAAAAGCGAAGAAGAAAGCCAAGCTGCCATGTATTGAGCATTCCATGAATGAACACAGAATGCGCTGAACAATTAACGCAAAAGGAACTGATAATGACTTTATTTTTATTACAACACAAAAACTGAAAAAGCCATCTCGCACCCCCCGGAATGCTTCCTCGCACCCCTGGTTGCAAAACCCTGCTTTAGTCAATGGCTCACTTTTTGTATTCTTGTTTAAACTGTCATTGTGTTCACCAGTTCTATAAAAAAAATTCGCCATCCTTGCTTTGTGTTAATTTCCTCCGACGTTTTTCGGGCGCGTCAATACGATATATGATTATGGTTGATATAAAATGTTAATCGTGATGCTTTAAAGTTTGAACTAACCCTCCCTAACTTTAATCCAAATTATGCAACTTTTTTCACGTAATTAGCTAACACTGTGTAAAAAATAGAACTCGAAATAACTAATTAAAATTCAGTTCTTAAGCATTTTAAATCTTTATTTTGATACTGTAAAGTATAAACAAGCAAAAATTAAACTATAATAAGGGCAAAAAGTTTATAACAATAAATGCGATAAAATAAATAAAAATTCAAGCTGGAAATAGTTTTGTAAAAGAGCAAAATGATGACGTATTCAGTAAGGCAGTTTGACTAAAGACACCTATATATGCAGTTCATAACTTACTTCAGCTGGTACTTCCATAAAAGTTGAACTAGAAGATTTCATGCTTGCCGCATTTGAAAAAAAGTTTGGTTATATATTGACTAATGACTAATACATAACGAGGGAATCTGAATTTAAATGGTTTACAATTTTTTTTAAAAACTAACTTGTTGCGACCAAATCAATGACCTAGTTTCGTGACCTAGTTTACGGTTGAATAATTAGGACGGTACACGTCATTCTAATCGGGACCACGTTTCACACGCATAAGATTCCTTTCATTCAGTGAAGTAGCAGGTTTGATTGCGCACGGAAATTTTGGCTCGCTCGTTTAATGAAGAAAGTTTCCGCTATCTTGAATAATTTGGTAAGTCACATCTTATTGGGTTTATGAATAGTTTTAATATATGACATTGCTTTAGGTGACCTATAAAATTTTTGAATCGCAACTATTGCATCGGCGTGTGTTTTCGTTTTTCTTTGCTCGTTGTTGGTGTGCTGGAGCAGGCAGCATAGTGCTTCGCATTTCTCGTCTTTTATATTAAATTATTTAGCTATTTATTCGCTGGTGTAATAATTTCGCGCATTCGAAATTATTCATAGTCTCTTAGATTTAAGATAGCGGTAGTTGGGCCATTCGTCCCTCCCCCCCTGTAGGTTTTGGAGCCTACATAACTTATTATTTTAATATTTCGAAACGTTGATATTACAGAGACAAGATTTGGTAATACAAAGTAGGTTGGAATTGGTGTTTAACTTCTTTGTTTGTGATGTTTTGGTACGGTTTATTAGTTCATATGAACAGCTGAAAAACGACCAATATCAATAACCAATATAACATCAATTGCAGGTTGAAGAAGCATTCGTATTAAGATCTTACTTATCAATAACGGAAAAATTGAAAATAAAAAAGGGGATATTCTGGTTCAGTGAAAATTTCCATTGTATATGATTGCAGTAATTCAATTTTCTGTTTATGTTATTTCTTTCAAAATCATCTTCTTAAGTTCTCTTCCTCTTTTCTGCGTTTATTATTAAATTTCGAACAACCAAAAAAGTTTTGATATGGGGAAAAGGAAGTATCAGCTGAACAATTTAGTCTCAAAAAGACATTTCTAAAATGATAGAACAGAATTAGGAGCTGTATATTTTTTGTTGGTATTGTGGATCGTGGCAAATGCAGGAAAGAAGTAAAAGAAGTTCTACAGTTTAGAACTGCAATATAATATGCTGTACATTTACAATTATTTGGGTTACAAGTTATATTCACAATAAAAAGTTAGTTTTTTGAAATCTTATGAATGTACAAGTTATACTAAATGTAAAAAAGAACTTAATACATAAAACATAACTCAAAACTGTCTTTTCATATCGCAAAAATTAAATAATTGAAACATAGCATAACTTGAAACATAAAAAAGTAAAAACTTTTGATCTCTATATTAAAAATGTTATTAAGACCTTGTGTTAAAGATTGCTTGGATTAAACAAAAAACAAAATATAAACAAATTTTAGTTTGACTCAGAATCTGGTAGGTTTTTTATGATGAAAAAAATTAAAAAAACAACCTTTTAGATCAGATTTCAAAACTATGGTCCACTAGACTCCTAAATGTCCATAGCGACCTATCCAGGCGGTACATGGGGTTTTTCTATAAAAAATGATTAGCCATCTACAATCCACTTTTTCCAAAAGCATTCCTAAGAACATAAAATCAATCGTTCAATTCAGTTTTTTCTTTCAATTGTGCATTAAAGACCTTGTGTTCTTTTGGTCTTCAAAGGACTTTTTAAAAAAATTGATTGTGAGCTTAAATTTTTCTCTTTATCATTTAAAAGTAAAACTTACCGGAATTCAGTTGCTGACATTTTTTTGCTAACACATTTAAAAAACTTAAACTTAAAGTTCTTTTCATAAGTCTTTTGATGACCAAAAAAATTATCAACTAAAGTTCCGTTAAGTTTAGCTTTGAACAATGAAGTGGAGACTTTTTTTTGGGTCTTCGAAAAATTTTCGAGTTAAAATTTTTCTTAAGTGTTGGTTAAAAAAAATCTTCATTTTACTGTTCAAAGGTAAAACTTATAAAACCTCAGTTGGTGACTATTTTGGTTTTTCACTGGACTTTCGTAAATGATCTAGACTTCAAGTTCCACATGGTTTTACATGATTGCTTAAGGTTCCATGTGTTCTAACGAGTTCAAAAACCCTGTTTTAGATTGATTAGTTTCAAAAAGCAATATATAACAACTAAATTTTCAGCTAAACTCAATTACAAATTCTTATTTTGAATTTAAAACTTAATATTTTGATAAGAAGCATCAGAGAACTTCTTGCAAGATATTTGTTGCATTTTTCTATGATAAACCAGAAAAAAATTATGCTTTTGTTTTACTTGCTCCACACTAAAGTGCTTAACCCGTCTCCACAATTGAGAATCTAACCCAGAACTTACGAAGCACGACCGGAAATAACATTGTTTCGGCTTCCGGGTTGTGTCAAGAATAATAGAACGAAAAAAGCGGAACAAATTTAAGTAACCTATCGCATCTGTTTTTAATGAACAGAATGCAATTGACGGAAGGCAGTTATCAAATGCTCGCTTTTGTCTTCGCAAAAATGTGGTTTGCTTAAATCAGTGGTTTTCAATCTTTTTCATACCGCAAGCCAATTTGGCAACCCAAGGTGAATTAACTACCCTTTCGATGCACAAATTTTAATTTAATAGTTTGCAGGCTATCCAATGCTGGCGTCATCATATTTTCGAAGTTGAAAGTAAAAAAATTGTAAGAAATATAAGCGTACCAGTTGTGGTCTCTAAAAAAAGTCTTCTCTTGGAATCTTTTTCTGGTTTTCCAATTTTCGTCCCGAAAAATAGTGATCTCAAAAAAAAGTCTTCACTTTAAATTAAAATTTCTGTTTACCAAACGCTCTCGAATAACAAGAAAATAACTAAATGACCTCCTGGTTGAAAACCACTTATTAAAATGGTCAGTGACGTTAATATACTGTATTTGACACAACTTTTTGCTCGAAGTCGTAATGCTCTCAAAATAAAATTGTAGATGGAAGCAGAAAGACAAAAATGCCGATGTCAAGCGTCGAGATAAATTTTGTTCTTGAAAAATTTGTAAAAAACTTCTTTAAAAGATTTAAGGATTTTAACATTTATTTGGTTATTAAAGAATATGTTTTTTGAATCTTTTTGTTAAGGGATGACCAATTAAGCCAGTGGTTCTCAACCTTTTTTATTGTATGCCTCTCTGTGAATTTTGAATCTTTTCATTCCTCCCCTACTCGAATAAAGTACCTACTATTCGAGTTACTACTGGACGAAATAAGGAAACACACAAATTCAGAGATGCATTTATTTGAACTTTTGAATTAATGCGATACTTGACCTTGTATCACATCGGAAAGCATCCGAATACGAGGCGCAGTCTGAAAGAGTGCATATCGTAAATCATCTTCAATATCAAGTCTACGTATTTCTTTGTTTGATTTTAATTTGCAGCAAAGAAAAAAATCCGGACTCGCACAGATAGGTCGAGACAAAGGAGATAAGAATGTGAAGGGCTTTTTCCGTTGTTTTGGGCTAAGAATCTTTCACCGCAACCCAGAATTAGGGCAGAAGTTTCTCTTCATTTTATTGCCGTGCAGTAGAATCATTGGTAAGCTGCAAAAATTCGTCCTGGCATTTATCAGCAAGCTTTTCAACTGGATATTTAAAAGGATTTCTTACAAAGTCTCGGTCTTCATCAGTGGTTTCTGAAAGTACTTCTCAAACTCGTTTTGAAGAGCTGAAAGATGTTCCAGAATTCCATTTTTTATGTGATCGGGCATGCCATTTGATCTTTCATCAAGGAGTAAGTCCAACTTTTCAAACAATTTGTAATTGTGGGTTTCCACTTTGCTTTTCCAGTTTGCCAGTTTGGATTTAAAAGCTTTCAGCGCATCAACAAACATAATGATGTTAGTGTCCTTGCCTTGCATTCGAAGATTTACTTTGTTCAGTTGTTCAAATATGTCATGTAAGTAAGTAAGCGAGAGTATCCATTCTTCATCTTCTAGCCAGGAATACATTATCTTGTTTTTAAGTTGACAAAATTCTTTCAGTTCGTATTTCAGTTTAAAAAATTGTCAGGTAACATTCCCTTTGGAGAGCCAGTAGTACCAAGTGTTCAAAATCTAAGTGCATACATTTCTTAAAAAGCCGAGAATTTAATGCTCCAGCTTTGATGTAATTAACAATCTGTATCATCTCATCTAGAATCTTTTGTAATGTATTAGGCAAAGTTTTGGAAGCTAAAACTTGCCTATGCAGCATGCAGTGAACACTTTTGCTTGTTGGCGATTTTCTCTTCACTGTAGCTTGAAATCCAGAATGGCATCCCAACATTGATGGAGCACCATCTGTGCAACAACCAGCAAGGTTTTTCCATTCCAAATTCTCGGACTCAAAAAAAAGTTGAAACCTTCTCCAGAATATCTGCTGCTTTTGTAATTGTTTCTAAAGGTAAGCAGAAAAAAATTCTTCCTTGAATGTGTCATTGTAGACATATTTTGCAAACACCATTAACTGTGCACGCGAAGAGATGTCTGTTAATTTGTCAATTTGAATTGCAAATAGACCAAAAGAAACAGTTTTGAATTCCTCTACGACCTGGCATTTGATGTAATCAGAAAAATCTTTGATTCTTCTTTGAATTGTGCTATTGAAAGCAAAATTGATGCTAGCTTTCTTTCAGCATCTTTTCCCAGCATTATATCAGCCATTTTTAGAACACGTGGCTTGATTAAAGTTTCTCGAATAATGTGCGGCTTTTTCTGTTTTGAAATTACGTATAAAGCTTTAACGATCTTGCGCTCTCCTGTAAAAATTCTCCTGAAGCATCCAGCCTCATTTTCTTCAAAACTCTGCTTGTCGTTCAAAATAGATTTTGTCTTTATCTTTGCTATGCGGGTGGATATTATGCAAGTGCTGTTTCAGTTTTGCTCGCCTCATGGAATCGTTACTGAGTACTCTAAATTGTTACAAAGTCCACACTGTGGTCTTTTTTTGTTGTTAGCCACAATAGATGTAAAACCATACTGCAAATAAGACTCATCATACTTTCGCTTTTTAATACTCATCTCAATAATCATTTATGATTAGCTTGCTAAACAGTAACCTTTACAATGTGCAATATAAAGCAACAAGTTACCTGTACTAATCTAATCAATAAACGTATTTCCTTTAGTCGCTGCTTCCTTATTAACAATCTTTATTTCTACATGCAGTATGAGTAATTTCAAGTTGATTGTAAGTAAAAATGAAAATAAATAAAAAAATCAAAAAAATCTTCAGGAATAAATTTAACCGTTTTTAACGCCTACAGATTGATTAACTCTTTCACTAGGCTGCTCGTTTACTCAGTAGTTGCATAATCATGGCGTACTCTACTACAGGCCATTTAATGTGCACGCTTATTGTAAAACTGGAGGCGAACGTTTTTTGACTGGAGTGCGCTGTAAAACATCACTTTGAAGGTAGTTTGTGCGATAATAGCAATATCAAACTAACTTTATTCAATCTGAAAGTTTTAAAAACCGTTTATTTGTTCACTATCTTTCAAACTGCACACACACTGTGAGGAAACTACTTCAGCTTTCAATCTTAACAGGAGTTTGCGTTTTACTATAGATTTTTACAAAGTGCGTCTTTTTTATCTTTACGACGTGATTGATATGGCAATTTATTCAGTCTATTGCCAGTTTAAAAAGCATACTGGAAGTAGAACTTGTAAGCATTTAAGTGAGCAAAACTGTAAGCAGAAACCTAAATTAGTGTCATGTTATTTTACGCTAAATTTGTTTCATATAACACAAAGTAAAAAATGCACAAATTCCTCCCCGGTTGAGAACCGCTGAATTAAGCAGTTTTTCATTGCTTGCTCATTTTCGACAAACCTATAAAAAAGGCAACAAGTGAAGAAAAAATGGGGAATGCGAACAAAAAATTCTACGTCACGAGACTAAACTTTATGAAGAAAAGGAAGAGCTTTTTTGTAAAACTAAAATAATAAAATATTTTAATTGTTTTATATTGGCTAAAAACGATCCGAAACAAAAAACCTGGGAAAAAATTTTATTTGAAAAATATTAGCATTCTTAAATTATTATTATTTACACCAAAATAAGCCACTTAAATAACTTCAAATGTGTTGTTTAGAAAAATTTTTTTGGAAATTTTTATAGCATAAGGCGGCACTATTCTCTATTGTATTCTTCTTTACAGCAAAACTACTATACGGTCGCAAATGGGTCAAAGATAGGTCAAAGATAGGGTGAAGCTTTGACCACACAGCCTTCACTGCAGTATCTCTTTCTTCGGCGCGATGAGGAAAAACCTCGAAATTTTGAAATGACTTCTTGGTACTGAACCTGTTTTTAAGAGAAGCTTACCAATCCAGGTGTCAACATCATCATGCTGGGGTTTCTAGAATTCTCGATATTCAACTGAACGAACTATAATGGAACTATTAACGAGCTGAATATACAGTAGTTTTTATTACTTAACATATGTATTGATCAAGTTTCACGTTTTTTAGCTGAGGAAAAATATTTTAGAGCTCATTCGTCCCAGCTGACGATTCTGATCACTATCGCAGACGCACATCTTGTTATTAAACAGAAGCAGTGCTCGTCGCAGTTCGCGGAATTTTTAAGTAACCTTTCGTTGTTATGCATTTCGCGTTGTTATGGCAACAATCGTTACAGATATGAGAAGTTTTTTAACAACCTTAGTTATGGTAGTAATCGCCAAAGTTCTTTTAATGTTAGAAGCGGATGGAGTTGCAACAGTTACTCTGGTGTTAGCCTGCTAACAGGAACCGAATCAAACAGTAAATTTATCAGGGGTCACATATTGATTGGCTGCTTATTTTACAACAATAAAATAAAGACTTTTAGAAATCACAGCTTCAATAAGAACAGACCTTACTCATGAAACCGCGGTAGACAAGTTTTTCAGACGAATCAAGGAAGCTTTAATACTTTAAGACGACCTTAAAATAGTTTCTTGGTTAAATACTCTTGTGTTTACCAAAATGGCTAAATGCTGGCTGTTTACTTATCATCGATCATTTGTGACATAACCTAACCTAAATTTTGTGTTTTATACATATTCGGTTTAAAAGTAAACTAATGGTTTCATACTTGTTGAAACCTGTCTAAATTAATTTGATTTTGCTAATAGCAGTTTATTAAATATTCTGACCTCACAAATGTTAGCCAATAGACACAGCATTTCAAAATCTAAATTTATCCTTGTTATTTTACTAAAAACCTAAACATTTACTGCAAAAATTTTTAATACATTTTTCCATTCCTTGCTAGGTTACCAACGACAGTATTACTTTAATCTGAAAACAAAGTTGGCAAATTAATTCATTTACTTAATTCAAACTCAACATAAACATCACTAAAATTAGAATTATCATCAATATACGTCCGACTATATACGGTTACGTTAAAACTTCTAGAACAAGATAGACTCTGTTAGGATTATTACCAGGCAAGAGACCTGGTGCGGGCACATATTTTGCTGCCCCTTGCGGGATGCATTTTTATATAATCCCTCCTTACCAGGCCATTTTTTAGTAGTAATCTACCACCGTGGTGCCACCACGTGATTTATTTAGTTTTAATTCTTAAAATATACAAACAAAAACCATTATGTTTTTTGTTTAACCATGGTAGATTCGCGATTTAGAACTTAGAAAATATACCCCATTTACTTTTTTCAAAATTGATTTGACCCACACTTAACAGCTCGTCAAATTTATATATACAAAAAACCCCGCTGGCACCCGCCAATAGATCGATTCGGGTAGTGGCTGACGGACTAACCCGTACACCTAGGCTGCAGGTTTTACTATCAGGATCATCACCATAACGACAGTCAAAAAATTTCTTTATGTTATACCAGCGCTTCTCAGCTAGTGGGCCGCGAAGCTCTTGAGCAAATTTAGTTGATTACGTGCACAGAGCAGCAAGTTTAATTCGATAAATTTTCATCAGTTAAAATTAACACAATGAGTGGAAGCTATGTTTTTCCAAAAGCGAATAATTTTGCAATGCATATTTTCATTATTACGTCATTATCGTTGGCAATAAATTATATTTTGACCAATTCCTGCAAACTTGAGCAGGTTCCGTCCCTAAAATATTGAACCAACAGTAACTTATTTAAAATTTTGAAATATCGTCAATTAACAAGAAGGTTTTATTTAAATGTACAACCAGAGTAGTATGGAGTAGGAGTCGGAGCCACTGGAGTCACATGCTGTAAGAGGAGTTGGCCGTTTCTTTAAGTTTGTTGAAATTGCTGTTGATGCGAAATCAAGATTCGAGGATCTTTAAAAAAATTCGTGCAAAATTATTTCGTCCCCTCGCCCAATTGTTTTGGTCTGGTACGGCTATGCGTTCAACACAGTAAATAATATATCGCGGCAAAGTGAAGACCTTTTTTGGCTGTAACTATATTTTTTTTAAAAATTTTGTTTAAAATGTTAATTTTAGGGTAAAAATAGTTTCAAATTAGAATAAAATAAAAAAATTTTCATTTGTAAACTTAATTTGTGCTTTTGTAATCATACCTTGTATTTTACCTATATTTTATGAATTTATTATTGTTTAGATGTATAAAAATACAACTCTATAAGTGTATTGATGAAGTAAAATATTTCACATTCCAACACAACCGATATTGCACAGCCACAATACAAAAACAATATTACGGCCATTGAAGTAAGTATCCTGAGATTAACCGATGTAAACCCCAAAAAAAATTTACTGAACTTGAGGGTTAATTAAAACCCAAGCGTCGAGTGGAACTTGAATCTAATTTACTTCAAAAAATTTGCTTTTATTTTGTGTAAAAAAAAAAAATTTGTTATTCAAGTTTGGTCCTATATTCCTCAATTAAATTTTATTAACTAATAAAAATTTATGAAGTTAATCGAAAAAACGGGCTCTTGGGTACGGGTACAGTATAATTGCCACTTTCAATCAAAATAATCGAATGATAAAGATTTTTTTAAGTTTTAAATTGTAAACTCAGCAGTTTTTTTATCTCTATATCTCTATATTTATCCTCCTGACTCGCAGGAAAGCGATGGAGGCGATATACATAGGGTAAGCAATTATATAGCTTACGGAGATGCCAAGATATAGCTGTCCGCTAGTAATTTAGTAGAGATTTTACTGTAATTTAGAACTGCTTGTCAAGACCACCAAGCAAGGGAAAGTGCCGCAAACTGTCTTTCCCAAGGACATAACAGAATGGCGCAAGTGGGTTTTGAACCGACACCATGTTCATCATCAGCCCGGTGCTTTAACCACTTGACCACGCTGCCGAGCAATGTTTCCTCTTAGAAAACTGCACACTGCGCAAATATTTTTTTCAGCAAGCGTGAATAATTTGAAGTTACGCCAGGAAATTTTCATCAATTGCTGGAAAAATTTGCTTTATAAATAAAAGCAAAGATCTTTTTTTTTGGATTTTTATTTTTTTATTTTTTTATTTTTTGGTCTTTACTTTAGTTCCAGCGTGATTTTTCGAATAAAACTTTATAGGAACTTAATTCTGTCTTTCGAATTTAATTGAAGACCAAACAAAGTCTTTGTTTTGATTGCAGCGTGATATTTTCTAACTAAGCTCCAAGACCTCCAAATTCCGCAAAACAAATTTAATGAAAAACCCAAAAAAAGTCTTCGCTTTGGTTTATGAAGCAGATTTATCTTGTTATGGAAATCACAGTATAACAACTTCAGACTAAAGGCAAGCTGGCCACGGCAATTTTAAGCTATGTAAAGGCGAAATACCTTTGGCATGTTTTTAGTGCGCAAGACCGAGGTTTTACTGCGCAAGTAATTTTTAAACACTACGCACCTGAGTGGGAACAGTGAAACTCAGGTTTGACATATCAATCAATTTTTCGATATTTCTTTTTTTTTATAAAATCAGAATTTTAATCACCAAAATTTTTTCAAAATTTGATCATCATTATGATGTGTTTTATAAATTCACTCATAACAAAAAAGATAAATTCTTTTATCATAGTAAAGTTGTTTCAACGATGAAGCAATCGCCCTTGTTATACTGAAAAATTAATCAATTCAATTTAGTTTTAACTTTTAAATTTGCCTTTAGGCTAATTCATTGCAGTAAGCGTTTGTATAGATATGTATAGATCAGTGTTCTTCAAACTGGGGGTCGCGAAGAGGCTCAATGGGGGTCGCGAGAGATTTTAAATTTTGGATTTTTAGAGATTACGATGATTTTGGAAGAAAAGTAGCGAAATACAAGATTAATTCGATGCGAAGACCTTTTTTTTTAGAGAACACCTTGATTTTGGGGCGAAAATAGCGGAATCAGAGATCGATTCTAGATGAAGACCTTTTTTTTTTTGGAGAACACCTTGATTTTGGGGCGAAAATAGCGGAATCAGAGATCGATTCTAGATGAAGACCTTTTTTTAGGGGTCGCGAAAAAATTTGACCGTGGAAAATGGGTCGCGATGAAAAAAGTTTGAAGAACACTGGTATAGATAACAAAATGTATAGATAATAAAAGATCTTTATATAGAAGGTTACCATCCAAACTGACTAAAAAATAAGCACAACTAATTACCCTAATAAGAGCAATTTTAAAACTTCTTGTAACCTGTAGCAGACAAGTGAAGATCAAACAATGGATCGTCACTTGAACTTTAACCAAAAGAACAACTCTTTTCCTGTGAAAACTTGCAATTAACATGTTGTTTAAAAATGCTATTGGAGAATAAAATAAAATTAATGAAAACTAAGCCCTTAACTTCAAAATTACCACGTTTTCTACAAATACGCACATTAAAATTCTCTAAAACAATGTTCAGAAATTTTAAAATAATCATATTCAGGGTGGGCCGTAAGTCGCGCACCAAAGAATTTGAAACAAATTAAAGGCAAATTAAAACTGAAAATAAACTTTTATTGGAACCAACCAAATCTGAAAGTTATAATAACTGACACGTTCAAGGAAAAAAAAGGATGTTTTATTCCGCTTTTTTTAGATTGTTTCTACTACACTACACGAAAGTGTTTGGTACGCGACTTACGGCTTACCCTGTATTTTAAAATAAGCATAAATTGGTAAATCTGGTTATACTGTATACCTTAAATGGGTCTAGGGCAACTGGGCGCAGCTAACTGACCGCAACCCAACAAGCCGCTGTTCACTGGTTTGGAACCTAACTGGTTGGGAACCAACTGGCCAGAAGGCAACCTAATTGGCCATTGAGGCCAGTCGCCGCGATTGTTGTGTTGCGGTTTGTTGGGTTGCGGCCAGTCGGCTGCGGACAGTTGTCGCATTTTTACCTTAAATATACGAGTACTTCTCAGAAAACTCTTTTTGGAAAACTTCCTTAATCTGACTTTTTAACCTTCTTCAAACTGATATTCTATGAACTAGGACTACAAAAATCGAAATTCTCTTGTTGTTTGGAAGTGAAGTTTAGGGAAAATGATTCGGAGAGGAGTTCAAGGAAAAAGTTTAAGGTCGAAATTTTGGATTTTTTCGTATGTAATAACATTAGATTGTCGAAAAGTTTTTAAAAATTGAAAGCAAAAGCATTATTTTTGAAGCAAACAGTTTCTTTGCATTTCTTTCTATTCAATAAAGAAAACCTGCCGTACCAAAATAGGATCCACAAATAGTGGCACTAAATCTCAATTAAAGAAAAAACTTCATACTTGTAAACCGATGGAAAACTTTTTAAACGTAATCTCATAAAAATAAACTTATGCTTTGTCAAATAATAAGGGAAACATAAAACCAAAAATTTTGTCTTAAACTGCTTATTCTCAGACCTTGGAATTCACTAAATGTCAGTGTCTTTAGAGAGGTTGTTGGTTGAGAGATTTACAATATGCTTCATGTTGTTAGAGGTTACAGCTTTGCCAAATCGTGTGCAATGAAGATGTGTAATTGAACGTTGTTGCTTTCCTTTTGTTTTTTTCGATGCGCTTGTCCAAATCAGCCAAGTAATTGCAAAATCTAATGATGTCAAACAATGAAAGAAAAGAACGCGCTTTCTTCCAATGCTGTTGGTAAGCTGATCGAAGTTTCTTCAGCTGTTTGTTGTTATTCTCGATATCATTGTTCAGAAAAATTGTCAAGACTGCCATTGAAAAGTGTGACACGAAAAGCTTCTGGCATGGCTTTACTGAAAGCCATTTTAAAATTCTGTACCGCACATAAAATATTTTTTAATTCAAACTTCCCTAAAATGTTGGAATTGTTTAAGAATTGTGGACACTTTTCTAAAGCTATGGCTTGAAATCTCTTATAATTTCCAATACTTAATGTCAGCAGTTGAGTGTAACCAGAATAAGAATAGAAAACTTTCAATTTTAATCTACTATTAAATGCAGACAAGAAAAGGCTTTTGAAATGATAACTCTGCAATAATAATTACGATTACTGAAAGCTATTTTTAATGTGGTATTTTTAAAAATTCTTAGGAGTTATCGCTCCATATTTGCTGGATCCTCCCTGGTTACTAAGTGTAACTTATAACCAGGGTTGTGGAGTTGGAGAAATTTTTTTCGACTCTGATTTTATCCTAAAACGTTCGACTCTAGCAATTCCTATTTCACAAACTTGTAGACCTAATTGTCGAATGGTTAAAGCGCCGTGAGTGTGATTGACAAGGTCTCGGTTCAAAACCTACTCACGCATTTCGTTGTGCTTTTGGGAAAGACCTACGACACTTTTTCCTGCTTGGCGGTCTTGGCATGCAGTTCTAAGTTTCAATCAGGGCGATAATTACCACCCCGGTGCAGCCGGTGCATTGCACCTGGGCCCCAGAACGAGAGGGCCCCGCATTGCTACATTTTATTGTAAAATATTTACGTTAAAAACTAAGTAAATTTCTTATTATTTCGTTTAGAATCTACACATTGTGTTCCGCTTAGTGTTTGTGTCTGGCTCGGGTCCTTTTGTTCTAATAAAACTTATATGTTGAATCAGAATCAAACATCATTTTCATCATTTCCAATTATTATTACTTTGTGACGAAATGGTTACAATCACAAGATTTCAAATTTTTCAATTGTTGCAATATGTACGCTTTCAATTCAAATTTGACAGCAGCGTAGCTGAAACTACAAGCCCGCAAAAGCACAAGTCAGAAAGCACCAAAATTACAGTAATAGTGAGGACTGAGATATAGCTGGTAGAGTGGGAGAACAGCAAAAAGTAAAGCACTAGCCTCAAACCTTTGCAAGATATTTTTGTGTATTTGAATCGTTGAAAGCCGGCAGTAGGCTAATATACGTATTTCAGCCATTCTACCGAGATGTCAGCGCGCCTGACTACAAATCTATGTTGGTGCTGAAGATCTGGTTCGATTCTCACTTCGTATAACGGTAAACGGCACTGAAGTTGCCGATTGCCGCAAAGTGAAGTGTCGATCAACGCGCTTCCGGCTTCGAGAAATAAAAGGACAATAATTAACCAAGGAAATAATTTAATTATTGAAAACAAGTTATAACTGAAACGTTGAAACGTGGAAATAGAAAGCGAAAACGAAAGCGGAAACGAAAGCGGAAACGGTAATCTGTAAATAAATAAAAACAAACTAAAAATTAAACACAAAGGAAACGCATAGATGTCTTATTGAGCAGTTCACTTGGCGGTGGTGCCTCACGGGAAAAACGGGAAATATCTTAAACTGCACGCTAAGTCTACTCAGACTTCAACCAGCCGCTCACAAACATTGCAGCTGGTCGCCTCACAAATTGAGAAGTGTGTACAAACGCAAAAAAGCCAGATCTAAAATGAACGCGCTGCAGACACAAACTATGCTCCAAGGTGAGATTAATTAAAAATAAAGCGTAAAACAAAAAAGGCGCTGGCAGCGAGTGCTCGCGCAAATTATGATTAGAAACTCAAGAGAAATAAAATAAAACACGTGCGTTGGTAATTTTCTACACTTCGGTTGCGAGTATAATGAAGATGCCGATTAATTTTTGAGGTTAGATGCTTTTAGAATTTATAAACTTTACTAACTGTTGTCTAAATTTTATTAAAAGTTTTATTATCAAACTCTAGTTTAGAGGTTTACAAACATTTCAGAGTTTTCAGATGCGTGGCCCCCTTACAGAGATTTTTAAACAACCGGCGCCCCCTGCTTAGAATGTTTTACCAAAATTCAAGTGAAGACCAAAAAAGGTCATCACTTTGAAAATATTGCTGATTTTGTGATTTTAGTCCCAAAATTCAAGTAAAAACCAAAAAAAGAGAAGGTCATCATTTTAAAACCCATCTCTGATTTTTTCAATTTTTTCCCAAAATTCAAGTGAAGACCAAAAAGAAAAAGCCATCACTTTAAAACTGTCTCTAATTTTATCAAGTTTGTTTCAAAAGTAAATTGAAGTCCAAATAGGGATTCCCTTTGAGAACTCCTGCTGTAGTTGACTACTATTTAGTATGAGAAAAACTCATCAAAGCGGAGAAAAAAAGACATTAGCTAAAACGAGAAAAGCAGCTGAGGCAGCCAGAAACTGTTTGCGATTGAGTTCGTGGCTACCTCAACTAGAAATATCCGAGCATGAGCATGGTTCAACAGCAGCCGGGAAAATAGCTTCGGTGAGCTGTGTTAGTGACGATGACAATTATACTACGCAAACGGTCATAGGACAGAAAATATTTTTATAAATTTTGTTCAAGAACGTGGTAGTAATGCCCCTGACGCTTTACGGAGTCCTGATAATCATTCATCTGCAATCGGATTGCACAAATTAATAGCGGATTTCATTCAACAGAAAGAGCTTGACATAAAAAACTGTTGCGGACAAGGATACGCTGCAGTGATGAGCGGGAAGTACTGCGGCTTGCGAAAGAAGGTCCATATGTGGCTCTACATACTTACTACGTGCATTGTGCTTCGCACAATTTAATATTGGTGTTAAAAGTTACCATGGAAGCCGTGACTGAGACCGGTCAATTTTACGACACCATTGAGTCAGTATATAATTTTTTTGAACATAAGATTGTGCGGTTGCAAAAGCTTCAGAATGTCCATGATCGTTCTTTCTCAAATATTACACTAAAAGCGTTAAATTCAATACGGTGCTCTGGTCGGTATGATGCTGTCTATGTTTGAAAATTTTATGACGTTATGAAATGCTTGATTCACATAATAATTACCAGTACAAAGCCAAATGAAGGAGATAAAGCTATGACAATAAAGAAGCCGATGAAAAACTTTGACTAGTTGTCTAGTGCAAGATTGTGCAGATCGTCAATATTCCTTCGAAAGCTGTGCGGTTTAAACCACTTAATTTGTGCCCATAAACTTTTGCAAATTGCTGTTCAAGACATCCCTTAACTTGAAAGAAATTTTAACGCAGTAAGTTGGTTGTATTATTAATTGCAAAAGTTGCCCACAGCTTCGTATTTCATGCCTCAAATTTCTTTAGTAAAAATTTTTGTAATTTTCCTAATCAGCAAATGACTCGATTGAAAAGTTTTTCTATAACGCCCAATTGTCGAAAAAAGAGAAACAAACACAATAATACCGGTGCTGAAAAAAAGTAGGCCAATTGAATTGTGCCCGAAAGACAGGGGTTCCATAATGAATGTTTGCACTGCGGACCTAATTGACGAAGTTACGGCCTTGATTTCAGTCATATCTCTTCTTCTTCTTCTTCTTCTTATTCTTATTCTTTTGGCCTTTCCCTTCAATCAGGGGTAGCCACAGCCTATCATCATTCTCCAAACCGTCCTGTTTTCAACGTCCGTCTCCTTTGCAACTTCCCCATATCTTCTTTCACTACATCTAAAAATCTTCTCTTTTGTCTCCCTCTTTTCCTCTTTCCCAGTAACCCCATTTTCATCATCTTTCTTCCTACATACTCTTGGTCTCTTTTCAGTCATACGAGTATCTCTGCAAAATCAAAAAACAAAATAAAAATTTCTATCTGACAGCAATATCTTGGCCTCTCTGGAAGCAGGTCGGGGTAATTACTTGGCCTACGTATAGCGCCTCCTTTGCTTTCCTGCCAGTCAGGAAGATAAATATAAAGATAAAACGTGAAAATGTAAAATAATTTAGTGTTAATCGAAGTCTTCAAAAGCAATAAAGGTCCGACTCCAAACTCCACCGAATCTGAAAAAACTGGCTAAAAAATCTAAAAAACTAATCTAAAAAGCGAATCTAAAAAACTCCAAACTCCAACGAAATTTAGAAGTCTAAAAAACTGCCTTCTACCCACGACTCCGACTTTATCAAATCTGAAGAAAGTATTCCGATTCCGCTCTAAAAAAAGCGACTATGGCGACTTTGACTCGACAACCCTGCTTATAACTATACTGTTAAGTTGAAGTTGCCTCAGCCGCATATTTTAGAACTCCTTTTTTTTAGTGTGCTAATGTTGGAGTCATAGGCTATTATCAGATCTCGTGGACTTGGTATCGGAAAACTTTAAATTAAACTTTTTAAACCCATAGACTCCTTTTGCTCTATGATATATTTGGTGGACCCCAATACAAAAAATGTGTGATTTTTTTGCAGAAACCAAAGTGAAGAACTTTTTTGTCTTTCTTTGAATTGGAGAACCGATTTCTAGATGCGAGCGTATTAAATTAAAATATATTCCGTTGAAACCTAAATTAAGACTAAGAAAAAAAAAGTCATCACTTCAACCCAATTGGAATTTTGGGTTGGAACTGTTTCGGAATTTTGGGGTGGAAGAAATAAATGTGATGACCTTTTTTTGATCTTTACTTAGATTTCAACAGAATAAGTTTGAATTCAATAGGCAGACAAATAAAAATTGTTTTTTAGTTCCGGTGAAGATAAAAAAAAGAGAGCAATTACTTCAATTTGTAAAGCAGTTTAGCCCAAAAATTCTGGTTAAATTAAATGCCTTTTTTGATTGTTTGTACTAAACAAAAAAATTTATTTTTCTATTTTTTGATCAAATTGGAGGTTCGAATTCTAGTTCTCAGGAGGTGCAATAAAAATCTTTCGTTCACTGCGTGCTCCGCAGACCACCAAAATTATATCATGGCGCCCAATTTAATACTTTCTATGGACCTTCAAAATTGGCATCCATATGAATCTCGGTTAAGAATCCTTGCATTAAATGTTGTTATGGCCTACTTGTTGACGATTTCTAAACTAAACCGATTTATAGTTATTTCATGTTTGTTTATCTTCATTCATCTCTACTTATCCTTTTGGCTCGCAGAAAAACGTTCGAAGCGCTATATTTAGAGTTACCGTGTCCATTATATCCATCACATTCGCCATCAATAGAGCGATTTTATCCACTCGGGCATGCTGCTGACTTAAAGAATTCTTGTCAAACTTCACGCTTATCAAGAAATTGCAGGTGTTTGATACACAAACGTATTTATATAGCCAAAAATAAACATCAGACAGAGCCCGCACATAGGGTTCAGGCAAAATCTGAATATACCTCAGGGTGGGACTTTTTGGAGGGTGGCAAATAATGTAATTGCATAATACTTTAAAATCGGAAACAAAACATTTAAAAGCCTACCGCAAAATAAAAAAAATTTGCAAAATTTTGCAAACATCAAAAGCCCTATTGAAATACTCAAAGAAACTCCTGCGGCTGCTTTACAGCGTAGATTTTAAGAATTAAAATATCTTGAAACGTGGATTGCAAAATGAAGGGTGGCAATTGTTGAATGACTTAAAAAGACATTACAACTTAAATTTTTAACGAGATTTTTTAATCTTAAATTTTAATTTTAAAAAATCTTTTTTGAGTTAAGCAGATATGCAGCAGTTTGTTGAGTTTAATAATTAATTGAAATAGACTCAATAAACTCAATGCCGCCTTAGGTTTAACATTTCTTTAGTTGTTCTTTAAGTCAAAAAAATAGTTTACATATTATGATAATGTCGTGTTTTTACCGAAAGCAATACTGTATTAACTGATTTATTCAAGATTTGACTGTTTATTTGTTTCTGCATACCACGATTAAATACAATTTTAAACAAGTATGTTACGAGTTTCAGGCTTCTATGCAAAAATACAATTGGAGCTAACAAAACATTGTTAATTATCGCTGCAGCCCGAACGGTAAGGGTTTGGTCGATTCATGTAGTTATAATACGGTTGACGATTGTAAATGCCTTGCTGGTAACTACTGCGACGTCGACGACGACTATACGAAGAGTAACTACGACGACGGCGACTATACGTATAACGTTTTAGTTTGCCATATCTTCTTCTTCGCCTCTTCCACCTAATTTTGGAAATAAGACTTGTTCCCATGCCAATCAAGGAACCCAAAAAGTCATCTGCCATGATTGGAATGTTTCTATCAAAATCTTCTTTCACAGCTAAAAAACAATTAGAAGTTAAATCTATTTTGAAAAATTTTTTTTTTAAATTTAACTTGCTGATAAGAAATACGCAAGTTAAAACTTTTAATTTGGCTTTTTTTCAACAACTGTAATATTTCAGTATTTTTTACAAAGTACAATGCGGAAATCAAAAATTTTATTACAATAACCAGAATTAAATATTTGAAGAAGGGTAAAGACTATTCAGTTCAAAAAACTTTTTTTGGATTTTATTAATCTGCTAAATATTTATAGTCTTTCAAACTATTTTATCGTTTTATCAATTTCTGAAAAATAGTTTTCGGAACGCTAGTAAATTTACTGACTGTTATAATTTACCAATATTTGCATCATTTTCGAAACTTTGGTCGCGACCGCTTAAACTTGAAACAACATCAGCAATTTCTTTTCTTCTTTGATAATCAGGTTCTAGAAAGAATAATTACAATTGATAACTATTCAGATGGTCCATAAAAGAATTAACTTTATACTACCGAAACTCCAAAGTGTACAAAATTTTACGCTTTATCATTGTTTTTTTCTTATTAATCACCAATTTTGAAGAATTTTAAAACAAGTTTTTTTAAACTTGATTTTAAAATTCTTCAAATACTCCAGTTTTTACATCGAAAAAGCAAATCATTCAGTTTTTCAAAATCGAATAACTATCAAAAACTGGTCAAAAATGTTTAATTTTAAGGACAAGCTGGAAATTTTCAATCACTAAGTAGTTTATATTCTAAATTCTCTAAAAAAATGTTTGAAGTCCTGCTTATGTGGCTTTTTTTTTTGAAAATGTGGAAAAAGCGCAATCAACCATCTCAAAGACGATAAACCGAGAACAAAGCAGCAGTTCTCACACTTGTAGTAGGCCTATGTGTGTTTTTTTCATTAGCAGTTTATCATCGATCACTATTCAACGCTTCAACGCAAAAAAGTTTGTTTCAGTCAAACACCAGTCTGCTTATCTCTAAGCATTTATAACATGTTAGCTGTTCCGTAAACGGTTTTGGCCTTTACAGTTGATATTTGTGTTTATTTAATATTTGAGCAGTTATTACTGCGACCCACTTTTGTAAGGAACCAGCTTATTTATTAATTGAAATATTTGTTTCTGGTTAAATTGCAAATATTAGTAAATGATTACTTTTAAAATTTTGATGACGGCAGCACCATTAAGGGTCATAAAAGTTGTAAGCAATGTGAAAAAGATTGCAAACCACTGCGATGGAGGACCACAGCGATATCGACCAATATTTCTGCTCGATGTCTCACACGAGCTTAAGAAAAGGTGTGGCTGAAGAAACTCTCTTGCCGACCCCAGTCTTTTTCTTTACCTACAATATGCGTTTTCGATCCCCCAAAGTTTGCTTCCACTGACAGTTTGGCACTGCATTATTATTTTAAGGACTTTATGTTAATAGGTTTGCTTTGGAATGGGCTTGCCCAGAAAAGATTGGGTTTGAATCAATCGTTTGCGGATTGGTGTTGGGCTGTTCCATTTGTTAATCGGGCCTCACTTCGTCATAGAACCACCGGTACCATAGACCACGTTGTTTATCAAGGTGGCCAACATAAATCGTGCCCAATATAAAAGACGAAATTTCAAGGTTTGAGATTTGAAACCTGATTCGGGCTTAGCATCACTGCTAGAAGCATTATTCAGTGCATTAAAACGTGTTGATATAGTAAAGGATAGACCCTTGGCTCCAGTTCTATCTATGTCCGATTTTGAATGGATGTTTTTTCAAACAATGAAGAAGATGAAGAAAACGAAAAACAATACGTTTCGTAACATGAAAATTATGAAAGTTGTCAAATTGAAGAGCAAAGTACGTAGGACTATTAAATATACTGAAAGTAGCTAAATAACACTTGGCATGGAGTTTCATAGGGTAGGAGGTTCTTTGAACTAGCTCAAACTAAAGAAAAACCAAAATGGAATCGTATTTAACAAGATTTTTTTACAATGTTTTTTTCGATATCTAAAAGTGTCAAGAAAACAATTCCATACCGATATCTTTGTCGTTATCGCTGTCTTGATTGTTTGCTGCTGTTTCAACGATTGTTTTTAGAAGTTCTCGCTTAGCTGAACAAAAAGTTATAGACAATTAAAAAACATAACTAATTTAAGCGTTCCAAACATGCAATTTTTGAACAAAAGATATTGTTAATAAAGAATAAAAAATAATTTTTGAATAAAAGATAATGTGTTG
The DNA here is from genome assembly GCA_963680785.1 of Diplosoma virens. Classification (NCBI taxonomy): domain Eukaryota; kingdom Metazoa; phylum Chordata; class Ascidiacea; order Aplousobranchia; family Didemnidae; genus Diplosoma; species Diplosoma virens. Next base: position 15,151,176 of record OY796897.1, read on the forward strand.
TGTGACACACAGCTCATCTTTGCAAGTTTCAAGCAATGTAACAATCAATTTTTAAGAAAAAAGATTTTCTACGTTTGACTAATTCAAAGTATTTTTCTGTTGCTTAAAATTTTATTTCTATTGCTTAGAATTGCTCAGAACAAAAAATATTTTGCCACCTATATATATTTTCATAAAAACTGAAAGATATAAAGATACAGATCAGGGGTGCACAACCGTTTTGTTAGTGTGGCTGCATTACAGAGAGAATTTTTACTAACGGCTATACCAATGAGTTCGGGACATTACATGAAATTATATATTGTAAAGTTACGAAAATGCCCGGTGACGACCTTACAAAAGGGGTGCCTGGTGGAAGAAAAATAAGGGGCCACTTTTTAGTGTGACAACTTTCTCTTGTCGCAAAGTTATTGGGATCTTTAAAACAAAAAGTTCATCACTCTCCATCGAGAACATTATTCCTGCTTTCGTCGTAAAGTTAAAGTACAGGCAGAGGGGCCACCGTCGTGGAGCTACTATGAGGAAATAGAGCAATATTTTTCTTAGGGGGAGGCACTTTTTGACGTTTTTTAAGGGGGCGGTGCGGCCGCTCCGTTTGCTATGTACTAAAGCCATTAAGGCGCGTTTACAGCCGTTTACAGTACTTTTTTCTTTTAGCGCGATCTTGGTTTGTTTTATTGACGCTCAAATCCATTCATTTTTTCATGAAAATATGAGTGAATTTGAGCGTCAATAAAACAAACCAAGATCGCGCTGAAAGAAAAAAGTACTGTAAACGGCTGTAAACGCGCGTTTACTGAAGATGCCGTTTACTCGTAAAAAAAAATGTAATGGAACGATACATCATCATTTTTTAACAAACGTGCTCCAGCAAAATCTGCAAAACATTGTATTAACGATAATTTCTTAGTTATTGCATATTCATAGATAAACGTAGCACCCAATCCTAGCATAACGACTTAGCTATCCATGACTAGTACGAAACTGAACTAAAGTAACATGGTTACAACTTATAATATAATATCATTTCCTGTAAAAACGGGAGAAATATAATTATGTTAAATTTGTGATGAGTCATGTGCGTGATGTGCACGGCCGCATGAAATTCTTGTGCAAGACCTCAGGGTGTAAACCTTTTATATAAATTCAAGTTTTCTGATTGGTCAAAAAATAAACATCAATTTGTGAACAATTTTCAAAAACATGGGACAAAACAGTATATAGACAAAAATTAAAACGTGATCTGTAGGCTATTGCTTTATTATTTAAAGTTTTTACATTACTCATCCAATCCAGATAACTACGTAGTAGTACTAAAGCTTGCCTTCATTTTCATTTTCGCTTTGACTCGAATCATCATTGTCATATGCATCTTTCAGAGTTGTTCGAGAAGATTCTTTAGCTAAACACAATGTGATTTAATTTTTTTTAACCAAATATACAGTAGCCTGTACTGCTTGTATATGCTTTGGCTCCCTGATTGTATTTGGTTCTAATCGTGTTGCTCGATAGCACTTTCTGGTTCAAAATTAAATCAGTTTGTTTCTGTTCTATTGCAAAAAAATCATTTTCTCTTTTAAGATATTAGCTTTTACGAAGTGCAACATTTGAAACCGTTCGAACGGTATTTGTGAGTGTGTGGTCGCAGTGGGTTACGAGCGACCACGCAGCCGACTCTTGCTCCGAATCAAAGCATTTAAAATATAAAAAAAACGCTAGACGAGAAATACAAAGCATTCATTATAGAAAAGTAATTCTCAAACTGCAGTATGAGTACCTCTTCTTCTTCAGCTAAACACAATGTGATTTAATTTCTTTTAACCAAATATTTAGTGGCCAGTACTGTTTGTATATGCTTTGGCTCCCTGATTGTGTTTGGTTCTAATCGTGTTGCTCAATAGCACTTTCTGGTTCAAAATTAAATCAGTTTGTTTCTGTTCTATTGCAAAAAAAAATTTTTCTATTTTTAGATGTTAGCCTTTACAATAGGGGTCGGGAATGTTTTTGCACTCGTGCATCGTATCCAAAAATTAAAAAATTGATACGGGCCGCATTAAACCTAGTTTGGCCCAAATTTTATTGACGTTTGCCCAAATCATGGTTTTATAGCACTTCACAGATGTGAGAAAAAATTTTATGTTAAATTTATGGTGAAGACCAAAAAAAAGTTTATCAACTACAGTCATTTGCAAAAGTATCGGACCACCTCAAAAATATGTCTATTTGGCAACTTAAGCTAATTATTGCATCATCCGCAATGACAAAGCACATGTACACATTTTAAAATTGTCAGTTCTTTTCTAAAGTTCAGTGCAGTACGTTTATTTTGCATTCACTCACAGTTTATCTATTTATTATAGTGTTTTCCCATATTTTTATTTTGCAAAAAATGACCAAAAATTCATATCACAATGAAGTAGAACGTACTCAAATTGTTGCTCTTCACAAAAATGGACTATCACAGCACCAAATATTTAAACAGCTAAGCATAAGCAAGTCATCTATTCAAAGAGCGATAACTAAATTTAAAAATGAAGGGATTTATGGCAATTGAAAGAAAGTGGTAGATTCAGAAAAACAACCTCTCGAGATGATATCTTTATGAAGCACACTGTAGCTCGGTCCCCAACAAGCTCTTGTAAGAAAATCAGATCCCATTTGCTTCTTAAAGGTACTAATGTTAGTATTAGTACAATTTTATGTCGACTCAACAAGAAATTTGGACTGAAATCTTATAAACCTGCAAAGAAACCACAGCTCATTTCCCAAATAAAAAAGAAGAGATTGGAGTTTGCCAAGAAACATATCGATTGCAGTGTTAAAGACTGGAAGAAAGTGCTTTTATCAGATAAATCCACCTTTCAACAATTCACAGTAAGAAAAAATCATGTCTGCTGACCTGTGGGAGAAAGATTTTATGAAAAATACATCATCTCCACTATGAAACATCTCCCACCACAAATAATATAGGGTGCAATGAGTGCTAATGGTACAGCTGGTATTTATTTCTTGAAGCCTGGTACCACCATGAATGGTGCTAAACATGCTGAATTGTTAAAGGAAAAGCTACCAACACATATGGCAATCCATCAATCACTCATTTTTATGCATGATGGTGCACCTTTTTATCAGTCGAAAATTGTCAAGCAGTTTTTGACAGAAAATCACATCAAGATTTTAGATTGACCTGGGAATAGCCCTAATTTAAGCCTAATTGAAAATTTATGGTTAAAAATGAAGGATTTAGTGTCACAAAAGCATCCAGGATCTTCCTCAGAGTTAGTTAAAGTCATTAAAGAAGTGTGGGTAGAAGAAATTTCAGGAGAATATTGTGAATCTCTCATATACAGTATGCCTCAGCAATTGCAAGCTGTCATTGATGCTTGTGGAGGACACACAAAGTACTAAAAATGTATATATTTATATAATAAATATAATAAGAAACATGTTTCCTTCCTTCTCTTACAATATAATAGCAATTTACTTTAGTTCACTTTACCAAAATAATTTTTTTGTAGGAAAAGCTATTCATTTTAGGGTGGTCCGATACTTTTACAAATGACTGTAGAATTTTTCTCCGATTTCTCAATTTTTGTCCCAAAAACATAGTAAAAAATTTCAACCGGACAGCAATATCTTGGCATCTCCGGAAGTAGGTCGGGGTAATTGCTTACCCTATGTATGAGCGCCTCCGTCGCTTTCTTGCGAGTCAGAAAGATTAATACAGAGATAAAATAAGATTAAGAACAAGAGGTCGTCTTAAGACAGTAAATAGTCTAATATTTTTACTTTTTTATTCTTAAGGTATCTAATGCTATGCAAAAATTAAAGTATTTTTTTCTAGTTGTTACTCTATAGCATAATGTTGATAAAAACACTTATGCGCTTTCTAGTATCTGCTAACCAAGACGTGAAAATAGGAAGTGTCAAGGGCTGCACTCCAGAATTTTTACCACCCTTTAATCATTCTTACCGGATCCTTTAATAGCTTCTATATTCATGGTCTTGACTTGGACTTTAAATAATTTGTCTGGAGCCACCCCTGCTCAGCCTTCTCTCATAAAAATTATAGTGTTACGCTTTATACGTTTGTTAGGAAAATCAATATTATGTTAAGTAACAAGAAAGTGGTTACTCTCCTAACTTTGGTCTCTTAGCATTAAGATGCTAAATTATTGACTTACATAAAAAGCATTATATTTTATCTACCTTTGGTTAAAAGAGTGTTGAAGAACTTTGATTACCAGGAGTAAAAAACAAGATAAATAAAAGTTTAATTTTTTTTTCACTAATTCAATAATTCAAAACAATTTTGAAAAAAATTTTTTTATGGAATATTAGGCATAATCAAGTTTGCTACTAATTAAACCACTCATTAAATCAATTTGCAAAAAAGAATTGATTCGATTTTGATATCGATTTGAGCCATGTGAGATATGTGCAGATATTATTTTAGTTTTCATCAATAAAACAGTAAAATTGAAAACGAAAGTCGATAGAATGATCTCCCTCTCTGAATAAAAACTGTTTTTTAAATACCAGAACTGCAAGAAGATTTGCTAAAGACGGTGTATTTTTAACATATTTATCGCCTATGATTTCCTGGTTTTTTGTTTGAAAACGGATTACGAGCAACACTCTCAGATCAAAATGTAGATTACAAATTGTTCATTAGAGAATAAAATTGATAAAAAATTGACCAAAGAGGGTATTACGATTATATATTTGATGCAGCTAATGGGATACTTGCGACCTAGTTGCATGGTATTCATACGTTAATTGTTACAAGTAGTCATACCAAACATAACACTTAAAAAGCTAAAAATTATGAAAGTTGTGAAGGTTGTTAAATTGTTGAATTACGTAGGACTATGAAATATACTAAAAGCGGCCTAATAGCACTTGGCTCACAGAGGGGTGGGAGGCTTTTTAAACAAGCTCAAACAGAAGAAAATAAAAAATAAATGTATTTTAAAAAATTTTTTTGCGTTTTGTTTCAATATCTAAAAATATCAGCAAAATATTTCTATACCAATATTTTCGTCGTTATCGCTTTCTTGATTGTTTGCTGCTGTTTCTACGATTGCTTTTAGAAGTTCTTTCTTAGCTGAACAAAAAGTTATAAACAATTAAAAGACATAACTGATTCAAAGGTTCCAAACATGTAATCTTTGAAAAAAAGTTTTGTTGAAATATCAAGAAAAAAAAGAAGAAAAACAAAAGATAATGTTGGGCTATTTCTTTATTATCTAAAATTTTTACATTACTCAACCAATCCAGATAACTAGTAGTACTAAAACTTGCCTTTGTTTTCATTTTCACTCAAGTCATCGTTGTCAAATGCATCTTCCAAAGTTGTTTGAAAAGGTTCTTCAGCTAAACAAAAAATAAATTAATTTCTTTTAGCGAAATATTTAATGGTCAATAATGCTTTATATGTTTCGACTCTGAGCTTTTTGGGATAAACACTTTACGGCACTTTTCCCTGCTTTTTGATCTTGGCAAGCAGTTCTAAATTTCAATCATATCTCTATTAAATTTCAAGTGGACAGCAATATCTTGACATCTCCGGAAGCAGGTCGGGGTAGTTCTTTACCTTTTGTATTAGCCTCTCTGTTGCTTTCGTACGAGTCAGAAGGATAAATATAGAGGTAAAATAAAAAAAACATTATTCTGACTTGCAGGAAATGTCGTAGGCGCTATGCAAAAGACAAGCAATTACCCCGACCTGTTTCCGAAGATGCCAAGATATAGCTGTCCGATTGAGATATTTTATTTTAATTTTTAGTTTTCTTCAGATATAACTGAAATTTAAAACTGCTTGGCGGTCTCGGCAATGTTTTCCCCAAGGACACAACAGAATAGCGCGAGTAGGTTTTGAACCGAAACCTTGTTGATCACAATCACGGCACTCTTAACCACTTAACTACGAAACCGACATTATTTAACACGTAAAACAATTTTGAAAAAACATGACCTATATAGAAAACCTAAAATAAACTTATTCAATTAATAAATTAGACTTTTCACTCTTTTGTACCAGCAGTAGCAACAATCCCAGTCACAAGCAGAAAAAAAACGATTTTTATCATGATGTTGATTTCGCCAAATGACCACTTATGAATGTTTTTCTATTTATATATTATAAATAAGAAAAAGTCTTTTAATAAGATTTGGATTTCCAAGAAGTTTACAATAAACTATAAACAGTAGAAAACGCTTTTGATTGTGGGCTGGTTATTGAATGTTGATTTTCACATCCTGGTATAAGTCTTCCTTTTGCTTCTTTATTTTTTAAGTTTGTTTTGAAGTACAGTATAAGCTTTATGAAGAAAATAACTTTTTACTCAACAATTGTTCATGTGGCTTACTTGGCAAAAACAAATTTCAAACTTAAAATAATTTCAGACCCACGTAGGATCTATAGAAATCATGTAATCTGATTGAAATTTTTTTAAGTTTTTGCTTGTACAATTTAATAAAAATACGGGACACTGATTCTACCTAGCCAATTAGACTAATGATCTCAACCTTTCATAGTTAGTGGCCCCTTTCTAAAGACTCTCAACACATGTGACTCCCTGCTTATCAATAAGAATATCTAGTTTTGTTTTTAACGTAATTCAATTCTTTAATTTATTTACCAGTTTAATAATTGGAAAACACAAACCAAACAAACTTAAAAATTGCAAAATTTTCAAACTTGCACCAGTTCGGTTCTTAATTGCAAGAGCAAGCTTGGGCTTTCTTCTGGGGAAGGGGCTCCGACCATTATCAGCAACTTGGCAAGTGATAGAAAAGAGGTTTTAGAAGCAGAGGCGGCGCATATGTAATTCACTGCCTATACTTTTAATTTTACCGATCGCGTATTAGTCAACCCCTCTGAAAAAGAAAACAAATACGTATCACAACTCGGGTGCCGCCTATTACCTTTTGTTGCCGTCTATCACTCGGATGAAAACATATAAGTTTACACTTAAACTTGAATCGGTATAGACTACAGACTCCTACATAAGCCTACAGGCAATCATCGTGATTCCAACTACATTATGCAACTGCATTTGTGACTTTTTTACAAAAACAAAAAAACTTTTAAATTATACATAGGCCTAAGTTTTTTTGATGAAGACCTTATTTCGACTAGACATTATAAATTATAAAGTTATGTCTTAAATAAATTACGATAGCCTTAACGAACAAGTATTACATATTAATATATTATTAACTTACCAGCTACATTATCATCATTAACATCATCGTCAAGATCATCTCTATTTAAGTAAGTCAATATCACCACGTTCTGATTAAGCGGAAATTCGCTCTGGTATTTTTTGTTCAGCAGATAAAATGTCACAAGGTTTTAAAATTCAAAGCAATTTTTGAACCAACTGTGGATTAGAAACAGGCTAGAAGAGGTGACAGAGTTAGTAGTTTGGTTGATCAGTTGTTCTTGCCATTTTTATTAATTTCGTCAGTTGTTTTGGTAAATGCATTAAGTTTTTTTGCAAAAAAGCACGATTTTATCATCTCTTTCTTAATCAACTTTTCAAGCGAAGTTTTATTTATTTTAAAGAGCAAGATTAAAACTAGCTAAGTTTACACATAGAGTAGTTGGGGAAACTATGAACATAGAGCGTTAGAAATTTATTATTATTGATTTTAGTTTGTTTTTATCAGAAGTTATAGCTGCTACTACCTGACATTTTCAATCTTGCTTCTTGACTGACTTTCAAAAAATAAAACACGCCGTTTTCGGTTGTTTCATAATTTTTTTGTTGCTGGTTAATTATATAAATAAAATAAATACTAAAACTTGACACAAGAAACTAATAAGAAAAGTAAAAAAAACGCAGTTAAAATAACTTAAAAGAACAAGGATAAACGAAAAAGTGGTTTCGAACCTTACAGTCGCCGCAAACACTAACAGAAACTCCGATACATTCATCTCCCTTTTCCGCGTAATTCAAGTAATTTTCGGTGAAATGGGCTGCTGTTTCAAGAGGATTTTATTTCAAACAGGAAAGCAGCACGAGGAATTTGTGCTGAATTGAAAAAACGAGTAAGAAAGCAAAGAGCAGAATGATTCAATTTGAAGAATTATTTTTAAAGTGGAGATATATAAACAATTGTTAATTGTAACAAAAAAATTTCTTTTCTAGAAATTTTTCTAGAAATTTTTCTATAGATATTTCTTATTCTATAGATATAATTGAAAATTTCTTTTCTAGAAATTTTTCTATAGATATTTCAGATATCCTTATTTTGAATTTTTCATAAATTTCTTCGTTACTTCTTCTTTGATCAATAAAGTCTATCAATAATAAAGACGGAAAAAATGGTTTTTGTTTATAGCAGCCAACCCGACTTTTCGTTTGTGAAAATACTTTGGTGTTGCAATCAAAAATTATACTCTAGAGCAGAGGTTCTCAAACTGTGGGTCGCGAAACAAATTGGCTTTTTCTGCCTTGTGCCGCGAAACTTTGAGAATCCCAGTAGTGCCGGAAAACTTTTTGAAAAAATTGGTCTAGCGATGTCCAACCTGCGGCGGTTATTGCACATGCAATCGATAAATCAGAGAACTCGAGGACAATAATCGACAAATCAGAGCTTGATTCTGAGTGAAGACTCTTTTTTTTTTAGAGAACACCTGAAATTGAAGACCAAAGTAGAGAAATCGGAGCTTGATTTCGAGTGAAGACTTTTTTTTTAGAGAACACCTAAATTTCGGGACGAAAATCAAAAACTCTTGTCTAAAAGTTATACGAAGTCCCAAAATTTGCCGCAGGTTTAAAATGGGGTTGCAGAACAAAAAAGTTTGAAAAGCCCTGCTCTAGAGAAAGAGTGGGCAAAATTTTTAGTTTGCGGGCCGCATTCACAAGTTGATTTTGAATGCGGGCCTCCTTATAGTGATCTCTAAAAAAAAAGTTATCACTTTCAATCAATGTCCAAAATCTCCTTTTTTGTCCCAAAAACGTAGTAATCCCAAATTTTTGGCAGTTAAAGTTATTTACTTGAGGCTTTCGCGGGCCGCACAGAAAGTCGTGGCAGACCGTAGTTTGCCCACCCCTGCTCTTGAAATAATTAATTTTTACCACTACAAAATTATTTTGACTCAAACCAAAATAAGATAAAAATTTCAAATTTAATTTATTTAGTAATTAATTTTTTCAAAATTATTGAAAACCTGTTAATTCTAAAAAATAATCTAAAGTTTTGTGCTTTTGAATTAAAGGTTGTTTACAAGCATTTTATTGCATAAAAGATGAGCAAGTCGAAAGTGAACAATTCGTAAATGAATTTTGCCCTAAGTTAGTGACAAAATTAAATTCCATTTTGTTTTTGTAAAAAAATTTTGTAAAAAATTTTAGTCACCACAATGCCCTTTCCATTTTTCATTTTTTCAGAGTTTCCAATATTATGAATTTATTTCATTCGACAAGCTAAAAGCAAGCAATCTTGAAACATTTATATGAAATGCATTGGTCAAAAATTTCTACCTGGAATTTAATTCAATTTATATAAAGCGTTTGTAGTAAAATTTCTGATCCGTTTTTACAAAAAACTTTCTAGTTTGAATATTGCAAGGATTGTCTAAGTCAGGGGTTCCCAAACTGGGGTACATGTGTGGTGGTTCGGATTTATTTATTGCAGAATTTATACAAAAATTTTTTAATTAACTTCTTATTAACTGTAAAAAAAACGATAAAGCAAAACACAATACAGAACGTAATATATCTCAAATTAAAATGTCTCGAATTTTCTTTATTGATCCTTTTCGAAAGAATCCAACAATAATAGCTTAAAATAAATGCTTGTTTTCTGTCCGTTCGACTAGTCATTTCTTTTCCAATCGTCACTTCTTTTTCTTTTTTGTTATGTCCTCCTCTCTTGTTTCGCTTCAAATTTTAAGTTTTATAGTTTTCTTTAAGCACGTTGATTGTTTCGAAATCGTACAGAAAGTTTGATCTGGGTTCGATTCGCCACACATGTATCTCTAGGGGTACATTTAGGCTTCTCAAGGAGTACATTATTATGTGAGAGAATATCCTTATTTAAGTTAAATTCCGTGTCCGGAAGAAATAATAGATTCAAATGTCTAGAATTTTCGAATCCGGTCGATTGTAATTACATCAAACAAGACAATTAAGAGGGAAAATTTTTTTACAGACCACCGTGATTTGGGGTTTGAATGGGGAAAATTTGTGGCTGCTGAAAAGAGAAGAGTTTTCATTTTTTAGAGATCACCTTAATTTTCGGCATGAATTGGGAAAATTTGTATCTGATTCAAAGTGAAGACCTTTTTTTTTTAGAGGACACCATGATTTTGAGACAAAATAGGAATAATCGAAAGCTGATTCCAAGTGAAGACCTTTTTTTTAGAGGACACCATGATTTGGAACAATATCTACCTGGCTGAGGCCCACCAGCTCGAACAATTTCGAAAAGTGGCCCGCAAGAGTGAAGAAGTTGGACCACCCTGTTTTAGAGAAACGTCACAACATTTTGGGGGTACATGCAAACCTGCTACAGTGTCCAAAGGGTACCGATCAACTAAAAGTTTGGGAAACCCTGGTCTAATAGCGATAAGCAAACAGCACGATAAAATAGCTTATTATATAACTCTTTGCAATTCTGATTGTACGATTCGTATCTGTGTTGTACGATTCGTATCTTAATTAGTGTAATGCCATTAAGATAAATCAAAACTTTTTATTTGCAATAATATTGTTCTTTATAGTTCATATTTATACTAACTATCAGGTAACTGACAACAACTGCTCGAAACGTTGCAATTTAGCAATGAAATAATCTCGAGATTAATCTATTTCAAAAGCAATTTGTTTTTCAGGCGCTTAAAAGGAATATGCTAGCGCAAATTTAACAAACTAGCACGAAAGATGATAAAAAGAATTTTGGCAAGTCATTTCTACACAGAGCAATAACGTCAGCAAACATATACTACAGCCTACATAAATTGGCCTTAAATAAGCTTGTTTCAAAACTAATCAAAATATCTAATCAAGTTAATTGCTTTAATTTGTGCAATCTGACAAAGCAATTCATCACAGATAGTTTTGCTGAACGTAATTAGCAATTTAACTTTTTTCCATAATCTTTTTTAGGATTAATACTTTTAATTTTAAGACCGAAAACTCGCCTGTTGATTATTTTTTATCAAAAAGTTAAAACTTGCAATTCAAGAAATTAAAAAAACTTGGGTTTACTTCAGACAATGATTCTCAACCGGGATCCACAAAAATATTAAATTGGGGGTCGTTGGTATTCTTTTGGTGGTCCACACAACAGCACAGTCAGCAAAAGACTTTTGATTCTCCCATAAAAACTAGAATTCGAACCTCAAATTCAGTACAGGAAAAAAAAAGTTACCACTTCAATTTAACAAGAATTTACGGGCGGAACTGGTTTACAAATCAATTAAATTTCACCAAATTTACAAATCGATCAAATTTCACCAAATTTACAAATCAATTAAATTCAATACGCTGGCAAATTTCAAAACTTTTCAAAATATTAACAATACTATTTCAAAACGGCCTTACCACGTTATTTTCGTCTGACATTGACATGTCAAGTGCATGAGAGTATTATTATTCTAAAATTTATTTTATTTAAGTAAGAGGATTAGTGCTGCTCCGAGAGAATACGATGTACTCGCATGGTATTAATGTAAACTACTAGTCATAATCACATCTGCTATCGGTCTGACCAGAATAACCTTTATTTCTAATATTTCGGAAAAAAAATTTATAACGACATTTATTAAAGTTTAAAATTACTAGTCTCCTTTATTTGTTTAATGTTCCATAAAGTTTTGCGAAATCTTTGCTGCGATTCCTAATAAGATTCCTAAACTTTAGCTCTGGCTCCCCCTCTCGGTGATTTTTACCACAAATTATTACGTCAAATCATATTCAATAAATTATTCATTCTTTTGACTTACAAAACGTCGGAAGCGTTGAAATTAGACCAACTGTCAAGTAACCCCAAGCTAGTTTTGAATATGTTCGGTTCAAAAAATTTTTATTTTTTCCTTTTCGCCCTTACATAATAAGCGATATGGCCCAGACTTTGAACTTATTGCTAAGACCATCAAACAAAAAAAAGACGTAAAATGTTTTTCCCAAGGAACCAACAGAATGATGAGAGTCGGAATTGAACCGAGACTAAGTCGATTGCGATCGGCGTTATTGAAACCGCGCAAATATCTAAACAAACGACAACATTATAATGATTGTATGGTAGCCATTTTGCCTAATTTTTATTAAAGAAATAAACTATTTTTAATTTAAAATTGTTACTTTTTCTTTCACAGTCCTTCACATTTTTTTGAAAGAACAAATTCATGAGTTTTTAAACCAATACAAGAAAAAAGAATTGACATTAAATTCAAAAATTATTTTAAAAATTGTCATATATGCTAATTATTTGTCACAAAAAATACTTTTTGCACAATCAAAAATTTGAATTACTGTACATGTGGTTAAGCACCACATGCATTGACTAATTTTATGTTTGATATAAAACACATTTAATGTCGAACTGTTTAGATTTGTATGTAAAAAAATTTGTTCCGCTAACTTCTTTAAGCATTTAAACTCGTTTTTTGAATAATTTTTTTAAAAAATTTTTGCAAGTATTTATTTAAAAATTGTGTCTGCGTAAGTGCTGTGAAAAAATTGTCAAAAATCTAGTACTAGGCTATGCAATACCTGATTTTCATTTTTCAAATATATTTGGATTATAATTAGACTAAATTAATCAAAGCATTTTTAACAAATTTATTTTTTCACATAGATGTACAGAAAAAAAAATGTTGTAGTGTGTTACAATAGTTTCAATGATGCTGATGAACTGTTTATCAAAACCGAAAAATACCAAAAAATAAAAATAAAAAGACATCAGATCAAAAAGTTGGTTTTCCGTCAATTTTTATTTCTCTTTTTAATTTGAAAGCCAAGAAAAATTTGAAAAAAGTCAAAGAAAAATATCCTTGGCAAATTTATTTAATATGACATTATACTCGGGTGGTGGCGGTGTTATTAGAAGTAGAGCTGTTTTGCAAGTTAGCACTGTTAGCTCCATTCACCAACATTAGAACTGCCTCTCGTTGGTTCCCGTGATCGGTGGTGAGGGTGGAAGTGGTCGTCGATCCACGACTGAGATGGCTTCGCTGGTAGGCCCGGTTTATTCTATCCCGCCCCATTCTCGCTCTCTCCACGATAAAATTTGTTAATCTTTTGGTGTAGCTGCTGCAGAGCAAAAAATAAATTGTAACAATTCGTCCATCAAAGATAATCTTAAGTACTAACAAAATGTATGAAATTTGTTGCGATCTGAACCAATTTTAAATCTTATAAATGTCGTGTTTATGTATATAAAATTATGGAACCATTTTTTAGTAAAAATAAAGTTATAAAGTAGTTGGCATACCTGTAAATTGCCATTTCTATAATCACGGCCAAGTCAAGATATCTTAAATAGTTGTGGTCTTCTACGAGTCTTATACGACTTATGGTCTTATACGACTCGTACAAAATATGCTTAAAATTTTCTTCTCGGTTTCCTAAGCTACTGCGAAATACAGCTTTGAAAAGTGTTGATAAAAATTCTTTCGAGCTAGTATTTGAGTATTAAAGAAAAAACTTGTTTTGAATTGTTTAAAGAATAATAAACAATAATTATTATGTAAAGTGTCCAACATTGTTGTACCTTGGTCGGCAGCGTGGTGGAGTGGTTAAAGCGCCGGGATAAAGATCGGCATACTCCCGGTTCAACAACTATTAGCGCCATTCTGTTGTGTCCTTGAAAACGACACTTATGACACTTTCCCCTGCTTGGTGGTCTTGGCAAGTAGTTCTAAATTTCAATTATATCTCTATTAAATTGCAAGTGAACAGCAATATCTTGGCATCTCCGGAAGCAGGTCGGGGTAATTGTTTACCCTATGTATTAGCGCCTCCGTCGCTTTCGTACGAGTTAGGAAAATAAAAATAGAGATAAGATAAATAAATAAACCTTCTAAAAGCATTAAAAAAATAAAGAAAAAAATTTTTTAAATCAATACCGCAAAAAATGTTAAACATAAATTTTTATCTTACTCATATATGTCACTGATTATATTCGAGTATAGAATTGGATTAAGAGCACTGTTTATTGGCAGCAGGATGATTGCAGCAAAAGCATACGCCACGAGGGGAATTGTTACTCCACCAACGCTGAGGAAAGCAAGAATACAAACTGGAATCCAACAGATAAAATCAGTGAGAACAAGCCTTGTGATTCGCGTCTAAAAAGGTATTATTATTATTTATGTTTTAACATAAACTAACTTTTTTTTAATCAGAAATTAATGTATAGTGTACACATATAACGATTAGGCAATGTTTTGAATTGAAATAAAATAAAATTTTTTGTCCCAAAAAGTACAGTTTGAAACTTCATTTTAATTTTATAAAAAAAATTGTACAAGAAATTTGAAAAAAATTTTCTTAAAAACGATAAACTGCAGATATCATTTAGACCATGAAGTAATATACTTTTTTTTCAAAATAACGAAGATGACGAATACACTAGCATTGATTAAGAGTAAAGGGCCAGCTTAAATTATAACTGCACGACTTCATAATCTCAAACAAATCAACTGAAGACCACAATACAAGAGAAATCTTTATATCAATTTAGTAAAATTTGGAGGGGGACCTTAATTTTTTGAGAAAGCACATCGTTGGCCGTAGTTTGATGACTTCTTCTTTACACTTTTCTATATAATTTAATATTTTTCCCGCAAAGCTTTGCTAGCCGAACAAGTTAACTTGCGGGCAGTTTCTTTGCTGACCACTGACTTAGGATATTGAAATGAATAATAGTATTTAAAAATGAGGTTTAATATGTTTAATTTTAAGTACCTACATTAAATGTTGGTCAATGGTTAAGCATTTGATTATTGTTGTTGAAATATCCTGTTGCCATAGAATTACTTTTATTTCCACGTGATATTGAAAAAAAATTTTAAACATTCAAATATTTAAACTCTTTAAAATATTTAATATTATAATAAACATTGTATAACGATATTAACCTGCATTGTTCGATTTTCTTCGTCGTTTCTTCCTGTCGCTCCCACTTTTGTTGCGTCATGGTATATGATTACGTAGGATATGAAAATATAAAAGAACGCTATGAAGTCGAACAATACTATCCCGAAAGAATAACCCCAAGACGCATCATCGATCTGCGTTGCAAAAGGTAAAACAGATTTTGTGACAGTGTTTAGCAATAAAAAAGTTTTTATAGCTTACAAATCACATTTGAAAATGGAATAATATTAGTTAGTAGATTTAAAAGTTATTTTGCTTCCAAGTAATAGACGAAAGTTCCAAAGTTACAATGCTAAATACCAAGCTTTTTTAAAAAGAAGAACGATTTGCGTAAGAATATATCAACATATCACTCCTGATGTGTTCGTATGTGGGAGTAAATATTTTTGCAATTAAGTGAATTTTTGTAGTTTACAAAATTTAACAACCTTTCTACCTCTTGTAGAACATTATTGGCCCAAAAATTTTGTACAAGTTTTATTTTTTCCCAAATCAAGTCAAACCAATTTGAACGGTAATTAGCAATTGCTTTGTAAGAAACTTTGCTACAATATATTTATATAAAAAAAAGCACTAAGAACAACCTTGACAAAAATCTTTGGCAAACAAACTGCGTTTGAACTGTAAAATCCGAACACATCAAGAACTTGAATTTTGGACCTCAATGGTGGATAGATATCTTTCAATGCTTTGTTTATCCATTGTGGATTTGATTCGTAAGACGCGTTTACTGAAAAATTGCAAATCAATCAACTAAACATTTTTCTGTTGTTAAATGAATAAATAAATTCATAAAATAGAGATTTAATAGAATTCCAGAATTTCAGTGTTTTCTAGAATAAGGCCAGACTTCTTATTTTATAGCATGATATTAAAAAAGCAACTGCCTCAACACTCATGATTGGGAAAAATTAGATGTTTGGTTTCGATTTGACGCGATTAAAAAGTTTTTCGCCAGTTATTGAAAAAGTTCTTTGCATTTGGCCATGGAAAAGCATCCAATTTAATTTGATGCAAACATAAGAATGGGACTGAAGATTTGTCCTTTTAATCCCTAAGAATGCTATACTGTACGGTCCAGATTACATGCTGGCAATGTTGATGTTGAACCGTCATTGATTTTGTAGATGTAGATTTTGATTGTACGTAGATTTTGTAGAAATATAGCAGAAAACAAAAAATTTTTCTTTTTTTAATTTAAGCGAGATAGCTCAGTGTGACTAATTAGCACTCTGACTTGCGACCAAAAGGACGCAAGTTTGATTCATAGTCTACCTGAATGATTTCTGTTGTGTTGTTGGGAAAAGCATTGTTAGGGCAATACGGTCCCCATCAATATCTACAAAAATAGCGACAATTTTTTTTTTATAATTTACTCAGTTTAAATTTAAATATACTAAGTGGGAGAGACTTATAATTTTTTTTTATTAGCTAGTGTTTTGGATTTATATTTATTACAGTTTCACAACTATACCTACTTTGAGCTTGCATATTACTGTTGTTGGTGTACATTGCCAGTTGCCTCAGAAACCCATGAAGAATAGACGAAGGTGGCGTGTCTGAAACAAAGAAACCGACTTTTTTTTTTAATATAACGGATGCGACAAAGTAGTTTTCCAAGGCCGCCAAATGGGGTAGAAAAGCAATGGTAATTGATAAAGCCCATGCCCCAGTCACCAAAACTCCAGCATATCTAAAAAATTTATTGAAATTTGTCAACTATTAACAACAGAGCAAAAGCGAATGAAAGGTTATTTCTATTGAAAAAAGTACTGTACCAAGAAAATGAAATAGAACTGATATGTAGCTTTTAAATCACTAAACAAGATAAAAAATGCTTTTTTTGATCATAATGTTAACATACCTTGAACTTATGGAGTCGGCTTTAAAAGGATTTAACACAACCACGACTCTGTATGTTGTCAAAATCACCAGCATTAAAACAGAACATTGGATAGAAACCATTGCCAAAGTTCCAAGAATCTTGCAGGCGAAGCTGGCCCGCCATTGCTTGTCTTCTTTGCAATATCTACATCAGATTACGCCAAATATATCATTTTGACAATCAATTGATCAACTTACTTTCCACTGGTTTTAGCATTTTCCACAGCCAAAATGGATAGATACACTCCCATGAGAAAGTCGGACAAAGCAAGATTCAAAACAAGAATATAATTTGTTTTCATCATTGAGGATAGCCTTTGAAAAAAATAGACGGCTTCTTAAAACTTGATTTGTTATTGTCCTTACATAGCAAAATATAGTAAACAGCAAGTTATTGAAAACGTGATGAGTAATTGTTTCATTTTATACCTAAGAAAGTGAACTATACCAATTTGATATAAGTAGGAACCAAAAAAGGTTACAAAAAAAAAAGGTTTGTTGAACAACAATTTTGCAAACTTGGGATTCGGAAATCAAACTGCCCTTTTGTCAGACTTTTATCTTAGAAACAAACAAAAATAATAATTAGATTAATACATAGTTTCGGTAGAGAGGTTATTTGTTTGTACCATAAAATTGCTGTTGGAAGCAGCCATATTGGATTTAACATCTTTTTTTATTGATTTACAGTAATCTCCCGCTTAAGTTTGCAACTTGAATCTGAACAGCGAGTGTGAACTTAGCTGGTAGGTGCGAACTTAAGATTTATACCTAAGCGATTTTACGTAACATAAAACCTGTACAATTATCAGTTAAAGTGAAAACTCTCGTCATTTAAGCCAATGTTTTGAGCCAATTGCTGCATTGACTTAAGATAAAAATTAATTTTTAGCAGGCAAAGTTAATATTATTCACATAATATTGTCAGGCGAAGTTAAGCGATTGAATGAGTCAGAAAGATTGGAAGTAATCTCCCGGTGGAATCAGCCAAATCCTCCTAGTAAACGAAGTATCGCACGATAGTACAGGATGAGTGAGGCCACTATTAGAAAAGTCTGATCGAAGCGTGAAGATATTCTTAAGCGTTCTGCTCTGATGTCTGAAGAGGCAAAAAAGAAAATATTCAGAGCGTCTGTGGGTAGGTTTACAGAGGTAGAAGATAAGTTATACCTGTGGATTTATAGTATGCGT
This sequence comes from Diplosoma virens, assembly GCA_963680785.1. Classification (NCBI taxonomy): domain Eukaryota; kingdom Metazoa; phylum Chordata; class Ascidiacea; order Aplousobranchia; family Didemnidae; genus Diplosoma; species Diplosoma virens. The sequence goes on from OY796897.1 coordinate 15,169,370, forward strand.
CGAGTAAACATGCCTGCTCCACCTTCCCTCGCCATTTTGAAACAAAATAAATTGCTGAAGAACTATTAATATTGCAGGATGACTTTAAAGCATCATGGCAGTGGTTTAGCCGATTTAGAGAACGCCGTGGAATACAACAGCTTCTTCTTCACGGTGAAGGAGCAGAGGTGGACCGAGAAAGTCCTGATCTTGTTGTAGCTTTGGATAAGTTATATGCCATAATTGCAAAATATGTTCCCAAAAATGTAAATATTTATATCTCAAAGATATTTTGGATTTCTACGAGCTGGATAAGAATTTAAAAGCTGGCAAAAAAGAGCAAGAAAAAGACTCCCTAAAGGAGCAGCAGGTTTTGCTTAAGGTAACCCTGCTCATATGCTAGATGCGGCTCAATATATCAAGCTTGTTTGAGATGCGATATCAGATGCGACAATAAAGAATGCGTTTAACAAGACTGAATTAGTAACTTTAAAAGGTGGAGCTCATGAAGAAGTTGATATGATGGCTGATCTATTGTGCAGCTTTAAAGCATTAAATATTCCAATAGATAAAAGCACTCCAGATGAGTTTGTGCATGTTTATGACGAAAGCAGTGAAGAGTTTTCACATGAGATTTTGGATGACGTCAATGAGGTGATGGAAAGTATACAAGCAACAAATGATAACAAAGATGAAAACGTACACACTGAGGTCGAATCTTGCGCACATAGTCCAGCACCAACAAGAAACATGCCACTTTTTGTGGGTTTGAACAAATATACAAAAAAGTTTTTGAAGTTGAGGATCAGTTTGAAAGTAAAGTAAAATTTGAAGTTGAAGATCTTTTCATGCTTCATAGTACAGTGCATATACTTAATAATGTTACTAAGCATAAATAAAATATCATCATCATCATCATCATCATCATCAGTTGTTGTGTCCCGATGCGCAAGCTCAAGCAGGAAATTACTATAATGAGCTGAGAAATTCTTTTGAGCTTTTCCAGCAACAATTAAGCCAGGTTATTTTGGACGCGAACGCAAAAGAAAATAAAATATGCATGAGCTGACAATTCATGACTTGTTTAAATCGCGAACATTTTTATGACTTGTCTGATTTGCTGTAAATATCAATAAATTTTTGTAAAAGTTGAATCTGATTTTTTTTAAAATTTTTGCGAACTTAATCGGGATGCGAACTTAAACGGGTGCGAACTTAACCGGGAGATTACTGTATTTATTTACATTATTAAAAAGAAAACAAAAAGCCAAACAATTAAACAAACGTTTTCGGCTAACTTCAGCCTTCATCAGGTTTCGTATTGAATATAGTCTTTTCTGACTTTACTTCGATTCAAATAGAGGATCAATTATTTACAAACGCTGACAAAGTAATTTTATACACAACGAGAACAGATTTTTCAAAATAGTAAACACATTGGCGGTAGTTAAATGAAGCAGAAAAAACAATCAGATTTTAAAGACTGTAAACACATTGGCGGTAAATTAAATTACTTAAAACGAAAAATGAAAAAATCTTGACGTTGAAATTAAAATTAATGGTACTGGTCTATAGAAAGCTAACTAATACTAATTTGTTGTTAAATTTTAATGTAATGTGTCCCACCAAGTGGAAGTCTGGTTTAATTTTTGTTTACCTAATCGTGCTAAACATATTTGCTCATCCAATTTTTCGTTAGATAATGAAGTCAAATTGCTAAAAAGTATATTTTTAAACAATGGCTATCCTAATTGGTTTTTTGATAAGGTTTTAAAACAATTTTTATGTTTGAATCATAGATCAGCACAATACGATGACAAGACTTATGAAAACTGCATTATTATACCGTACATTGGAAAAGATTCACACCGTTTTGCTAAGCGAATTTCGGCTTTGATCAATAACCATTTAACCTAAAAATATTACCAATTTTTAAAACTTTTAAAGTACAAAATTATTTTTTGTTAAAATCGAGAACTTCTAAGGCTCTGTGTTCAAACGTCATCTATAAATTCACAGGTTCGTGCGACACGAACATGACATTGGTATGTCATCGAGACATTTGATCACAAGAGTCCGGGAGCATTTGAATTTCTAAAGTAGTCAAGAGAGTGTCGTAAAAAATCATATTTTATCATGTGACTCCTGTTCAAGCGTTAAATTTGGTTTAAATAATTTTTTGATATTGCGCTAATGCAAATCAGAATTTCACACTAGAATACATGAAGCTCTATTAATAAGAAAGTTCGGTCCAATTTAAATTGCCAATTATATTCCAATGGAACATCATTCTTACAAACTTTTTTTAAAAATCTGCTCGTTTCCTTTCCATTTTTTTTTTTTTTTGATTTTTCGTTTCAAGTAATTTAATTTACCGCCAATGTGTTTACAGTAGAGATGTCAACCGCGCAGCGTACACGGCGCCGCGCGGGCACCGCGTAACTTTTTGATCAAATTTACCGCGCCGTGCGGACACCGTGCAATCGTATGTTTAAAGTTTGCATGTGGATACTTGCTCTTATGTTTAAAGTTTGCAGTGCAGTGCAAGCACAGTGCGGTACTTAAAAAAATTTTGCAGTGCAGTGCGGTTGCGGGCAGAAACCTTGCAGTGCAGTGCGGGCACAGTGCAGGAAAAGTGTGCCCGCGACAACTCTAGTTTACAGTTTTTAAAATCTGATTGTTTTTTTCTGCTTCATTTAACTACCGCCAATGTGTTTACAGTTTTGAAAAATCTGTCTTCGTCGTGTATAAAATTACTTTGTCAGCGTTTATAAATAATAATCGATCCTCTATTTAAATCAAAGTAAAGTCAGGAAAGACTATATTCAATACGAAACCTGATAAGGGCTGAAGTTAGCCGAAAACGTTTGTTTAATTGTTTGGCTTTTTGTTTTCTCGTTAATAATGTAAATAAATAAATGAATTAAAAAAGATGTTGAATCCAATATGGCTGCTTTCAATAGCAATTTTGTAGATTAATACAATACAAGAACTGTAAGATTACATGAGTAAATTTTTTTCTATGTATAGCATGACAAAATTTAATCTAACCGTATATTAAATATGTTTTCTTGGACTTCTAAGATTTTTTTTATATAATATGTACTGTATATGGTTGGCTCTAAAAATAGAAAAAATGAAAGAGCCGACTTAGGAGTCGGAGACAAAGCAGAAGAAAGTAACAAGACTTATTTATATCCGGGCTAACCGTGGTAAAAATCATAAAAGGTTTAGAAATGAATTGCTTTTGTATAAGTTCATCAAAAATGCAGTCAACTTTTACAAAAAATTGAGTTTATTATTTCTGCTAGAAACGATCAGCAAAAGTAGGCTACTCATCAAATCTTTATAATCTTAAGTTTAAAATTAATTGTACATCTATTTCGTTTCGTCATCATCTTTATTTGCTTACTCGAAAATTTTGGTCTGTTTAACAGCATAACTTTACCTGCGCTTGCGGTAAATAACAACGCAAGTTCTCCAAATGACACACAAATTACCACAAAATCCCAAAATAGCGGTCAGCCACACAATAGCTCTTAAAAAAGGGTCCTGCAAATGAAATTCGATACATTTTTTTTGTTAAAAGAAAACGTTTATTGAAAACTATCTAATATAATATAAAAAAGCACCAGAAAGTACATGATGCTTCATTCTAAACTAGAAAGTCCGGGCATTTAAACAGGAAGCGCATGAGGGCTCGTTTCTACTACGACGGGGGGAATGGAGCATTCTTTGTTTGTTGTATTGACCTCTCCGCGCTTAAAATTTCAGGGAGTGCTTGAGCGATGCAAAAAAATCAATAAAAGAAACAAAGAATTACTCCATTCCACGCCCGTAGTGGAAACGAGCCTTACGAATTAAGAAAAGTTTATTAATCTGAGATAAACCTTAAGTTTAGGACTTATTTAATTTGGTGACGGCCATAAAGAACAAGGACGCTGTTTGTTTTCGACTTACTTTGATCATATGATGACGCGACGCAATTGGATCGTTTTCGAACCAACGCGAAGGGCATTCGTCACTTCCGTCCCAGCAGTCGTTCTTATTGTCGAACATTAAATTGATATTGACGAACAGTGGATCGTCTATGCTTCGCGGTTTATGTGGCGCTTTTTTGCTCGTTTCACAATAAAACCGACTTTTCTCTTGAGGATCGCATGCTTCTGTAAAGTGTTTATTGTTTTTTTACTGATAAATTAAATCTTCCTTCAGGGAACCTTTTCACGGTTGGTCCAAAGCTCAGGAAATTATGATAAAAGTAATATTTGTCTTACAAACAAACCCAAGATTATATCAAAGCCAACACAGCAAAATTTCTTTAAAATCAAGGAATATTAAACTTCATTATTCATTTTATTACAGGCATAAGGTAAATAAATCTTATATTACAATATGGAAATGTAAAATTTGCATGATCCAAAATACTGTATTATTACTGTGACAGTTATTGAAATCATTTAAAGAAAATCCATTTTGAATAAACGTTTAAATGAATTCCAAACAAAATTTACTGTGCTAATTTGGCGAGATGCGAGATTTGTTTGTGAGAAATATTACTTTTATAAAGACTTACTGTATACCACCATTTTAAAATCTCTGACGACAAAAATAACCTTACAATGAAAGCAACACACTACCAGCGTAACTCCGTGAAGTACCGCTAAACCACAAGGGTATATTGACAGCAGTTCCGATATGCTAACCACATCGAGTCAGTTGACACAGATCGGGAAAATACAAGCTTAACCTTACCACACCATTTCAAACAATAAATACGAATAATCCAGTTAATAAACAAGCAAGTATCAATAGGCCTGTTTATCCTATCTAGGATTCATAAGGCACTACAGCTTGTGGTTGACTTCGACTGAAAAAACTGAAAACATAAAACAACCTGAATGTCGACAGGCGAGGCATTAGCAAGATTGAGTCGGATTTCAACAAACCCGGAATTGAACCTACGCCTACTGTACAGGAACTAGAAATGCTAAGCAGCAAGCTAAGCAACGGCGAGAAAAAACAAAAATAATTTCCAAAATTAATGCTCACCTTTGTCTTCGTCTTCTTCATTTAAACAATCAATGTTCCCATCGCAGAGTTGATACATGGGAAGCGATACAAGGTTTTTATTTTTTGGTCGGCTTTTAAAGCACATAAAACGTTGCTCCTCGCAAAACCTTTCATCTATAGATAAATCATCCCAGAACCTTTTAGTGTTGAAGCTGGAGGAAGAACTGCAGTCTTCAATGCCGTCGCATACCTGTACACGATTTATGAAATTTATCTTAAGATTGTTTGATTGCATAAGACCTTAAACAAATGAAAAAAATTTAGTTCAGAAAAAATACGACTATACGTTTCACATTATTAAACGATCACTTTGAGTTTTTTAACGGTTTCTAAAATTTACGCAAAAATTTTTAAATTCTTTTATATTAAAAATTAATCGCTATGTATTATTTTATTTATTGATATCAAAAATTAATACATGAAACAAGCAAAAAAAAACTTGTTCAATAACGTAAAAAAGTTTCCAATTAAGTCGCTTTTACCCACTTAGCCACGCTGCCGACTTATCCCAATAAAGTTCTAATTCGTTTGATAAACTATCAAGAAAGAGAAAAGGAAAATTCAATAATTCTACTGTTGATCAATAGATATTAAGCTAAAAGAAAAAAAAAGAACAAATCTAAAACTCTTCGCCTAATACGATTAGTAAAAAAAGTTTCACTGGAATTTTTCTATTCTGCAATTAGCTTACTAAAACAAGAGCTTTTAAAAAAACCTCAAATTGTTTATTTCCAAACGTTTCATGTCCGTATAATAATCATAATTAATTTAGTAAACTTTAGTAGGTTGTTTTAAAAAGAATTAAACAAAAACATGCGTCATATTTTTTCAAATACCTCCTTGAAAATAATTCGGTTTGTTACTGGACAGTGAGTGAAATAGTCACTTTTCTCAAGAAATGGACAAATTTTCGAGATGGTTATATTACACTAAAAGTTAAAAAAAAAAACAATGTTAGATTTATTTTAATAGTTTTGTTCTTATGTTTTTTATTTATAGGTTTTATTATTACAGCTTGTTGAACAACTTTTTTCAGCTTCAATGGTGATACTGTAAAACCGAGCCATTTTTTATGATTTTTTGAAGAGCCAGGTGCGCCCTCTCTGTTTCCTCCATACTAAAGCCATCATTGCGTCTGATTACCCAAAGTGAGGGGCATCAAAACGTGTGAGCTGAATACTTATGATTAATACATTAATGAACAGGTTATCAGAAAAATAATTTGTCTGGGTGAATCTTAAAAATTTAGGGGTCCGTAGCTCGTACAGCTTTTGAAAAAAGGTTTGTGACAAAAAAAATGGGAAACACCGCTCTACAAGGTGACTAATGGTTTTTAGTTCAGTTTTTTTTAATTAACTTTTGCAAAATGATGTTTTGTAAATGAGTTCTGCTTTTTTGATAATGACATAGATAGCATCGCAAGTTCAACAGTAACAACTTCATCACGTAAGAAACCACTTGATACAAAACAAGCTACGAGTGAAGCTAATATAACCGCTTTACTTTAATTAAATAATGCAAATTTAATTTATTCTTAAAAGCTTACAGTTTGTTGTGTATCTCTTTTGGTCAGAAAACTTAACTGAAATAAGGATGCGCTTTTGAGAAAAAACTTAATAATGAACACCACAACAACAACAAATAAAAACAAAAAACTGTCTTACTTCCGAATTACATTCATCAGAAAAATCTAGGCATTCAACAATTCCATCGCATTTATAAGCATCAATGTACGTTGCGCCATATTTACAACGTATCATGTCCAATTTGTCGTCAAGAGATTCATCTTTCTGCAAATAGTGGTTGTGATGTAGATTTTATTCAGCTTCCAAAATAAAGCAAAAAAACGGAAAGAAAATATTTTTTAAAAGAGTTTAGCTGCCGACAGTTTTTTCTGCTACATTCAGCTATTATGTACGTACTTAAGATAACGATGGAAATATAGGCACAGTCAATTTTCTAATTGCACTTTTTTTTCTCTTTCATTTTTTAAACTTTTAAATTAAAAAAAAAAAAAAAAAAAGAAAAAAGAAAACGGTGGTATCCAATTTACAACTTTTTAGAATAATACAAAAAATCGTTTAATAACTTTTTAACTAGTAAAAAATTCTTTTTCAAGCTAATTCTAATTTAGTTCAATTTTTTAAAATACAGTGCAATGAGAACAATTTTTTGCTTGCCAGCAAGTCGATAGCTGTCAATACGTGGTCAATAAGTTTATTTCTGAATGGAGTTGTATGACCGAATTACAGTATTTACTACATACCACTTCAGCATTCTTCGAACGATAACTATTTTGCAAACAATTATTGCTATAGAATTTTACAAAGAATACTGCAATAATGTAACGCAAACAGTCTGTACTCTTTAATTTCACTAATTACTCGTATAACAAAATGAAAGGTACGGCAAATTTTGCATAATTTCAACTTTATTTTGTCCGGCTTTTTATGATTATCTTGAGTTGTTTTTTTAAAGAAACAACAGCGAGGTTGTTTGCAATCGCTTATTTAAAAAAACAACTTGCTTTTTTCTGTCTAATGTCGTTTAATATAAAGTTTTGCCGTAGTAAATCGAGCTTTAAAAACGTTACAATAGAAAAAAGTTGAAAAAACAAAGTTCATTTATTTGGTAAAAAGTATGGTTTAACAATCTTAAAAATAAATTAAAAAAACAAATGAAAAGTTTACTATATTCCTCGGACAAAGCTTTTCATCAACTATGTCTTCGCATGTATTTTTGAAACTGAAGATATCATCATATTTCAAGCACGCATCTTTCCAATTAATCTGCCCATAATTGCATCTTCCACATTCATTCTGCGCCACTGAACAACATGATCTGTTTCGAATGTCTACATCTTAAAGTTTTATGAAAATAATAAAAAAATATAAGAATAGAGCTGAATAAATAAAATCTAGATGTAGGCTTTATGCACTTATGCTACTCAAAATTAGTAACTGTACTTGGTTCAAGACATAGATATTTGCAAATGCCACTTTGATTAAAAGCGTTTAGTTCTCTCTCACATAAGCATTCATCAGAAAAGTCTGGACAATCAAATCTTCCATCGCAAAGTTGTTTCTTTGCTATCAAAATTTTGTGAGATATGCACCTGCAGTAAATAAGCCGAGTTGAATGTATATTATTTAAAATATAGGTTGTTTATTTTCCAGGTGACATAGTGGAAATAGATGTTAAATTGCCCACTTGGAAATACAAAAAAACTATTTTGAAAACTTGAAAACTCTGCATTGACGAATTCAAGTTGCAAAGTACCAATCTTAAAATTGTTCTTTGATAATATAACGCAAACCTGTATAGATGCAGATGCTTATGTAAATCGACTTGACCAATCTCATTTGGCAATGAGCCAGTTTGGCGCAGGCTCTTTTTGGCATGAAACCTCTTGGACAAAGGTCAGAGTTAAAAACAACCGATACGTAGGCTTACAATGGGTCGCACCGAAATCTCCTAGATCAGGGGTGGGCAACCCCTGGCACGCGCGCCGAACTTGGCACGCGTACACTTCTATCCGGCACGCGAGCGAGGCCTCAGAAACGAGATCCTTCCTCTTTCAAATGAAAAAAATAATAACTTACAAGTGGCAATACCACTGAATGAAGAATTGAACTTTTCGAGTTTATTGATAATGTTTTTATTAACCACAAGATAATTATCGCAAAAACTCTTGCATTTTTAATTTAATTAATTAATTAATTATAACAGAAAAGAAAAAATAAAAAATACAGCTAAATGTTTTCGGTTTACAATAAACCCTTTTCAAAGCATCATCTAAAATTTTTTATATAATAATTTTATGCACTAAAGAAATTTTTAAAACAAACTATTAAATTATCTAAATTTAATATATAGATCATTGATTGATTAAATTAAAATGTGTAGTTTTTGGAATTAAATTTTTATAAAATACTTCACAATGGTTTAATTATTTTACTATAAAGCAAGTTAATAAGTTAAATTACTGCAAGTCCATCGTAGTCCAGACTATTTGTATCAAATTGTCGTTAACAAAGAATTAAAATTGATAGAAACAGATCGAAGCAAAATTAAAAGTTAGTTTAAAAGTTTAAAAAAATTAGTTTTGCCTCGCTTAAACATAGCAGAAAGAACTTGTAGAAAGAACTCGTTTTTTTTTGCCTTTACAGAATGAGCATAATGTCAGGACCATCAGCGAAGAAACGTCGTTCAATTGAAGATGTCAGAGTATTTCAAAAATACTGGACTGAAAAATTTGGTGTGATTGAGAAAGACAATAAAGCTTTATGTATTTTTTTGTTTTGAAACGGTTGTTTGTAGAAGATCTTCTGTAAAAAGGCACTTTGAAAGTGTTTATAATAACATAAGCAATAAAGCCGAAGAGGTAAAAAGAGAATACATTAGTAGTACACTCAGCAAGTATAAAAGTGGCGGAAAAAGTACCCAAGTAGATTATATGATATGCAGAAGGAGGAACTTGAAGAAAATGTGAGATTGTAAGGTAATAGTAAATGAGTGTGTCGCAAAGCAGCACCGTATGGTGGTGTGCAAAATGGCTCTCATGGTGAAAAAGAAAAAAGCAGAGAAAGTAAAGCCAAAGATACGATAATGGAAACTGAAGGAGACAAGCTGTCAAGAAGCATTTAGACAAGAGGTGACCAGGATTTTGGGAGGCAAGGATTGGTTACCTGATGAGTGGGACAAAACAGCAGAAATGCTAAGAAAAACAGCTGATAGTGTACTGGGAGTGACATTTGGGAAACGAAAAGGAGACAAGGAGACATGGTGGTGGAATGAGGAAGTTTAGGAGAGCATAAAAGAAAAGAAAGAGGCAAAGAAAGCATGGGACAAAATAAGAGATCGAAATACTAAAAAGATCCACAAAGAAAAGAAGAGTAAGGCAAAGAAGGCAGTTGCTATAGCGAAGGCATGTGCATATGACAATTTGTATGAAAGATTAGAAACAAAAAAAGGTGAAAAGGAGTTGTACAGATTTGTCCGGCAGAAAGACAGAACAGGAAAAAATGTACTGCACGTGAGGGTTATAAAGGATAAAAATGGTAATGTTATGATAAATTCGGAGGCAGTGTTAAAGAGATGGAAGGAGTACTTTGAGAAACTGATGAACGAGGAAAATAACAGAGACCCTAGGATAGAGGAAGCAGAAGTGGTTAACGAAAAGGTAAATTGCATCAGTAGAGAAGAAGTGAAGAATGCACTGAGAATGATGAAAAAAGGTAAAGCGGTTGGGCCAGACGAGTTGCCAGTAGAAGTTTGGAAGTGCATGGGAAAGATGGGGATAAAGTTTTTGACCAGACTGTTCAACAGACTATTAATAGGTGAACGGATGCCAGAAGAATGGAGAAGGAGTGTGTTTATCCCAATCTATAAAAATAAAGGGGACGCTCAGTGCTGTGGAAACTACAGAGGAATAAAGCTAATGAACCATACAATGAAGATATGGAAAAGAATTATTGAAGCCGGGCTAAGGGATAGTGTGGAGATCAGCAAACAGCAATATGGATTTATGCCAGGAAAGGGAACCACCGATGCCGTGTTTGCCTTAAGAATGTTGATGGAAAAGTACAGAAAAGGTCGAAGAGAGCTCCATTGTGTATTCGTAGACCTAGAGAAAGCTTACGACAGGGTTCTGCGGAAAGAGTTGTGGTACTGTATAAGAAAATCAGGAATAGTGGAAAAGTATGTACGACTTGTACAGAATATGCATGAGGGAAGCGAAACAGTGGTGAGGAGTGCAGTAGGAACTACAGAAAGTTTCAAGGTTAAGATTGGACTGCACCAGGGATTAGCGTTAAGTCAATTTCTGTTTGCAGTGATAATGGACAGACTAACGGATGAAGTAAGGAAAGAACAACCCACCATGGATGATGCTGTTTGCTGATGAGATTGTGATTTGCGAAGAGACCAGGGAAGAAGTGGAGACTAGAATCCTGGAGGTATGCATTGAAAAGAAGAGGGATGAAAGTAAGTAGGTCAATAACCGAATATCTGTGCATAAATGGAGGAAATGACGATGAAACAGTGAAGATGGAGGATACAAAAGTGCCAAGAGTAAAGGAATTTAAGTATTTGGGATCAACGGTGCAAGAAAGTGGTGGTTGTGAGAGGGAGGTAAAGAAGAGAGTGCAGGCAGGATGGAACGGATGGAGAAAAGTATCGGGAGTAATCTGCGACAGGAGGTTACCAGCTAGAGTAAAAGAAAAAGTGTACAGCTCAGTGGTAAGAGCAGCAATGGTGTATGGACTTGAGATGGTGGCGGTCACAAAGAAACAAGTGAAAGAGATGGAAGTTGCAGAGATAAAAATGTTGAGCTTTGCTATGGGAGTGACGAGAAAAGGCAAGATTAGAAACGAGTACATTAGGAGTACAGTCAAGGTAGAACGGTTAGGAATGAAGATGAGAGAGGGCAGACTGAGGTGGTATGGACATATCATGAGGAGACAAAGAGTATGTAGGAAGAAGGATGATGGAAATGGAGTTACCGGGAAAGAGGAAAAGAGGGAGACCAAAAAGAAGATTTTTAAATCTAGTGAAAGAAGAAATGCGAGAAGTTGGTATGAAGGAGACAGACGTTGAAGACAGGACGGTTTGGAGGCAGATAATATGCTGTGGCTACGTTTGATTGAAGGGAAAGCCCGAAAGGAGAAGAAGAATTAGTAGTACACTCAGCAAAACAAAAAAACAGGCTGATAATTTTATGAACTTCATCTCAGGCAGGTCCAGTTCCAACTTAGTTGCTGCTAGTTTTGAAGTTTCAAAGATAATTGCTCAACATGGAAAACCACTTAGTGATGGAGATTATATTAAAGAAGCTTGGTTAGAGTGTGCACCTTTTCTTTTTGACAATTTTTCAGAAAAAGAAAAGGTTATTCAGCTTATTAAAGATTTGTCTCTGAGTAGGAAAACAGTAAAGGATAGGATACTTAAGTTAGAAAGTGATACTACTAAGCAGTTGACACAAGATTTGTCTTCATGCAAGTTTTTTTCTATTTGTGTTGATGAAAGTACAGACATTACATCATCAGCTAGGCTAGCAATGTTTTCTCGATTTTGTAAAGGTGATGAATTATGTGAAGAGATGTTTGCCCTTCTAACATTACCTGAGCGTACTACCGGGGCCGAAATATGTAAGACTGTTATAAATGAATTTTGTTCTTGTCAAATTGACAGTTCCAAAGTAGTGTCCGTGACAACTGATGGCGCCCCCAGCATGACTGGTGAGTAGGCAGGTTTTGTAAGTCTGTTTACAAAAGAAGTTGGTCATGCAGTAATAGGTTTTCATTGCATCATGTAATGCATCATGTAATCAGTAATGCAAACAGTTACCAAAGTTGTGAACTGCATCTCTCCTTGAGCATTACATAAAGGAAATTTTACTGAATAAGGTAGAATCTGTGTATAAAGAATTAAAAATGTACAACAATGTTCGATGGCTTAGCCGAGGTTTAGTTCTGAAACGATTCGTTGAATGCTTTAACGAGATAAAGATCTTCTTAAATGATCACCATATTTCTTACCAAGAATTGTCTGACTACAAGTGGGTTTCAAAACTGATGTTCTTTGCAGATTTTTGTGAACATCTAAATGAACTGAAAGTTAAATTACAGGGAAGTGGTAAAGCACTTGATGTTACGTTAGGATACATAGAGACTTTTAAAAAAAACTAGAAGTCCTTAAGAAAGATATTGGAGATGAAAGATTTAGATACTTTTCAAACCTCAAGAAGCATGTTAATGATCTCCAAAACGATGACAAAACAGATTGTCAAAGCCGCCAGAAGCTATTATTAAAGATTATCTAGTTAGTTGGTGAGAAGTTCTTTACAAGATTTTCGAAATTCAGAGAACTAGAAGAGCAGCAAATTTCATGAGGTTTTTAGACAGTATAAAAATGGAGAAACTAAACCTACAAAAGTTTTCATGGATAAACATGGATAAATTTGAAATGGAGTTGATTGAATTTCAGAGTAGTTCAATTTGGAAACAAAAGTTTATTGACCTAAGAGTTGACTTGGAAAACATTTTAAAAAAGGCGATTAGAGAAGGGAATACTAGAGAGAAGTGCAGAAAACGAACTATTGCGGACTTGGAATACCATTCCTGAAAATTTTTCGTGCTTAAAAAGCTTTGCAACAGCATTACTCTCCATGTTTTTATCTACATATGCTTGTGAATCTTTGTTCTCAGTTACAAACTGTATTAAATCTCGTAATAGGAGTAGCCTGACTGATGAAACTAGTAGTTCGTGTATATCTCTGAAGATAACAAAATATAAACCCGATGTAAAATCCCTGTGAGTGGTATATGCAGCAGCAGAAGTCTCACTAATATAGTAAAAGAAAAGTAATCAAAGCTTTTTTGTCGGACTGATATTTTCTTTGGAAAGTGACTTAACTCTTAATTGTTTAAAAATTTATTGTGTATGAGGCAAAAAATTGTTTTTGTTTGGGCGTTGTTTTCAAGGTGGATAAATGTAATTTTGGTTATACTGTGCTTTCACTGTTTGGATGAATTTTTATCGTTTCTTCAAGGCTCTTCACATACACCTTTAAAGATGTCAAGTAGTATGTTCTCACAAATTTTGGTTGCCACGTGGAAGAATTATGTCAGAAGTTTAGCCGATTTTGGCACGCATACTAAAAAAAGATTGCCCACCCCTGTCCTAGACCAATCTTTGTGTTTTACATGTAGGCTACTTTAATTATCAAATGAAGAAAAGAGGCGAAAAGCCGTGTCAACTACTAAAATCAAGAAAAAAGAAACAAAATATCCGTTAAAGTTGACTTAACTTTTTTTCACACGAGTTTTTGTATGCTACTGCTCACACGGAATGATCCCATATACCAAACGAAGTTGATTTGAACAAATAAGCAAAAAGAATTACTCCGTAACGTCTGTTGAGCAATAGCTTACAAAATTATCGTGATTTGAAAAAACAAGTCAATTTAATGTGTTTCTTCGTTCGTTTTTGATGCAGACTACTCAAGTTGAATTGAAAGGTTAAGCTTGTAGTTACTTTTCTCAATCCATGCTTGCTAACTCGTTGTGGTTGGAATCTCAAAACTACCGTTCGTCAATGTCCTGTTTGGGCTAAGCACAGTGTTTTTTGCTGAAGTGCTTTGTTTACATTGTGACGTAATCTTTTTGGTGATTTAGGTCGCATCTGCTATTATCTTCCTAATTAGAGAAGTAGCCGCAAAAGCTTTACGTTTAAAGAGATCATTACAAAATGTGTAACCTTGAAAAAAATTTTTTATAGGTTTTGAGTCTTTATGGTGTAATAGATCTCTAATTTGGAGCAGCTTGTTAAATCCGCCAAGCACAAACAAGTAAGGTTTAGATTAGGAAAGGCACAATAACAACACCGAAGAAGCTTAATTAAACACATATTTATGATTGAACGCTGCTTTAATTTAATGCTCCCATTGGCAAATATCATTGTTTTAAGTGTACGTAAAACTCTGAGGTTTCATGATCTTTATCGGACAAATTAGGGTCTAAGTGGCTTTTTACCAAGAATCTGATTTTTACACATTACATCTTAGCAACACAGTTATTGCTACATCTTTCAACAGAAAAATCATTTATTTATTTTCAAAAACACAAAAGAAAAAACAATCATACCGAAAATTTCTATCGCTTTCATCTGATTTGTCGTCGCAATCTACAATACCGTCGTAAAGCATAATTTGTGGTAGTACACAGGTCCTGGTTTTATTATTCCTTGTTATTTTGCATTTAAAACCGACTCCGTTAGCCTACTCAAAACAGGTTTATAATGGATGTGTTATGTCAGTCAATAAAAAGATGTCACTACACAAGCAAAAAAAAACTAAAACAAAAAAGATTAATTAAAAAAATTTGATTTAACGGTAGTTTTGATTTAATCTTTGCAGTTCGTACAAAATTTCACGAATTGCATAATTGTATGGAGGATTTAGTCAAAGATATGCGTTAACGCCGTTAGTTTACGCAAGGAGTAGGGAACCTGATTGCACTCGCAGGCCACATTCCCAAATTTAAAAAATTAGGTGCGGGGCCCAATAAGCTTTTTGTTGAATTACGCTCGTAATAAAAAAGATAGTCGCTCGACAGACCACGCTTCTTCGTCTGGTTCGTTATGTCAAGACTTTTTTCATCTTTACTAGCATTAAGCAAGTACTTCTCTTTCAATGTCGGACGTAGACCAAAAACAATTTATTTACGCGACAAACAAGATAAAGAAGAGTTGTTTTGTCTATTTACTAGCGTTTTTGGTGTTCGCTCAATATTAATATTTTTTTCTGGCGGGCTACATTTCTATTATACGCTGGTTGTTAATAAGCCAAAAAAGAAACATTTTATTAAAGGGATTGTTCGAATGGTGTTTTTTCTGACCACACAGAGGCCGCATTCAAATATCTTGCGGGCCGTATTTAGCCTGCAGGCGACAGGTTTCCCACCCCTGGTTTACGTCATAAACTTACAGCGTAGTTCTTGTTTACCGTAATGCATATGTCAACAACATTTTAAAGGGTTGAGGATGTAGGGTACACAGTAAACTTTTAATATAAATTCAGTGTAAAGTTTTCAACTTTCATTACGTTTAGTGTTTTTTCGAAACCTGTTTCACTATGACTATATGACTATGACGTAAAAATGCTCATGTTTTTGTACGAAATACACAATTTTTAAGTATGATGATTGCATGATCGAAGCTTACAGTATTCTCGATGTTTATAACGAGTTACTACACTTGTGCGATGGCGTTATCTACAATGATGATTCCGCTTAAAAAAGAAAATAGAAATCAGGCCAATATTATCATATTAAGAAGGCGCACTTTATGAAAATCGCTGAAGCAAAGAAAATGAAATAATGGTGCAAATTTTTTCCAAACTCTTTTTACGGAATTTTTTTGAAACAATTTAAAAACTGCATAAAAAGGTTAACATCCCCGTTTCAGCACTGCTGTTAAAAGAGTGTTTTTTTCGGCAAGGACATTTTAAAATCTAAACAAGGTAAGCGTTCGGCAGTGTGGTCGAGTGGTTAGAGCGCCGTGCTTGTGATCAACTTGATCTCGGTTCAAAACCTACTTGCGCCATTCTATTGTGTCCTTGGAAAAGACACTTTTCGGCACTTTTGCTGCTTGGTGGTCTTGGCAAGCAGTTTTAAATTTCATTCATATCTCTACAAAACTAAAAAAAAAATGAAAACTTTTGACCCGACAGTAGTGTTTCTACACTTTTGCACTGACTAACTTACTGCTTACGCTAGACTTTAAGCTCACGCTTTACTACTCAATTTTTTAAAAAATTTCAGGGTAAAGCTACGCTTGCGTTGTAAAATTTTTCTCGCATTTACGCGTAAGTTGATAGCGTAAACTTATTTTGATGACATATTTTGATTAAACAGTACTACACTAATATGACGCCTACATCATTTGACGTAAAGTTTTTTTGTACACTTTTAAAAGTTCACTCGATGTTAAAAATAGGTTTAAGAGTCTAAAAACTTAAGCAGTATGCTATTTAACACAGTTTTTTATTATTTATCGAATTAATATATGCAGTTAACATGAATTTTACTTGAAAAATCCAATTCGATTTAATTTCCAGTTTCACCTTTAAAAACTACATGTTTATTTTTTCCATAATTTTTTTTTTGAAAAAAAGTAGAATGTATTAAAACCATTGTCAAGGCTGTTGAAAATGATTGAGCCTACTTAAATTTTCCTGTTAATCTAATTTATAACTGTAAAACCAGAATCTGGGAGTAAATCAAACTCACAATCCATCGCAACTTCGTTGCTCAGCATGAGGATTAAACTTGCGACCAGGTGATCTGAGTGACATTGAACTCATGGTTGGTTGCAACTGCATTGCTCTAGGTAAGAATTGAACTCAATGTTACGGTTACAGACAGGGTTAGACTTAGGATTAAGGTTGAGGTTAGAGCTTGGGCTAAAAGCCTGCACCCCTACCCCCTCCCGACACCAATGAAAAGGCAATCCTTACTACTAGCATACTGCTTAAGTTTTTAAACTTAAAGACTAATTGTTAGCATTAAATTAACTTTTGATTGTGTAAAATTAGAACTAAACTACAGCTTTCGAACGCGAAGGGTAAGGAGAAGCGTAGTTCAAGTCAGACTGCCAGCAACAGCTGCAAAATGTAAAAAAAATCAAGCTATATCTTTAGCCAGGTCAGCGGTACCCGGCCTTTTGTATGTAAAGGACGCGAACTTGTTATTACTGTATGAGAAGCTAAGCTAATTAAAGCGTAAAGACCGGAATCAAGTTTATTTATCAATGTGTACCTCGGGCACCTTCGCTTCAATTAAAAAAATAGAAAGCACATTTTTATTTTTAAAAGTTAGTCAAAGTTTGCTTTAAGCACAAGCTAGAAATTGAGCAAAAGTAACATGGTTATGGCTGCAAGATTGACCCTCAAAGTGTATCAGAAATTTTTAGAGGTGCAGGCCTACTATTTTGACAGGATTGAAATGCAACACCGAAAGCTGCATTTTGTTTTTAGACAAAAAATATTAGGTTCGAAAAAAATTTTTTTAGTCTTCGTATCACTTCTACAAAGCAAATGTTGATAAAATGGACTTTTTATCCTATACCTCAATTAAGATGTGCACATTTTTGAAAGTGAAACAAATTTTATGATAAACCTTGTCAAGCACTGGTTTAGAGTTTAGACCAGGAGCGTCCAACCTTTTTTGATCCAAGGGCCATTTTGGCTCATCAAAAATATTGGCGAGTCAAACAAATAAAACACCCGAATTTTTGTCCCAAAATTGCAGTGATCTCTAAAAAAAAGGTCTTCAATTCGAATCATTCTCCGATTTTCTGAATTTCATCCCTTGTTTTTTAAAAAAAAGATCTTCACTGTAAATCAATCTAGGATTTCATGTTTTTTTTGAAAACTAGCGATCTCGGAAAAAACCAGATAAAAGGAGGGCTGCAGATGGAATCTGTCTTCGATTTCTGGCTGGATTTCTTCCAAAATGGGCGGGACAGAGCTCTTCAAAAAATACTGCGCGGGCCACCCAAAACCCTTGCGCGGGCCACGGGTTGGACGCTCCTGGTTTAGACTGTCACGTTTAATTCGAATTTTTAAATATGTTTTATCACAAGAACACTGAATGCTTTGGTCAAAAAGTTTGGGGTTAATTCAATGAAGAAAATGAAGTTTTGGTCGGTCAACAACTATTGCTTGTAAAATATTAATAGATTTAAAGAAAGCAATAAGTATGAGCTATTATATAATTAACCCGCTCGTCCGATCGGTCTTTACAATCTGTAATTCCATCACAGAACTCGTCTTTTAAAATACATTTGCTTTCGTCAGCGCAGATGAACGAATATCCACAATTTTTTGTGCATTCATCTGACCTACACAATTTTATGAGGAACAACATTAGTTCTGTGAAAACTTTTTCTAAACTATCAAACAAAAAACGAAAAGATGCATTGCTTAAGTTATTCATTAGGCACTTGACTAGTCTATGAACAATATTTGTTGCATAGATTTTATTACGCTTGATTTTAAAATTTATTAGATTCATGTGTATTTCATGCCTCGAGCAGCATTTTTCCAATTAGATAATGTCAAAAGAAGACAAAAAATTTCAGAGAAATTATGGATAGGAAATATACTACGAGACCGATGAGGTAGGCCTATTGGCTATTTGGTAGTCATCTTCGCAACTTGGCGTCTGGACAACAGAGCTACTTAAGTGGAACAGCAATGGCGAGCTGTCAGAAACATGAGAGATTCAAGTGGCACGGAATCGAACCCACACCTTTTGCGCCCGAGAAACTGCTGCAGCAAATTAATATTCCACAACGATTTTCAAGCTAAGCAGTGTACTGTGCTCTTGCAGTGATTTTGGAAAAAAATTCTGAGCTTTTAAAGGACAATAAAGTAGTTGTTAATTGAATCATCCCAAAGTTTTGTAAAGCCTATCTGATATGCATAAGATTAAATCATCTTGTTGATTAAAGTAATCACAGTCAGGCTGTATGTGGGACAAAAATAAAAAAGAATATTGCTGATAAAAGCAAAATGCCATTTTTATACCAATAATTTTTATATTCCAAATTAATTAAAGGCGAAAACAATTAATAAAACTAATACAAACATAAAAACCAAACAGTAATCTCCAACAGAAAAACACCGTAAAGGCGGTCAAGGGTACTCTGCTTGCAACACATTACTTAGTAGTCTCACAATCATTTTGCAAAGTACTCGTAATTCAAATGTTTATAAATATATTCGGTGTCATTTGCGTAAACGTTTAAGCGCCATTTTTAGTTACTTTTACTAAATTTCGCAAAAAAAACTTTACAAACACAAATAACAATACCTATCTTCGCAGTGCTGTATTCCATCGCAGAGATATTTCTCAGGAAGTCTGCACTGTTTATCCTTTGCATTGTAATGATTGAAGCACACTACACTTAGGTCGGAATTTATTTGACTTTGTTCATCACTTCCGTCAGCGCAGTCGGAAAAACCTAAATGACGCCGCCACATTTTTTTAATAGAAATTATATAATATGATAAGTGCATGGAGTGGAAACAGCAAATTGGGATGAAAGAAAATTCTCCGGCTCCTTGCTACAAGTGTTGTTTGCTACAACACACCAAAGAACTTCTTGTAAACGAGAATTTAAAGCGATATATTAAATCGGTATGCCACGAAACATTTTAACAAACGATAGTCCATGGCTCCGCAACCTTTTTTTCTTGTGGACACCACTTTTTAGAAACGAAAATCAAGAAATCTGAGACGGATTCAAAGTGAAAACTTTTTTTTTGATTTAGAGAACACCACTTTTTAGGCAAGAAAATCAAGAAATCCGAGAGGGATTCAAAGTGAAGACTTTTTTTAGAAAACTCTACTTTTTGCGGACGAAAACCTGAACTCTGGTTCAACTGTGCCGCGAATTTTAAAGAGTCGCCAAGTGTGCCGCAAGTGCAAAAAGGTCGAGAACTACTGATCCAAAGTTTGATTTTTTTCAAATTGTAGTATTATGTTTGGTTTTAAATCAAAAATTGATGTCTGTTTTTTGCTGACGTGCAAAAAAAGGTTTAAAGAATTTTGCTGCTTTTAAAATTCTTAATTTTAACTTTAAAGGAAGAGCCAGTTTTGGGATAAATGATGCGTTTTTGGTTTAAAAATCCTAAATTGCGATCAATGATTACAACAAAATTTAAGACGATTTTATTTTTAAAGTGATTTGTATAATAATTAACCAAGCTCTTAAACTGGTGGTGGCCCAAATCCGGCCATCCAAGCCATTCATTCGGCCAACCCAATGTTTAATGTTATATCTAGGAATGCAGCTATATCTAATATATTTTACTGTGACCGAAGAATCGAGAAGTAGGCTATATGTCACTTGCGGTATACAGTAAAAAAAAAACAAACGTATTTTTCCTTTGTTTTTTTTAAGGAATATGGATATGGCGGGACTTTCTTTTTGTCTTTCAGGTAATAAATATTATCTTGGTCTTCAGTTTGGTAAAGAATAAGTTTGTGTACCTTTTTCTAAAAAGTTTTCCCACCGCTATTTTAAACAAAAGCAATTGCTTTTAACCAGGGATCAAAAAACTGAAGTTGCGGACCAAATATCTGACCCTCCCATTGATTTATCATAATTTTAAAGTCATTAGATAGCATAGCTTTGAATAAGATTTGAAAAAATTTATTTTAAACAAAAACGTGCAGAGGCTCATTCTGCCGGTCCGTCATGATTTAAAAAAACTTGCCCACAGCTAAACACTTTGTCCATCTATCTCGTTCCTTTAGCGAACATCGATAAAAATTTACCATCACAAAAGCGTTGAAAAGCCAAGCACGTTCCGTTGTCACATGAAAATGTTTGGTCACACTCCTCAACGCACTCGTCCGAGTCGTCACAACAATCCGATCTTCCGTCGCATATCTATTTAATCAGTAGCAATTTTTTAGTCGGAACCGTTTACGGATTTGCAGGTTTTAATCTTGTTCGGAGTAAAGTGGCAATTTTTGTTAAATAAACGTGCTTTAGAATTTACATAGACAATTAGACACTATTCTCCTATAACAGTGGTAAGAAAATTAAGAAAGTAGTTTTAGAAAGACAAAAAATTTTAATCAAAAATTTATTGATTTTGTGATGCAAATTGAAAAGTTTTAGTAAGTCAAAAAGTTTGGGACTCTCGGTGGGCTCGAATTGCCGTTGGCAAAACTTTTTTCTACAATAGACTATTTTCATTAACCATGTTTCTTTATTGATACGGTAATAATAATAAATAATTTTCATGTAATCCGAATAAACTTGGCTCATACCTGGAAGCCGTAATCCATGATGTGATCTCCATTTGCACATTTGTAGGTTGCAATACCACTTTTATTGCAGTATAATTCGGTTTCATCGCTAAAGTCCTTGCATAAAATGTGATTATCGCAAATATGATTTTTAGGGACAAGACAGGATATGTTGTTGAAAAGACGTCTGCAGGTAAAATTTTCCTTGTATTAAAGAATGCATCGAGAATTCCTATTGTGACGTAACAAAAAATGTTGAAAAAAAATTATTTTTTACCAGAATTTACCAGATACAAGACTAAAAATAAGTTATTTAGTTTTTGAGAACCATTGTTGATGTAAATCAAGAAAATGCTAAGGATTTTTAGAGCCAAAAATTACATCTTGATTTAACCATGGGGTTTTCAAACTGGGGTGACTCAGGAAATCTTGAGGCGCTAAAGTGGTGGGACTATTGTCCTTTTTAGTAATAATTTCTATTAATAATCTGAAATTAAACAAAAGTATGCAGGTGTTCAAAAAAATTAAAACCGAATTAAAAAATCTATACAAATAATACTGTATCAAAAAAGAAAGACTATCAACAAGAAAAGACTGAAGACATGAAGACAAAAAAACTTTGTAAGAAGGCTAAAGGGGCACTCAAAAAGTAAAAAAAGATTTAATAGAGGGCATCAAAATTTGTTATGTGTTATGGTTTGCCGACTGTGGCACTGAGAAAAAGAGCTAAAAGTACCAGAACTTGAAAAAACAAAGCTATCTTTGAAAGTAATGATTTTTTTATTTTATCTCTATATTTAGCTTCCTGACTCGCAGGAGAGCGGAGAAGGCGCTTATACATAAAGCACGCAGTCATCTCGACGCAGTCATCTCGACGCAGTCATCCGACCTGCTTCAAGATACTGCTGTCCGATTGAAATTTTTTTTATTTTTGTTCTATAGAGATATAAATGAAATTTAGAAGTGCTTCCCAAGACCACCAAACAGGGGAAAGTGCTTTAAAGTTTTTTTCAAGGACACAACAGAATGGCGCGAGTAGATTTTGAACTTAGATTGTGTTGGTCATAACCACGACGCTCTAACCACTCGACCACGCTGCCGACAATTATCGAGGAAAGCAGAGATGAAACGTCAGCAATTTTTTTCCAAAGTACGGTCTGCATCTAAATGTTTCGCAAAGAAATTTGCTAAAACTTGAAAAAACACAATGGCAACATTAAAGTTTTTGTATAAAAATGCACTGCGCGGAGAACCTTTTGCAATATTGAAGGCAGTTGCACAACGTTTGTAAAGTTCTTCATAAAATGCTCTTTAAAAAGAAAATTGTTAAATTTCACATTTCTATATAGCCGTTTCTTCAAGAAAAAAAGCAATGTATTTTAACCCCTTTCCTGCCCCGGGCCAAAATTCTGAGTCATCGTTCCAGGCCATTATTACGCATTTACCACATTATTATGTCATAGTAGCCACAATATTCAACATGTACTTATTGCCGAAAATCTGCATTGGACAGAAGACGTGTACCTATTGTGGAAAATCTGCATTGGACAGCAGGCGACATTTATTAAAAGCAAATTGCAATTTGCTTGACGAAAATTCGGCCAAGGGCTATTTACGTATGACACAACCATAGCCGAGATTTCCGCCAAAGGCAGGAAAAGGGTTAAAAACACGTACTTGTTTTGACAAGAAAACATATTCACATTCTTGGTAACATCAGTTTCATGCATTTCATCCGATTTGTTTGGACAATCAATAACTCCATCGCAAAATCTAAAAGAAAAGATTTGTTCTGGAATATATCATGTCTTTTGGCAAATTAATCAAAGGAGCGTAGTTGTATGCAAGTACAAACATATTTCCAGAATTTATGAACAAAATGAAATAGATCAAATAAAGAATTTAAAAAACCGGTGTTTAAACGAGTCTAAACGAAAAATTCATGATTTTTTTTACAGGCCAGTAATTACGACAATATAAAAAAAATTGATTTAAAAATTCTGTAAAGCAGAAATTCAAAAAGTTGCAGTTGAGCTACAACTTCGTTCTATTTCTGTCCTGTCCTGCATTATTTACTATGCTTTAACTTGTATAAATATGCTTTTAAAATTCCTCAGAACAAAGAAGCTTGTACAAAGTATTAACTTTTATTAAACTCTCCAACAAGCGCTTCAACAAATTTTATAATACGTTACTGTGTAGTGCAGTGTTTCCAACCAGTAGGCCATGACCCATTAGCGAGCCATAGCGTCGTTTCCGAGTGGGCCACGGAACAAATTAAAAAGTGTTTACAATAATCATTGCGTTTTTTTAAAACTCAAAATAGTGAGTCATGAGGATGACAATTTTCTTTCCTAACCGTTATAAACAAAATCCTTTTTTTGTTTGTGCAGCCTAAAACAAACAAACTTGTAATTGTTTTGCAACAATGATGTTTCTATTTCTGATTGTCTATTCTATTTCTATAGCAGTAGTGCTAGGCTAAAATCAGTTTTTTTGCAACCGTACAAAAGTTTCAAGCAAAAATTCTTGCAGGAAGCTTTGTTTTTCACGGTTAGAAAATGGCAAAAAGGAAGTTTAGTGAAAATTACATTAATTTGGATTTTTATCAGTTTTTGATAATGGAGAAGAAAAGGTTGGTTTACCATGCGTCCCGATTTAGGCCGGATTTTTAGGGTTTTGTCCCGTCGTCCCGCCTGATTACCATTATGTCCTGATATTTTCAAATTTAAGAAAAGATTTTTTTAAAAAAATACTACTTTTTAACGACGAAATTCAAGAAATCCGAGACAGATTCAAAATGAAGACCTTTTTTTAGAGAACGCTGCTTTTTAAAACATAATTTTTTTAAACAAACGTCCCGGTTTAGCCCTTTGAAAAATATAGTATGCCTAAGAAAAGAGCCAGTGTATTTTCTGTTGTAAAATTCTTGGTGAGCATTCTTTGAGGTTGTCGAAATTGATGCTTCAATTTGAGAAGGTGTGTTCCGAACACAAAAATAAAAATGCAGTTTTTCAAAAGAAAAGAAGTTTATGGGAAGCGTCAACGCTTGGATGCTTGTGGAGCATTTCAACAACAATTCAAAACACTTGTTGAGGCTTCTTATGCAGCCAGTCTGATCATTGCAAAGTAAATTAAACCGTATACAATTCGTGAGACCCTTTGTCAAGCCTTGTGCTCTAAAATTGGCTAGAATTTTAGGCTTACTTGGGCAGGAAAGTGAAAAGAAACTAAAGCAAATATCCTTTTTTAATGATACTGTTCAGAGACGGATAAGTGAATCGGCCGACGAGATAAAACAGCAAGTGATTTCTGATATAAAGTATGTTAAATTTGGTTTTTCCTCTATTCAACTTGTTAAAAGTACAGATGTTTTTGCTTGTTCTCAGCTTATGGTGTTTTGCAGATACTTCACAAATACTAACCTCAAATAAGAGTTCTTGTTTTGTTCTGCATGAGAGACAAGTATGAAGGCATTCGATGTTATTGAAAAAATATCAGAATTTTTTAAATGCGCGACTCTCAAATAGGAAAATCTCTGTGGTGTGTGTACTGACGGCGCACCTTCAACGTTAGGAGCAAAAAATGGCTTCTAAACACTAGTTCAAAATATTTTACTTAAAGTTCTCACTGTTCACTGCATAATACAAAGGCAAGCTTTTGCTTCTGAAACTCTTCCAAAATCTCTCTACAATGTTCTTGAAGATGTTATGAAGACAATAAAGTACGTAAAAAGCGGGGCCTTTCTCACTTGAATCTTTAGAAAGCTGTGTGCTAATATGCAGTCAAAACATTTGAACATACTTTATTATACTAAAATACATTGGTTGTGAAAGGAAAACGTTGTAACCAAAATTTTTGAACTAGGAGAATAATTAATCATACTGTAATTAAAGGAATTTTTAATCCTGCAAAAAACATGAACTGGGATCAAGCTTTATGGATAATGTTTTCATATCCAGACTATCCTATCTTATTAGCATTTTCGACCAGCTGAATCGCTTAAATCTCAAGCTGCAAGGAAAGGGAACAACAATCATTGACCTCATTGATATTTTGAATTCTTTTGTGCAGAAACCTAAACTGCATAAGAAAAGCTGAAAAGGGAAGTTTTGCAAGGTTTGACGCCCTTTCAACTGTGAGTTGTTCACGAGCGACTGAGATACACGCTTTTGGACCAATCTCCACCGACATCGGAGATCGAGTGGTTGTGTGTGGACGTTGATGGCTATAAAATAGTCAACGTCTACAAACCACCGCCAACGCGATTGCGAACCCTGGATCTCCCAATGTTTCCTCACCCCTGTCTGTACGCAGGCGATTTTAACTGTCGTCATGCTGACTGGGGTTATGATGACAACAGTCCGGATGGTGAGTGCTTGGCTGGCTGGGCAAGTATTAATTGTCTTGCCCTCCTATATAATGCCAAGGACGCTGCCAGTTTTTATTCCGGCCGCTGGAACACTGGCACCAATCCAGACCTAGCTTTCGCTAGCGTAGGTCCAAACAGTCGCTTACCGGATAGACGTGTCCTTGAGAAGTTTCCCAGGTCACAACATCGACCCTCGCTTATTACACCACCAAGGTTTGCTATGGCAGTGCCAAGCATGCCTGTTAAGCGATGGAACTTCCGCAAGGCCAATTGGAGTCACTACATTGCTTTGACGAATAAATTCGCAAAGACTTTGTTGCCGCCTGATTCACTTGATGTGGATGCGGCTTACCAGGACTTCTGTAACACCATTAAGAAAGCAGCCAAGAAGACTATCCCACGCGGGTATCGAAATAACTATATTCCGTGTTGGGATGCAGAGTGTGAATCCCTCTATAAAACCTTTCTGCAGTCTCCTCAGGGAGACGACTCAAGTTTGGCTGCTACAACTCTGCTTGCCAAGCTTGACAGAAAGCGGAGGGATCGATGGTCCGAAGCAGTTCGGAGCATTGACTTCTCACACTCTAGTCGAAAAGCGTGGAGTATTTTGAACAACCTTACTGGTAGGTCACGACACTCTCCTCGTCATTGTCCCGTTTCAGCCGATGCTATTGCATCTCAGCTGGTTAGAAATGGGAAATACGAGGCTGTTGATCGCAAGTCATCTCGACTTGTCTTTCAAGAAGTGTCTGACCTTTGGAGGGCCACAACACCAGACGCAGTAAATATCTCTGACAATTTTTCACACAGAGAATTTGCTGCTGCCCTTCAACATTTAAAACCAGGTAAAGCTCCGGGTCCTGATTCCATCTGCCCCGAGCTTATACTCCATGCTGGAGCTGCTTTGAAGTCCTGGTTACGTGACTTCTTTTCTTCCTGTTTGCGCCGACTCAAAATTCCCAAGATCTGGAGAAGAGCGCTTGTGGTCGCGATCCCAAAACCAGCAAAGCCCGTGGGGGACCCAAAGAGTTATCGACCGATATCTCTGCTCTGTGTCCCCTACAAGATCCTCGAGAGGCTTATCTACGCCCGCGTTGAACCATTAATCGATCCACTGCTCCCTAAAGAGCAGGCTGGGTTCCGACGCGGGAAGTCAACCGTAGATCAAGTTGTTCTGCTAACCCAGAACATCGAGGATTCTTTCGAGGCTAAAAAGAAGGC
Source organism: Diplosoma virens (assembly GCA_963680785.1). Lineage (NCBI taxonomy): Eukaryota > Metazoa > Chordata > Ascidiacea > Aplousobranchia > Didemnidae > Diplosoma > Diplosoma virens. Next base: position 15,196,340 of record OY796897.1, read on the forward strand.
CGGTGCCGTATTTATTGATCTGACAGCTGCTTATGACACTGTCTGGCACCGTGGCCTTACCTGCAAGCTGCTGAGACTACTTCCGGATAAGCACATGGTCAAAATGATCATGGAGCTTGTCCGAAATCGAAGTTTCACCCTTACCACCGGTGACAGCAAGCAAAGCAGGCTACGCCGTCTTAAAAACGGCGTTCCTCAGGGATCGGTCTTGGCTCCCCTCCTATTTAACATCTATACGTACGATCTTCCTTTCATGATTTCCAGAAAGTTTGCTTATGCTGATGATTTAGCATTGTTGCATTCTTCTGGAAACTGGAAGGACTTGGAGGGGACATTAAGCCAAGACATGTCCACACTGTCAGCGTATCTCCAGACTTGGAGGTTGAAGCTCAGTCACACTAAGACGGTGACGACAGCCTTTCACTTAAACAACCGAGAGGCCAAACGTGAGCTAAAGGTCTACAACAATAGTAGACTTTTACCGTTCTGTCCAACCCCTACATACCTTGGGGTAAAACTGGACAGATCGCTCACGTTTCGTCACCATTTAGTGGCATTGCGCAATAAACTATCATCGCGCGTCACACTGTTGAGGCGACTCGTGGGCTCGGGATGGGGTGCTGGTGCTAAAACACTACGCATAGCCACCTTGTCTCTAGTCTACTCAACAGCTGAGTACTGTGCGCCAGTCTGGTGTCGCAGTGCTCACACTCGCCTCATTGACAGTGTCTTGAATGACGCCTTGCGCATAGTTACTGGATGCCTGCGTCCCACTCCAACGGACCACCTACCTGTACTTTCAGGCATCCAGCCAGCTGAGCTTCGCCGACTGGGAGCGACACTCTCCTTGGCTTACCGTGGATCTCTGGACCCCGATCATATTTTGCATGGTCTGTTAAATGGTCCTCAGATACTGGCCAAGTAAGACTAAGATCCAGACGCCCGTTTGTGCCAGGTGCGCGGAATCTCTTGGACAATCTTGCCAGACTTGGCATCCGCGCCTCTGAATGGACAAATCACAAATGGAACGCGGAGTACTGTGAAAGTGCTTCCAGGCTCCGTGCTTTTGTGCCCGGGACCAGTGTCAGGCCTGTTGGGATGGGCTTACCCCGAGCAGCTTGGGTTAAGCTCAACCGCCTGCGGACTGGTGTTGGGCGATTCCATTCGTCCATGCACAAATGGGGTCTCGCTCCTTCACCGAATTGCGAGTGTGGCGCCTCAGAGCAAACCGCAGACCATGTACTAACAATGTGCCCCATACATCGGGCACCACATGGAGCACGCGGTCTGACGGTTTTGGATGACGAAACTCGATGCTGGCTTAATAACATCACTGCCAGCATCTGATCCAGGCAGTGCAGCAGTCTGGGGTAGTAAAAGGATAAACCCTCGGCCCCAGTTCTGTTTGTGTCTGGCCTGGAGTGGATGCCCTTCAAACGATGACGACGAACTGTGAGTTCTGAAGATGTGAACGATATTCTGTCATCTAAAATCTTGGCACACTTTACAAGTCTTCGTAAATAATTTTTGTGTATTTTCCTAAAATATCGGATTCAGATTTGAAGCTGGTGAGGAAACCTTTTGCAGTTCCAGTAGAAGAAGTTCGTGATAACCAGCAGAATGAACTCATTGACTTTAAAAATCATTCTACGTGTAGAATATGTTTAATACTTTACTAAGTCTGTGAGTTTTGGGCAAAGATATGCTCTTCTTACCACTTGTAGCTAAAGAATGTATCACAAATCTGTTACCTTCAGTTGTACATATTTATGTGAATCAGGGTTTTCCACTTTGATGCAGATGAAAAAAAAGACTCGAAATCGATTAGATGTGAAAAATGGTCTCCGATGTGCACTTTTTTCAACGCATCCAAGAATCGAAAAACTAGTTCATTGTGTTTAGCAGCAAGTTTCTCACTGAAGTGCATTTTGGAATAAATTGCTGGTTTAGAATAATGTGTATTTGCTTTATAACAAAGTAGATAATAACCACGATAACGTAGCCAACTCTAACGAGATAGTGCTTTTGGGCCATCCCGCTTTTTGACGAACTCATTGTGCGCCATGTCAGAAAAAAGGTTGGAAAACACTGAACTAGTTAATTACATGAGACACATGAAATACAGCAGCTCATAAAAGCTTGTTTCCGCTACGAGTGTAGGCGGGATTATTCAGTGTTTGTTAATTTGATTTTTTCACGCTTAAGCGCTGAGAGAAGAAATAAAAAGAATTAATAAACAAGCACAGAATAATCACGCCAACGCTTGTAGTAGAAATGGGTCTTAACCCTCTGACTGCCATGAGGTCAAATTGCCTCAAACGCATTTTTGAAAAGATTTTGTTGCCAAACCGTTGGCAGAAGAGCCAAAAAATTTTTTCATTTTTATTTTATATCGAAGAGGTTTGTCTAAAATCTAACGAAGATCTAACAATTTATAAATGTAGGCCATTCTTATCATAACTTAATAAAAAAGCAGCATCGGATGCCAATGGGGTCAAAAGACTCGAAATAGCTTTACAAATAATAAATTTTAAGAAACCCAAAAACAAATAAAAATAAATTATGCTTTCACAACTTACGTATCGTAAATAAAAAATTATTTTTGATTATAATCGATAAAAAAATATCTTAGAAAGTTTTAAGAGAATTATAATAGTTATAACCCACATTATTCTGTTCTACAACATATCGAAAAGTGGCATTGAGACTTTAGATAAAATAGTTAGATAAAGTGTTTTCAAAGTTTATTTGGAGTAACATTTAAATTGCAAGTTTGTTCGAGGTTTGTATGATTGCTTTAGTTTATTCGCAAATATTTTTAAGGTTTGTGTTTTTGTTTTATTTATCTGCAAGTACACCTAGTCCGGAGTCTGTTGTGGCGACATTTATATTAGCTTGTTCGTACAGAAGGCGAATGCTATTAAATAATATACTAGGGTGGCCCACTTAAAAGTAGCCCGAACTCTCGATAGGTTGTGGTTCACTTAAAAGTAGCCTGATCTCTCGATAGGTTGTATAGGTGATAGGTTGATGTAGTTGATGGCCTCGATAGGTGTCACACTTCATTCATAATTTTAATCATAACGATGTAGTGTATCCCCGTTAAAAGCAGTTCGTAGTTTTATTATAAGAGAATAAATGCGGCTCTTTGAGCGTTGTCTGCGATATACGTCCAATTTGTTATATGGCTCGATACATGTATCTTTGTCTCTTTTTTTTCTTCTTTGTATTGACGTAATATGTTTTTGACTAACGTCATTGTACTGGAAAATTCGCGTATATTCCACTTGATTCGCGTAACGAACTCTCCAGGGGTTTCTGGCTGAATCTTGAATTTACGAGAAAGTTTACGTCACGTGATTTTGTTTTCTATATAAACCCGATGCGTAGCGAGAAATTACTCGTACTATGATGATTATTATCGTTGTGAGGTAATTTGAAGCGACTCGAGTGGTGGCTTGAGCGAAGGTGATTTTGTTTGGCCACAAGAGGTGGACCGTTAGATTTTGTGTCGGTGGACAATTGTTGAATTTATTTTGTGCCAGTGGTTGGCAGTTTTGTTCTACAGAGGTAGAATTATTTGTGTTGATTGAGTCGAGTTATAGTGTTGATTTCGCTTTGCAGTTTGGCAAAGCGTGGAATAGAAGTTTCGTCGGACGTGATATTTTTGTAATACATTTGTTTTTATTAGAGACAAGGGTCTCTGTTTGTTGTGAGAAAGAATCTTTAACGAAATCAATCCGAGCTTTCGTTAACCAACTGTATAAACCGTCGGGCTCATAGCAAAACTACTTCTTGAGCCGGAATAAAATAAAATTTAGACACAGCTTTGTTTCAGCGCAGGTATTCGGGTTACCTAGCTCAACTGGTCCTTTGGGATTCCCGAACAAAGTTTGTGACAATAGGCTGTAGGCCAATATACCAAATATGTTACCTTTCTCTAATCAATTTTTTTTCAGATTAAGGCTCCAAATTTCTTAAAATCAACAGTTAAAATTTTTTAAGGATGGTGTTTTCGCTGCAGCACAGAATAGTGATTGTGGAAGCCTATCTGCACACTGGATCAATTAAGGAAACGTAACAGGAATTCCTGGAAAAATACCCAGAGATAAAAGCACCAGCAAAACGTTCCGTTTAGAGCTTGGTAAAGAAATGGCGCAAAACAGGCTCTGTCGAAAACGTGAAAAAGCAAAGACCTAAATTAGTCCGGACGCCAGAAGTTGTCAGTGATATCCAACAGCGGATTTCAAGAAGTCCACAAAAGTCAACTCGGAGGCTATCCCAGCAAGTCGGTTTATCACGAACAACAAGTCAGCGTGTACTTAAATCTTTGAGCATGAGAGCATACAGAATAACATGTGATCAGGAGCTGAAGTTGCCTGACAAAGATAAACGTCTTCAGTATTGCAGGTGGCTGTTGAGTATGGTTGAAGAAGGGCGTTTGGACCCACTGCTGTACTTTATGTCGGATGAAGCATGGTTTCACCTATCAGGATATGTGAATTCCCAGAACACGCGCTGTTGGTCTTCTGAAAATCCGCAGGTAATTGGCGAAACGCCACTGCATGACTTGAAAATTAGTGTTTGGTGCGCAGTTTCAAGAACTAAGATAGTCGACCCAATTTTTTTTTGAACCAACTGTGAACACTGACGTATATTTACACATCTTGGAACAGTTTAACGACCAACTGACACCACAAGACAAAATCCAATTCTTTTTCCAACAAGATGGCGCTACATGCCACACGTCTCACAGATTACTGACACGAGTTCATGACATGTTTACGGAAGAGAGAACAATAAGCAAAGTGTTATGGCCACCACGTTTCTCGGACTTGTCATCATGTGATTTTTATCTTTGGGTGACTTTAAAACAAAAAGTTTATGCAAACAATCCTCACAATCTAGACCAACTAATGGAGAACATTACCAACGCTATCAGGAGATTCACCAGAAAAGAGCTACAGGCAGTATCTGCAAACGTTGTTAAACGTGCCCAGAAATGCATAGATGTCAACAGGTAGCACTTCCAGCATCTTTTATAACATTACAGGTAAAAAAACAATTTTTATAACACTACAGGTAATTTAAGCAATGCTACAGATAATTTAAACAATGTTAGAATGTTCCTCTGCTCTACTACATTTTTTGGGCTACTTTTAAGTGGGCCACCCTGTATTAATTTAATTTTACCTTAGTGTTCTTTTTTGTTTTGAAACGAAATGCTGTTATTGAACATGATTATCGAATCAACTTAGCTATAGGCCTATGGCCTACGAAAAATTGTGATTATTTGATATTGCAACAAGTTGTGGAGACCAAGGGTAATTTTAAACTTTTTGGTTTTAACAGTTTATTATTTCAAAAATAATTATTTTTTTATTTATTATTTGTTCAATAAGAACTTAAAAAATCACAACAAAAACAACTTTTTGAATAAAAAACTATGGCTAGATTCAATTTCACGTATAAAACTTCAAATAACAACTATGACTGAGATACAAAATTCACATGTTTTTCCGGTAGACAGAAGGTTAAAGTAGCAGCAATACAAAGCACATGTTTAACGTTATCCAAATTATCTAAAATAAAATTTCTCAATAAAAATAAAAAAATCATTTTAAACGAAGATCTCAAGTTATTCCGAATTTCTTTAATATAGTCAAGTAAAAGTGTTTGTTATTTTAAAAATCTCACCGCTCATAGGCGATTGTTGTGCTCTTCGCATCATTGCAGTGAAAGGATTTGTCTCTATCTTCATCACTTCCATCGCCGCAATCATCATAACCATCGTTTTCGTAGAACGGTTTACGACTCTATCGCAACCAACAGCAACATCAATGTGTGATGGTGCGGGACTACTTGTTACCAATGTCAATGTAGCAAAATAATAAACATTACAAATAATAATTCTTTAAATATTGCTGTAGTTTAAATGAATCCAATGATATAAAGTCAATAATTAAGGTAGACAATCTATATTTAAATAATTATTTTAGCCCTAAATACAGGGAATAAGTTTCAAAGAAACTTGTTTTCACCTACTGTAAGTTTATACCGTTTTTTCATTGATTCGCATTAATGGTATTGGACTATTTTAAAAAATAATTTATACTAATTGTAAACATGCACTATTTATAGACTCCAATGATAGAAGAGTATTATAAACGTCCAGTCTGAAAATCAAATTAAAGTTGACGACTACCGTCGTAATGCATCTTCCGTTGTCGCAAATCTTTGAATATTCGCAACCCTCCCTGCATTCGTCAGAACGATCACGACAATGATTGATTCCGTCGCAGATATAAGTATAATGAAGGAAGCACCATTTGTTTTTAAAATTCCAATTGTTATTGCACATAACACCTTCAAACAAGTTAGCTGTTAGCTGCTAACACAATTATTCGCCTGTTAATACGTCGATTTCTTACCATCTGACGACGTCATTTCAGTTGATTCGTCACTTCCGTCCTCGCAATCAATATTTCCATCGCAAAATTGGGATGCTTTTAAACATTTCCCGTCACTTTCACATCTATCACAAGTAGTAAAAACTTTAATCTAGTTGTTAGGATTTTTGAGTCCGATTGGGGAAGTTTTTGTTTGATTTCCGGCCCCTACCTAAGTATGTTTGACAGTCGTTTCTAAAGCGGTTCGCCACCGCTGCAAAATTATTGCGTAAGTGGCTATGCTGCCCCGATGCAATTTTGCGGAGAATAGAACCTAGTTTCAGCGTAAGAAACATGCATAAGCTAATGAAAGGCTTGGTTTTGATTTTATTTTGTTTACATCTACTCTTAGTACATTTTGGTACAGCATTGTGTTTTGAATTATTTTCCAGCATAAACTTTGAAATTTGATTTTTGGCCAAGTCTTTTTGAGTCTATGTTTATGAAAACTTGTAAGGATGCAAAAAGCAGCGTGCTAAGGGTTTAAGAGCACCAAGATTGTGATCGATATGGTCTCGATTCAAAACTTACTCGCGCCATTCTGTTGTACCTTTGAAAAAGACATTTTACAACACTTTCCCCTTCTTGGCAGTCTTAGCAAGCAGTTCTAAATTTTAGTGATATTTCTATAAAATTAAAAAAACAAAATCAAAAAGTTTTACCAAACAGCCATATCTTGGCATCTTCGTAAGCAGGTCGGGATAATTACTTACCCTATGTATAACGCCCCTGTCGCTTTCCTGCGAGTCAGGAGAATAAATATAAAAATCAACATCAATATATCAATCTTTAAAAAAGTGCAAAAATTTCGAAAATATTTTCGGAAAAAACATTTCTTTAAACAAATGTATCAACTTTATTAATTTGAGATAAATAACGACGTTAAAGAAATAAGCTTATTGAAACACAAAAACTACATGTACTGATATTTAAATCAACAATCTTGAAGAAAATTTAAAAAACACATAGCATTTAGATCGTGTTTTTGTCAAAAGAAGTATTCATAAAAAGGAATTATTTATTTTTTGGTTACCGAAAATTGGATTCGGTATTGTTTTTGGTGACTCCGACTTCGATTTTGGATTTTCACTTCCTATTGACGGCCAAAATGTATCAATTTTAATTCAAAACTTTTATGCATCAATTTAAATACAGAAAGCCCCCATTTAGAGCAGAATTCAAAATTGGGTGAACCACTTTAAAAACCAAGGGATAGTGAAAAATCGCCATGCAGCCAGTTTAAACCATTAAAAATGCTTCAAGAAGTGTACCACTGAGCTTGTTGACATCGCAGTGGCACACGGACACGTATTCGTGTTTCACTGCGATAGTCGGTACATGGGTCAAACGTCCCAACGTTTGCAGGACAAAATCCTTTAGCATGTGCCCAAGTCCATTCGGAACAGAACTGGTCAAGAATGAAAACAACCAAAAAGCCAATGTAAATCTAAATCAGCTAATTCTATACCTCATTGTGAGTCGTCAATTGGAAATCATTTGTTATACAACCAAAAGTGTGCATCTCACTACAACAACAACCAATTTCCTATTTTTTTAAAAGAAAGATCTGATTTCCATTTATTCGTCTTAGAATCGATTTTTATTACTCTCCGTAAACCTAAATTACGTAGACAGAAAGAGTTTGTGTACAAACAGAAATTATTAGTGTAAAGGCGCGTTTACAGCTGTTTACAGTACTTTTTTCTTTCAGCGCGATCTTGGTTTGTTTTATTGACGCTCAAATCCACTCATATTTTCATGAAAAAAAGTACTGTAATCGGCTGTAAACGCGCCTTAAGTGTGAATTTTTTTTTAGTTTCTAATTTTAACACAAAACTTACATAATTTTGTTTATTTTTTCAACAAAAAATTTTTGCTAAAAAATGGTGGTTTTACTTTATTATAATAAACGTTAATAACTTTAATTTTTAACTAATCAGAACCAGTCTCTAAATTTTTAAATACTACATTCAGTTCTTCAGTTCACTCTAGCGAGACCTCCTAAAGAAAGCTAGACGAAAACGTTTAAGTTTTCATAATAGCCTTTTTTTAAGGCTACTTATTTAAACAAAAGAAATTTAAATGAAGCCTTTGGTTTTAATAGCTATTTTGAAAATTTTTAAAAACTAACATCTGAGTTCACAATATTTTGCTTATTTTCACTTGTTTATTGCATATCTGCAGCATGTCGGCCATATTCATATCGTCTCAGCCAGATGCTTTCTCAATGCCAACACCGAGTAGTAATCGTTTTGACTGTTTTATTATATATTGTGCAGTTCTCTTGATAAATATGTTGCCAAAAAGCTTAGAGTTCGTCAATAAAAGCCAACAGCAACTTCTAGCAAAAATTATGACAATAGAAAAACAATTTACATTTATTGTAAGAACTTGCAAAAGCCGCAAACAAGCCACGGTTTGGCCACCGTTACTCTAAAGCAACTGTATATCGTGTTAGATGCTGCTTGTGAAACTCTTTATACAATTCTTGCAGTCTCCAGACGAACAGTACTTTCGGCTGCTCCGGCTTCACTCACAAGAATTTACAAGAAATAGAGGGATCGTTGATTTAAAACAGTCTTTAATTTCTTTGTTTATTTTTCGGTCTTCGACTAAATTTAAGGCACAATCTTCGTGCATTCTTGTGCTCAGAGGCGTGAAGACAAGAGAAGATCTTTGCCTATGTTTGTAGTAAGTTATACAACTTTATTGGTACGATAACTTTTTTTTTTTTTTTTTTGTCTTTGACTAAATTTAAGACATGATTTTTGTCTACGGGTAGTATATAAGATTGAGAACCTCTGCTTTAGCCAAAAAGCAGGAAGTATATTCTTACAAGTAAGTCACAACACTCCTCTCCAAATGTCCCATTTCAAAAATGCTATTGCATATCAGCTAGTAAGAAACATGAGATACGAGGGTGTTGAACACTAGTTAATAAAGCTTGTTTTACAAAAGGTTTCTGACATTGGGGGATCATAATACCAGACTTCGTGTCCATCCTTGAGAATTAGTTTCTCCAGCAGTAACTTTCCTGTCGTCCTATAGTACTTAAAGCCAAGTAAAACTCTAGGCCTTAATTCCATCTGCCCCAAACTTATACAGGGTGGGGCAAAAAAACCTTTCACATTTCATTTTTTGAAAAATAGACAAGAAAAGCCTTTATTAAATTTTTATTACATACTAACAATGCTATATGATTGCCATTTTGTGTAAACTATTTTTTTAAATAACATCCTCAAGATGGCGCCCTCGAGCTGCGATACACTGCTGTAGGCGTTTTTTGAAGTTTTTCATTATCCTCTGAGTCATTTCTTGTGGAATTTCATTTATTGTTTTGCAAATGGCAGTTAGAAATGGTTTCTAAAATTTCTTAAGATTGCAGTTATAGATTCTCCGCTAGTGAGAAAATTTTCCACAATAAATGCACAGTGTTTGCTTGTTCAAGCATATCTAGACATCAAAAATTAAAAAAAAAATTTTAGTAAATCACTCGTTATTCAAATCTCTCACTCTAAAAAACAAAATGGCAGTTTATTAACAACATAAATTTACTTAACTGCAGCAGCATTGTCATAGTAAGACTTTAAAATGTGGGAGGTTTTTTTGCCCCATCCTGTACTTTATCATGCAACTCCTTTGAAGTCCTGAATACGTGACATTCTCTCTTCCCGTTTGCGCAAGTTAAAATCCCAGAATTCTGGAGAGGAGCTATTGCAGCCGCTGTCGCAAAGCCAATGTAGCCCGTAGAGCAGGGTAGTCCAACTTCTTTACTTTTGCGGGCCACTTTTCAAATTTGTTCCAGCTTGCGGGCCTCGTTCCAAAATTATACTGTTCTCTACAAAAAAAAAAAAAGGTCTTCACTTCAAATCGATCTCCGATCTTCGTCCCAAAATCATAGTCTTCTCCAAAAAATGTCTTCCCTCGAATCTGCCTTCACCTTAGACTCTGTCCTATAGGCTCGCCATACCTTGTTATAGAAGATTGCCGCTACTTATGATCGACAAGACTTGAATTGTGCAAAATTGTTCCGCATGCGGCCCGCGGGCCCGTAGTTGGACCACGCTGCCGTAGAGAACCCAAAAAGCCATCACTCAATACTCTGCTCTGTGTCCGTTACACAATCTTAGAGAGGATTATCTAAGCTGCGTCGATCTAAGATTCTAAGGCAATTGTTGATGCATTGCTTCCAGAAAGCAAGCCAGATATCACAGCGGAAAGTCAACCGTGGATCAAATCGTTGAAGGCAGAACATCAAAGATTTTTTTGAGGCTTTGTTGATCCGACTGCGGTATATAACACTGCCTGACATCTGTCTTTGCTTGCGAGCTGTTAAAATTTCTGCTGGTTAAGCACATATTGAACGAACATAAAAGTTGTCCAAAGCCGAAGTGTTACCCTCACAACCGGTGACAGAAAGCGAAGCAGGTTTTTTTGTCTGAGAAACGGGGTTTTTTAGGAATTAATTTTATCTCTCTTCCTTTTGACATCTGCACGTACAATTTGCCTTCACAATCTCTTGAAAATTAGCTTTTGCAGATGATCTAGCATCGTTGCACTCTTCTGGAGACTGGAAGTCTTTGAGGAGACTTTAAGTTTCAACACATCCTACTTTAAAATAAAACCACAATTTTTTTTACCTCTATATTTATTTTCCTAACTCAGAGAAAAATGTGGGAGGCGTTGTATTTAAGGCAACAGTCAAGCGATTTCCTGACTTTCTTCCAGAGATGTCAAGATGTTCCTGTTCGGTTGAAATTTTTAATATTTTTGTGCAGAGATATTACTGAAAACTAAAGCTGCTTTCTATAACTGCCAAGCAGAGGAAAGTGCCATAAAGTGTCTTTTATCGTAGTCGTACTAGTCATAACAAAATGAACTTGTTTTGTTGACTTTCTAAAATAAATTCAAAATCAAAAAATTTTTTAGTTTATTAAAATAGCCATAAAGTTGGTTCAACAATATTCGTTTACTTTTTGAGTAACAACCCATTGGCAAGAATGTAGAGCTTAAAATTGCCTAACTTAAAAATAATTTTTATTAAATGCGCATAGGTCATCAAAACGAGATCAAAAAATACCATTCCCTCGAGAATTACAAAAAGCGTTTCAAAAGCTCGATAACCTCGCCTGACTTTGTTCAAATTATGACGATAAATAATAATGTAACGTAGATCAGTGCTCTTCAACAGGGGTTCCGCAAAGCATTTAAAGGGGTTCCGTGAGTTTTAAGGGTTCCGCTAGGGTTCCTTGTTTTGTAAGGAAAATGATTTCTTGCTTCAGTACGTTGATGCGTCATTATTTAATTGTTTCTTTAGATCACCATCACCATGCCGCATTCAAACTCCAAGTAGGCCAATTAGTTAAATAAGAGGTTGAGTGCAGTTTATAGCCGAAAATATTAATAGTTGTTGCGTAACGGCGCAACTTGATGTTCATTGTTATGAGCTTACAAGAACGTTATTTAAAACGAATAAATGTTATTGTTGCATCACAGCTATGCATGATGCCGCCGTTTACAGTAGTTAAGTAGACAATGAATAGAGATAGAATAACAGACTACAGTAGAGCTGCAGCCAGGGACGCCGGATCTTTTTTTGCCAAGGGGGTAAAGTTTAAAAAAAAGGCACTGCCAACAAAAGCAAATTTTGTTAGTCATGCTGCAATTTGAAATTTTGGTTGACACGATAGAATTTCAGTTTGCACAGGACAGACCGATATCTTGGAAAGGTTTTATTTTGCTAATCTGTTATTTTGGTTCGATCAATTTTTTGGCCAATGTCAACTCTTTTTAATAAACCTAGAGTTCAAAATCTTAATTTTAAGGTGTGCTGCATCTTGCAAAAGCCTTTAAGTTGACTCTGCCATGACCACTCACTGCGATAGCCGCAGTAATAGCCAATTTTACATAAGTTTTTCTCAATTATTTTATCTACTGAGAAATATTTGTGCTGCCTAGACTTGGAAGTGAACACAAGTGCTGAACAAGTAAATTCAACGAATTTATGACTGAAAAGCAAATACCGTGGGGAAAATGTTGTTCTCTAACTACAGATGGAGCAGCTGTGATAACTGGACACTTTTCGGGAGTTGGTGCTCGTGTCAAGGCAGTTGCTATAAACTGTATATTAAAACATTGCAATATTCATCGTGAAGCTCAGGCTGTAAAACCGCTTAGTTCTGATAAGCAGAGAAAAACGGAACTAGAAAGTGTTTTGGATATTGTTGTGAAAACTGTGAATTACATAAAATGTGGTGGTAAAGGCAAATCTGCTAGAGTTTTTCAAAAACTGTGTGAAGAAATGGATTCTGAAAATGTCACTGTTCTGCTACATACAGAGGTGCGCTGGCTCTCTCGTGGCAAAGTTTTAACTCGTGTGTTTAAATTAAGACGGGAAATAACAGTTTTTCTTGCAGAGAAAAATCAAGAATATGCAACAAATTTTCTTGACCATAAATGGGTCTTCAAATTGGCATATCTGGCTTCAGTATTCGATATGTTGTCCATACTCAACACCAGTCGTTAAGGGAAAAGTTCAGATATGTTTTCCCAAGTTGGAAAAATTGATGCCTTTAAAAGATAAATTTACTGCTGGGCCAATAAAGTGTCAAAAAATGATTTTTCTCCTTTTTAGTTTTTGAATAAATTTCTGAGCGAGGACTCCGAAGTTGAGGATACAGCTGAAATAAAAGAATTGGTGTTGGAACATTTGAAGCTATTGAAGAAAAATTTTAATCGGTATTTTCCTGAAGAAGACTCTGAGGCTTTTTGTTTGCTGAAGTGGGTAGTTAATCCTTTTATTTTCACTTTGTCAGAACAGGAAGAACTTCTGGACATCTGTAATGATATGAATTTGGAGGAAATCTTTGAAAAAAATGGAAAGGAATATTTTTGGATTTTTCTGTGCAAAGAGGGAACAGCAATTGCAAAGGAAGCACTGAAACTTCTGTGTCTATTTCCCAATACTTATTTGTGTAAAACAGCATTTTCTGTTTTAACCACTATTAAGAATAAAAACAGATGTTGTTTGAAGAGTGTAGATATGTATATGAGGAATGCACTGAGCAACGAGCAGCCACGATTTACGAAGATTGTAAAAGAAATTCAATAACAACCGAGTCATTAAATTTCTTGCTTTTCAACTTCTGTAATGACTGCTTGTTTGTTGAAGTCTCTGATAATAAAATATTTTCTTTTTTTACATGTAACTCGTGTTTTTTTAACTTTTTGTTAATGGGGGTTCCGTGACAAACGTGAAAGTGCTTCAGGGGTTCCGCGAAAGCAAAAAGGTTGAAGAGCACTGACGTATATGAATTAAGGTAAAACTGAGCCTAGAAGAATTTTAACAGAAAGCACATGAACTACAGTAAATCTCGATTAATCCGGATTTGGTTAATCCGGATATTTGCCTAATCCGGATAAATTTGACGGTACGATTTCTAATGCTTTTCTTAATAGGGAGCTTCGGACAATCCGGATTATTTAATCCAAATCTTTGCCTATTCCGGATAAAAATTGTTTTTTTTATATTTATAATCTGGACTTTCCCGCTTCACAACTGTAGCAGGATGTCTGTTGTTAACGTCATAAACATTATTCCACATTATGGTTTACAAGCGTTGGCTATGTTGCTTGTTACTTGAAATTTATATCAGTTCAATTTAGGGAGTGTGTTCGTTGGTTTGCTATAATTCGTTTGTTGCTATATTTTGCTATATTGGTTTGCTATAATTCGTTGGTTTGCTATAATTGGTATGTATTCGCTTGACTTAATATATATTAATGCCACGTTGTGACGTAATATTGTATTTGCAATTTTTTTTAGTCGATTATTATAAACTTATTTCTGTGCATGCAAAATAGTACTTCTTATAACATTCGTTTATGTAGTGAATACTGTTGTTTGTGTTTTGTTTAGTTTTTTTGGTAAAGTTAAAACCGAATTCAAAATTCAAAAAACGTTGCATGGGAGGAGCAATTTTAGCAAAAAGGTAAAAAACTAATCTGTGCCAAAATTTTCTGCACGTCATCTTAATAAAAACTTTTGATCAAGTATTTTTTGAAGTTTACAGCAGAATCGGATCTTTTTAAATTTTGCAACTATCAATATTTTAGCTTAATGATTTACATTTAAAAACTGAGACATTGATACATGAAATAAAAAATTGTTTATGTCTCACTTTCATTTTTCAACTTATTATCATCTATTTATGGAGCAGTCTAACCAAAACTTATTCATATTTAGGCATGCAATAAAACTAAATTACTTTACAAACTAAATTAAATCTATAAATTAGTTGACCCTATGTGCATTTTTTTACTTTAAAATCTAAAATCTTGGTCAAAAAAAGACTGTTTAATATGATTAGACTGTTTTTATGACATGAAACACAAGCAAAACTTTAAGAGTAATATGTATACGAAAATAAATAGCTTTTAGTGACTATTTGAAGTTACATCGAATGTTTTTTATTATATTGCCCGCTGGGAGCTTCTGATAACTAACAAACAAACAAAGGCTTCATTAAAAATACATGTACTTGGCAGCGATAAACTCGACATTGAAAAATCGTTTTATTCGACGAGCAATATGTATTTACTGTTTATATTATACTTTAGAATGAGCAATATAAAATATCTTATCATTTTGAATTTTTGAACGTGTTTCGTTTTTGAAAGATCAATAAAAACTAAATCAAGTTCTTGGCAAAAATAAAAACCTTTTATCGATTTTTTCCTGTTTTCATAAAATTTTTAAAACAGAAGTTTAAAAATTATTCGAAATTGTTTTCTCTTTTCTTATAATGGG
Organism: Diplosoma virens; assembly: GCA_963680785.1. Taxonomy (NCBI): domain Eukaryota; kingdom Metazoa; phylum Chordata; class Ascidiacea; order Aplousobranchia; family Didemnidae; genus Diplosoma; species Diplosoma virens. Next base: position 15,211,598 of record OY796897.1, read on the forward strand.
ATGGATTTTCGACTTAGTTTCAATTATATAAAATTTAACTTTTGATTAAAAAGATAATTTCATTCAAGTTTTGCAACATTTAAGGTTAAGGCAAAGTAGAAAATGCATCTAATCATTAAAAAATAAATACATTTCTCTTATATTATAATATTTCTTCTCATAAATCATAAATGATAATTCATAAATTATATTACCTTAGGGTGTTTCATTATTTTTTCGTTTTTGAATTTTTATTCGTTTGGAATAATGGATGAGCGTTGACCCCTAAGATCATGTGTAATTTTTTCCCATTGGACGTCGTCTAAGGTTGCAGCGGGCATTTGCTGGTTTGCTTGTTTGGCGTATCTCAAAAATGACGCAAGCTAGTAAGCTGAAACTTGTGTTGAAACAATCAAAAAAGTCAATTTCCTTTAGGCCTACTCTCTTCAGGAACTGAATGATCTTAATCAGAAACAAAGTTATTTTAAAAAATTCGTATGTTTTGTTATTTTTCCATTCCTTATATACTTTAATTAGAAAAAATTTTCAATATACAGTATTTACAATTTTTGTTAATCTTTACAAATAGCTGGTGCAAGCCTGTTAACGTTTGAATCATTTTAACATCAATAGATTCATCAAACAGATAGACATTAATCTAATAATTAATTTTTGCCTATTGCGTAAAAATTCACGTTGACGTACAACAGTGAAGTTTATTTGCGCTGCACTATTCTTATCTTCTTCATGTCAACCGCTTTCGATTTTCTTATTTTGCATTCTGTTGATTTAATATGGTTGTCAATCTTTTTTTAAATTTTTGGGTAAATATTGGTGCATGCGATGCAAGATGCTTAACAACATTTAGTAGTAAAATTGGTTCAACCCAATACATCTGTTCATTAAGCGCAATTGTATATCAACCATACATTTTGTAAGGATCTAATTTTACAGCTTTCACAGTGTATACAGTCACTTAAAAGCCACAGGCAGTATGCTGTAGGTCTAAAATATCATTTCAAATAGTTGAGGTTTGATTCGCTGGTAAGCAAAAACATCTTTTTGGAACAGAATGAGGTAAAGCGTTTCTGTAGCACTTGGTTTCCAACGATAGTTTCTTTTTTTTTGTTGCGAATCATATCTTTTTGTTTTGTTAATATGATTTTTTTTCTAACTTCTTATTTTTAATGTTAAAGTCTTTTATCAGAAATCTATTACCCTTTTTCCAGTAAATCGATTTTTCGTGATGATACAGTTGGTTTTAAATTTTTAACTTTTATTTTCTATATTAAAGTGAAAGTTGACCGATTTTATTAATAAATTCATGCATTCTTATTTTTAATCAACGGTTTTGCTCTTTCAGGTGTTTGATGTAGCTTAGAACAACACCAGAAAAGCTTACCTTTAATTACTTTTTTTCTTTCACGAATTTCACGTTGTGATTTGACAGCTTAAACAATTTTTTCCCCACTTCTCTCGCATACTGTCAAACTTCTCATATTTTGTTCTTTTTTGGTAGGTTTGCATTTGCTCACGAGGTTTTTTAATTTTGTCTCCACTTGATTATAGCTGATTACTGATAATCTGGTCCGATCCCAAACTACATGTTGTTATTTCTTAAATCACTAAATCCTGGAAACTTTTGCCTTCTAAACAAGAATGCCCAATTTTTTACCTATCGCGAGCTAAATTAGGCCGCAATCGGTGCAATAATCAATGTGATGACATATTTTTTACTTTAGTTTTAATGTGATTTTTTAAATTAACATCTTTGATAATTTGAATTTCATCAACAAATTTATAAACCATATCTTCTGCTTTGTTAATATGATCTTGTTCATATCTTTTTGCTTTGTTAATAAGACCTAAAATGATTTTCATTTGATTCTATGTTTTTTCCTAATTAAAGCAAAAAACCTTACAGCGAAAATTAAAGCGAAAATAGTTGCATTCCTATTTTTCTACGCGCCAATAGAAAGATTGAGAAGCTCTGCAATTGTTATGTGATTAATTGGGCATCTTGCCAGAAAAATTGTTTTGCGGGCAGCTTCAAAAGACTTTGCGAGCCGCGATTTGGCAGCCTTGCCTTTAGAAATTTATTTACTGTAATCCTTATAACGTAATGATTATATCAAACATCAAAAGCATGTCTCTTTGTCTATTTAAAATTTTTGTTGAATAAAACCTATCAAAAAGTAAAAAAACTTTGCTTTTTTAAAAAAATTTTTGATAGAAATACAGTACACGTAGGCCTATTTAGTTTGTTAAGAAGGTATAAAAAATCGACTTTTTTTATTCTTTTGGTTTAAACTTCAGCTTTTAAACTTGCATTATTTTTGAGATACGTCAAATATATAAAATAATGGTCGTCCAGCGAAAATTCAACGCAGCTACAACCTCAAAATGACGTTATAATTGCCAAAAGTTAGACATAATGCACTTGTGTCTCGTTACGCTCCATGAAATTTTTGAGAAACAACAAAGACATGTTTTTTTCGTACATAATACTTCACTAATATGATAGATAAAGGTAATGCTCTATTTATACCTACTTGAAAATACTAGAAGCGCATAGTTCTTCAGGATCGTTTCCAATGTACTGACAATAACCTTTTTCGCAATTTTGGTGCGAGTTTGGACAATTCGGACATTCCAATACTTTTTTATTCATTACAGGAAAAGTAAAAGGTATATATCTAAAGCATTTTAAAAATAAGAAGTTAATGTTGAATTCAATATATGGTTTATAAATTTATAAAGCAGTCTGCTAATTTTACAGCAATAGTGTTTTTTCGTTTCGAGTAAACCTATGTAATGTAAAAAAAAGTTTCAAGCACTCAAAAATATATATATTTTTCGTGCTCAAAAAAAAGTAATGAAATGAATGACAATATTTATGCTTACAATTTACAAATCATCATATACCATAGATGCTACATGGTTATCTATATGGAACTGATAAAAAATTGATAAGATAAATCGTCGGCAATCAATTTTTATGCAATCTTTTGTTACGCTTTTTGTTGTAAAAAGCAAATCTAAAAACATTTATATTTTCAATAATTAGATTGTAAATTCTGCTTTTTTTAACTCACGTCGCCTATTTTGTTTCATTTTTCACGGTTAAGGCAGTCAATCATATTTAACTTTAAACTATAATTTTCAGCAAACATAGCAACGGGATTTCACGTGAATCGTAAAATTAACGTGGAATTCACGTGCTATGTTTGCTGGATTCTTTGTCGGACTGCTCTTCTAGTAAATTACAATAAATACTAACTTACTTTGCGACTTTTAGTTAATTTGAATAAAAAAAAAGTTTAGTAAAGCTATAATGCAGGGTGTCTAACCAGAGCCCGTGGATATAAGTTATTCCAGTAAAGTTTTTCCGAGGCCTGTAAAGTAATTTCTGAAGTAACATAAAAAATCAAATGCCCAATGATTCTGATAATTAAACGTCTTTTTATGTTGTACACTCGACGTTAAAAGTAAAAATAACTCGTCTAATGCAAGTAAAAACCAAATAGTCTTTTCTGGAAAAAATTAGCCATGATTTTTTAAGTCGCTATTTTTGGCCCATAAAAATTCTGGGCAAGCCAAAATGCTCTTGCCTTAAAAGCCCCTGCTGTAAGCTGCCTCATAATTAAACTTTAATATGTAATTTGCTGTAGACCTATTTGCTATTTTCTTCTTTGCCGTTGATTAGGGCTGCGGTTTTTTTGCTTGTTTATGATGTCAATTGTGTATTTGTACTTTTTTCTGTTTTTTTATTATTCTTGGTCGTTTTTTCATGTTCCTTGCTTTATTGTTTTGTCTTACCTGCAATCTACCTGTGCCACAATTTGTTAAAAAATAACTACAACTTGAAAAGTTTTTGCCGTCACTAATACAAGTCGTTTGTTAAAAAACTTTTCTCGTTTACACGCTCCCTAATTATTGTTTAGTGCTTGAATGTTAAAGATTGTTTGCAATTAAAAGCGAATTGATTTGGTTTATGAAAACAGTTGATAGATTAGTAGGTTTTAAGTATTTTTTGACAAAAGTAAAACTGTTGTAAGCTACTAATTTGATACGTTTTCAGAACGAGCTTTATAACTCCCAAATGAAAACAGGGTTTTTTAAATCAAATTTTATTTTAAAAAATTTAATGTCTTATGTTTTAGCTTTTATGGTATCAAACCTGGATTTATTGCCACAAAGTTCATAATTCTCATCACTGTTGTCATGGCAATGTTGAATTCCATCGCAAGTATAATCCCATGGCAACATGCAACTTTTATTGAAGTTGTTTAAAACATTGTTGCACGGTATAGGCTTATAAAGTTTATCGTTGGCGTCTAACAAGTTATCTAGAATGACAACGACATTACGGTTACCAACAAGCATTTCAAAACTCAACTGCAAAAATTTAAAATAAATTAAACGAAAAGGTAAAAAGTATAAAAAAATTTGACAATTTTTAGTAAAATTAGATAGTTTTTGAAAAACTAATTTAGTTCAGTCATGTTTGTTTATTGTGTTTGAACTAATTCTGAAATTAAAAAAGTCGCCCATTCAAACTAGACGTTATGCGGAAGATTTAAAAAGCAGTAATAACTAGTTATTTTACTACACTTTTTTTTCGGGCAAAAACTGATATACTTGAATCTTGACCAGTGGCGTGCGGTCAGGCCATGCAAGTCATGCGTTGCATGACCAAGAAGAGATGACCTTTTTTTAGAGATCACTGCTTTTTAGGACGAAAAGTGCATTACTTGGAATGATTTCAGGCGATGATCTTTTTTTTTTAGAGATCACTGCATTTCGAGAACAAAAAGTGCATTACTTGATATGACTTCAAGTTATGAACTTTTTTTTATTGGTGATCACCTTGAATCTAGGACGAAAATTGGTCTTGAAAATACCCAATTTTATGACCTGGTTTTGGCATGCCAATTGCATGACTAGTCTCAGAGGTCACCGCACGCCACTGATCTTGACAATTGCTAGAGCTTTCTAAAATTCAAAGCAAGAGTTACCTTTAAAGACTGTCTCTATTTCGTCACTTCCGTCCGGACAATCGAAGTGACCATCGCAAAATCTTATCATATTTAGACAACCTCGCGAAGAGCACTTGAAGTTCCAGGAGACGCATTTTTCACGTGAACAAGTATCTAAAAAGACTATAGTACAGTGGTTCTTAAACTTGTTGCAGGTACCGAACCCAGTAAGTTTCATGCAGGCACTCACCGAACCCTTCCTCAAAAATCAAAAATTTTTATTAACGATCTTGAGCCCAAAGTAATCTGTGCATCTGTTCCACATAAAATTATATCATTCAAAGAAACAAGACCAACAAAACATGAGCTACACACAAAAAAACAACTCAATAAATATTTACAACAAATCAATATGCCATATGCTGTTGCATTTTGGGAACAATTCTAAAAATGCGCAGCTTCACTTTGGCAAGGCTCATGGCAACAAAGTCTCTTCCTTTTTTTGTTTTTATGTCTACCATCTTCGAAAAGGAGTGTTTTCAAAGATACGTTGTAACAAACTGTATGAATATCTCAAGGGCTTTATTAGCAAGAAGAGGGTAAGCTACGATTTGGTGACACCAAAACGTTGAGAGCGTTGTTGTTTTGAAGAGTTGCTGTTAAAACTGGCTCTGCTAAAATTCAATGATTTCATGGAGGTATTCATCATTGACATCTTTTTTATCAGGACTAAACGTGAATGACTGTCTTACCCATGCTGGATATGACTCTCTGGTCGTAAGTTTGCAACCCATCAAGAGATTTTGCAAGCTTATCTAAGTGCATGGAAATTGCTTGCTTCAGTTCTCTCGGTACGGAAATGTTCCCATTTCCAGACACATCTTTGGTCTTACTTGTGCGGTCATCAAACAGAGGAAAGTTAGTCAAGTTATCATTCCCCATTCGTCGTTTCCGTTAACTCATTTTTTTTTTGAAAAGTCTTCATATATTCTTCCACTTTGATAATGTTGACTCCACCATCCTGCATCTGTTGATTGAGATTATTGAGAGCGTCGAAGATATCGACCATGTATGCCAAAACGAGAATAAACTCAGAATTTTCAAAACAATCTGCATGACGATGTTGGTGCTCTCGCAATAACATGGATGATTTCACACGCAAGGTAAAAACACGGTTCAGCATCTTCCCCTGGGATAACCACCAAACACTAGAATAGTACAGAAGTACCTCGAATACAGAGCTTATTTTATTACACAGCTCCTTGAATATGCGCTGTTTCATAGCATTATTTCGCACATAGTTCACATATTCCACCACAATTTTTAATACTTCTTCCAGTTTTGGAGTGAAGGTTTTTGTTGCCAATGCATGCCTGTGCAAGAGACAATGCGTTACAGTTATGTGTAGTGCATTGGTTTTCAGTAGCGTACCAAAACCAAAATTTCGTTCCAACATGACTCGAGCTCCGTCCAAACAAATTGCATAAACAATATCCCATGAAAGATAATTGTCTCTGAAGAAATTATCTACAAATTTAACATCGGCAGCTGCTGACAAAATAAAAAACTTCCTTTTTCACGTCTTCTTTATTTCTATAGCGCACGAATACAGCAAGCTGGCTTAGATTGGAAGCGTTCGTGGTCTCATCAAATTGGAAACTGAATTTTGCCGTGTCCGAAATCAAGTCTAAAACTATTTGAGCCAAGATGTCATCGTTCATCTTATCAATTTCAATGTAAACACTGTTACCAGGGATATTATTTAGTTTAAAATTCATTTGTTCTTCTGGTAAAATCAGCAAGTTAAACTTTAACAAATAACAGAAGGCGTAATATATTACGTTTTTCTTCGATAATGTATTATGCTTTCCTTTATTTGTTAAAGTTTAACTTGCTGATTTTTACCAGAAGAACGAATGAATTTTAAACTTATCAATTTTGTTGCTAATGGTGCCATTAGAAAGAGAAATTTGGGATGACTTATTTTCGGCTGCTTTTGCAAATATGATATTCGCCCTCTTTAACACAGCTGGTTTTACAAGTTTTTCACCAATGGTGTGTAGTTTTTCCTGTTTTGCAATCAAGTACGCAACTTCGTACGATGCTGTGAAGATCGGTATGTCAATGAGTACAAAGCCGAAAACCGGCAGAATAGCATTTTCATCAAATCTGGCTCTCTTTATTTTAAAATCAGCGAACATGGTGTTCAGTATTTTCCATCGCCATGCACCTTTTGAAATTGTTCTTTTAGTTTTGCCGGTGCTAAGCAACAATTGCTCAACCTGGCGTAGCAAATCATGTACTGAGAACGCTGACTCCCATCACTTTCTGTGATATACGTAAATCCATATTGTACATATTTTTCTGACCACTCCTTTTTTTATCGACATAGTCAGTATGAAAAGATCAAAATACTATAAAAAGGTAAATGTCTAGAACAGATTAAATTTAAATATTAAAGGAAAAAAATTGCATATTTAGTGCCTAATTGTGGTCATTTAACTTCAAGCAGAATTACAGAAGATTAAAACCCTGCATTATAACACAACAACTAAAAAATTATGACAAAATAATGTCAAAAACTAATTGCTCAATATATAAATCGATAAAGCTTGCGCTCTAAACTTGATAGACTTGATCTGGTGAGGTCGGCAAAATACAGCATGATCTCCAAGAGAAAGAAGGAGAGATTGTGCTACGTCACAATGAGCAAGAACTGCGGCTCAAGTAAAGAGGACATTGTGGTCGCCACACATACACATAACGTGTGTATACTTATCCTGATCTCCGCCGAACCCCTGATACTGACTCATCGAAACCAGTTTAAGAACCACTGCTATAGTATTTTTATTATCACCTTCGTTATTATCATCCTCCTGGCTCACAGGAAAACCTTATAGGCGTTATTCTTCGCGCAACCTGCAAGCAATTATTTCGACCTGCTTTTATAGATGGCAAGATGTTGCTGTCCTGTTGAAACTAATTAATTTAAATTACAATTAAAGTTTATAGAGGCTTGCTAAGGCCGCCAAGCAGGAGGAAAGTGCCGTAAAGTGTTTTTTCCAAAACACATACGAATGATGCGAATGAGTTTTGAACCGCGACCGTTTCTATTGCGCTCACCATCCATCAATACTACAATTGTACCAACTCTGTCACGTTGCCGACAGCTGAAACTAGAAAAAAAACTACAATTTAGTTCTGAGTCAACGTTTTCGTGCAATCAAATGGTAGGTTTTGTTACATTTGTAACGACGTAAATTCAGCATTTATAAACGACAGCACATTCAAGCAGTATAAGAGTAGTATCGTGATAAGTAACAATCTAGCATCAAGTTGCTCGAATGCGTTCCTTTTAATCAAATACTTTATTGCTTCAATATTCATTCTTCAGGTTCGCAATGGGCGCACTTTTAACAATTAAAGATGAGGCGAAATTGTTCGTGTTATTTCTTAACCCAAACCCAAGTTGGTGTAATATTGTTTTCCGTTCTTAATTACAGCGCTGGAGTTTTGAGCTCCTTACCACGTGGGGCCAATCAAGCCTAGCTTGTTGTATTTACTTTCACTATTGTGATGGTCCCTCATTAGCGACTGTGCCGCCCATGCGCAAAAAACTCGCGACAAGCTTTGACAATGTTTTAGTTTTATCATTTCCGTAAAGAAAAAATCAAGAAACTCAATGGAATAGCTGGCCCGTTCCTTCTCCAGAATTAGTCGCTCTCTCCCTTCTTTAAAGAGTCGTATTTTTTGTTTTCTTATTTAAATTTATATTTTTTTCTATTTCTTAAAGTTTGTATTTTCAGGGTAACAGCTGTCAACACGGCATTATTTTGAATTAAGGGGTTCTAGCAATGCCTTCTCATACCAAGCTCATGCAATAATTTTGACTTACAATTTGGCGAATAGAACAAATTAAGTTTTTAGAAAGTGATTCCGTAACCATCAATTACGCCAAATAAACCGTAAAATTTGATTATTAAAGTTCTATTTAAAAGCTGAAGGATTGGAAGGAATAAAAATTGGGAAAGCCGTATCGACTATTGAAATCAATCAGAAAAGAACAAAAAATTGTGCACTGAAGTTGGTTGAGTTTTTATTAATCGCACAAACTTTCGTGAACTACTGCTAATTACTTTACTTCCGTTGCACCTGACAAAGTAAGCAGTAGTTCACGAAAGCTTGTGCGATTAATAAAAACTTAGTCAATTTCAGTGCACAATTTTTCATTTGAAAGTTAAAGTAAAACGTTATTGCATTGAACAACGCTAAAGGCCCGTTTCCACAACGAGCGTGGAAAAGATTATTCCTTGTTTGCTTTATTGATTTTTTTGCTTTGCTTAGCGCTTGCTTCAATTTTAAGCGCGGAAAGATCAGTAAAAGAAACAAAGAATGCTCTTTTCCACGCTTTTAGTGGAAACAGGCCTTAAAATGTTTCGCAGTGTGACCGAATGCGTAAAAGAGCTCCGCATTGCTGGCGAACGCGATTGAAACGGTCGAGGTTTAAACTTACTTTCTTCATTCTGTCGTGTCTTAAAAGGACACTTTAACAACATTTTGCTCTGCTTGGCCATTCTAACAACCAGCTTTAAATTTCGGTCATATCTCTAAATAAAAAACTAAAAAATAAAAAATTTTCAACTGAAAACAATATTTTTTTGCTTAACCCTTACCCCAAATATAACACCTCCAACGCTTTCTTGCGAGTCAAAAAGATTAATAAAGATAACAATGATAATAATCATATTTGACACTTACCGGAAAAACACAAGCGGTTTTGGTTTGCCACAAATAAAAGTGAAAAAAGAATCAAAGAATTCTGCATTCTTCAGAAAGCGATTACAAACAAAATCAAAAGCAAATAGACTATCCTGAAAAATAAATAAACTAGTAATTGGCAATAGAGATTTTAAAACCAAAGCACAGCCAAAGCTTTTTGGTTTTAACTTTTCATCAGTGTAACAGATTACCGGTAGTCTTTTTTAACGAAACATATGCTTGCTATACCAAGAAAGCAAACTAATTGATTTGAATAATTTTCTTTGAAACCAGATTGAAAATTTTCTGAATTAAAAGCAGTATTTAATCATAACTCCTGTCAAATTTACAGTACAACCGCACTACACCAAACCAAACCAGTTTAGCTTTTTATGCGTACCCTATGAAGGAACAGGTTTCCGTATCGGCAGAAGTCGTTCCTGTACAGTTGACACGTTTTTGCTCTCTAAGCAATCCTGTTTCGTTTTATGCATTACATCAATTTGAATAGAATTTATATCTTATGGAAATTATAATAGTAATAATAATAATTAACCTCTATACAACCAAAACTTGCAAAATCTTTCATCTAAATTACCGTTTGTCACGGCCAGTAAAACTTTATACAGTATTGCTTTGAAATGCTGCGAAGGCTGATATATTGTTCAAATATATCATACACTTCCTTTTCTTTTTTTCTGCTTTCGAATTTTTCAAACGAAGAGCCACATTATAAAATCTTTAAAATATTAGTAGTAGTAATGATAAAAAAAAATAAAACAGTAAAAGAAGTAATGATAAAAAAAAAACAAAAACGGGTTAACAAGGAAGTCATAGAGGCAACGTAATTTTAATTCATTTTTTCTTCGAATATTTTTAAATAGGCTGAAGGAAAATAGATATTAAGGTAATTTTGTGTTAAATTTTAGGGAAACTCGGGTATTATGGACCACTTAAGCGAAAATCCCCGTAAGAATTTTTTTTTTTTTTCGAACACAAAATTATTTTGATACAATGTCCTCAGTCTATACTTTCTTACATACAAATACCAGCTCGTAAATTGTTTTGTGTAAGCTGTGATGACCCTTCAAACTTTTTAGATAAAAGGGTCCATATCAGAAGCTGTGCTTGTTACGTGGACCCCTACCAGAAGTGACGTATTTTAAAATATTTTATAAACTTTAAAATTTTATAGTACTTTCTTTATAATGTAAGAATTTATTTATCAAAAACAAAACAAAATAACCTCAAATCGAGCAACGAAAAAAGTGACGTTAAAATACAAAATTTGATTCATTAATTGGCATCAATCTAGTTAAAAAATAAAATCAAATGAACAAAAATATTATTTTTGGAAAATGCAAAAAAATAAAGAAAAATTTAATTTTGCTAAAACATTTTTTGATTACTTTTTTATGTAGTTTTCAATAGTGTAAATTGTTTTTTCTAAAAATTTTTCATATTCGAGAAATCAGAAGGGGTCCATCTTATCTCGGGGTCCGTATTACCCGACTTTCCCCTATCTAATTTATAGTTTGAATACCTTACTATTTAGCTTTGCAAATTCCAATGACCCCTCGACGTACCAGCTACTCTACTTACGAGATATTCGAGGTTCAAGTTGTTTTTCGAGGAAAAATCTTGTTCGACATGCGAGCGAAAATCTGAGTTACGAAAATTTTCATATACTCCCGCTAGGTACTAGGTAGCCACGTAGATTTTACGTAAATCTACGTAAAATCTACGTGAAATCCCGTTGCTGTGTTTGTAGGGTAAGACCGCCGTTTTTCGCTTTTTCGAGATATAAAAAATCAACCGGGAACGAATTATTCTCGTATGTCCGCCACTGAACTGGGCCACTGAACTGGTTTGAGGCCGATTTGTTTGATCATAGCCACTTGTGTTTTTTTCAAATTTTGACTTGATTAATCTTATAAGTTTGTTTGTACTCAATATAATATTTTTTTGAAATATTTTTATGAGCAAATGGTTTTAAATTTGACAGTTTTTTGTCATAAGTAAAGCAAGAAAGAGCGTTTCTATTTTGGCAGAATTATTTTGTTTAAATGATTTTGAGCTTTTTATCAGTAGGATATAGAAATATGTACTAGAATCTATATAAAACTGCTTTGATTATAAGCCGACAAAATTAAAAAGAAAGTAGTTGCAAACTAATTTTTAAAAAATTTTGAAGCCTTTAAGGTGACAATATTTTTTTGAAGCAGTACAAAAAATACACATTAGACAAACACCGCAATGACTCTCTCTAAAAATTCGGGAGAGTTGACAAAACTTTTTCATTCAATTAGCTCAACTAAACCTCAAAAAACTAGCCTTTTTGTGAAACCGACTGCCAAATTTTTATTGAAACCTTTTTTGTAACCTACAAATCGAAATAATTGATTTCATTTTGGAACAAGGCCATTTTGTTTTACATTAGCTTATACTTGCGCTTTTTTCAAATTTTGACTCGATTAATTTAATTTTTTGTCTATACTCAATTATGCAAAAATAAATTTTGCGCATTAAAAACTATTTAATCCGAAACCTGATTAAAAGTACAAGCTATTTTTCACAGTTAGCAGTGCTAAGTTGCAACTATTTACGGTAGCTTTAAAAATTTCTAATAACGACCCAACAAAGCAAAGCAGACAGCCTACTGCAATTCTCAAGAGACGTTAATGCCATGAGGCTTCTTTCAATAAGGTAAAATGTTTAATAAGCTAATTTAACGAGCAAGCTATCGTTTTCAAAAAAAAAAACCGAGGTTGTCACGTCTGATAGATTTTTCGAAAAGATGAAACAGGAAGCCAAGCGAATAAAATTTTAAAGTTTTAAAAACCGAAGTTGAAAAACATAAGTTTAAAACAAAATAAAACTTTTAGTTTCTGCAGTTGACGATATTAGGGAAAAATTTACCGTGATAGGCAGCGTATAAGGTTGCACCTCTGTGATAATATACGCTACTAAAATAAGACGCGGATTTATCAGCATAAAACTTTTGGTAGTAGTTATTTGACTACCAGTACTGGGATTACCTTTTATTTGAGAGCATCGCATTATGGAATATTTTTTAATGATTTTAAATTTTGGATATTTGACTGTGTCAAATATTTGGTTTGAAAATATAAACTTTTTATTAAAAAAGTATGAAACTTATAGAAGTGAAGTCTGGCATAAAAAAGCAATATCTATAACCTAACAAGTGCACACTATTTAAAACGTGGCCAAAAATCAATTGAATAAATAAATAAAGTATCTCTTTTCTATACTTATATACTACATTTTTGTGTCAGATTTTTTTTTAAAGTGCACTTAGGAATAATTATAATATATTAAATTTTATTTTTTTCCAAAAAAATTTGGGATAGGCCATTAAAAAATATAAAAAACTTTCTTATAAAAGCTTTATTAAAAATACAATTCATTGCATCTCGTTGCACAAGCTAAAAAAATTTTTCTTTTTATAAAAGATCAGTAAATCCTCTATCGTGTTTGTCTGCTCTAATATGCTCATCACTATTACTGGATCACTGGTATATTTTTTTTAAATACCGTATTTATCCGATTGTAAGCCGCCGCTTACATTTTTCTGCTTTCATTTTGTGGGGTTTACTTTCAAGGGCGACTAACAATTTTTTCATCGTAGCATTTCAGTGAAAATAAGAATGTAAATCGCCCTTGAAAGTACACCGCATGAAATGGCAATAGGTAATTATTATAAGCCGCCCTTGAAAGAAAGCCGCAACAACTGTAAAACTTAAGTTCTTTAACTTATGACCGTCTGTGACGCAACAAGAATGAAAATAAGATTTAAGTCAAAGAAACCGCTGAACAAGTTTCGGCTATTATTTATATGTTATAAAACAATCTTTACAGTAGCTTTCCACTTTCCTAACAACTTGCTTTTTTACTATCAAGCACCTAGCATCGATTGCTTCCTCGTTTTCTTTCAGCCACTTTTTGGTCGGTCATAAGTCGATGAGCCGATTTGTGTTGCTGCTTCTAGACCAGATACCGGTACAATTATTTAAAAGTTTATGCTTAAATAATAATAATCTAAAAAAACAATTAAAAAATAAAAAATATAATAAATGTTTATTAAAATCTTTATACATTGTTCATACGAGTTCATGAAGTAAAAATTTTTGATTTCTATTTTTGGCCAAAAACACCCAAAAATTAAACACTGTGCAGTTGTGTGAAAATGAACTAGTTTCAGGTGGTTATAACGAACCACTTACTCACACCCTGGGTCGTGAATAAGTCTGTTATTGCTCTTAAACATGACAGACCAAACTAAACCTGCCGAAACGAAAGAATATCTATCCATTCCGATGTTCAGCGAGGGTCTGCTAATCGGCAAACGTCCTTTTCAGGACGGAGCAATGTCTGGGAAAAATTCCACTTTTCAGGGCACATTGCCAACAGATTCAGAAGTTTTCAGAAGACTCAGAAGTGTCAGAAGAGTCAGATTCAGAAGACCCACTATTCTCCATTAAACATCGAAAGCGTCACTGCAGGCAAAATAAACGTCCTTTATTATCTTGCTCTTTAGTTTGGGATACTCGTCATCCTATTACGGGAGACTTACTGCACTAATCCGGAGAAGGTAGTACTTCCAAGCTTCCAACTAGCTGGGTCTCCTTAAGAAGAAAGCATGCCTTGTCACGTTTGTTCATCAGCAACTAAGGTATACGCTTTTCATCGGAGATTGAGTGGTTGTGCATGGACGTCAATAGTTATATACAGTCAACGTCTACAAACCTTTATAAACGCGATTGCGATTCCTAGATCTCCAAGTGTTTTTTCACTTCTGTCTCTACGTCGGCGATTTCAACTGTCGCCACGTTGATTGGGGTCACGATGATAACACGCAGGACCGTGAATGGCTGGCTGGGCAAGTATTAATAGTCTTGCCCGCCAATACAATAACAAGGATGCTGCTAGTTTTTATTCCTGCCTCTGGAACACTGGCAACAATGCTGATTTGGCTTTCCCGAAGGTAGGTTTTTACAGTTGCAAACCGGATAGACGAGTTCTTGAAAAGTTCCCCAGGTCACAACATCGACCTTTGCTTATCACACCACCAAGGTTTGCTTTGTTAGTGCCAAGTATGCCTGTTAGGTGATGGAACTTACGCAAGGCTAAATGGTGTCACTTTATTGTTTTGACCAGTAAATTCCCAAAGACTTTGCTGCCGCCTGATTCATTTGATATAAATGCGGTTTATCAGGACTTTTGCAACGTCATCAAGAAAGCAGCCAAAAAGACCACTCCACGCGGTCATCGAAGTAATTCCGTTTTGGGATGCGGAGTGTAAATCTCTATAGAACTTTTTTGAAGTTTCCTCAAGGAAAAGACTCGAGTTTGGCTGCTACAGCCTTACCTGCCAGATTTGACAGGAAGAGGAGGGATCGATGGTCCGAAGCAGTTGGAAGCTTTGACTTTTCACACTCTAGTCAAAAAGCATGGGATATTTTAAACAATGTTACTAGTAGGTCACGACACTCTCCTCGTCACTTTCCCGTTTCAGCTGATCTATTGCATCTCAGCTAGTCAGAATATGGGAGATATTGTACGAAGCTGCTGACCACAAATCATCTCGACTTGTTTCTCAAGAAGTCCCTGACCTTTAGAGGGCCACAACGCCAGACCCAGTGAATATCTCTGAGAATTTCCACAGAGAGAATTCACTGCTGTCCTTCAACTCTTAAAACCAGGTAAAGCTCCGGGTCCTGATTCCATCTGGCCAGAGCTTATAATCCATGCTGGAGCTGCTTTGAAGTCCTGGTTATGTGATTTTCCTCTTGCTTGCACTGACTCAAAATTCCCGAGATCTAAAAAAGAGCGCTTGTAGTCGTGATTCCAAAGCTGATGAAACCCGCGGGGGATCTGAAGAGTTCAACGGATATTTGCTATGTTTCCCCTACAAGATCCTCGAGACGCTTATCTACGCTTGCGTTGAGGCAATTATTGATCCATTGCTTTCTAAAGAGCAGGCTAGGTTTTGACGCGGGAAGTCAACCGTGGATCAAGTTGTTCTGCTGATCCAAAACATTGAGGAATCTTTTGAGGTTAAGAAAGCCGGTGTCGTCTTTGTCAATCTGACAGCGGTATATGGCACTGTCTAGTACCGTGGCCTTGCCTGCAAGCTACTGAGGATTCTGCCGGATAAGCACATGGTCAGAATGATCATGAAGCTTGTCCGAAACTGAAGTTTTGACCTTACTACCGATGGCAGCAATCAAACTAGGCTACGTCGCCTGAAAAACGGCGTTCCTCAGGGATCGGTTTTGCCTCCGCTTTTTTTCAACATACGTACGACCTACCCTCCACGATTTCCAGAAAGTTTGCTTATGCTGACGATCAAGCATTGCTACACTCTGCTGGAAAGTGGAAGCACTTGAAGAAGACTTTAAGCCAAGATTTGACTACACTTTCGACGTATCTCCGAATTAGGAGTGTTACGTCGTTCGCGTAATGTTTGTCACGTAGGTCACCGCTAGCGAGATTCGAGCCGGCGCGACTTCTGTATTAGCGCTAATAATCAGCGCCGCCTTTAAATGCGTTCTTGAGCGGCTGTTGGGCATCAAGGAATGCCACGTTGTGTTGGGCAAGTGTTGCTTGCCACTTTATTTTGGAGAGAAGCTTTGTGATGAAAGATCCAATTTTATTGTATACTTCGTATCTGAATTTAACAGTTAATAATTATTGGTCCCCTTGGGCATTGGCTACATTTGATAGCAAATTGGTTCATAAAGCCGATTCTCTTGGCTCGTCCGCCCAACATCGTTGGTGAGTGTGTGCATTGTGTTTATACGTTAAAGTTGATTAATGTAACATTTATTTAGAAAACCGTTTCCGACCAGCGCCGTAATTATTGTTTTGTTTTCAAATAAAATAAATCATAAAGTCTGGTGCTGGTTGTGAAGCGCGTTGTGCAAAGCTGGAAGGACGAGGCAGTTTTGCGACTCCGTCACAAGGAGGTTGAAACTCAGCCACATTAAGACGGTGACGGCAGCCATATATTTAAATAATCAAGAGGCTAAAAGTCTACAACAATAATAATAGGATACATTGAGGCTCCGTGTAGAATAGTAGGATAAATCCAGGCAAGGAATACCGCGAGAATACATTCAGGCTCTGAGGACTTGTGCCAAGCCTGTTGGAATGAGCTCGTCTCGAACACCAACTTGAGTTAACCTCAATCGCCAGCGAACTGGTGTTGGGCAATTCCATTCCATTCCTCTTGCTCCTTCACCAAACTGCGAGTGCGGCTCTCTAGAACAAACCGCAGACTACGTCCTAATAACGTGCTTCATACATCGGGCACCACATGGAGCACGAGATCTGACAATTTTGGATGACGAAACTCGATGCTGGCTTAACACCATTACTGCCAGAATCTGATCCGGGCAGTACATCATCCTGAGGCAATAGAAGGATAAATTCTCAACCCCAGTCCCGTTTGTGTCTGACCCGGAGTGAATGCCCATCCAAACGACGACAATAATGAAGATGTATTTAGTGAAAAATGAAAAATTTAAGTAAAAGACAGGAAGTAAAGTTATCGCTCCAGACATTACAAATGCACCCTACATTAACCCTCTCATGGCAGTACTAAAATTTAAAAATTTTATAG
Organism: Diplosoma virens; assembly: GCA_963680785.1. NCBI lineage: Eukaryota > Metazoa > Chordata > Ascidiacea > Aplousobranchia > Didemnidae > Diplosoma > Diplosoma virens. The sequence continues at coordinate 15,228,959 of OY796897.1, forward strand.
CATGCATGCCCTTTGGGAAGAAAATATGATTTTCTAAAGAATACAAGAATATCAATTGATATGTACTCTTTCAAAATCAAGTAAGTTTTTTATGAAGCTAAGAAGATTGAAGGTAAATCTGCTTTCGGCACTTAACCGACTTTAGGAAAAAGTAGATACAGTGGATACATCACAAAAAGGGGATACGTTTTGGCAGTGAATGGGTTAAAAATCAATACTACGTACAGAAAAAAGAAAACATCATCTTGTCAGCACTTTTTAAAGTCATAACTCCACCAAGTTTCTCTTTATACAGTTTATGCTGTGCCAGTCTACTTTATAGTTTTAAACAGTGTCATACTTATGTAATTAAAAACTTAATTGTTGCAATTGCATTTTTTTGCAAAAGCGTCATCCAAAAGTTGTGGGAACCGTGACCCGACAGTTAATCGAATGGCACTTGATTGAAACGGCATTTGATCGAAATCACACTTGATCGACATGAAAGTAGATCAAAATGACAGTTGATTGAAAGAACATTTGACCGAAATAACATTTGATTCAATAATGAAAAAGAAAATTTACAACTTTGAATCTATCCCGGTTGCAATTTTCAATTTTATGCCTAAGGAATTGTAATCTACATATTTTCAATCTATCAAAAATCCAAATTTTTTTCTCTTCTTAAAAAATTCTCACTCAGCTTTTTATAGTTTAATCATATTTATTTTTCGGTACGTTTGCAAATTAATCATATTTATTTTTCGGTACATTTGCAAACGCTATATAAGAAATAGATTGGTTTGTTTATCATCTTAAAAAGTCGCTAAAAAAAAGTTTTGCTATGACAACTAATATAGAGTGCTCCTTGATCGCTCCCAAGAGCTAAGTGATAAAATTTTTTATAAGCAGAGAAAAAAATTTTGGATTTTTGATCGGTTAAAAATATGTAGCCTAGATTACGATAACATGGATACAAAATTGAAAATTGCATCCCGGTTTTGTCCCATTTTTTGTCCCAAAAACATAGTAATCTCTAAAAAAAAGTTTTCACTTTAAATCTGTATCCTAATTTCTTCAAGGCGTCTCCAAGGATCGGGCCATGGCACAATGCTCCCCTAAATACGCTTACTGACTACAATGGCAGCAATAGGCATCTAACGAAACATAACCGTGACAAGAGATATATTTTTTGCACCCTAAAAATACTTTGCCCAGGGACCTCGTTAAGAAAACCTAACCTTGACATTGACAAAAAAATATAAAAATAAAAACAAATTGTCTTCTTAATGATGGCCTCTCTTTTTTATGAATCTAATACACAGTAACAAAGAGACTGTTTAATAGCAGAAGCATACAAAAGAAATCTTCTTTCTTCAATTCAATTCAATTTAATTCAGTTCAATTCAATTTTATTTGCAATCAAGGTATTACGTTTTGAAGTTCTTATTGAAAAAGTGATTGCGAAATAGGAAACAGCGGCTAAACGATATACGTCATTACACGCACAACATCAATTGTGCGTGGTCGCCGTACCTTTAAAACGAAGTAGCTACTGTACGTTAATTTTTTTTTTTTTTAAAGAGAGAAAAAAAGAAAACAATTAACTTACATTTTAAAAAAAAAATAAAAAAAATAAAAGTGTATATCAAAACGCAAAAGGTAGTAAAGATACTTTATCATAGTAAAATATACACATCCGAGCCATATAAAGAGAATGTTGCATAATCATGGGTGGGAGAAACAACAAACTCTGTGACCAAAAGTTCAGGACCCAAAAGGGGTCAGGCAGGCAAAGAAACCCACCAAAAGAAATCCTGCCGTGGGTCAAAAGGACCATTTCAAATGTATATGGCCGTCAAAAAAACAATAACCAAAATTAAACTACAAAAACATTAAAAGAATGGTGTGCATCACATAAAAAATTTATTAAATTTTCATCGTGATCGGCAAATTTCGTCATTGATTTATTAACTTGATTTTTTTGTGGAATGTCTTGAGCTCGTACTTAGTTTCTTCATCAAATTATTTGAAGTTTTCTCAAAAAAAGAACAGCAACCAGCAAAAGTTTTTCTTAAAAGTTTGTTAAATTCATTTTTTTTGAAAGCTTATTTTTCTATAAGATACTTTAAAAATTCTTTGCGAAAATTTTTTTAATTATTACGATTTAATTTAATTGTTACGAAAATTTTTTTAATTACGAAAATTAAATCTTCTTTTTATGAACTGTCATTTTGATCAGCTGTCGTTTCGATTAAGTGTCGTTTAACCAGGTGTTGTTTCAATCAAATGTCGTTTCGATCAAGTGTGGTTTAATCAACTGTTATAGTACCATTGGGAACATGGAAACTGTAATAACTTTAAAAACACAGCATCACCTGGCGGCTGTCGTAAAAATAAATTTTCGACACTCAAATTGTCTAAAGCAGTGTTTCTTGCAGTGACCCACTTGGCTTCCTAAAAATTCGAAAGCTTTGGAAACGAAAAATTGCTGAGGAAGGAATTAAAAATCCGAGTACTATGTAAGTCGAGCCAAAAACATAGCCACGTCTTTTGCAATTGAATTAGACAGTTGATAAAATTAGTTACATAAAGTCAAAACCGTTTTTTAATCTTCACATAAATTTAAATGTGAATTTTATTTCCTGGATACCGAAATTTTAATCAAAATTTGGTTGAGGACAAAAAAAATTTTTCACTTTTTATAAAAAAAAGAATTGTCATTAAAAGTTAAATTTTGAGGGAATTATTGTGCCAGAGTATTGAGAAAGAACCCGATTAAAACTTTCAAGAACCACTGCTGTAAAGTTTCGAGTCTTAATGATTTCATCCACTTGTTAAAATCATAAAAAAAAATAGAACTCGCACTGTAATTGAAAAAGTTAATTAACTGTATAGAAGTCTTTTTTGAAACCTCTTAATTAATTCTATTGTTTGCGTTTACTGCTTTATGGGCGGATCATGTGCAGCGATCTTAATGAAATCTGATTGGTTCACTTACACGTGTTGAGCACACTATAAATTGAGATGTTGGTAAATTTAATTCCTTTCAGTTGTTGGTGATCAAGTGGTTCGGTGATTTGGTTAGTGTTATAGTTTGAAGAGTGAGTTTGTAGATTGCAAGCGAAACTTGGGAAAATTTCGTTTTGCGATTGCACGTTGGCAATGGCGTTGGTTGTATCGTTAACTGCATCGTTGGCTGCATCGTTTGGGCAGTATTGTCGACTAAATAATTGTGGTCGTTGGCTTGTGGAAGCCTGTTGTCCTTTTATTTCGTAATCTCAATTTTAATATATAATATGCATAAGACGTGTGTGAAAGCCAGCGGTGTAATTGGGGAAGGCTCGGATAGCTTCCCTATAGTTGAAGAATTTGAAGCCAAGAAGAGAGGGATTCGCTGTGCGGTCTACTTTAAACTTTTGAAATTAACAACACCACTTTCACACAATACCCTAAAATAGGTTAAAAATCAAGCGATTACAAAAAAATAAATTGTTTAATGTTTTGCTTATTGTGCTCTTTACTGATAGAAAGTCTTTTATAGCTGAGGAAACCTAGGTCTACTTTTATTACAATTGTCGGCAGTGTGGTCGAGTGGTTAAAGCACCGGGCTCGTGATCAACACGGTCTCGGTTCAAAACCCACTCGCGCCATTCTGTTGTGTCCTTGGGACAGACACTTTACGGCACATTCCCCTGCTTGGTGGTTCTGGCAAGCAGTTCTAAATTACAGTCATATCTCTATTCATTTACAAGCGGACAGCAATATCTTGGCATCTCCGGAAGCAGGTGGGGGTAATTGCCTACCCTATGTATTAGCGCCTCCGTCGCTTACCTGCGAGTCAGGAGGATAAATACAGAGATGAAATAAAAAATAAAAAAAAATTTACTGAAAAAACAACTGGCTTCCTTCGAGTTTACAAACCACGCAAACATTTATTTTTTTGTTTTCGAATAAATCTTGGGAAAATTATGCTATGGCGTTTGTGAGTAGCTCAATATGTTGATAATTTAATGACTTTTAATAAATCTCCCAGTTTGCATAAATTTCCAAAAAGCTAATAGCCTATACTTATCTTATAGCAGCGCCATCTTCATTTTGTGCGACATTCTTCAAAAAATCAGCAACAATTTTGACTCAGCTGTATCTAACACATGAACCGCAAAGAAACTTTTGATTAGTCCACAACGTATTTTTCGAACTGACCAAACCGAAAATAAAATCTTGCTTCCAAAGATTTCAATCTTATAGCCTACCAAGACAAGTTTGAGGGTAAAAAAAGTTCTTAGGCGCCGAGCAGGTTGCACATGTTTTTAAACTGTTTAAACTATTGTTTTCTACAATCAGCAAAAAAGGAGGGTGAAGGTGGGCAGATACAAAAGCATTGGATTAAATTTTTGCCCCTACAATCATCGAAACTAGATTAAAATATTAGAGCAATTGAAGGTAAAGGCCTTTTTTTTCTTGATTTTCACTTTAAATTTGGGACAAATACAGAGATTTTGGACATTGGTGAAAGTGATGACCTTTTTTTTAGTCTTAATCTTAACTTTGAAACAAAAATGGAGATTTTGGACACTGATTGAAAGTAATGGTTTTTTTTTAGTCATCCATTGATTTTTGCGCTAAAAACGGTCGCGATACTAAGTGGCAATTCTTTAAAAGGGGCCCTCTTTCTTTAAAAAAAGCCTTTCTTTTGAATTTTGCCTTTTTAATTAAACATTAAGTGACTTGTCTCTAAGTATAAAACGGGTCAATTCCATGTACGTGCAAATACTATTTGCTTATTTGCCTCTTCATAAAAGCCTACCCATTTTTAAAGAATCACCATTTCACTGTTTTGTCCTAATTAATGTTTTGAATTCTATTTTTTTTTAAATGATACGCTACTATTTGATTTCTAAAACAAATTTTAAAGTCTTCTAGGATTTAGTTATTTACAGAACCTCAGCATTTCAATCATAACAATAAACTATATTTTTAAAACAAGCACTAAATATTCAGATTAAGAAGTGCATTTAATTGGATCATGCAAATGCACAGTTAAAAGTAAAATCCCGTATTCACGGTTAAACACTGGGAAATTTCTCTGTTGGTGGAAGATCACTGCAAAAATAAATTCCACCTCTCTAGCTTAGAATGCAAGAACGCCAATCACAATACGACAAAACTTTGTTTAAAAAAATTGAATGCACAACATATCGTTAAGAATAATAGGATTTCCCAATTTAAACAAAACTTGCCAGAACACGTGAGCATGACCAAAGCAATGTAAGGAGAGATGTGGAAAGTGGAAGCAATGAACCATTGATGTATTTTGGCTCCTTTGCCAAAATTTAAGATTAGTTTTATAATCGAGATTACTTTGAATTAATGGGTTATTAAACTGCCATGAGTTTAACCTCATCCTTTAAAGAAAAGCAGCAATAGTTGTTTTGGTCAAGTAAAAGCGATTTTTAATATTTATGTTTGAAGTTTTGGTAAAAATAAAAAAGATCTTACAATGAATAACTATTGGTGATACGCAGTTTATAAAGAGCTAAAATTTAAAAAATTAAAAAATTAAAATGAACCAGTAGTTTAAGATATCAATAAACCACTGGTTCAGGATCCAATTATTGCAAAAATTTAAATAAAGAATGTAAAAGGTTGCTTTATCAACGATGAAATAAATGGTGCTGTAAAAGATGAACGTCACATAAATTAGATTTGAGAGTTGCAGCAAAGAAGTAAAACTTGTTACATACAACTCTTTCTCGCTACGTTTTTGTTTCTAGAAACAATTCAATAGAAGAAGTCAAGAAGCTTAGCAAAGTTACCAAACAAATTTGTTTTAAGTTATTGTAAGCCTAAGCGTAGCCTATTATAACAGATTAACTATACATTTTTATATGCTCCCTGGTAGGCTAATAATCTTGACATTGTCTGCTTATGTGAGCTTTTAACTGTTGGTATATTAGTTAGTTTCTCTCTACAATTTTACCTTAATTAATTTCTAAACAGCTATTTTATTTCGTTCGAAAAAATGGCCTTAAGTCATTACGTCATTAAAGCATCAAATTATTCCTTGTTTTAAACAGGCACCAAAGCAAGCAAATGACATACAAATATGCTTTGGGAAAAACTAGAAAAATTCCAGACAACTGGACGACCAATAAAGCTGCTGGTAAAGATTGATTGAAAGGTTTTACACGTCGCCATAACTGAATCTCACTTAGACAACCTGAAGCAACCAGTCTTGCCAGAGCTTCTGGTTTTAATAGGAAAATGAGGGCGAATTTTTCAAAACTGGCAAGAGATTCACAAAAGAGACGAGGATAAGCCTATTCTCGGAACACTTTCAATCTTGCTGAGAACAGAATTACGTCAGTACAAAAGCCGACCTAGATACTTGCTCCTTGTGCACTAAGCAATTCGGCGCACTATTTTTGGAAAACATGGTGAAAACATCATCAGTGATTGCCTTACAAAAAGGGGGATCGGTGCAAGAAAAGTAAGTGGGGCACTATTTAGTGTTCCAAGGCAAAGCAAACTCCAAAAAAAGGTCATTGTCATAGGGGGAGCAATTTTTAGTGTATGAAAACAAACTAATCTCTAAAAAAAGGCCTTTGTTTTATGGGGGGGAGCTACTGTTAAGTGTTCCAAATCAGTGTGGTCTCTAAAAAAAATAGTCATTATTTTACGAGCCACTTTTTAGAGTTCCAAAACAAAGTTACCGGTAATTCTAAAAAAAAAAGAGTTTTTATTTTAGACATGCCACTGACGTCCTGGCGCTACTATGAAGAATAGACCACTATCTTGTGTAGCCTAGGGGGGCCCAGTGAGGCCGCACCGTTCGCACCCTATTAAAGCCATCACTATATGTGTGCCTGCATTATAGTGCTGTTGAAATTTTTCTACCACCTGCCTATATAAATTCCACGAGCGACGTTTAGATCACACATGCTAAAAAGAGGTTTTAAAAAAGTTTTGGCATGCTAATCAATCGAGGTCGATAAGCAACGAGTTATTTTTTAAGGTTTTTGAACATTTCCTGCAGTTTATAGGTGTTTCCAAATTAAATCGTAAATTATATTATTGGATAAATTATTCCAGCCATGTTGACATTGATGTCATAAATTTAGCTGAAGAAAAAGAGCGAATATATTGACGTTTTCTCTACATTGTAGTCATAGACTGAAGGCATAAGACATAGCAATTTTCGGCCTTAATGTTGTTATAAAAAATATTGGTTACGAGACCAGTCTCGAGAATTTTTTGATATGTTTGTTTCTTGATGTTACTGTGATGAATTTTGCAATTTAGTCACGAACGATACCCAATTGACAGCTTTGCCGCAATTTGAAGTGGCAAAAAGCTGGGAGTTAAACTAATCTATAGTTTTGCAACTTTCTTACATTTATTTCAATGAAGATTTTTTGTGATCAGGACTATCTGTTACAAGATAATCTAATTACGAAAAAACTTAATTTAAATTTTTCTTTCGGCAGCAAACAAGTCTGGTAATGCTTTGAATATTTGTGCTCACACCCTTGCCCGCAATTGGTATAGTATTACAATGATAAAACTTTTTTCGGTCTTTACTTTGATTTTGATGATTATTTCGATTTATCTTCCATGTGAACTTGGATCAAACCCTTCCCCCAAAAAGTGATAACTTCGATCTTACGTATCTTTTTTTAAATAAAGCGAAAAAACTCTTTTGCTGTAATGAAATTTATGCAAGCAATAATTTGAACACCATATTTATATATTTATTATTTTTCTTGATTTTTTATAAGAATGTAGAGTTGGTGGCCCTATATCAGTCACAAAGTTTGCCCACCCCTATAGTTTGTTCATTTATTTTCATCTTTATATTCGTCCTCCTGCCACGCAAAAAACGTTCGGAGGCGCTTTACTTAGAATAAGCAATTACCACTACCTGCTTCCAAAAATGGCAAAATATTGTTGTCCAGTTAAAACTTTTTATTTTTTAGTTTTGAAAGAGATACGATTGAAATTTAAAACTACTTGCCAAGACCACAACGCAAGGGAAATGTGGCGCAAAATGTCTTTCCTAAGGACACAGTAGAATGGCGCGAGTAGATTTGGAACCGCAGCCGATTTGATCACTATCAAGACGCTCTAAACACTCGACCACGCTTCCGACAACCCGTTTAACAACTGGTTAAAGAGTTGTGATTTGGAATTTATAGGCGTATGCGCGGAAGGGGGAAGGTTGTGGGTAAAAAGCCTCCATAAAAATTGATGATCAAAAGTTCGTAATAACACTTAAGCAGCTTGAAAAGTAATAATTAAAGTGAAGATTTTTTTAATCAAAAGAAAATCAGGGCTTGAATAAAGTGAAGAGCAAAAAAAGGTCTTCACTTTTACTTTACATTCGTCGGCAGCATGGCTGAATGGTGAAGAGCGCCGTGATTGACGGTGAACGTGATCGACACCGTCGCGGTTGAAAACCTTCTCTCACCATTCTCTTGTGTCCTTGGAAAAACACTTTACGGCACTTTCCCTTGCTTGGCGGTCTTAGCACGCAGTCCCAAATTTTGATCAAATAAATTTAAAAAATAAAAAATTTCAACTAGCGTACAGCAATATCTTGGTTTCTCCGGAAGCAGGTCAATGCAATGGCTTACCATTTGCTTTACGTACAGCGCCTCCGACAATTTCCTGCGAGTAAGGAGTCATGAGGATAAAAATAAAGACAAAATAACTAATTCATAGTTAAATAGATAATTTTAATATTCTTTTAAATTGACTGTTTTTAAAACTGGCTCTCTTTTTTTGCTTCAACAGTCCTCTGTTTTTTAAAAGACATCACGCATTATAGTGATCGTGTTTTTGGATCTTCATCCAGAGCCTTGCAGCTCGCAAACAGCATCAAATGAAAAAGCGTTGCTAAGCAATACTTGCTAGTGTCAAGATCTAGGACAGTGGTTTTCAACCTTTCATGGTTAGCAGCTCCTTTCGAGAAGACTCTCAACAACCGTGGCCCTCTGCTTGAAATATTGTCCCAAATGACTAGTGAAGACAAAAAAGGTCATCACTCTGAAACTGTCTCAGTTTTCCTTAATTTCCTTTCAAAAAAAGGTCTTCTGTGAAGGCTTTTTTTTTCAGAAACCCTGATCTAGGGTGTGGACCTCCAGTTAAGCAAAACAATTCCAGTGGTCTTTACTTACGGGTAAACAAAATAAACAATTGTGAAACTAGTTTTAAAAGTTGCAAAAAGTCATGGGAGCTGGATAGGCAAGAGGTGATACTCAGTTTGTTCAAGTTTTTGCCAAACAAACCAAAAATGTCGGTATTTTTGAATAGTTATACGAAAATGCAGCTTCCTTGAGAGATTTAAAACTGATTGAAAGTTTTGGTTGTGGCTCCAAAATGCAAACGATGTTTAAAAGCTTAAGTTTTAAGGCTCTTGGTGCTGGATATAAACAACAACAAATCTGTATTCCCAAACTGATAACTTCCTGATTAAGACTGGCATATTTTTGTCAGCTAAATATTCAAGCACTTGTACTTTATTTCCTAACTGAATTACAAAACAATATTATTTACAAGGCACAAATTATTACAATACACTTTACAAGCATATTTTCAATATGTGCTTCAAAGTTTACGTAACTACCATTGTAACGAATTAAGCAGTGCTGCCAAATGCTTCTAATTTAAACAAATTTATTAGAAAGACCAACAGTAAACCTTATATCTATTGTCATAAATTGCATCGGCTGTGCCAAGCATTTAAAGGTAAAACTTTTTAGTGAAAAAAGGCAGTTTGTCAATTAAGCGCAACTTATAATTCTTCAACTTCATTGCGCAATTGCGAAAGTTGCGCTGTGTTTTTGGTTAAAGAATTATAAGTTGCGCTTAATTGTGCTGCGCACTGAGAAAAAAACTACTTGCGCTTTATTGTGCTGCGCATCCAAGATTAAACAAATCAATTGCGCTTTATATAGTCCTATTTTGCAATAGCGCAGTCTACTTTGATTTTTTTTCAATGTAGGCGATTGGAAAACCGATTGGGCTGCGCTTATGATTTTAAAAAAGTACATACGTTTTAATTGATTTACAAATCACGTTGCGTCGCGCTTAATATTGTTTTAGAGTAGTCTACATTGGGCTTTATATTAATTTCAAAATGACATTGCGCTTGTTGCGCTGTCGTTTACCTGAATGTCAAAAGCGCATTGCGCCTATTGCGCTGCGCTATACATGATTTTAAAATCGCATTGCGCAAGTTGCGTTGCACTTTACATGAAATCCAAAATACATTGCGCTGCGCTTTACACGATTTCAAAAACACATGGCACAAGTTGCACTGCGCTTTCCTAAAGAAAAAATGCCCACCTCCGCTTATGGCGCATTGTTTGATTTAGAAACAAGGCATTTAACTCTGTCTAGCATCTAAATTTTGTTAGAATGCTTGGTTAGAAAATATTGGCAAAGCAAATATCTCTTTGTTAATAAATTTTACTTATAAATTTCTTTTTAATCTTTCGCAAATTTTCTGGATGACCCTCGCACTATGTTAAGTTCATATCGACAGCGTGGTGGAATGTTTAGAGCGCCGCGATGGTGATCAACATAGTCTTGATTCAAAACCTGGTCGTGCCATTTTGTTGTGGCCTTGGAAAAGACACTTAACAGCACTTTTCCCTGCTTGGTGGTATTGGCAAGCAGTTCTAAATTTCAGTCATATCTCAAATTTTTAAGCGGACAGCAATATTTTGGCATTTCTGGAAGCAGGTCGGGGTAATTGCTTGTCCTGTGAATTAGCGCCTCCGTCCTGCGAGTCAGGAGGATAAACATAAAGACAAAATAAATAAAAGATTAATAAACCCAACAATTACTTGTTGCAACTCAAGAATACACATAAGTAAAAAATTGCACAGTTGAAAACCAATTTAGTTAAAACTAACTGCAATGTGGTCTTGGTTTTTAAACTGGAGATAAAACTTTATTTCTTCAAGTACCCAGCTTTTCTTAAATGTCGCACCAGAATTGGAACAGAAACGATTGTAACAGTAGCTCGAAGAGGTAATATAAGCTGAGAATCAAAACAAACCATAGTAAGTCAACACCAAAAACGACCATTATTCAGCAAAATTAAATAAATAGCATACCTTATGAATAGCATAAGCCATTACCATAGTACTAGCACCACTTGCCATTGATGAAAGTTCAAAACCCATTTTTTTCAAAATCCCAACAGCATCAATTCCACTAATCAACAATAACTTAGTTTAAGCTATTTTGAAAAAACAATTTTTAAAATAAACATTGAAAAGGTATAGCATAAATATTGCTATTTCAACCTTAACAATGAGACTAACTTGTTAAAAAAGTTTTTATACATATGTTAGCCAAAAACAGTTTTTTTGCAATTTAGGGATAGAACAGTGGTTCCCAAAGTGGGCGCTACCGCCCCCCAGGGGGCATTGGCAAGATTTAGGGGGGCAGTAAGAGAACAAGGGGGCGATAGGAAACATACGTGAAGGATGATTAAAGACCTTTTATAGGTGGTCTTGCAGCAGTGTTTCCCAAAGTATTCAATACAAGATCGATTCAGGGTAAAGACCTTTATTTTTTTAGAAATCACAATGAATTTGGGAGAAAAATAGCAAAATTACAGATAAATATTCTCTTTCGAACATTCTTTTCACTTAAAAAAGAAGAGAGGGGGCGCTGGGAATCGAGCTGAAAATCAATGGGGCACTGGGAATTTATCTGGAAGCCAAGGGGGCGCCAGGCTGAAAAAGTTTGGGAAACACTGGAATAGAATATACTTTTTTCAACCATACCACAATTATATTCAGCAACACTAGTCCATTCAAACCAGATTTAGATAAATAAAATGTAAGGCAAATTTGCAAACAAATTACATTTTATTCATATGAAGAAGGCTAATGTAAGTTGAAAAGGTTATGGTAGTCTATAGTAGTTCATTGTTTCTTTTTTTTTATGACATATTTTTAATGTGGTATGAATAAATTAGTGTTGTTGAATATAATTGTGGTATAGTTTTGTTACGTAAATATAATTACTTTAAAAAAGTATTTGATACAAAGCAAAATTTTTTATACGCAATTAATAAATTCATCTAGATCAGGGGCTTTCAATCTTTTTCATTAAATGGATCCTTTTTGCTAGATTTTGCTCAAAAAAAAAAGTCTGGTGGACCCTATACATATAAAAAAAAAGTCATCAAGACAGTTGTAGAAATACAATGAATTCTTACACAAACAAAAGAAAATACTTTTTTTTTTTTTGATTGTCACATTTATGGGCACTAGGTTTCATCAAAATTGCAGCTAAAATTTAGTTGCAGAACAAAAAACATTGCATCAAGACAGATGTAGAAACACACCAAAATTTTTTCACTAACAAAGGTGTAACTAAACTTAAAATACAATTTTTGCAAAATCTAGTCCTTATAGATGTTAAGACCAAATAAAAACATAAAAAACCTTGTTTGTAAACAAAAATTGTTGTATTTCCACAAGTGACTTGATATGATGACCTGCTTTGGGGGAAAGTATCTTTCAATGACTGAGCTATCTTGTGGATCTCCAAACTGTTGCCATGGATCCACAATTAAATATTTTTTCCTGTGAACCCTTCAAAATTTTTCTGTAGACATTGGTTGAGAACCCTTGATCTAGAATTCATGATCAAATAACAGTTACAGCTTAACTTTCAAAAATGCAGCCAAGAATTGCTAATTTAATGTTCAAACCTGGAAACAATAAGATAGCAAATTCCAAGGGATATGAGAGAAATGATAATATGAAAAACAAAACCAAAAGTTCCATAAACAGCAAATATTCTTTTTAGTTGGGCTATCTTAGTTTTTGGAACATCAGAGGAAGCTTTTGCATCATCACTGTTTTGTTGGTCATTGTCAGTAGCATTTTGGCTGAACAATCTTGTTCCTGCATTAAAAGGATACAAAAAGATTGCAAAAACTACTGCTTCAAAAAAATTTTTGTTTTTTATTTACGCTCAATTGACTTTTGTAACATTTTATGTTTTTTATATTCAACATGTCAGTAAATTAGACTTTTAATTAATTTTTTTGTACTACAAGCCAAGAAAGCCCAATCATAGTCTTTTTTTTTAATAACTCTAATTATCTTTCTGCTGGCAAGAAAATGTCAAAGGTGCAATACTTAGAGCATTGTCTAGCAATTGTCCAGATTTGCTTTCAGAGATGCCAAGATGTTGGTGCCCAGGTGAAAATTTTTTATTTGTTTTTTAGTTGGAGACAGCTGTAAAATTTAGAGTCACTTGCCAAAACTGCCAAGCAGGAAAAGTCCCATAAAGTGTCTTTTAAACTGGTTCAATTACATATGCCATCAATACAATGCTCTAACCCCATTTGGTCATGCTGACAACTTAAATAATATTATTGACACAGCATGCAAGTACAAATTATGATTTTGTTACTTTCTTTAAAAAAAATTTTTTGATTTATCTTATTGACAAAATAACTTGATTATCAAAGTAGCTCCAAAGTTGGGGTTTTGTTGATACTATATAATATATTTTGGTAGAAATCAGTGTGCAAAGTTAACTGACATATGGTGAAATGAAAACAAACAAAAATTTTCAAAGGGTTGACACCACTTCCAAATCTGCTTTCCTGGTTATGGCTCTGCTGGGTTCTTACAGAGCCAGTAGGTAGTAATAGTAGCTGTTGGCTTACAATTTTTGTTAATTAGTAGATGAATGGAAAAGCTGACAAAGTTACAAAAAACTTAAAATCAAAAATTCTAGAATAGCAATCATAATAACCAAATTCCAGGTATGAATGTTTAAAAGTGATTGATTTTTTATTGTCATGCTTAATCTTAAGTGACCAAGACAATTCAAATAAATAAACTAAAAAAATTATGTTACAAGTTGGTTGTAAGGGATGCAACAATATGCAAATTAGCCAATAACCAATATATCATCCAGAAAATATTGGTTCATACCAATATATCAGCACTTTCAGTCTGTCTCTAATTTCTTAATATTTGTCCCAAAAAAGTGATGATCCCTACACTGCTATCATCAAAAAGAGCATGCCATACCAACAAAAAAGTATTGGTTGTACTGGCAAAATATAGTCAATACTGATATGGCTGATACCCATATTTCGCCAATAATATCAATGCATCCCTAATTGCAGGCATATCTCTACTCCAAAACTGAAATCACTTATGGCTGAAATGGCCCAGTGCCAAAACTGTATTGCCAAAAAGTCGTATATTACAATATGTGTATGATCAAAACCCCTTTTTAATTCAGGACTATTATTTTTTAATGGACACTTTACAGTGACTGTCATACACCCATCTTTCATAAGTTTAGATTATATTTCACAAACAAAAAAATATATGTTCACAGTCAAGCTGCATAACCATTGCTTAGTATCTTAAAGGAAATAAAACATCATGAGCACCATGCACATAATTGTTTTATGCAACATCCAACATCAAAAATTAATCCAACTTTTTTGTGTAAACATGGCTTGACCAATTTCCCCACAACATCATCAACAAATATTACATTGGAAAAGAAATGAAAATTTCAGTCGTCAACATGTATGTGCCCCTTGTGACATATTATTTTTCTGCTCCCTGATTTGTTTGCAAAGTTTGTTTTGTCATAGTTCTTTACACAACTAATTTGTTGTTCAGCTCAAATTAAACCTATTTTTCAAATATAAATGCTACACTACATATTAACAGTATCTTTAACATGTACAGGTTGGAAAGGTCACTGCTCAACAAAGTTGGCATGATTGGCAAGGTTGATTAGGTAAGTACTATAAAATATGAGGGTGAGTCAAAAAGTTCTCAGACAATTACCATAAAATTTTTATTTTTTGAATGATTACATTTACTTTTCTACATAAGCTTCATTAGTGTCCATACATTGTTGCAATCTATGTTTCCACTTATAAATTCCATCCTTGTGGAATTTTGGGGGCTATCTCTGACATCAGGTAATGATTTGCTTTATTGCTTTATCTAGGGACAAAAATCAAGTGCTGTTAAGATGTTCTTTTAGTTTAAAAAAACAAAAAAGTCAAAGGGAGCTAAATCTGGGTTGTGAGGGGATGTAAAAGTATTTCTCATTAAAATTGACATAACAGAGCTCTGATAGTCCATGAAGAATGTACAGGGGTATTGCTATGGTGGAATAAAATCTGGCTGTGCAGCTTTTCTCGATGTTTTTTGGTCAGGATTGTCTTTAAATTCTTCAAGACACTTTTATAATAGCTTGAGGTGACTGTTTTCTTGCTTGATAAGAAATCTATCAATACAACGCCATCAGAATCCCAAAAAATGGTGACCAAAGCTTTTTTAATACACTTTTCTGCCTTGAATTTAACAGATCCAGGTGTTCCCTTTGGATGCTAGTCTTTTGATTGAATTTTGTTTTCTGGATCAAATTAATAGATCCAGGTTTTATCTCCAGTCATACAGCATCATGTCCTCATTTGTTTCATTTGTTTCCTTATTTGTCAAAATTGCAAGAGAAAAATCTGCCCTTTGATTTAATTGATTTTCCTACAATGCTTTTGGGACCCAATGTGCTGAAAGCTTGCTCAAGCCAAGATCTTTTTTAAGAATAGAATATGCTGATTAATGTAAAATTCCTATTGCCATAGCAATTTCATCAATAGTAACTTGTCAATCTTCTTCAACTAGACTTTGCACAAGCCTGCTTTTTGTTTTGTTAACTGTATAATTGTAATGTAACTAAAATAGAAAGCATAATCATCTGGCAAGGTTTACCTGAGCAAGACATGAGGTTGGCTTGCTTTAATATGTGCAAACAAGGCTAGGATGGTTAGATTAATATGAGAGTTAGGATGGTTAGATGGTTAGATTAATTAGTTTGGAAAAGTTGATAAGTTTTCTCCAAACTAAAAAAAATTTATTATTTCTGCTTTATATATTTATTTATATTACAAATACAGTCAGTTTCAAAAAGATTTAAGATTTTATATAACTAATCAAGTCAACCTTGCTAACCTGGCCAACCATGTAAACCATGACCATAACACCAAACTGTACATTTTGAAGAAACTCTATGTTTATCATGGCATGTACACTAAATATTAATATTTTTTCAAAGTTACACTACATATTCGACATGGCAAGTACTGTAGTTACATACTAACTCTTTTACAACATTACATCATAAATTTATTATGACATTTTTTATCTTTGGAAGATAGATGCAAGGAAAAGCTAGTTGATGGTAAAAGAACTTGCCAATTGCTTTGAGAAGTTTATGACTTCTAAAACTTTTTATCTCATTGTAATCAAAAATGAAGGAGGTGGATCTTGTTTGTTTCAAACTTTCAAAAAAAGTATTAAGCAATAAATAAATAAATTCTTGTTTTCATAAACTTGATAGAAAAAGATTTATAAAAATTATCTATTAAAAATCTAAAACAAAAAAAAAAGCAAACATTATATCTATTAAAGTAAGAACAAAATGCAAATATAATACTTTGAAGGTTATTTTATTTAAACAAGTTGTTACATAATTATTAAATATTAGTTTTGTAAATTACAGTTTACCTGCTAATGTCATTGCTGGAAGATTGGTCATATTAGCAATAGATTGAGAATTGCTTAATTCAAGAATACCACTTTTTCTTTCATGGAAAAAATGATTGTAAGGATAAGAGTCTGAAAAAGATCCATTTCTTCTAGAGAAATCAGACATATGATTATTGGAAGATATTAGATTTTGCAAGAGTTTCGAATCTACTTGAATTGATTTTGAATTTACATCAGCAAAAGTTAGTCGATGTTTTTGCTTATTTTGATGACAAATACTTGAAACAGAATTAAACAGCTGATTTTTAAACAAGTAAGTACCATTTGATAAACAAAAGTTTTTGTACTGATTACAACAAAGTGGTTGAAAATATTCAAGTCTAGTGCAAACTGCAAACCGAAACTGAGGTACAATCATAGTTGATTTAGTCATATTGTTGTTTTCTTCCACAGTTACCCAAATTAAATAACTACCTAACACCACCTTCAGTAATAAAATTTTTCAAACATATAAGTTACCAAACAAATAACACTTAAAATTATTTGAAAAAAATTAAATTTTATAGCAGTATACACTATCCAAAAACCTATTTTAAGGGGGGAGACGGAGAGGACGTGTCCCCCCAATATTTAGACAAAAGGCGACGAACAGCTTTTATCCTCCCTAAATCATAGTCAAAAATAGAGACACTGTGTTCGAGTTTGTCTATGATAGGGTTGCCATACATCAGGATTTTCCCGGACATGTCCGGGATTTTAGATCTTCGTCAGGGAGAAATATTAAAATTTGTTAAGATGTCAAGGATTTTCAAATTATGCTCAGAAATAGCTTCAGTACGGTGCGAACGGAGCGGGCGCAACTTCAGGTTTAGAACGTAACTTTAGTAGGAATAATGCATTCGAATGACAGTGATTACTTTTTTTTTTTTTTGGGGGGAACGCCATGATTTTGGGATAAAACTTGGAATGTTTAGATTATTTCAATTTAAAGAGTGTAGTTTTAAAAGTGCCTGAGTCACATTTTGACTGGTTGGAGTCATATTTTGTCCCCCCTAAATTTTTAAACAAACTAGGTCCTTGACACTATCTAAAAAATGTTTTAATACTTTTAAAAACATCAAAAAATTTGGTCTATTTGGTAGAATATGGAATAATGCGTTTCGACTATTAGACCCGATCCTAAACTACAACAAATGGCATTTTGGATAATGCGGCTCAGACCCGAAACCGCCTCAGTTTGGCTCCAAACCTGCGCCGGATCCGGTCCATGTTCATCTCTGTTGCACGCGGTAAGATTCTCTAAAAAAGGTTACTGCGCTACACTGCGCGGCCGCACGTCAACGAGTTGTTATCATCATCAAATAGGATTTCTGTAGGTTGACATCAATCACTAGTCTCCACGACATGATAATACTTTTTTTAATTAAATAACCTAAGCTACTTCTTTCAATAAGGTATAAAATAATTCTAAAAAAACTTTTTTTATAAAAAAAACATGCATCTTTAACCATAGGCTGTGGTAGGCCTAACCAAAAAACTGATTTCGCCCAATTTTTTGTAGACCTACCTTGGGATGCAATTTCTCGCCTTCTCTTCGCTATGGTTGTAGGCTACGAAATAAATAACTTCAATTACGTTACTACAATCTATAGATTTTCAAGAAAAGGCCAATGGTCTTTGAATCTGTTCTAGTGAAGCTAGCAGAAAGCCTGCAATTAACACAATAAGCCTTTTTCCAGCCACCTAGTGGACACGGCAATTGTTGCTAACCATTTCAAGCTTTGGTTTTATGCAGTTTGTTTTAACAACCAAATCATGAAGCGTATAGCAAGCATATTTCGGTGATTTAAATTTGAGTTGGGATTTTAAAATTAGTTTAAATTTTTCAATCTGTAAGCTATGTAATGAAAATTAAGTTTTTGCACTTATTGGCTAGACTTTGCTTGTAGTCAGATACTGTGGTTATTCATTAAAAAAAATTTTTTGAACATCTTTCACACTGCAACTCGCGGTAGTTTTGCTTTTATAATTTATTTAAATCCAATGTTACATAGGTTAAATTCAAAACCGAAATTAGGTGGGCGACCAAACTACATTGTAACTGTATTATGGTAAGTAGATTCTCTTAATTTAATTTACAAATATTAACCATTTATCTGTCCTTATCAACATTTTTTTTAGAAATAAGAAAAATAATTACAATTCTTGTTTTAAATTATATGGTTGCACCAGGTTTGTTTCTAGGGCGTATGCGTATTCTTGTAAGTTTTGGTATCTCCAATATTATTCAAGTTAAGTTGCATGACATAATAAATTTCAGTCAATTTTTGTTATTATGTTTTGATAGATTTATCTTTTTAATTACCTGGGAAAAATAAAGATAGCTTATCATAAATATTTACCCATTGCTTTTTGATAACGTATAGCTTCTTGTAGCTTTTATCTTATAGAGTTGCTTGTTAAAATTAATCACAAAAATAATAATATTTTAATAATGTAAAAATTGTTATTGGTACCATATTGGTATTGGTTATTGGCTTTTTGTTTTTGAATAACTTGTTTTTTGCATTAAGTACCATTTTATGTTGATATACAAGAATGTAAGCATTCAAGCTTATTGTAAATTATCAAAGTATCTGTTTTTTCATGATTTTATAATTTGGAGTTTATTGTTTGTTTCTCTTTTAGCCATTTGCAGTCATAACTAAGTGGCGGATTTATTTAGTTAAACCAAACTGCATAAAGCCAAAGCTTGGAATGGTTAATAATAGTTTCCGTGTCCACTAGATAGCTGGAAAAAGGCTTATGGCAAGTAACTCAATTTAACTATGCGACGACATTTCTGTGTCCCGCGGTCAGTGATTTTTACATTTGTTCATTCTCACTATTGTGACGTGGCTGTAAGCTACCACTCAGTTGACAAGCAACGAAATTATGTATAACGTGATAGCGCCTCTCTGGGACAGAGACGTGGTTTTATTGTGATTAATTAATTAATTCATAAAACATATTTGAATAAGTTTTGTTATACTATGTTAGGGTTAGTTCCCAAGACAAAAGACTCTGATCCTAACATTTTGGTGACCCCGAAGTGGCGAATCTCAAAAATTTGATCTTTTGGAAAATAATTTAACATTGAGCAATCGATCTCCCATTAAATTAATGCACCACTTTTTAGCCGCTTTCGGTCTTGAAGAAAATCTCCCTCTCAATTTGAAGCTTTAATAATAGACCGATTTTTAAAAGCTTTACCTGCTAAAGTAGCTTCATGTAGTGGGAACTGGTTTTACAAAGATTTGATAGGACTTGTAAAATGAACAACTAAGTAGGAACCTACAAGAAATCAAATGAAGCTATACGGAAGGGCCAAATACTTCAATCAATTTGAAAAGCACGCCCAACAATTAGCAGCATTTCAGATCTAATTGACCTAGTAATTTTCGCTCAAATCCCAAACCATTGCATAACTTTTACAGAAAAAACTCAAAAACATACAATTCATCAGCACCAGAAAACTCGCAATTTCAAAGCCGAGACGTTGTTTATTTACTTAGCCGCGGCGGCTATTTGCTACTTTCACCAAAAATTTCGCTAAATGGAATTAAATCTCAAGGTCCTCAAAAAAGTTTTTTTTAACTCTCGCATACATTCGAATCACCCAATCAATTATTTAAACGAAGGAGCTAGAAGCAAAGTTTGCTGCATTAGCTTTTCAGTCGAATCATCCGACTGCGAGACACAAAAACGCAGTCGCATAAAATTTCGCCCTACAAACACTATGGGAAGTAGAGCACGATTGTCAACATACCAAGTATAAGAGGAGCATGCTGCAACCACGCATTCGTCATACACGAATCACGATAATACATTAGCGCTGTCGGATCACAAGCAATATAGAGAAATTCAGATTGACACCAGGTGTTGATAACCTCTTGAGGCTTTCTTATATTTTTTAGATTGCACATAGCATTGAGTAACTTTTTTGATTATATTAGATATAGTAGTTTTACAGATGAACCAGTACTTGGTCACATCTAAAACATTATAACAATAAATCAATTCCTACACGAGGTATCACGCATGATTAATCAAGTGTGTAAATAATAAAGAAATCACTTTTCTCAACACAATGGCTGTTCAAAACGTATCTTTGTCATTCTGTCCCAACCAACGATATACATCCAACCAATAACGCTTTTAATGTTTTTCGGGGCCTGTAAGGGCAGCCGCTACATGACCCGTCAACGTGCACTGCAGTTATGGCTCCGAATGGGTTTACAACACCTCGTACAAGTACAAACAGTGATGGCCTTACAAGAAGGGAGGCCTGGTGCAAGAAACGTGAGGAGGAGCCGCTTTTAAGTATACCAAAAAAAGGTAGTTGAAGCCATTTTTAGTATATTAAAGCAAAACGGTCACCAAATAAAATAAAAAGATAAAAGGTCTTCGATTTAGGCTTTTTGACATGCCATCGACGTCCTGGTCCTGGTGCTACTAGTTAAATTGAGGGCAACTGTTAAGGCGAATTAACATCGCCTACTATCAGGATATTATTGCTGTACCGTTTGAATTTTTTATGTTTTTAAAAATTAATTGTGTATTTAGAAATTTGAAACCGCTTGCTAAAATCGCCAACCACAGAAAAGTGCCGTAAAGTGTCTTTCCCAATTACACTTCCCGAGCCAACAATTAATGCTATGCAGGACCTGCTAGGGCATCGTGAAGGTAGCCTGTACGGAACTTCACCGATTTGACCTCGACCACAGCAGTAGTCCCGAATGGGCTTATCGCATAGCTTACGTTTTACGTATTTAATTTAACCTTCTACGCACAGTATTTCATTTATGAAGGATAATATATTTAGGTAAACGTAGTATCTTTCTTATTCAGATTACAACTCACTTTTTAATCTTTGTACTAAGTGATGACTTTAATAGGGTGCAAACTGTGCGGCCGCACTGAGCTCCCCTAAAATACATCAAAGAGTGGACTTCCTACACAAAAAATTGCTCTATTTCTTTATAATAGCACCGTTTAACCAATGGTCAATTGTGCCTAAAGCTACACCTCGGGCTTAAAAAAAATTCGGTCCTCAATTTTTTTTTACTTATTTTTTATAGATTTTGTAACTACCAAAATGTCTTCTAAAATTTATAAAAGTTAACGGTAGCCTATCTGATCACACTCACCAATTAAATTTATTTTGAAAGGCTCTTTTATTAAACATTGAATTTACAAAAGAGAGACCGACAATAATTGTTATCATCACGACGTCTTAAATTAGAGCCTAAAGTTTTAGGGGCTCTTTTAAATGGTTATAACTAGTTGCAAAAGAGAGTAATTTAATTAGTTCAAATTTGTAATGAGTTAAGTAAATGACTTATAAACGGGCGCATGAATTATTTTGCAGTGCAAGGTTTTGCATTATTTTGTTAGAAACTAGAGGCTTGAATGCAGCATAGTTTATATGTTTTGCAAGCTGTAAGGCTAGATTTCTACCACATTATAACACTGAGGTATATTTAATTCATGCTCTTTTTAGAATACGTTGTTTCTCAATCATAATTTTTTTTCCATATAGATTATGTAGGCCTACTATTTGTCTTACTTTTTGTAACTTAGTTTAATCAAGTCAAGATTAATTAAGGAACACAGTATTACCATGTCAAATTAAAAGAATCAAAATTACATGTAGGATAATTCGGGCTAAAAAAGGTCAGTGGGTAAAAGTTTCATTTTGATATTCCAAAACTTACCTTTTTTAAAAATAAAAACTTAGCTAAATATGTCAATGCACTTAGTGGTCAGTTAGTTACTGAAAAATTTTTATTCTTTTTTTTATTTATTTTATCTCTATATTTATCCTCCTGACTCGCAGGAAAGCGACGAAGGCCCTAATACATAGGGTAGGCAATTACCCCGACCTGCTTCCGGAGATACCAAGATATTGCTGTCCGCTTGTAATTTAATGGAGGTATGACTGTAACTTAGAACTGCTTGCCAGGACCACCAAGCAGGAGAAAGTGCCGTAAAGTGTCTGTCCCAAGGACACAACAGAATAACGCGAGTAGGTTTTGAACCGATAAATATTGTTTGCCACTGAATAATTTCTGTTGTTTTACAGAAAAAGTCGAAATAGTAACCTGAAGTATAATTTTGTGTGAATTTTTTAGGGTAGCTTTTTTTTGTAGCTGAAGACAAAACATCTCATTACCTTAGAAAAGTTAAGTTGATAATTAAGTTTTTGCGGGAATAACAAACTAGAATTATTTTATAACATTTCGGAAAAGGCCTCAATTAAGTTCCTCTTTTAATTAGCAATTTAATTTTGTTCAATCATTGCTTTTTTGTTTGGGGCAAAATAGGTCAGTCATTAAAAAAAATGTTAACAACTGACTCAATATTTGTGTACTAGGTTTAAAGTTTATGAGAAGATAAATTAAATCTAGAGAATAAGCTTTTGAATTAATAGCCACCTTAAGCTTCAAGAAAACTTTTTTGTTAAAGATAATGTAGGCTAATAATAATAAAAAATACTTTAACTAAAACTACTTATTTAGTTAACAGTCTATCCAGTTTTTAAACCTGCAATTATTTGTTTGATAAGATATGCAGCCTAATTGTAAGTTTAAATTTATCTCCATGTTTATTTTATAAAATTGAGGGATTGCTTTAAATGACTAACTGATAAGCATTGCTTTTATGAGTTACAGTTTATTAATATGAGAAACTACACCTGTAAAACAAATTGTGCCTATTGGAATGAAGCTGATATGAAGCAGGCTGTAGAGACTGTAAAATCAAAGGAAGCCACTATCAGAAAAGTAGCAATAGAATTTCATATTCCATTTGAAACTCTTAGACACCATTGCAAAATTGACATATCGACACAACATCCAGATTTGTGTAAGAAGAAGCTTGGAAGGTTTAGTCCTGTGCTGAGTGCTGGTCAAGAAAATGCACTTGTGCAATATATTCACCAAATGGAAATCTCTTGTTATAGCCTAACAATTGCAGACTTACGTAGACTAGTGTATAAATTTTGTGAGAAAAACAAAATTATTCATCCTTTTAATAAAGACAATAAGATGGCTGATAAAGATTTTGTTGCTAAATTCTTAACAAGACATTCTAATGTTTCACTAAGGAAGCCAAAAGCAATTTCTCTCAACAGAGTGTATGAATTAAACAAAGTTTCAGTAAAAATATTTTAAAAACTTGGCAAAAGTTTTGGACACTTATAATTTGGAACTATAACAAATTTTTAATTTAGATGAATCAGGATTGTCATGTGTGCACAAACCAAATAAAGTTTTAGCACAGAAAGGGAAACGAGTTGTGTCTTCTACCACCAGTGGAGAAAGAGGAATGACAACTACAATAGTGGCCTGCTGTAATGCAGTTGGAAATTATGTCCCACCCATGATGATATTTAAAAGAAAAAACAAAAAGCTTTCATTGACAGATTATGCACCACCAGGAACTTTAAATGAAGTCACTGAAAATGGTTGGATCAATGCAACAAGCTTTATGGCTTATCTACAACATTTTGTAAAGTTTATACAGCCAAGCAAATCTTATCCAGTTTTAATTATAATGGATGGTCACAAAACCCATACCAAAAATTTGGATTTAATCAATTTTGCTAGAGATAGTGGGCTTATTTTGTTGTGTTTACCTCCACACACCAGTCACAAATTACAGCCTCTTGACCGAACCTTTTTTAAACCCCTAAAATCAGCTTTTAATGCTGCTTGCCAATCATGGATGTGATCTCATCCTGGTCAACGCATAACTGTTGAAAATCTCGGTGAACTTTTTAAGACAGCTTACTTAAAACCAGCTACACTTCAGAATACAATAAATGGCTTTAAATGCACTGAAATACGTCCTTACAACGCAAATTTTGCCTTCAATTGATTTTGTAGATGATCCAAGATGTGAAGATGCACACCATCTTAACAACTGCTTTCTGAGGCTGCAACATCAGCAAATTTATCCGCTGCAAATAAGGAACCCACCTCTTTATGGCAACTAAATCTTGAAGTACCATGCACCCCTTAAACTAACGAAGAAGAACCGTGCTTAACTTCTCAAACTAAGCAGGAAAGCCGTGCTCATCGACCTGCATCAAGCACCAACTCCTCCATCAGCTTTTGTGACGTCATGTCAATGCAAGTTTTACAGTCAAAAAAAAAATCTAAAAGCGAAGAATCGCAATTTTAACTGGCACTCCATGCAAGAAAAAATTCGCAAATAAAAAAATTTCCAAAAAAAACAAAATCTAAAAAGAAACTAAATTACCAAAAAAAACGACTTAATCTTAATGAAGAAAAAACAACCAATGCAATTCAAATCTTGAAAATTCAGAAAAAATTGGCTACTCTAGACAGTCAATGTATTGTGTGCAATGAATAGTGGCATGATTCTAGACGTGGCGAGATTTGGATACAATGTAGCAAATGCAGAGAGTGGCTTCAAGAACTTTGTAGTGGACAAGCTGGTGCCCAAACAGTGGTCTGTGATTTGTGCTCTCAGTGACTTTTATCTTGATTGATTGTTATGTGTTTAATGGTTCTTTTCTTTCAGTATGTTAGTGTTTTGGACTTTCGTTAATTACAAATTCGGTTCTTGGCTCCTTTTTGTTGTCTGATGATCTTGTTTACATTCAATTCTCACCTTTATTTTGGCGGTATCAAACTGACCCTTTTTACCCCTACTTTGGGGCAAAACGAATCATTGTACTTCTTAAAAACACATTAGTATGAGCAGTAGATGAAAGTTAATTTTGATTTTTTTGCAGTGAGCTTAGTCAAGGGTACTTAAACATTGTTAGTCAACGCCAAAAGTTTATCGTTTTATTATATTCTAAAAGATATTTACAATAATTTCAAAATGTGACGCGTTTTGCCCCGAATTACCCTACTGAGTCTGACAAAGGCTCTGGAGTTGTCATTCTTAATAGATCTGAATATGACAAAAAAACGGTAGCCATTCTTTCTGACGTAACTAAATTTGAATGCCTTGGGCCTGTAAATGAATTTGATAATACTGCTCAAAACGAAACTAAACTTCAACGTCGTTTTCTTCAAGTAGTTAAAAGTGATGATCTCCCGAAAACGGTTTATGAAGTTATTAGACCCACCGGCTCACAACGATCAAGAATGTACGGACTTCCAAAAATTCACAAACGGGATGTGCCTTGCCGTTTTATTCTTTCGATGATTGGATCTGCCCAACATGAACTCGCTAAATTTCTCGCGCCTTATTACAACCGGTATTAGAACTTTACTTAACTAATTGCATTAATGATTCTTTTTCTTTCGCTAAAATGATACAACTACTCGGAGTAAATTCTAATGATTCAATTCTCTGTTCATTTGATATTTGTAGCTTATTTACTAACGTACCTTTAGCGGAAATCATTGAAATTTGTACTAAAACACTTTACGACAGTCACCTCCCTACTCCAGTTATTCCTAAACATGTTTTTATTCTGCTGATGAAAACTGTAACTACTTCAGTTGAATTTAACTTTAAAGCACTATTCACAGGCAAATTGATGGAGTTGTTATGGGTAGTCCCCTTGGTCCCGCTCTGGTAAATATATTCGTTGGCTATTACGAATCAAAGCTTTTCAAGGAAATTTCAAAACTTGCTGTATACTGTCGTTACGTTGATTACACCTTTTCTCTTTTTCACAAAGAAACTGAATTCCAAAAATTTTTAAATTGTCTTAACTCGCTTCACCCCTCAAAATTTACCAATGAAATTGAAACCAATTGTTCTCTGCCTTTTTTGGATGTACTGTACTTGTTACCAAATCTAATAATAAATTCATCACTTCAGGCTATCGAAAACCCACTTTCACAGGTCAACATACTCATTGGAATTCCTTTAGACCAAAACAACGTAAAACAAATCTCATAAATACTTTAACACATCGAGCCTTAAAAATCTGCTCTAAATCTACATTAAAACAGGAACTAGACAATATTCGCTCTATTCTTGTACAAAATGATTATCCAGAATTTCTTATTGATTCGAGAATTTCTAAAAAACTTTTACGTTTCGAACAAAGCACTAAAGAAGGCCCAAAAAAATGTCCTGTCTATTTAAAATTGCCTTGGATTGGGAAAAATTCCCTAAAATTTGAAAGAAAAATAAAATTATCTATTAGTAATTGTTTTGGAGCAGTTCAACCATGAGTGGTCTTTTCCACCAGACGACTTTTACCTGCAATAGATAAAAACGTTCTTCCCACTTTTCAACAAAGTAACGTCGTATATGAATGCGTGTGCCACTGCGAACGTCTCAACGTTTGCAGGACAGAATCCGCCAGCATGTGTCGAAGTCTATTTGAAACAGAACCAGTCAAGAACGTAAACAACCAGAACGCCCAGGAAAATTAATTTAGCTAATTCAATACCGCATTGTGACTCAGCGGTTGGAAACCATTTGTTACAAAACCAAACTTATGCATCTCACTATAAGGACAATCAATTTTTCATTCTTTCTAAAGCACAATCCGATTTTCATTTATCAGTCTTAAAATAAATTTTCATCACTCTTGGAAAACATAATTTGTGCAAACAGAAAGAGTTTATTGACAAACATAAATTGTTAGTATAATTGTAAAAAAAGTAAAAAAAGGTTCCAAATTTTAACACAAAACTTGCATAATTTTATTCCTTTTTTTTTTTTGCCAAAAAAAAATTTTTTACGCTGACGAAACGTAGTTTTATTTATTAAATATTTTCAATTATTATGATAACTATTACTAACTTTAATTTTTAGCCAATCAGAATCAGTCTTAAAACTTTTGAAATACTACGGGGATTCAGTTCTGCAATTCATTCTAGCGAAACCTCCTGAAGAAAGCTAGACGAAAACGTTTGAGTTTTTCAAAACAGCCTTTTTTAAGGCTACTCAATCAACAAAAGAGCTTTAAATGAAACATTTGCTTTTAAGAGCTATTTTAAAGTTTTGTACCAACAAAAAGCTTTATAAAAATATGTATAACAGGCCAAAATCTTAAGTCAAAATAAAGTCACAAAAAATTTTTTAGTTAAAAAAATGGTCCTTACAATTGTAAACAATCACAAAAACAAATGTCAAACTAGACAGCAATATCGGTAACTCGGGGAAAATTGCTTGACGGTTGCTCTAATTTTAACGCCAACGAAATTGTTTTGTGAGTCAGAAGAATAAATAATTTATATGTAGCTACGGAGCCGTTTTGTGCATGTGTGCAAAGTATCAAGTCAAGTCAACTCAAGTTTACTTCACCACTAAGCTTTGAAACGTTGCGCGAGTAGGAAATAGCTGAAAGGCCTCATGGTCATCTAAGTATAGCTTCACCTAAAAAGCAACTTCATAAATAACTGAAGGCATGAAACATGAAAAATGAAATAAATAAATAATTTCGAATTGCCCAATAGGCCTTTCATACAATTATATAAAAAATGCAATGCAAGACATTAGTAAAAGTTAAGAGCAAATCCTATTGAGTATAAGAGTAACATTTTAAATATTTTAGTATCACTGTCAGTACCACCAAAACTACAATAAAGCGTAATTAATAGTCTTATTTGAATTTCGCACGTTCAAGCTGTTAAAAGGTCAAAACAAGATTCAAAAAAGTCTGCTCCTTTTCAGCTCTCACTCCACTATGCCGTCATCATCATTTTCTGGTGTGCAATACTAGATCATCTTATTATGCCTTAATTTTGGATTAGAACTAGGCTATTTACTTTATTAGCAAAATAATAATGTTTAATCTTTTGTCTACCGTGGGACACAATTGACCCAAAACCCAATTTTTCAACTCTGTCATGTAGCAGTTGCTTTTTAATTGAACTATATACCGTAGATTAGATTGAAAAAATTCAAATTATTCAATTTTAAAATAATAAAAAACTGTAGTGATCTTCAAATAAATGAAAAATGCACAAAAGTAAATTTAGCGGTTGCTTTTTAATTGAACTATATACCGTAGATTAGATTGAAAAAATTTAAATTATTCAAATTTAAAATAATAAAAAACTGTAGTAATCTTCAAATAAATAAAAAATGCACAAATTTAAAAAGTAACTTCTTTATCTTCCTCCCTGTGTCCCCGCGTTTTGAAATTAATACAAGGCAGGGACTTCTGGCACTTCTAAAAATGTATTGTTTGTACAAGCTTGATATCAACATTTTTTGGTCATTTTTTAAAAACTGAGCAATCACAAGTGACGTCAAGCAAATGTGAAAAACTGAAACATGTCGTCATAATTAGAGTCTAAACGTTTTGAATAAAAACAGTTTAACAAATCTAAAATGTATACATGCCGTAGCTAAAACGGGTTTTAAATTGCGGTGGACAACATTTTAGCTTCTTCTTACGATTCACATTTTAGAACACTAAAAATCGGACAATGGCCAAACCCATGGCGCGTTTCAAACTGAAAAAACTACAGGTTGACAAAAAAATTTTTATCAAAAATTTTCGTCCCATCCTGAAAATTCTTCTTCCGCGTCACCCAGTTGTTGGGCCCTTCGATCGGTGACGAAAAAGTAATTTGTGTCCTGCAGACTATTGAGTTTTGGGGTCCATGGAGGTTTTAGTGTTCTGGAATTAAATAAATCATGGAAATAAATAGATTAACCAACTTCATAAGCGTATATATTTTAAGCAAAATAGTTTTTTGAACGAAATACTTAAAACTTGTCTTACCTTTTTTTAAGAGCAATCCAGTTTAGTTTGTGAAACCATATATGCTTAGTGACGTCACTAATGCCATTTTTACCAGATCCAAGTCTATCTTCCGGTCTCAAGTGACACAAAGCTTTAATGAGAGAGCTTGCTGCTGGACCGATACGCCTGCTGTTTTTCACTGCCTATAATTACAGTAAAATATTTGTAGCGTAAAAAACGTGTTTAGATCTTTTAAAAAAGACGTTAATTTTCACCTCCAGCCTTGAATCGATTCCGCGCAAAATGATGGTTGAAAGGTTGTCGCGGTTTTTGTTTTTAAAGGGAGTTGCTCCGTTTAAAAGCTCGAAAATAAAAACTCCCAAAGACCAAAGATCCACAGAAAAGGTTTGAGCTGAGATATAATTATCATAAACGAAGTTAAACGCATTTGCTGCTACTTTACACACGAGGTCGCGACGCGGCTATAGTTATCAAACAGCAATTAATGAAACAACAATTTATCGGATTTACTTTAATCTCAGTAACCTCACACAGAATAGAAAGAAATCACGAAAAAAGTCGGCAGCGTGGTCGAGTGGTTAAGAGCGTTGTTACTAATGGCGAAGGTGATCGAATCGGTTGTGGTTCAAAACCTACTTGTGCCATTTTGTTGTGTGCTTGGGAATGACACTTTACGACACTTTCCTCTCCAAATAAAAACTAAAAAGCCAAAATAAAAACCGGACAGCAATATATGGGCATCTTTGGAAGCAGAGGGTAATTGCTTGACAGTTGTTTATGTATTGCGCCTCCGACGCTTTCCTGCGAGTCAGGAGGATAAATACAGAGATAAATAAAAATAAATAAATCAGGCAACTAAGCGTTCTATTAATAGCATCTAGATAATTCAAAAATAGAAAACTGGTTTAGTGTTAAAGTTAAAATATTTTATTTTATTATAAACTTAAGATTTAGATTAGGATAATTTAGACTAAGGTTAAAGCAGTGTTTTTCAAACTATGGATTGTAATCCAAATCTTTGCGACTTTAAGGATGAGTAGCATGTATTTTGTCTCTATAATTTGGTTTTAGTGTGGCTCTTATTTGGTTTTCAAGTCTTTAACTTTGGGAAATAGATGCCCTAAAAATATTTTCGGCTCCTTATTGCCCTGCGGAAAGGCAGAACATAAAATTTGTTCGGTGGTACACAATTTTGTTCCGTGATTTCAAAAATGAACCCAAGCCAAATAAAACGAAAGTTGTAGAAATCAACATTCGTTTTTAGAATTTGCTTTCATCGGCTTTACATTAAATTTTATATGAATCAATGAAGTCAACCGTATTTTTAAACAACTTTAAGTTGCAAAAAACCCTTAAAAACATTGGGTTAAGTTTAGCTTTTACGATCAGGGTTAAATTAAAGTTGCAATCGAACAACAGTGATGTAGCACTATAACAGATTAGAACGTAGATTGATTTATAATATAGATGAAATCAATAGATAAAGCATAAACAACAAGGTCCTTTCAAAAAAAACCTTTTAAAAACTTGGTTTCAGTGAAAAAGAAATGATTTAATTTTACTTATAAGCCTCTATTCCAAGTTTTAGTACATTTAACCTTTTTGTTTTAATATAATATTTAATTTAATTTATCTCTGTAGTTATCCTCCTGACTTGCTGGAAAGCGACGGATGCGCTAATACATAGGGTAAGCAATTACCCCAACCTGCTTCCGGAGATGCCAAGATATTGCTGTCCGCTTGGAAGTTATTAGAGATATAACTTTAATTTAAAACTGTTTGCCAAGACCACCAAGCAGGGAAAAGTCCCGTAAAGTGTCTTTTCCAAGGACACAACAGAATGGTACGAGTGGGTTTTGAACCGAAACCATGTTGACCAAAAGCACGGCACTTTAACAACTCAACCACGCTGCCGACATAATAACTAGAAGCTAAAAGTTTTTTAGTCTACAAAATTTTGTTATTAAAACCCTCTGTATTCCTTTTGTAGGTGAGGTTCTATTACATGTCAACCAAAATAAGCTTGTAAGCTATTATTCAATTCAATTAAAAAATACTATTTTTTTAATTAAAAATCACGACTAATTACCCAAAGCAACGAACACCAAAATTTGTAAATTGTAGTTCTTTCAAAATTATTTTTACTATGGCAACGTCAAGTAAAGACCAAAATGATGTTTAATCCAAATAACAACCCAAATGTCAAAAGTTTTTTGGTTCTCATGTTGCCAGTATAATAAGTACGTTTTTTAGAAATGCAGTCAAAAACTAAAACTTTTAAAGAATATTCATGAAAATTAAAGAACTAAACTTAAAAATTAGCACGTTTCACGTCTCTTTAAAAAAAGTATAAGATAAAATTTTCTAAGACAACGTTCACAAGAGTAAGCAAAACTCTTAAAAATAAGCACGAAATAATAACTCTGGTTATTTTTGACGTAAAAATGGAACATAACAGGAATGGTTGCGTCTTTTTTTTAAGTTTGCTTACAAAAATCGTGGCCTATATTTGGGCAACTAGTTTTTTCAAAGGACAACTTGATATGAAACTTTTATCCACGATACGTTTTTTAAAATGCAAATTATTTTGTAAAAGATTCTTTTTGTAGTCATCTGACATGTGTGAACAATTTTTAATAATGTTTTTTTAATCCCTATGTTTTAACTGTAATTGTATGAACTGTAAAAATGAGAACGAAAATTGAGATTGCGATTATAGCCTAATTGCAAAAAATAGTACTATAAAATTACCTTGGTATAAAATCGTTTCAGGAGCCATATATTCCGCGGTTCCGCAAAACGTGTATGTCCGCATCATGGAATTGTACGAGACTTTTTTAGCAAAACCGAAATCGGTTAGTTTGCAATAACCGTCTTTGTCGAAAACAACATTTTCGGGCTTGAAACAAAAAAATCAATTGCTATTTTTTCACAAAAAACAATTACAACAATTTCATTTTAGCATCGATTGGCCCGAGGCCTACTAAATTTAATAATTTAATTGATTATAATTATAAAATAAAAGATTGAGTCTGATTAGCAGTAAATATTTATTTTTTATTTTTAATTATAAAATAATTTTTTCTACTCTTTTATATTATGAAACGAAAAATAAAGTGATTGCTGCAATTCAAGCTCTATCTTTTTTTTTAATTGTTAAACGTTCAAGCCATTATGCTCCCAAGAATGGTAGAGATCAAATTGAAATTCGAAAAAAATTTTAAATAGTAAAGGTCTTTTTCGTTGAACGGCTTCGAATAATATAAATAATCTTACAGTCACATACGTACATTACATAGGTTATAGATCTTACAGCCACAAACATAGGTTATAGTTAAAGAAATTCATTTACTTTTAGATCTCTGAAAATAATATGTCGGCTGTGTAGGTACGAGAGCGCCTCAACCACACAGCCAGTGTAAAAGCGGGCCATATTGTCGTGGAAATGCTTCGCCTGAGAAAGAAGAGAGAAGAGTTCTCCACCCGGGCAGTATTCCATCACGAAATAAACGAACCTGTAACAGGTGAAACATTAGAATATTATACAAATTATTCTGCAGCTTTTTTTGCTTGAGAGTGACATCAAGGCTACAAAACGTTAATCTAAAATAGAGTAAGTCTACAGTATTTCATTCCGAAAGGCTTTTGATACTAAAACAAAGCAAACTTTCCGCTTTAATCACAAATTGAACTACAAAAACTTAGAGGTCACTTGGAATCTGTCAAATATAAGTAATTTACTTCTGACCTGGGCCATTAGTTTGTAGGGTAATGTTTACTTTGCAAACAGTACGGACAAGTAAACATAAACATAGGCAATTGCTAAATAATAACTGCTTTTTGTCAAAATTAGCTTACTACGCACTCGCACCCTAATATTATGCATGTGCTTGGGGCCAAGACTACACAACTGTAGACACTACTTCAGCTTGAAAAGAGCATCGAAATTTGTAATTTGTTGTGGGAAATCAGAGTTAAAAGAATAAGCATCACCAAGAAGTTTGTAAGCTGATTTTTTTAATACACAAAATAGCTTGCCCGCGGAAGTTGATAAAATTGCGATTTAGCCCAGCATCTAAAACGTTTGGGAACCGCTAGTCTAGATATTACTGCATTTAATATCTAGAATCTAAATGGTCGGACTTGCACAAGCATACACCATCAAAATACAAACTCGATAAGGAAATGCACACCCTGAATTAATATTGTAATATCGAAATTCCAGTCATAGTCTGAAATAAGTCAGTTAAAATAATAAAGCCACATTAGCATAGTATGTACGTAAAAGATGATTGTTGAATTACTTAACTTGCAAGTTGTAACATGGTCGACATATTTGAGCACTTTGAATGAATTCAATACTAAAATGGTGAAGATAAGAACTTGCTGATAAAAGTTGAAAGAATTACAGCTGAAAATTGAAAAATGAGACAAAACGAGACCCACTAAAAATATTTCCAGAAAGTAACTAAAAAGTAACCCTAAAAAATAATCTTTTAAATTAATGAAAGAATGCAATTGAATGAAAAATATTTTCGCAGTTAACGTAAAGATTTCGCTCCAAAAACTTTACTTTTGGAGACTATAACAGCTCTCCACATAATGAGCTTTACATAATTTTTGAAGAATATAACAGAAAGCTGAAAAAATAGGCCTTCGAAAACTGCCTATGATGACGCAGAAAGGTTATCAATTCAAATTGAACCATAAAAAAAGTTTATAGCTGGAGCAAAAAACCTTTGATGTTCGTCAACTTGGCGTTAATTCGCTATAGCGAAAAAGAAAAAATAAGAAAAACTACCTCTATTTACAACCTTATATTCAAATGGTTTTAAAAAAAGGTATTTTGCCTTGTTCCCACTCTTAAATAGTACGGAAGAAAACGTTTTTGAACTAATAAACCACAAAAATTTGAGCAAGTTGTAAAAGGTATTGAGATTTTATTTAGTATTGCCTCATTTATTGGTACAAACAAATATTTTTTGTCTGTAAAAGCTCATTATTCGCAAAAGCAAACGATAAAGCTTTTATGATCGATTTTGCTGCTCAGAAGCAAAGTCGAATCTTTTCGCTGCAAAGCCCAAACAATGATTCGCTTGAGAACTTGATTGGCAGTGTTTACTTTTTGATAAGTGTATTTTGAAAAAGGTGAGGACTTTAATTAATGCTACTTTTAAAATCATTTATTAACTATGCTGCGTTTGCCTGATCATAGTCTATTTCTTTCTTAAAGAGTTGAAATAAAAAAAATGGTCCACTGCACGTGAGAAAGGGCGAATGAGTGCGATAAAATTTTCCATCGCGCTGTCGTTGTTGTTTTTCAGTGAGCTAATTTACGAAACAATGTTTGGAATTGTGTGGATTCAAACCGTATTTAAAACTTGATTGTGGCAAGTAGAAAACTCGATATTGCTGCTAAATTGCTGAAAAATGGTTGTTGCTCTGTCCATCTGAAATCAAAATTCGGAATTCCTTGTTTTTTATAGAACAATTGATACTTGGGAGGAATGTACCTATTTGCTAATAGTTATTGTAACACAGAGTGCCTTTCGTAAAAGCTGTTTAAAATGATTGAAAACTGGATAAGACAATGAAACCGTCTTTGACAGCATTTTAAAGTGAAATTGCAAAACGGTTTAATGTAATAACGGTTTTGATAGTGCAATGTATCATAAACTAGAGTTTACTCTTACGAAATCGCAAGAAGCAGCTGATGCTTTTAGCGAATTCATTCTTTTAAAATATATTAGTTTATTTATCAATGGGCATTCTCAACAGAAAAGAAAAACAATGCAAACCTTTGATCTTTTAAAGTAGTGTACAGCGAAGCAATAAATGGACAGCAGCGAGAAGTTTCCATTTGCAAATTTTTTTCGTTGAAAACATTTTGTTGATTTTCTGCCGCCACAACTTCTTGTTTTGATAGTTTCTGTAAAACGATTTCGAAAGATTTAGTGTTAGTGTAAGTAGGCTACTTTCTGACCGAAACGTCAAACTGAAAAATTTTCGACAAAGCTAAAGATTTGTTAATAGCCACTCGAAACAAAACAAAGAAAATTAATGTATCGTCAGGACTGCCATACCGTCCTTATTACTAAGATTTGTCCTAATTTAAAAGGTCTGCATGAGAAAATATTTTTGTCCGTATTTCTAAGAAACGTCCTTATTTTTAGATGCGTTCTTAAATTTTGTCTTATTGAAGGGGCACATGTTCCCATACGGGCACTTAGATCCCTTACTGCGTAATTTCGAGTACTTCGATTGTTGATTCATTAATTCGGTTGATTAATTTGTTGAAGGCTATTCACGTATTATTGTGAAAAATAGATTAGAAGCACGTGGTTGTGCGCAATGCTGACGTAACAAACGTTTTTAAGAAAGTTCTGGTTAATGTGTTCCGAAAAGGAAAAGCTGAGACCAAGTGAATGATTATTTTTGCCGGAAACGACTCTTTTCCGCATCTCTACAAGCTCTCTACAAACTGACGATATGTTTTCATTGCCTGTTAGCAATGCATTTGTAGAGTGGGTGTTC
Organism: Diplosoma virens; assembly: GCA_963680785.1. Taxonomy (NCBI): domain Eukaryota; kingdom Metazoa; phylum Chordata; class Ascidiacea; order Aplousobranchia; family Didemnidae; genus Diplosoma; species Diplosoma virens. Next base: position 15,264,740 of record OY796897.1, read on the forward strand.
TCTCTTGTTTCGGAACAGTGAATCAAAGAGAGAAACAGCCTCTGTGAAAGGACAGTCTACTCCATCTTCTAAGTAAAAGAAAACTTAGACATGAGACGCACGAGGTAGTTTCTAAAAACCAAGAAATGCGGAAGCAGATAGTTTCTATGCAAGGCAGTGTTTTTTTAAGGCGTTTTGTGGGACTGAAACGGTCTCTCAAAATTGTCCAGCGGTCTCTGAAAATCTGCTTCTACAATAGTATAAACAAAGCTAAGTACGCTCAGCTAAAAAATTAGTGGTCTTTCAAAATTGCTTCGAGGTTCCTCAAGCCAAACCTTAAAAAAAACATTGCATTGCAAGGTACGATTGATAATTGATTTGATACGGGTCGAATCGCACGATTACATTTTGCTCATCAATTTCTGTTCCTTTTTTTATCTTTTTATGTTATGCGTTTGTCCTAATTTTGGGGTTTAGATTGATGGCAGCCCTAAGCATAGTACATATTCGAAATTCAAAACAACTCAAAATGAATTTTTTCAACGGTGACTTTATGTACCCATTTTGTTTTTTTATATGTTGCAGAGTTTTTATTTTAACATGATAGAATGTTTTGGTTGCGGCAGCTTTTTTAGTTTCATATGTAATACATCGGCTTTTTTTATCGTAAAATTCATCTCAATCGGTAATCGCAGTTCTGACTCCTATTCCAAACTGTAGTCGTTTTGAATATTCGGGGAAAAATATGGTGCTTGACATAAAATTGCATGCATATCAAAGTTGTACCAAAAAAATATACGAAAAAATCCCAGATAAGCAAGATAATAACTTAATTTCTTTGAAATCAGTTCAGAATCATTACTTTAGTTTTTTCTTTTATTTACTGTGTAGTTCAGAAGGCGGATTACTCCGTGAAATAGTCAACCGCTTACGTAACTGCAAAACCAATCAAGAAAAAACAAAAAAAAAGGAAAATTTCGGCGAGAGGTTGTTTTTTGAGCAGCAACCTGCAGCAAAACTTTTTGCGTACTATTTATTGATTCGCTCTCGTGCTGGTTTTAAGGTCAGTAATTTATTTATAGGCAACATTTATTGCAGGCGAATTTGACCATGAATAAGATACCAAAAAGAAAAACTTGAGTTTTGATTGTTTCGTCCGATAGTCGCTATAATTACATTAATTGCTATGCTTACTTTGATTGCAAACACTTGATCATCTTTATTTTTGAGAGTTGAAAGTACTACTTTTCCATAAGCTCCACGACCGATTGTCGAGACGAAATTAAAGTCTGCTACACTTTTATCTTGAAGCTGTCTGTAAAAAAAATTATTTCGAACACATTTTACGAAGTATGTCCTAGTTTAATTTGCCTGAGAAATATGACAAAAAGCAAAGTAGCAAAAACTGTAAAATGAATAATGCCTGCAACCATAATTTACAACAAGCCGCAGCTCAACAAGCCTTTTATTATGGTAATAAACATGTTAGCAAAAAACATTAAAAAAGATCTTTTACCAATCTCACTTCTTTATCGTCTTGTATTTAAGACTTCCTTAAAACTTCAAAAAATTTATAATAGCCTACGCCAAAGATCAACAAGCTGCTGTTCTAAAATTTTTCTTCTTTAACACAAAAATACTAAACATTATTTATAGGAAACATATTTTGAGTTTGTATGGACCTGTTCTACTTCCTTTTTATAGCAGTCTAGTTTTATTTTTATTTGTTTGCTGCATTCAATAAACTTCGGATTCTTCGGAAATAAAAATCTACTTTTATTTAGCTTAACTTAACAAAAACTGCTGTGTTGTAATATAGTACAGAGGTGGAAACCTTTTTGTTATTGGAGGCCAGATTTTAAGATTTTGAACAAAGATTGAACAAAGATAAACCGGGCATTTCTTGGGTCCATGTTGAGATGACTGGTTAAATTGTCGGATCTTCTTGAAAAATGTGGATGTAATAATATAGTTAGGGTATCCATTAGCAACTAAGATAAATCGAATTTTGTCGAGCTCGGCCTGAAATTTACATGGAACCAAGAAATGCCCGGTTTTATATTTATCTTCCAGGGCTGGAAACTGTTTCAACCAAATTTGAAAAGCAAATTACTTCAGCCATTCAGCGTTGCTACTTTGCTGTTGAAACTTGTGTTGTTCTTACAACCAGCCCTCCTCTTCCCACAACCAAGAAGGATATATTACCTGCCCATCACCACAATAATGTTATCTATCAATTTGTGTGCCACTGCGATAGTCAGTATGGAGGACGTACATCCCAAAAGTTGCAAAAACGCATTAAGCAACATGTTCCCAGGTCGATCAGAAACCATCATCCTTCTCAAGATCGCTCTAATCTTTCCCGTACTTGCAAGAAAAACAGCACTTCTCAGATCACCACCTATGACTTTGCTATTGGACAGCATCTCTTGGAAAACCCTCCCTGTGCCAGGCAATACAGTGACACCAAATTCTCTATTTTTGCCCGAGGACATACTTCTTTCCACCTCTCCGCTCTTAAAGTTACGTTTATTAAATCTTTTGAATCCAACCTCTGTCGACACAAAAAATTTCTTTACAGTTTAAAACTCATTCATTAACGCCCTTTTACTTTCACTTCTGGTTGGTTGTCTCTCTTGACCAATCAGATGCACTTTCGTTTTCTTTCCTTTTCTATTTTCTGATTGGCTGTCTCTTTTATCCAATCAGACTCATTCTTTTTGCCTGTATAAGCACGATCGGATTGCTCTCAGTTCATTCTGACGATTCCTCCCGATAAGTGTCAGATAAAAAGTCTTCGAGGAATAAACACGCTTTTTAAAGCTATCTTAAAGTTTTGTACCGCTAATCAACTCTTTGAATTAAATATAGTATATGAACAAGTAAACATCATAGATGTCTTTAAGGTAACACTAAAAGCTATTCGTTGAAGGTTCAAAGATTAACAAAATGCGTTTGGTAATGCTGCTATAATAGATGTTATTAGAAAATAAGATCGGCGAAAAAAGATTTTTGCGAACATGAAAGCCGTTACTTACTTTGATATTTCTAAATAGCCAATGGCATAAGATGGATTGTACTTTCGTTTATGTTGGTTTGCTCCTTTTTCAGATAGCGTATGTAGGTCACTAAAGTAGCCACTGGAAGTGCTGCCGCTTGAAGTGCTTTGAAGACCATCCGTTCTGTCATGGTCATGTGATACAAGATCCGCTTCGACTTGCGTCAACGTAATGACGTCGTTAGATGTAGTTACGTGGCTTTTCACACGGTCTAGATAATTCTTCGAAATTACGACACATTGAACTACCTAAGACACCAATAGCAAATATTTAACAGTTAGTAACAATAGAATTTTTTATTAAACTTTTACCTCTTTTATCCCGGACGCAATTACATTTTCATCATGGGGCTCCCACGAAAAAGGATCACCAAAAAGTTTTCCAGGTAAAAATTTTGATCGTCTTGATTCTGTTCCTTTGTCCATTCTAAACACATAGCATGCTTTAAAAGTAAATTGAATTGAAAATTTTACCGCAGCAAAGTTACGATATTGGCGAACCGCTTGATAAATATTTAATTTTGGTTATACAAATCATTCACTGAATTCAATTTATTGCACGGTATTGTAATCAGAAAAGAAATAGCAGCGCCAACTATGCAAATTTAATTTTTAAAGTTTTTGACGATAGGCTATTTAGCCATTTTTGTCTGAAGAAAATTTATTCACAAAAGTGAGAGATAACCTCAAATATTGCAGTAGCCCGAATAAATGAAACCTTGCTCTTCTTTTGTTTGAGTTGAAATAAAAGTCTAAAAAAAGTCGCTCAACAATTATTTACTTGGTTGTTGTCACTTCTCCCTCTTTCAAAACAAAAACGTTATTTGATCGTAGTCCTTGCCGAATTATGTAATCTCCGTTTACGAAGAAAACAATCTAAATAAAAATATTAAAGCAATTAAACATTCAAAACCGTGAGGCAGTTACGTTTTCTTAAAACGTGAAAAAAGCCATAACAAATTTTGACGTTGATTAGCAACTAAAATCAATAGAAAATATGGATAAAAAACCGAAAAAAAACTGACTTCAACTTACTTTCGAGGCTTTAGCCATTTCTTTCAAATGTTGTACGCCGAGAGTCTGAAACTGTTCAACTTGCCGCAACACATTAAAAATCTCTTTTCTCCTCCTAATAATATCTTGTTGCATAATTGTCGATTTGAAATCGTTCTTGGTGATGTACCACACCTGCGAGAAAAACCACAAGACTTAAGAGATTTTGACAAAGTGCCTGGATAGGCATCATTCTTACAACGCCGTGACGTGTGCACTTGCAAGACCAAACTCGCTTCGCATTATAGAAAACATCGGATTCTCCAAATATTTCCCACTTTTGAATTGTTCTTCCGGCAAAGGAAAGTCCAGCGCTTTCTTCCTGCGACTGCTTGTACAGGCAACATTCGCCATCAGCTAGGACATAGAAGCGATTTCCCATTAACCCTTCAGTCATTAATCGTTCTCCTGAAGAATTGTAACAAAGAAATCAGATGTAATAGTTGACGACAACGCAGGCTAGTAAAAAAAATTTGATGGTATTTTCGGTATAAAAATTTGCCGTAAAGCGCGGCTATCTCTAAACACTCGCCGAAAATTTTTTAGAGGAGAACAAAACGACTAAAGATGGGTTTGGATTGAAAGCGAAAGTTGTAAAAGTAAACGGTGCGCAAAAAAGTGCAAAAAAAGCAAACCGAAAAGCCTAAAAAAACGATCAAAGCACAATTTTTTTGTACTTAGCAGATAAATATTGAGGTTGAAATAATTACAAATTTTTAGCATGGTTTAAATTGACAACGGTCGCAGAAAAAACAAACGGAAAGCGTAATTTTTGGAAGCGCAGCTGTTTCGCAATCGCTTTCAGTGTAAACCGCCTTACACTTGTAGATTATTTTAAATAGAATTTCATAGAAGTTGCTTGACGTTATAGAATGTTTTCACCGTTAATCCACATAACAGAAGCACACTGCAAAGATCTACTACAATTGTTTTTATATAATGCGTGCAAAATCTTTATACACAGAAAAAAATTGAATAATTTGTCTTCTTTGTAAACCGAAAGCAGCATAAATTTTCCAAATGGCATTTTTTGTAGTTTTTGGACTAAGGATTGTCAACTTTGGCAGGCCTTTGAAGCCAACAGATTAATGTTGACAAATAGGTTAAAAGATTAGAAATGTTAATAGTATATTTTTTTCAATAACTTAAAATAAAATAAATACGTATATTTAAGTTCGCAATTGCAAATAATAAAATGTTGGCTATTACTTGCTATTATTTACAAGTGGATTCTAAGATAAATAAATAATTAAAACAGCAAAATTTTCAAAAAAATTTTGTTCACATTTGCATAATATAAAATATTTGTCATCCTATGTAAATGCATCATCTGTTTAAACTTAGATCTTGTTAAATTTCTAGAATTTGACGATGAAAATTACCTTTAACAGACCAAAGGCGTTGCATATGAATAAAAGCATTTGTTTGCTAAAATAAAAGTTTTAAAACATATTTAAAATAGTCTGGCTCAGTTCTCATAAATTATTATCTTCAGTCAGTAAAAGATGCCGTAAAAATTCTTGAACGCAAATAAAATAAAAACTTATTGCTTTAAAAAGAGTTTCACTTATAAAATGTTTCAAGCTCTGTTGTACCTTAGAAAAGAAACTTAATCAGTCTACTAAAAATTTCATTGGCCACGTAAACCTATCAGGTAATTATAACTAAGTTTAACATTTTTACGGCAACAACCAAAAATAAAGTGATCGATTGCATTCAAACTAGAATGCAAAGTAAAGAGCAGAAGGCGCTTTTTTCTAAACCAGTGGTTTTCGACCTTTATCATTTCGCGACCCCATTTCTAACCCAAGGTAAATTCACGACCCCCTTCCGTGAACAAAATTTAATTTTCGTTACAATATTCTGGTGATCTCCAAAAAAGAAGTTTTCAATTCGGAATCCGTCTCTGATTTTTCCATTTATGTCGCAAAATTCTGTTGATCTCTGAAAAAAAGGTCTTCACTTTGAATCTGTCTCGCATTTCTTGATTTTCGTCTCTAAAAAGTAGTGTTCTCTAAAAAAAAGTATTTACTTGGAATCTGTCTCTGATTTCTCGTGTTAGTGTTCTCCAAAAAAAAGTCTTAATTTTAAATCAAAAATTCTGTTTAATTAACGCTTCCGTGACCCTAAAAAAATAGCTAAACGACCTCCGCGGGGGTCGCGACCTTCAGGTTAAGTCCCGACCTCCTGTAGATGTTTAAGATAAATGATAACGAAAAGAAATTTCAATTAATCTGGCCACAATACAAACCAATTTTTGCTGCTCCGTACACCAGTAAAAAAAGTTTGAAAGACGAAAATTTACAGCACTAACTAAATTTTTTCTAGTTCATACCTTTGTTTATTCTTTTGCAAATCATTTCGTTGACAATGCTTTCAAGATTATCAGAGGACAACTTAGATAAGCTTTTGCTTGACATCAGGGCTTCAAGTAGATGTTGTTTCACGTCATCAGTTTTCACCAACGGCCGAGTCGAGGGCTTCTAAACAAAATTTTTCGACCTCGATTCAACATTAGTTTAAATTGTGAAGTTTTGCGCTTCACCGGCGTCAGTGCGAAAATGGTTTCAACGTCCAATATTAATACCCATTGGCTGTGAGTTCAAATTACTACTGGGTCGTTATATTTAATTTAAAGTTTAGACGTGAGGTTATTCAATTGGTTTTTAATACTGAGATAGTTTTACGACAAGGCACCATCAACTAGATTGTTACTGACTATCAGTTAATGCGAGATATAGTCTTCGAAGAAATATCAATTTTAAAATTTTGAACAACCTTAAATGAAGCTAGAAAAAAATTTTAAATGTCACAACTTTAATGATCATTTTAATAATAATTAGCAGGCACAATCTTTTATGAAAACATTGACAGACTTTTGGGTTAAACTTGGAAAAGTCGTTCGTATCAAACAAAGCCAACGCCGCTTAAAGCAGTTTTTACAGTTTTAGTTTAGGCACCAATAAAGTCATAAATAATTAATACTACTTTAATAAGATTTTGTCAGTTTTGGTTTCGATCCACATTTATAAAAAAGAAAAGCTTATTTACAAACTTATTGCGATTTCCTTTTTTTTCTTTAGGACTAGAAGCAGTGGTAGAAGAAAAGAAGGATTCAGCGTCGGAAACACGGCGTTTGGAAACTCGATCTACTCCCTCGGAAGGCTGGCTCCGCGAGGATTCTTCTGTTTGTATTTTCACGGCGGATTTACTAAAGATGAATAAAAGTTATGTCAGAAAACTAAACACTTGCTTTGTAAGCTTCGTACCATTCAGTTATTCTTCCATACTTTCCGGTTTAATTGTTTTACTAAAACCTATGTAAGTGATCTTAGATAATATTTATGAAATATAAGTCTGTAAACCACTCATTTTGAATGTCGAACAGGTTCAACATTATTGACAAGAATATTTTGTCGATCAAAAACTGCTTTGTAAAGTATTTTCTTTCAAGAAAGCTCATCGAGCACTAGGACAAATAAATTGTAAATCATCAGGTTGACAATATTATGAGTGAAATGAGCTTGACTAAAGATTATTTCAGGCTATTTTTTACTATGCACCAACACAAGCCTTTGAAAAGAGTTTGATATTTATCGAGTGAATAGTTTCAAGCATTAACAAACTGTTCTTTTGTTGTAAATATTCTTCAACTTTCCTTTATATGCTTATACAAGTAGTAACTATAAGAACCGTTTTAGGTATGTATTTTTGCTTTTGCTTTTGCTTATGTTCAATCATTATAGCCTATTGCAACGAGACCGAAAATATTAATAAAACCGCATGGAAGATGTATAAAATTAAAACTGAGAGTGAAAACGATCCGAACTTTCAACTTTATACGTACTTTGATCTTTCTTTAGCTACAGCTGTTTCTTTTGCCAACATGGTTCGAAGCTGGGTGTTTTGTCGTTGGGCATTCTCCAGATCTTTAATCACTCCGTGAACCTTGTTTTCCCACGTCTGATTGACCTGGTCCAGAGTCGCACTTAAAATCCTAACTTCTTCATCTTTTCCACGAACCTTTTGTAATTAGAAAAATTTTAACAAAAGCGAAGTGGTCATTTTGACTCAGTAAAACATTTTTAAACCTAAATTTGGCTTTACTTAGCCCAAAATTAAACTTCGACCCGTAAATTTACATCCCCAAAAGAATTTTTTCTGACAAGACTTTGAAACATAGATCAATAATTTAAGTAATCATATTGACTATCATTTTTACGTTTTGGTGATTTTAATCAAACCGCATTTTAAATTTCCTTTCAAATACAGTAGAACGCCGATTTTATCCGAACACAAGAGACGATGTTTACAACGCTTACGAAACAGGAATAACTGGAGAGTACTGCCAGAGAAATCGCTCGCATCGCGGCGGTAAGCTAAGGCTCCAGGCTTCGAGACAACCAATGAACGAGTTACTTCAGAGGCGTGCAACATACGGCCTGCGGGCCAGAATGCGGCCCGCGGCAGCTCTTTTTATGGCCCGCTTTAAGTGAAATAAACACGAGTTAAGCAAAAATGTTAAGAGAATTTTTTGCGTAAAATAAGAAAGAATTTTAAGGTCGAATAAATAAAACATATTCAATAACTGCTTTTAACCCGCTTAACAGTTTTCTATTCTTATAACTATTTTTGCTATTTTACACTAATTAAATTCAGATTACGAATTGCGGCAATTCGTTCTTGTTGCATCATAGTGCTTGTTGAACTGCTAGTTAAATTCGAAGATTCATTCTGGAATTTAGCCCAAAACCTTAAAATGTTTACAAGTAAGAGAAAGAAGGTTGATTGTGAAAGAGGACAGTTCAGCAATGAGTGGCGCAAAAAGTAGTTCAAGGTGTATTCCACCCTTGTTACGTACATTCCAAAATGCAATCGGAAACTGTAGAGTTTCTCTTCTTTGACGAAAACCACGATGCTAACCCTAACCCTAACCCTAACCCTAACCTTTTTACCTGGTGAAATGAATCGAGGTAGAATTGGCCGGGGCCAAATATATCGGTCGCCACAAAAAGTACTTCGTTATTCAACACCATGAAAGCGTTATTTGTCTGATTTGCCAAAATACTATAGCAGTACTGAAAGAGTACAATATTAAGCGTCGCTATCGCACAAAACATCCCGCCAAATTTGATAGCATTGAAGGTTAATTACGATTTTACAAAATAGAGCAGTTTAAAAACCTTTTAAGTGGGGAACAGTTATTTCATGCATATAAAAAAGACACTGAGCTTGAGATATCTGAGGTAATTGCAGAAAAAGGAAAAGCTTACCGTGATGGTGAAATCTATAAGAATTGCTTGGAGTTGTTCACTAGACGTGTGTTTCCAGAAAAAAATGTGTTGTGGAGGAACTAACTTTGTCTCGGTTTACAGTGGCAATTGGCGAATAGAGGACCTTTCGAATAATGTCAAACTTTTTTTAAAGCAGAAAATAAGCAAATGGTCACTAGGTATTGTTTTGGACGAAAGTAAAAACGTTAGCGATACTGCGCAGCTGGTTTTTCAGTTATTTCATTAATATTAACGTTTCTTGTGAATTGAATTTTTTTACAATACAAGGAATAATAACAACAGCTACTTTTCCCTGGTACTAAATTGGCCGGCCCTCAGCATTATTACCATTGAACGTTTTGGTCCATTGAGATAAATAGTTGCACACCCCTAACTTACATCCTTGGTCTGAGCAAATGCCATTGAAAAGCATATTTTGTCACTGCTTGTAAACGGCAAACCAAATATTGTTTAATTATTCTGCTATTAAGAAACCACGTGGCTTTAAAAATATTCTTTAAGGTTGTATTTTGTTCGATTATCCGAATAAAAATGTTTATTTGAACCACCCCTGGTTCTAATTAGTGTGGATAATCATCCTTCTACTGTATAGATAACAGACTCTCCTCTACTTACGTTCATTCGTTTTACGTTTTTTCGATTTTAAGTTTTTTTTTTTTTTTTTTTGAAGACCTTTTTTTTTCTTAGAGATCACCATGATTTTGGGAAAAAAATAGCAAAATCAGGGTTGAAATCAAAGTGAAGATTTCTTTTTTTTAGAGATCACCATGATTTTGGGAGAAAAAAGTGAAAGACGAGATCAAAGCCATTTTTCTTTTTTAGAGAAAATCAATTTTTGGAAATCCTTGCCTCGGGCCACTGAATTTGAATATCCACCACTGGTTACACACACAATGTATGATACAGTATGAACGGTCATACATTACTGGAATGTACAGTGACAACTTACGTTCATTTTCACGTTACGTTCGGCCGTTCGGAACGTAACTAAAACGTAAGCTGAGGAGCGTCCGTAAGTCCATAAAAAATTTTGTTAAAGATTACCTCAATTTCTAGTGCACTATTTATTTCTTGAATTTTTTCAAGGGTCTTTTGCGCTTGCACTAAGTCCCCAGAACTTTTGCTGTGTAATCTTAATTGGTGTTCTTCTCCGTGATTATTTGGACTCAAGGGACTCGGCATCGAAGTTTGCTTTTTAATGGGGTGCACTTTAGCAGAGAACGGGAGCTTTTTCCAAATTCCGGATCTTGAGTTTTTCTTTTCATTTCGACCCAAGCTTAAACTTTGTTTTACGTTATTACTTGACAAATCAGAAATTTGTTGAAGGCTATCGGAGTTTACGGCTAACGACGACATTGAAGATGACCGCGAGGATTTTAAGGAAAAAGATGTAAGCGAGGATTTTCGAGATTGATTGTGAAACTTCAAATCGTTATCCAGTGAAGAGTCTACGGCTGATTGATCGTGTTGATCAGAAGTCGAGGAGGACGATGAGGCGAATGAAGTTCCTCCAAGATTTTTTGATTGAAAAGAAGTTTCAACGTCGTCACGCACCACTGCCGTAGTTTCACTAAAAAAGGCTTTGGTCTTTATCAAAAAAAGTATATTTAAACAACATTTATTTAAACTAGTCTTTTTAAAAAAACGATAATCAAAAAAGATATAGGCCTATTCCGAATTTCTTTTACACTGTTAATTTATCTTGCTTTTAATACTGATAAATTTCGCGTTAAGTAATTCGCTCTTTTAACTAATAGAAAGTTAAATATATGCACTGTTTTATGGCAAAAATTTTATTTTTTAATTTTTTACATTAATTTATTTTTGTATCAGTTAATTCACCTCCATTTAAGAGCGTTTCTCGGTCAATTATTTCCCGATTTACATATTTAATAAAACGTAACAAAAGACATTTAAATGAATCATTATTCAATCACTGACAATAAGACAGAACTAATCATTGTATTAAAAACACTTTGAAAGCAGATGTTATTTGAAAGTAAAATTGACGATTACAAAATGCAAACAGCGCTAAAACCATGGCTAGATTACTTGCCAAGATTGTTTTGTTTACAGACTTTTACGAAGTTTTGATTTAATTGCTGTTTTGTTTTCAAAATAGTCGTACTTAAACAAATATTATTAATGTTGAAATAATAGAAGTTTTGTTTGTTGAAACAATTAAATAAGATAGTTGCTTGTTTAAATTTTATTTCAATATCACAAACTGACCTGATTGCAGTTGTTTTCGTTTTTAAAAAATCTTTTTTTTTTTCTCTGCTCGATGAAAACGATGTGTTATTTCCTTGCGAAACAATTTCGTCATGGATTTCCCGCCGCTTTTCGAACAAGTGGGATTCTTTTTGAACAGCATGTGAAATGTCTTCAACTTTTTTTGATTTCAACTTTGCTTTTAATTTAAAGGGAAATTTTTTCATTTTAACAGCGTTATTATTTATTAAAAATTGTTTTGATTAGGATTTAATCTCTGTTCGAAAAAAGTTAAACCCTATAAAAACTTCTTTAGTTACGAACATTTACGTATAATATTCTTATTTTTTGAAAATTTTTTAATATTTTCTTCATAGCTTTTTCAAAAAAACTTCTAATTGGTACACTGTTAAAAAAATTGCTGCGAGTTTTTTGATCATTGCAGATCATCGTTTTTGATGTTTGCAGAATTTAGCAAAGTTTCTTTGATTTTGCTCCACATATTTTTAACAGTGTAGGAACTACTACAAAAGCAATAACTTTCAAGTAAAAATGAACATTTAATAAACATGAAGTTTAATAAAAAATATTAACAGATAACTAGCAAAGTGTGTTTTTGCTGCCGTATTGTTCGTAAGAAAATTTACGGTATTTGGCCTACTTAATTCTATTGTATTCTTTCATCAGAATAAACATTTCGTTTTTACCCAGCACATAATTACGTAAACTATACTTCTGAAGCTTATAGAAAATTTCAGCAACAGCTTATGTAATCGGTTGAGCCCTTAAGAAACAACTTCGGTTAAAAAAATCCAATTATCCTGCATCTATACTATATCCTAATTCATATATATGGAAATTAGACTATCGATTTCATATAATATGCTACATTAAAAAGAAAAAATTCTAAGTTACACTGTCATGTTGTAACAAAATAGCGTCGATACTTTTTATTCTAGAAAGAAAAACTTTTAATAGTAAGAATAGAATACAGCTTAATATGAAGTTCCCGTAACAAGTGCCAGAAAAAAAACACAGGATTAATTATATATCAACAACATTTGCGGGTATGTTTCACGTGTTTGTCTTCAAACACCGTCTATTTGCTGATTCCTTTTTTTTGTGAGCCTTTCCTGATGTACCAGGTCAATGCGTCACTTGACTCGTTTTGAAACGAACCTTCTTCGCAATCAATCAACTTACTGAAACTATAAGTAAGCATACAAGAGAACTAAACAAACAATAGGACAAAATGCAAGGTCATACAACTTCGCAAGTTCGCATTTACCAAAATCTTTTTTTAGATATTACAGTAAAGCTCATAAACAGCTTGCTTTATCAAAAAATACCCGCGTTTTCTTTTTTTAAATGCTATTATTTCATATAAATGTAATAGTAAAATAGTGAAAGACCAATCTAAAAAACTTATAAATAAAAAAGGAATAAATCCAAGAATTAAATATGGAATTGATATTGAAATGCCTTCTTAAGGCTAGGAAAACTACCGTTAACAATAGTTCTCTGACTATAGTCAAGTCATCTAAATGCAGTAGAAAGCGGATTATCCGAGGTAATTAGGATCGGAAGTGGTTCGGCTAAGCGATTTTTTGGATAATCGAACAAAATACAATTTTAAAACAACATTTTTGAAGCCACGTGATTCTTAGCTTTGCCAATCACAAGCAATGGCAGAATATGCTTTCCAATGGCGTTTGCTCAGACCAAGGACGCAAATCAATTATTGGTTATCTTGAAGCGTGGAGCTGTAGCTTCCCGCCGAGATGCAAGCGATATCTACGGAAGTGCTCACCAGTTTATTCCTGTTTCGTCAGCTTTGTAAACATCGCCTCTGGTGTTCGGATAATTGGCGTTCTACAGTAATTTTATTTGATTATGGCATCATTGTTTTCAACTGCATTTCAAAAACCATATGTGTGATTGGCGCTTATATGGCCCCCATTAAAAGTTGGAAATAAATTGGCCCCCTATATAAAATCTTTTTTACTTATGCTTAAAAGTGTTTTTTTAAAACGAGTTTACTAAAATAATTGGTTGTGTTGAAACCAAGACAAATGATATTTTCAATTATTTGATAAAGTTTTTAAATGTCATGTTTTGATAAATGCAAAAATTATTAAATTTCGATGCGAAAAGCTTCTTCAGTATTAATCTTAGCAGATCCGGCGTTCTAAAGCAAACACGACTTAACAAGCTGTCAAAAGTGATATAGACTAATGCTGCTTTTATTTAAGTATGATTGATGTCTCTATAGTTACTATAGTTTCAGTAAACAACTTGATTAACCGTTCATAGTATCACAACTGAGAACCATTACATAAGAAACTAAAAAACAAACAAGCCATAGCTTGTATTAGGACCAGGTTTTTCTTGGTTTACCAATTCACACTATTTCGAATACAGCTCAATTTTAAAAACGAATTACTTTAATTTTGTGTAACAGCATTTTCAAAGTGAAATGATTGGTAGCGTCCGAATTCAGCCCAAACGTAAGAATAAGATTGGATTTTTATATATTTTTTTAGCGTTTACATCTTTGAATGACCAGATGCATTTACTTAAAGTGGTATTGCTTATATCTTTTGTTAGGCCTAATATTGATTTGGCTGTTGCTTTCTATCAACATGATCTTATTTTGAAATTTTTCGTACAATATCTTTTTCAAGGACACAAGGAAAAGCTTTACTTTACTTTAAAAGACAAAAAGTGTGAATTTTGGCTTTTTTTATGAAAGAAACACGAAATACGCTTTTTTTTCGAATCGTTGTAGAAATGAAAATACACAACGGGTCTCTGATATTTAAGTTTAAATATACAGCATATTAGGTCGCCAAAAAGATTAAGACTAAAAATGAATAAAAATAGAAAAAGTTATCAAAGATAATAGGGCATTTTTATCAAAAATATATTTGTTGTTCCATCACGAATAGGCAGAGGGGGGATTTTCCCCTTGCCCTGCAATATTTTTTAAACGCGGTGCACAGGGTCAGATAGCTCCTTTGGGAAATTGCAAGACAGAAGAAGCATTTTGTTATATCTGTCTTAACGGTTATATAATCTTGAACAAAATTAAATCCAACAAAGTCCGAATCAAATTTGACTTGGGGTATCAAGCATTTTTTTAACAAGTATCTTTAACAGCGCTACGACAGTTGATCGAACGGCATTTGATCGAACGACACTTGATTGAAACGACATTTGATCGAAACGACACTTGATCGAAATGACAGTTGATAAAAAAAGATTTACTTTTGTATGTTTCTGCGATAGATTTATAAAAAGCGGAGATCATCAGTAAGACAGTTTGTTTTTATTTTTTATAAGTTTTTGTCAATGTCAAGGTTCCTGGCCAAAGCATTTTCGGGGGGGGAACAAGTAGATTTTTTGTCATGGTTATGTTTCGTTTGATACCTATTACTGCCATTTTTGCATTCTTTTCACATTGTAGTCAGCTCTTTAGGGGACATTGTGCCATGGCCCCAAAATTCAAAGGGAAGACCTATTTTTTAGAAATTGCTTTTTTTGGGAAAAAATCGACAAAATTACGACAAAGTTTTAAATTTTCTCCATATTATTCGATCAAGTGTCGTTTCGATCAAGTGTCGTTTCGATCAAGTGTCGTTTTGATCAAGTGTCGTTTCGATCAAATGTCGTTTTGATCAAATGTCGTTTCGATCAAGTGTCGTTTTGATCAAGTGTCGTTTCGATCCAGTGTCGCTTCGATCAAGTGTCGCTTCGATCAAGTGTCACTTCGATCAAGTGTCGCTTCGATCAAGTGTCGCTTCGATCAAGTATCGCTTCGATTAGGTGTCGTTCGATCAAGTGTCGCTTCGATCAAGTGTCGCTTCGATCAAGTGTCGCTTCGATCAAGTGTCGCTTCGATCAGGTGTCGTTCGATCAACTGTCGGGTCACGATCTTTAACATATTATAAGAGAGCTTTACTATGTGTGGTCGCATCATTAAACAACTTGCGCTAAATCTCTGCTCAGCTGGAGCACAAGAAAACCGGAAAAGCACAAAGTATTATTTGAAAATTTGAAAAGAACAAGAAATTCATTAACTTTTAACTCGAAAATGTTTGAAGGCACGATTATGGCTAAAGCTTCGTTTACTTTTTTAATTATCCCGGCTCTCAGTGTTGGCGTGCAGCAGTGGTGGGTTTGTTGGTTGCTTTTTGCTTGCAAGCACAATCGTCTAAAATCGTTACTTCCAAAAGATTAAAAGACACTTTACGGCACTTTCCTCTGCTTGGTAATCTTAGCAACAGCTCTAAATTTCGGTCATATCTCTGAATAAAAAAACTGAAACAACAAAATAAAAAATTCGAGCCTAACCGGAGGCAATATCTTGGCGTCTTTGGAAGAAGGTTGTGGTAATTGCTTGAAAGTTGCTCTAGGTAAAGCGCCTTTGACGCTTGCGAGTCAGGAGGATAAATATAAAAAAAAAATAAGTAGAGCGTTTTTAACGCTTAAACTTAATATTACTGAGCAAGGGCGCAACTAGGGGGCTGGTTTGTTCAGGTCCTGAGTATAGTTCGATTCCATACTACATCACAGTGTTCCAGACACAAATTTTACTACAACAGCAGATAGTACAAACTCAAATGATTTCACTCCACAGCTTAGTTGCGCAGCTTGATCTGAAGTGACTGTGTCTTGGTCGTCTTCTAATCCATGCAAACTTCGCACAATTGCAGAAAAAGTGGTACGAAGCGAACCACAGCATCATGTCTCTGGACACATCTTTCTGTACAAAGAGTAATTAGAGTTGTCAAGTTATGTTCTTCGGAAGTGTTATCAATACAATTGCGTGGTGCTGTTTTGCGTTTTGGTCCAGCACGCAGAAACGTTATACATTCTCTGATTGTTTTTTACGGCTCCTTACACTTGATGTGCTACTTCAACATGACAACGTCAAGTTTAAGCAATGGCAAGCACAGTGTACACAGAGAGTTAAAGGATACCGTTTAGATATTATAGCCACTATACCAGTCATTTTGACAGCCATGGATGCGGCGCCATCGTAACCTTGTCCTCTAATATCTTCCAATTGATATCCCCACTAAGTAAACAAGTTGATCATCTGCTCATTCAAGTCTTGCCTTGTTAAATTTTCAGCATGACTGAATCCCAAAAAACTTTCTTTCAACACTGAAGTGCCATCTGCAAGACCTTGGACATAACGCAACACAAGAGACAACTGTTCAACATTTTCAACGTCGTTTGTTTCATCTGCAAGTATTGAGAAAAATTTAGCTTTCTTGACTTTTTCGAGTACGAATTCTCGAATATGGTTAGAAATTATATCAATAAATTCGTTTTGTATTTTTCAGCTCACATAAATAGCATTTCTGGGGCCTGCTAAACATGTGTGGCAATCTTGGAATCTCTTCGTGCTATTACTAGATTAAGAATGGCTTGAAATTGCCCTCATTTTGTTTTGATGTGGTATCTGGTGAAAGCGGTCCTCCATCATGATGTCCGCGAAAAGCAATATTTTGCTTTCCCAACAAGTGCATCACTATGACAAATCCTTTTAAATATTCTTTTTTTTACTTGATAAGTTGTTGACTAGCACTATTTATATAGTTGGCGATAGTACCGGTGCTTAGACTGTCCTAAAACTGTTTACATTTAATAACCGCAGTCGAATGATATTATTTTTTTGCATGTTTGTATAAATACCGCCTTCAATTTGCACAGTACTGTGCTCCGGAAAATACTTTTTCTTAATACAAGCAAAAAGACCCACCAACAGATTTTGAAACGAACAGTACACAATACTTGCAAAAGCTTCCATTCTTCACTGCGCCGTATACCAACCACTTAAATTCGCTTAACCAATGTCGTTGAAAAGATCAACATCGATTTTTTTCTTTGACTTTTCTCTAGTACTTAATAAACTCGTATTTTCGGGGGGATATCCACGGTTTTTAGAGCAGTTCTAATTTTTAAGCTTTTTGGTATATTAAGGCCAATTTTAGTATTATTACCAATATCAAGTCTGTTAAATTCCGACGGAAGCTGATTTGCTGGCAAACCTGTAGTAGCCTACTTCCGATCTGAGATTTGCAAATGAGAAGAGCAAGGAAAACTGTTCTAGAGTAATTGTCAAGACGCCAAGGAAGATCTTCTGTAATATTAATATCACAAAATCTTGCTTCGTTTGAAAGTCGAATCTGATTTTTAAAAATAAAATGATATTTTTTGTATTTTTTTTTTTTTGAGAGCAAATCATGACTAAAAATAAAACTCATGTCTATAAATTAATTCAACTCTGAAAAACTAGCACAACAAAACAAGATGTAAATTTTTTAGTAATGAGCTGTAAAATATCTGCTAAGCTGTATTAGGTTCTAATTTTCTTACAAAAGCTATTTTTATACTTACACTTTCTACACAAATTACCTTAATCAAGGAATGTAATAGCGGTACGTTTGACTTTTCCTAGCCTTTAGCACCTAATTGTCCCTTTAAGAAACGTTAAAAGTATCTTTTTTAACCACCACTTTCAACTTTTAACTGTTATTTTTAAAAAAAACCTTATTAGAGCAGATTCAGGACTGTAACTTTGTCAATTAAGGTCCTGGTGCAAGCATCTATTTGGGGCCCCAATTGTTTTTGGGCATAACATTCAATCTGTCTACTCTTTTCAGCATAGGAATCTTTGCTTTTTTTGTTTTTTTGACGACTTGGCGTTATAAAAAAACTTTTCGAATTGAGTCATTTGCTGATTAGTAAAATCACAAAAAGTTTTTCACCGAAGAAATCTGAGGCATGGAACTTAAAGCTGTGGGCAACTTTTGCAATTAATGCTACAACCAACTTACAGCATTAAAACTCATCCCAAGTTAAATAATGTTTTGAGCAGCAGTTTTCAAAAATTTATTGTCAGAAATTAAATCAATTGGTTAATTTACACAGCATAGCTTTTGAAGGAATACTGACGATTTGCAAAATCTTGCACTAGACAACCAGCATAAACACAAAGTCAAACTTTTCATTTGTTTCTTTATTTTTATAATTTTATCTCTTTCTTTTGGTTTTGTCCTGGTAAATATTATGTGAGTCAAGCATTTCATAACGTCATAAAATCTTTCCTTCAAAGCATAGACAGCATCATACCGACCAGACCACTGAGTTGAATTCAACGCTTTTAATGTAGGATTTGAAAAACGATCACGGACATTCTGAAGCTTAAGCCACCGCACAATGCTATGTCCGAAAAAATTTTATGCTGACTCAATGGTGTCGTAAAATTGACTGGTCTCCGTCAAGACTTCCTTGGCAACTTTTCAAATCAATTCTAAATTGTGCGAAGCACAATGCACGTAGTAAGCATGTGGAGCCATATATGGATCTTCTTTTGCAAGCCGGAGTATTTTCCGCTCATCACAGCAGCGCCATCATATCCTTGTCCACGGCAATTTTCTACGTCAAACTTTTTCTGCTAAATGAAATCCGTTATTAATTTGTGCAATCCGATTGCAGATAAGTCATTATCAAGACTCACTAAAGCTTCATGGCATTGCTACAACTTTCTTTGTAAATGGTTTCTGTCCTATGATTTGTGATGGCTTTAATAGGGTGCGAACAAAGCGGCAGCACCGGGCTCCCGCTAAAATACATCAAAAAGTGCCCCACACCCCTACATAAGATATTGCTCTATTTCTTCATAGCAGCACCAGGGCGTCGGTGGCCTGTCTAAAATAAAGATTTTTTTTGGAGATAACTTTGCTTTGAGACACTACTTAAAACAATGACTATTTTTTTAGAGACCACACTGATTTAAAACACTTAACAGTCGCCCTTCTAAAATGAAGATTTTTTAGGAATGACTTTGTTTTGATACACCAAAAAGTGGTCCTCCAAATAAAACGAAGACTATTTTTTTTTTATTTTATTTTTAGAGATTTTTTAGAGATCACTATGCTTTGGAACACTCAACAGTGGCCCCCCTAAATTAAAGATTTTTTTTTTTAGAGATAATTTTGTTTTCATACATTAAAAACGGCTCCCCTTATAAAAATGACCTTTTTTTAGAGATTGCTTTGCCTTGGTACTCTAAATAGTGGCCCAACCTTACTTTTCTTGCACCGGTCCCCCCCTCTTTCTGTAAGGCCATCACTACCTACGACCGTTTGCGTAGTATAACTGTCATCGTCACTAACACAATTGAAGTTACTTACTCTACTGTCGCTAAACCATTTTTATCCTCGGATATTCCTGGTTGAATCAGTCACAAACTCAATCACAAGCTACTTTTCTCCTTTTACCTAGTCTCTTTTTTGTTACGCTTTGATAAGTTCTTTTTATACTAAATTGTAGTCAACTACAGTTTTATAATATTGTTACTCAAAACCTAAAACGTTTAATAAAATTTAGTAAAATTTGTAAATTCTAAAAGCATGTAACCTTAGAAACTAATTGGCATCTTCACTGTCCTCGCAGCTGACGAGCAAATCAAACCAAATCTTCGGCACAAGGATAGATTTGTAGTCAGTACAGTAGCTTAGTCTTAGTATATATAATACCCTATTGCCGGCCTTCAACAATTTAACGTTCCTATAAATAGTAAGTTATGCCGACGATTCGTTTCGATTGTTACGTCATACGGCGCCATTTTGTTTCTATTATCGTTGATACGATTAATCAAAACTTGTACAGTATCTTTTTAATGAAAATACTTTTTCTTAGACTTTGAAAAGAAAAAGCATGTTTCTAAAATCTATAAAAGTTAATGAAAAAAACAAAATTAAGTTAAATTATAATAAAATATTTAATAAAAATTCTTATTTTAAGATTTTTGTTAGAAATTTTGATGAAGTTAACGGCAAAATAAATCTAAAGAATGTAAAGATATTTTTATCTTTCCTATTGAGCTTTTAACTATGCTTCTTTTGACCTAGTTTATACTTCTGATTCCATTTTTTAGCATTTTACGACAAGAAAAAATACCGGTAAGTGAAATTTATTTCAAATCAGAGTAGTTCTACAGTAAATTTTACGTAAACGAAGTCTTTCCATCTCGAGCCCATAAATATGGACTAAAACAGCTCATAAATATCAAAATTCAATAAACATATTGTTAGTTGCGGAACGGAAAATGATTCGAACTTGAACTAAGAATACTTGTTTATTCCAATTATAATTACGCAGTTAAATTAAATACACCAAGTTTAGGTTTAGGTTTAGTTTATAATAAATTTGTTCCGTTCGAACTTCTGCCAATAGGCTATACAAATTTCCAAGAGGATATTTATGAGAAAGCGGCCAACAGGCTCTACTAATAACCTTCTCCTACGAAGGCCAAACCAAAAAGAAAAGAACTACCTTGTTCTAACTGTTACAATAAGAGAGATCGCCAAAGGGCAGGCAACAGCAGCGCGCACAATCACCAGGCGCCATGTGCGAACTTTAATTAGCTCGCGATCACAGATCTGGTTCGCGTCTTGGCGACGCTACACATATGATAATATTCATATACATAAACAGTTATCGGCGTCCTTTTTTTAACCGCTTCATTTTTGTTATTTATCGAGCCTGGGAAGGGCCCAATATTTTTTAATCAAGTTACATCTAACCAAAAAACTTCAACTAAAGATAATTTTGGGTGTGGGGGTTTGGAGCAAAAATGTATGCTTTTATAGGGAGAGGACAAAGCTTTTTGAACGTTTGATTTTTTAAAAACAATCTTCACTTCATTTATGATACGTTTTGGTACCCAACTCGTAATCTTTGTCGTTACAGGAGCGTTAAATGAATCGTAAAGCAATTACCCTAACCTGGTTCGTAGATACCAAATTCAAGGCCTGTCGTTGTCCGGTAACTTAGGCGATAAATAGTCAGTGATGGCCTTGCAGAAAGGGGGGCTCGGTGCAAGAAAAGTAAGGGGGCCACTATTTAGTGTTCGAAGGAAAAGCAATCTCTATAAAAAGTCATTGTCATAGGGGGAACCACTTTTTAGTGTATGAGAACGAAGTCATCGCTAAAAAAAAGGTCTTCAATTTAGGAAGGGCCACAGTTAAGTGTTCTTGTGATCTCTAAAAAAAGTCGTCATTTTATTTAAAGGTTTCACTTTTTCATTTTTTGGTGAATCAAAAAAAATTTACTCTGAAAAAAAGGGTTTTTTTTAGGGGGCCACTGTTAGTGTTCCAAATCAGTGTTTTCTTTAAAAAAAGTCATTGTTTTAAGAGAGGCCACTTAGTGTCTCAAAACAAAGTTATCTCTAAAAAAAGTCTTTATTTTAGACATGCCATCGACGTCATGGTGCTACTAAAAAAAAGAAATAGAGCAATATCTTGTGGAGGAGGGACACTTTTTGATGTATTTTAGGGGAGTCCCGGAGCAGTCGCTCCGTTCGCACCCTACTAAAACCATCACTGTAAATAATTAATCGGTAATGAACAAGACAGAATTCTTTAAAACAATTCTTATAAAAATAAGTAAAAGTCTTAGAGCACGAAATGGTAACCGTGGTTATAGACATTCAAGATAAAAACGACATCAAAAAGTAGTTGTCGGTCTTCGATTCGAAGCAATAGTTGAGACCTTTTTTGCAGTCTTTACTAGACTTTCGAAGACCAAAATTCCTTTTCAGTTTTAAAACTCTTATATTTTTATGTAACTGGACAGAGTTGGGAACTGTACAGCTTACTACACAAAATATATCATAAAACTTAAAGAAAAGTAATTAATTTAAAAACCAAACGATTAAAAACTTTACAAAATACTGTAGCCATTTACAACTAAGAAAAAGCAAAACCAATAACCAATACATTTTCAGCAATTGCTCACAAAAGATACAGTTGAAGTGTAAAGCAACATAAAAATAAGACAGTAAAATTACTTAACAAAACTTCGAGCAGCTATCTTACTTGCATACTGTGCAGAAGTTATGTATGTTCGAAATAATTTCTAAGCATAAATATTTAGGCTAGACTTACCATATTTTTGCGATTAAAAACCGGGACGCTTCAGAACAAAGGCCTTTATCAGATATAAAAAAAGAATTTTTGCAAAGAAATTTTTTGCCTAAAAATTTAACAATAGCTAAAGAAAAAAATTTTTTTTGTCACCTCAAGGGGATTAGAAAAAAGGGACGATTTAGGCGGAGTGATAAACTCTGCAAACTAAAATACACAGAAAAGATAAAACCAGGGACAAAAAGTTACTAACTAAGCAAATTGATGAATTAGACAAGTTCTATTGTATAGTTGAAAAAAGCAGCCATAATGGATTCAACATTCTTCATTTTATTAAACAAGCATTAAAATTATTTACAAAGACAAACGTTTTCGGCTTACTTCAGCCCTCATCAGGTTTCTACAATTTTGAGCAATATTAATTAACTTTAAATTTACACACACACATAAAAAATCAGCAACAGCAAAAAACAATGTAGGCTATATTTTTAAAAAACAGGCTGTACTTTTGACTAACAGGCTAAATTTTAAATCAAAACGAGTGAGAAACAAAATTGATACAAATTAAATTCCAGATTATGATGTCATTGAAGAAAAAAGGAAAAAATATTACAATCAAAATATATTCAATAAATATGAAGCTCCGTTTGCGAACATTTGTCGATTTAATTTTGGACTTAACTTTTTTATGAGTAGAGCTTCGTGGATCTTGGAACAAAATTCTGATTTGCATTTACGTATTATTATAAAATTGTTTTCATCAAACCGCTTATTAGAACACTTTTCACACGACAAAATATGATCTTTAATTGCACTATCCTGTAGACTTTTGAAATTCAGTTGCTCCCGGACTCTAGTGATCAAATGTCTGGAGGACATACCGATGTATGTCTTGTTCGTATCGCACGAACACGAGAATTTATAGACAACATTTGAGCAAAGAGCCGCAGGGGTTTTGGATTTTAATTTGATGTGGTGGTATGGAAGTAGCTAATTTTTCTTGCACAGAAGAGGTAAACCAACATAGTTTGTATCTATTATTGTAATTTAATAATGTTATTGTAACTGGTCCGGCGGTTATCTAATACTCCACAGTCTAAAAACAAGTACAATTATAAGATAAAGAAATTATAAAGTTAAATTAACAAGTACTAAATACATGTACAAGTACTAACTAATCGAGACAAAGGAAAATCGGTCGTGTCTAATTCGAATAAAAAACGATTGGAGTGAGAGTAAAAAGAAACAAAACTAGTTGCTCTAAGAGATAAAAAGAGAAAAAACATTGCGCAAATTGTTCTTGCGGGCCCAAAACGAGCCCAAAATTTTTGGAATTTTTTTTAATTTGTCAAGATGCTCAAGAAGAACTTAATTTCTTTTGAACCAACTAATTTCTCTCAGAAACTAACCCTGTATCTTCCTAAAACTAACTCTCACTCCAATCAGCTTTTCTTCAAATTAGACACGACCAGGAAAGTCTACGTCACCATGTTGCCAAATAAAAAGATCGGAAACAAATTAAAATTCAAGGACGAGATAACACGTATATGGACAACACTGTCTCCTTTTCGTTTTCCAAATGTCACTCCCAGTACAGTTCCTGCTGTTTTTCTTAGCATTTCTGCTGTTTTTTCCCACTCATCAGGTAACCCATCTTGGCCTCCCAAAATCCCGGTCACCTCTTGTCTAAACGCTTCTTGACAGTTTGTCTCCTTCAGTTTCCACAATCGTATCTTTGGTTTTACTTTCTCTGCTTTTTTCTTTTTCAACATTTTGCATACCACCATACGATGCTGCTTTGCGACGCACTCAATCACTATTACCATACAATCACACATTTCTTTCAAGTTCCTCCTTCTGCACATCACATAATCTATTTGAGTACTTTTTCCGCCACTTTTATACGTTACCCTGTGTTTATCTTTCTTCTTAAAATAAGTGTTGACAATCGCCAAATACATCCTCTTCGCAAAATCCATGACCATTGATCCTTTCTTATTTCTTGTTCCAGCACCGTACCTCCTCATTATTTCCTCATCCCTTATGTTTCCTTCGCCCACATGTCCATTAAGGTCCGCACCTAGAGCTATTCTCTCCTCTTTTATTACACTTTCTATCAACCCATCCAGGTCTTCCCAAAAATCATTTTTCTCCTCCATGCTGTTGTTAACCTGTGGAGCATACGCGCTTACTATATTTAGGATGGACCCTTTTACTTCCAGCTTCATGGCCATTAGTCTGTCTTCACCCTCTTCACCTCCAGGACATTTACAGCCAGCTCCTCCCTGAGCAGTATCCCTATCTCATTTTTTCTTCCATCAGCTCCATTGTAAAATAGTTTGCATCCACGTCTAATGTTCCTTGCTTTACTCCCTTTCCACTTTGTTTCCTGAAGGCACAATATGTCTACATTACTTCGCTCCATTATGTCTGCCAGCTCTCTTTTCCTTCCAGTTATTGTTCCAATATTTAAGGTACCCACCCTTACGAGTGAGCGTCTTCCTTTCCACACTTCCTGCCGCCTCTTCACTCGCCTTCCTCCTCTCTTTTGGCTCTTGTTCACTATGTTTAGCAGTAGCACAATTTTCACAGGTACCCTGCTGTGCGACACCTGAGGCGGTCGTTGGTAATCCGGGCCGCGACCGATCCGGTATGGATTTATCAACAATACGCATTTGTATAATCTGGAAAAAAGCTTTACGCCGGATGCCCTTCCTGCCGCAACCCTCCCCATTTATTCGGGCTTGGGATCGGCATCAAGAAACACAGGAATGTGCCTTTGATGGCTGGGTTGCAGGCGAAACAGTCTGTTGGGGCAAATAAAAATAAAATTAATGTTAAATTAAAAAAATTTTGTGGTCTTAAAATTAATTATATAAAGGGTGTCCATAAAGTCTTTAGACAATTTAAAAAAATTATTGCAAAGGCAGTTGATAAGATATCTTATTGTTCCGTTCTTAAAAATTGCCCCCATTATGTATATTTACGATCTCCTGAAAAATCTCTTTAATTTCGCTTTGGTCCGGCTCAAATAGCCGAAGAAATAACGTTTCTATAAGCATTTTAAATATTTTACATTTATTTACAAGAAAATGGCAACACTACTTGATTTCATGATTCGTAAAGTAAAATCCAGTATATTCGCTTGACATGTGACATGGTGACGTAATAATGGTTATTTGTGATTGTCTTGATCTTAGTAAGTTTCAGAACATTCGAACAACTTATGACCGATTGATATAAATAAGGCTCGCTCAGAAGCGTTATTATTACTGATTGTAACTATTGTGATTGGAAATTTGTCAGCTGTGTGAATTCCTAGTTTTTGAACACAAGTCTCTGGTTGCTTAAGTGTTGAAGAATTAAGCTAGTGAGCTTTACGTGCTGTTGATTTATACTATTGTGGGCTCCTAAGTGGATTGGAGCATATTTTTTAATAAAGAAGTTATTGTGGTAGTCTGAGCCGTGGTGTAGCTAGATTATATTTTTGCTGTTACTGGTTCCTAGGGCAGGTCCAGTAAGAAGATTTAAGAATTTTATCTTGTGGTAGGCAGCCAAGATTGTGTTGTTCGGTGAGAGCTTTCTTTACAGGCACCGAAAGGTTATAAGATTATACAACGTAACGAGTTACTAAATCAATTTTTACAAAATTTTAAAACTAATTCTGTGAAAGTAGCACTTATGTAGATTTGTTTTATATTAATCAGTGTTTATTAAAGTTTTTAGTCAAACTAAAATTTTGTTTACAAATCGAGCTGCTTTGAAAATGAAAAGCACCAGACTCGAGTGTCGCTCTTGTAAGAGCTCGTGAGTGATGACTATCTCACTGCGAATCGAACAAAGGACCTGTAGTCTTCCACGCAGTTTACTATACCGCTAGACCACAGGACCCGGACGATGGAGAGAATCAAAGCAGCTATAAGTATTTCTCGGATTTGCAGCTCAAGGCGACCTCATGACCGAGAATAACCCGACAAGTGGTTAAGCAAATGCTTACTCTCTTAGAACTTGCCAAGCGAATGAAGAATTTCAATTTATTATATAGTTAGACACTTGTTTCAGATTAAATTTTTATGTGTTCAATAAATGTGTTAATAAACCCGTGCAAAATGGCTACTCCTCAAGAGAAGGCACAAATTTCCCAGATGTTCTTGGCCACCCACTTCTAACTGTATTCAACACTGACCCTGTTTCTACAAATTTCTTGTGCCATTGATAAATCGAAGGACGTGACAGTGGATCTCTTCCATACTTAGTTGTGTATTTTCGCTGAGTCTAAACATCCGATTTTGTCTCAATAAACCAGGATACAGATTGTGCCTTCTCTTGAGGAGGAGCCATTTTGCACGGGTTTATTAACACATTTATTGAACACATAAAAATTTAATCTGAAACACAAAATTTTAGTTTGACAAAAAACTTTAATAAACACTGATTATTATAAAACAAATTTATATAACATATCTAATCAACTGCCTTTGTAGCCTAATAAATTTTTTAAATTGTCTAACGACTTTATGGATACCCTGCATATTATAGGAATAAATCTTTGTTAAACAGCACTGGTACATAGAGTTGTTTATCACAAATATCTAGATTTATCTGGAAGTCTGTATGCAATTTAGAAAATTTCATGTCGAAGCGAGTATAAAAGGGTGCTTAAAATAACGTCACCATATAGCTCATTAATACAAGTAGCCTATAGTAATGTAATTACTTTGGTACATGTCATGATTAATTAACTCATTAATGCTGTTTTATAATTGTTTTGTTGTTGTTTTATAATGTGTTTTATAATTGTTTTTACATATAGGGGAAAGTATTCATAGTTGATCTGGTTCCATAATTGATCAATTAGCTTTTTTTTCCGCCTTGTTTAAATTTTTTTAAGGGTAACAACTTTAATATTTTTGTATCAAGATGGCGGTTCTTTGCTGTTATTGTTACGCAGCTGTGATGAAAAAGCTATGTGCTAGATCGGTTTGTGCAATTTTTTAATACAATTGTTGTTGTTTCTTTTTTTTAAGTAAGCTCGATTATAAGTTATTGTAGCTAAGAAAGTGAAAGCTTTTATGAGTATAACATAAAGCTTTACATTTTAAATAGGGTTAGATTTATAATTACTAGATCAAAGGCAGTGATAAAATCTTTAGATATATCCGTATTGAGTATGATATGTCCGTATCCGTCCGTATAGTCGGTTTTTGTAGATTTTTTTTTATTTTTTTTATTTTACTTTTTTTTTATTGTTTTCTTATGTTGTTCTTGTGTTCTTTTTGTTTGTTTTTTTTTTTTTTTACTAATGGTGTAATGTTTTTGTTTTTGTATTTTTCTTACTGAGGTTTTTGTTCGAGAAATGATCTTATGATCCGCAACAGGATTTCTTTCGGTGGGTTTGTTTGCCTGTTGGGCTGGTAGAATATGTTCATGCTTTTACATATTTTTAAGGACTGATCATATTCATCCAGCCGAACTCTGCTATGGTCCCACCATTGCACCGCCCCCATAGCAGTGTTTTATTAAGCAAATAACCTCGGTCCTATACATTTTTTTTTTCTTTTCTTTTTCTCTTTCTATTTAAACAATTTTATAATGAGGTGAAGCAACCTTGCTTCTATATTAAACAACAAGTCACACCTTTCATCGCTAATTAGCAAGACACAACGTCAACTCGTTTTGTTGCTTCTTCCTTTTTCTAACCCCGTCTTTAACAACACACAAACTTTTCAACATTTTGTTATTTTGTTCGTGTGGCGGAGCAGAAATAAAAGAAAACTGAACTGAACTGAACTGAGCACTTCTTTATAGTTTAGCCACTGCTTCCGATCTTTAGTTGAGCAAACTGGCTCTGGAAGCCTTAGAATAATGGAAAAGCGAAAAACTGATCGCAGAAGAATACCACTTATCGTCTTTCAAAACGCTGCTACAGATGTGACTAAAAATAAATTTTCAATTAGAGAGAGTGTTAAAAAGCACAGTATTGATAGAATGACCTTAACTCATTACCTTAGAAAAGCAGCTGAAAAAGGACCAACGAATGGTAATATGGGCTACAGTTCTCACAAATCCTGGAATCCCCTTGCACAATTTACGATATTGCTGGCATTGCTAAGGAAGCATATGATATTGCTTTTAGCAAAAAGAACATGGAATCAGCTTTTAAAGCAACTGGAGTGTTTCCACTTAATAGAGATATCTACACAGATGAAGATTTCTTGCCAGCTAAAGTTACTAATAGACCCAACCCTACTGGTTCTGATGAAACACAACAAATAGAAAAAAACTATTGTTGATTCTGTTAATCTTCCAGTGACAAACCGTTTTCCAAAGCAAACACAAAAGCTGCAACTAGAGTACCAGTCTGTGTAAATGAGCAGTACTGAAACAAATAAAATTTTAAATAACAGAACACCCATTCAAAATAAAAGTGATTTTTCTAATCCTAATTGCATTTCTCCAGCTGATATCCTGCCAGTACCAAAAGCTTTACCTCAAAAACATTTTGCTCAACAAAAAGACAAAAAAAAATCAGTTGCTATTACTTCAACACCAGGAAAAGAACGCCTTGCCGTAAATTTAGTTTGTTTGGGCAAGAAACCATTAAGAAGATGTGGACAGGTTGGAAATAAAGACAAAAAGCCCAAGACCAAAAAAAAAAAAAAAGTTTGAACCCCCCAAAAATATCAGAAATAATTTGCCTATAATGTTTCTAAAAATTTAAATCATTACCACAAAGAAGGTAATTTATGAATATCACTTTGTTTCGGTAAAAATACCACTGGTTTGAATTTTCTGATCGAAAATGTAAATTTTGGCTCAATTGTGGATACTTTCCCCTACAGTAACTTATTAATTTATGTTATTGATGAATGTGCCCGAAATTTTCAAAAAATTTTTTTAGATATTCGAAAAAGTCACTTACTATATATAGTAGGTCCGGCACATATGAGTACATTTTAGGAAAATAACACACTGTGTTCACCTATGTTTCCTTATTGAAAGATATACAGTATTACTAAAAGTATTTTTATTACATGCATATCCTTTAGTTGAGTCATTAGATTTGATTACACTTTGTAAAATTTTTTATTTATTTATTTTTTATTTCATCTCTATATTTATCCTCCTGACTCGCAGGAAAGCGACGGAGACGCTATACATAGGGTAAGCAATTACCCCAACCTGCTTCCGGAGATGCCAAGATATTGCTGTCCGCTAGTAATTTAGTAAAGATATTACTGTAATTTAGAACTGCTTGTCAAGACCACCAAGCAGGGGAAAACGCCGTAAAGTGTCTTTCCCAAGGACACAACAGAATGGCGCAAGTGGGTTTTGAACCGAGACCATGTTGATCATCAGTCCGGTGCTTTAACCACTCGACCACGCTGCCGACAAAGAACATTTAATTTTATTTAAAGAAAAGCACAAAAAAATCCATAAGTACACATGTATTTGTAGGCTACCTTTTGTTGCGCAGTGTGATATTTAACGAAACATTTCACATATAAAGGCACTTTACATTTTAAATACCATTGTGATGGTCAAAACCAGGGGTCGGGAACTTTTTTGGGTATAAGAGCCATAAAAGCTACATATTTTTAATGCTTTGAAAATTTGTGCTCACACTCTTACCCGTTAAAGCATTCAATTTAAACCAATTTTTGAAAAATCAAGTAACTTGATTAGGTAAATAAGCTTATATTTTAAAACTAATATTTTACACTTGGAAAAAGAAGCCCTAAAAAAAAGCGAAATAACTGAATCTACAGCAGTAAGATAGATTACGTATTAAGCTTAAATGCATTAGTGTAACTAGGAGCACCGGAAAATTTGTCGACGGAAAGGGAAAATTTTAAAACAAAGGCCCTTATTGGATAGAAAAAAAATGTAGTTACGGTTTAAAAACTGAAAAGAATTGTCTAAATTGGCCTAATTGTTCAAAATATAATTAAAGACATAGTCGTATCAGCTCAAAAAATGGAAAGGACAATATATTTTTGCCCAAATTTTGTCACTGCTGATTGCCCAAACTGTGACCTTGCAGCATGGGAGATGCTGAAATGTACGTCACAACGATTTACTGTAGTAAAGTGAAGACCTTTTCTTATTTCTTTTTTTTTAGTCTTTAGCTTACTAGATATTTTGACGAAAATGGAGAAATCCTATTTGAAACCAAACTGCTTAAAAATGAAAGATCCTATTTGAATTAACGTGAAGACCTTTTTTTGGTCTTCACTTAGCCTGTTATTTTCTGTTGTTAAATCACTATTTTATGAACTTTGTTAGATTTAATTTTGGTCGAGTTTATATGATCATAGAGACCAGGGATGGGGTGATTATCAGTGATGGCCTTACAAAGGGGGACCTGGTCCAAGAAAAGTAAGGGGAGGACACTATTAAGTGTTCCAAGGCAAACTAATCTCTAAAAAAAAGGCCATTGTTATAGGGCAGTGGTTCTCAACCTTTTTGCTAGTAAGTACCATCTAGAAATTTTTCTTTACAGTACGTATCACAAAATTCATCAAAAGATTAATTATTTCGATTTTTTTTAAATTTTTTAATTTTCGTCCCAAAAATTATATGTTCTCTAAAAAAAAAGGTCTTCGCTGAAAATCTGGCGTATCTAAAAAACACAGTTTAATCCGAGTGTTGGATTTTTATAGAATCTAAAAACTATTTACGTACCACCAGTGGTGGATATTTAAAGTTAGGGGACCGAGGCAAGGATTTCCAAAACTTGATGTTCTCTAAAAAGAAAAGGGCTTTGATCTCGCATTTCCCACTTTTCTCCCAAAATTATAGTGATTTCCAAAAAAAAAAGGGTCTTCACTTCGATTTGATCTCCCTTTTCGCTTTTTTTCTCCCAAAATCATGGTTATCTCTAAAAAAAAGGTCTTCGCTTTGGATCGATCTTCTATTTCCCACTTTTCGCCCCAACTTCATAATGATCTCTAAAAAACCTTATAGGGGAAGACGGGGTAAGATGGACCGATGAGGCAAAACGGACCTCCAAGGGTTCTGACAAATCTAAGAAATCTCCATATACAGTTTTGGCTTCTCCTAGTTTTTTAACTCCTAAAATAATAATGCTAAAAAAATTGGCAACCTTGATGCCTTTGCTTAGCAGTTATCTAGTGATGTCAACCGCGCAGTGCAGCGTAGTAACGTTTTTTGGAGGATCTTGCCGCATGCAAATTATGAAAAGTAAACATTTGAATTTTAAGCAAATCTTATTTTGCATAATGCTATTGCTTGGGTTGCCGATTTAGTTGTTCCCCTTTATTAATCTAATCACAGAAAACAAAGTGTCAGGAGCATAATCAACTGAATAGCCTCTTTCCATAATACCCGTAATTTATAATGTAAATAGCGCGTAAAGCGGCCAAAAAGAAAAAAGAAATATGAGAGAAACTAAAATAAATAAAGAAAGAGGTTAACTGCTCCTAAACGTAAAGAAAGCAATGGATTCTAATTGTACTGCAGAGAAAGGCTTGTAAAAAATATTACTACGAAAGAATGAGCAATGTGAATTTTGAAGATAAACTTGAGTTAGAACATGTGAAGGTTCCACACTTTTTTAATCAACTGGCATTTGGATTATTTTATTCCTTTTACCCGGTTATTCAATACCAAAACAAAGTCTTAGCTTTTTTATCATTTATTGGGGTTTTTATTCACTTTTCGCCGTTACTAACCTCGAAGCTTTTGGGGATTTCCCAAAATTTGAAAGGTATGAAGTAAACTTGGCTAATAGAGAACGAGAACCAACTATTGTTACTTAGCCTAATAAACCTTATTACAAAATATCCTATTGTGTTACTTAGTAAAAAAGCACCCAAACTTTAAATGCCATTGTTTTTTATATACAAAATACTAATTTAAGTAAAACAAAAAAGCAGATTATAAAATCAGACATAGAACTGTAGAATGAGATTTTGAAAATCCTCTCAATGTAAAATTGAAGTTGCCAACCATTAATTAGTAATTACATTTCAATAATTAATTTTAGCAACTTGTAGATATTTCTTAATTTTTTTTAAATTTAACTGAAAAGTATTCTGTTGCAAGTATTTTTTTAAATGAATTTTTTAAAGTCTTTCTGGTGGTGTCTCAATACCTTTATAATATTTAAATGCTACATCTATGCAACTATGTAACTATGTATGCAACTATGTATGCAACTATGTAAATTATGATTTTAGTAGAGCATTAAAAAGTACTATAATATTATTGTCAACATAGTTAAGACAAAGCTTAAAGGCTTAAAGCAATCTTTATATATTACCAAAAAGTTAAAAATGGTAAACTTAGTTCAATTGATTTAACAAAAGCCAATTTAAATTTGAGGTCATACAAAATGTGTTAATGGAGATAAAGCAATACTTTTTGTAACATGTGAGAAACTGTTAAAATAGTTTAAAATACATACACCACAGTGTTAACATGTTGCATTTGACAAAATACCTTGAAAAAAATGTAAAAGCTAAAGCATTATTAAGTAGATATGTACAAACTGCAAAAAAGGAGTTTGTAATTCAGTTGCTAATCTTATGTGACAAGTTTATGACCTATTTTCATCTAAGAAAGTAAAGAAATAAAGGCTCTTAGCAAAAAAAAGATTTGTATAAATGCAAATTAAAATTACATTGTTTTCTCTTCATGTTGCAATTGCATATTAAGCTATTATGCAAC
Organism: Diplosoma virens; assembly: GCA_963680785.1. Taxonomy (NCBI): domain Eukaryota; kingdom Metazoa; phylum Chordata; class Ascidiacea; order Aplousobranchia; family Didemnidae; genus Diplosoma; species Diplosoma virens. The sequence continues at coordinate 15,297,970 of OY796897.1, forward strand.
ATGCTTTAACAAAACATTACCAGATTTAACTTTGAAAAGTTTGTTTAGCTGCAATGGTTAGTTTGGTATTATTTAAAATCAAATAACTTGAATAAAAAATGATCTTAACTGAACTTAATAATGGTTTAATTTATTTGTATCTAATTTTTCTGATTTCTTTCAGAATGTAATTTTTAATAGTAGTTAACTACGCCTTAAATTGAATGTACTTATTAAATATAGTTTAATGAAGTTTATTTGTAAGGATTTGATATACTGTTACAGCTGTCAAAAATAGCTTAGCATGACAACAACTATTGCTTTGACCACAAATGCATATCAAGGGTTTTAGTAAGGTTTTATGGTTAAAAAATCTAAGTAATTTATGCAATATGTTCAAGTGATTATTTTTTCAAATTCCAAGCTAAAAACATTAAAAAAAACAAACTTGATAGTAAGCAAGGTTTGTGTTTGCAAAAAAAGAGATAATTATATTTTCTTTATATATCTTTTTAACTTGCAGGAAAACATTGAAGGGCATTATTCTAAGAGTAATTATTGGCTCTCTTCAAGAAGTCACTGTAAGCAATTTATTTTGGTGAAACTTACCCAGAATCTCCATTCAGCACTGGGATGGAATAAAAAAGAAAACTAAGAGAAAAAAAGGCCCTTTAAGAAGCAATAGTAACCACTGATAATTTGGAGTTAGTTTCACAAACAAAAATTGCTTATGGTGACTTCTTGAATAGACTCTAATTATCTTATCAGCTTTTAAAGATGCCAAGATATTGCTGTTGGGTTGAAATTTTTTATTTGTTTTTTTTTTAGCTATAGAGACATTACTGAATTAAGGCTGTTTGCTGGGATGCCAAGCAGAGTAATGTGCTTAAAGTGCTTCCAATGAAATAGCAAGATTATGCCAATAGCTATAGAATCTGAAATATAAGGGCTTACTTTGATGACTACAACAGTGAGTATTGTTCGAACAAACACCTTTTTAAAAAAAGATGTCCAAAAATTTTTTATTTAAATATATGATTTGCAGTGCAGCGCGGTGTGGTGTAATTTTTTGGTAACAACTTTGCAGTGCAGTGCAGTGCAGTGCAGTGTCACAAATAAAAAATACTTGCAGGCTGTGGACACAAAATTTTGTATCCGCGACATCACTAAAGTTATCTCTTTGCTAGTGTTTTACCCTAAAAGCTTATAACAATAAACTTAGATTCTTAGCACTTTTTTTGGTGAATAACTTGTTAAAATTAGCTTTGATTTTTTTTTAATGCAAATTACAAATATATATATTTACTAAACACTAACAAACAAATTTGAGTGTATACCTCTATTTTATTAAAATATTTATTTGTGAAGGTACTACTTTGGGGCAAAATGAACCATTGGTGTTGGGGCAAAATGGTCAGCATTCTATAGAACGTATTATAGCATCAAAACTAAAAAAAGACTGCTTTTATCCAGGTTATCTGATTTACAATCTGCCCCAATGCTTTAACTAGCTAAATTAGAAATTTAGCCTTAACTAGCAAAATTTGAGTATTTAGCCTTAACCAAGCAAGTTAATATAGAAGAAAATAAATTATGATACAGTAAATTAAAATTTAAAGTTGTGGTTATTAGGGTTTGGCTTGAGTTAGAATAGGGATGACAATCAATTCCACAGCAACTAGTTTGATGCAAATTAGATAAGAAAACACACCGAATTGTTAGTAATGTAAATCAAATTGGTCAAAGTGGTGCAAAGAAAATTTGTCAAAAGCTATTTCTGAAGTGTGAAAAAAAAATTCTCTGTACGTATGGCTTCAGGTCCAGTGGAATCGTCCATTCAATCCTGATGTTTTTTCTGAAAGTGACTTTGCACCAGCTTTACTAACAGAAATTAATACTAAAGATGCATCTTCAATGAACATGCCTTTGAATCAAGAAGCGTTAGTAAACCTGGAGGAAAATACAGAAATATCTGAAAGTATCACATCAAATGCATCAGCAAACAACATCATCACTCCAGCAGCTGTTTTTCAAGTAACAAACACAAGTCACACACCAAATGAAACACTGTCAACCAGTGGCGGCTCGTGGCAAAATTTTTAGGGGGTGCTGCAAAAGCTATTTAAGCCTAAAATTTAACTATGTCGAACTTGAATTACAATACAATTCTAGTCAAAATATGCACTGAACAGGGTCTTGATTGGTATAAAACTTCTGTAAAAGTACATGGTGCTATTTCAAGAAATTTTTAAATAATTACAAATTGCAGCAATAACAAAAAAGTTTTTAACGAATACTGTATTGTACGATTTAACATCTTTTTATGTAATATAAACATTCACAAACTTCTCATGAATTTAAAATCTAAACAATATTTCAATAATATAAACGATATTTCAATAACCACAAGCTAAAAGGAATATCACTCAAACACTAACAATCGCATTTAACTAAAGCTGGGTTCGTCTTGGTTTTTGCAAAAAGTCAAGTGAATAGCAATCCAATCATCAACTGCAAAACAGAAACTTTTCTGTAACTGGCATTATAACATTTCAGCAGCATGTTTGGATATTACTACAGTAACTTATTGTAATGAGCTAGTGCAATTTTTTCATGTCTTCTCTTTTTCTTGCATCTCGTTGATCTTCTCTTACATCTGATTGTTAGCTCAACGATATGCTCATACCTAAAATAAACAAATTGCATAGATCAATTTAATTGAACTATAATGTAATGCTACCTACAGCACTGAAAGTAAAAAACATATATACAGTACAAACTTAATTACCAGGGGATCAATATTAAAAAATTTTAAAAGTATGGTTATACAGGGCATGCAGTATAAATATAAAAATGTACAATAAAGATCTTCAAATTGTGTAGGACATTATAATTTAAACCATTCTACTAAAATAACTGTCTTGTGTTAATATGCTTTTTAACGCAGTTTGCAGGTAAGCAATAAACTTTCAGCAGCTTAAGAATATTGTTTACTACACTAACCCTAAGAAATAAGCTTATAGTTCGATTTTTGATCCATTAGAAAGATATTAAAACTGCAATATGCATTTAAATAGATACGAAAATCGACAAGTTTGATTTGTGTTTATAGAAAATTTTCAAACAACTTATTCAAGCTTAACAAAATATTTCGGTTTTCAATAAAATTATATTGTAAGTGCACATAGCATAAGTTTTAAGATGACTCACCTCTAAACATTCTGCAACATTGTCCAACTTGAAATCCTGATAGAAACATTATAATGCTTACGGTACTTTATTTTCAATGTAATGATTTCCTAGAAAACAGTTTAACTAATTTTTGAAAAAATGTATAGTTTTTTTTCAAACCAAGGAAGCAATTGGAAGTAGCAAATTTTACAAATGTAATTGATCTAGAATCTAAAAAATAATTCAAAGTTAAATTCTCAAGTGCCTTACATCATTCTTCAAGATAACACTTTTATACAATATCTCTAACACACAGTAAAACAAACAATATGAAATGACCTTTATGTTGCAACTTAGCTTTACCTTAAACTAAGCTCTACCTTCTATCATGAGTACTTGGTAGTCTTAATGCTCCTTAACGGTTAATTCAAGTTTAAATTACCTGTCAGCATTTGATCAACATACAATTAATATTTTTATACACTAAATAAAAACAGAATAAACTGCTACAAACAAATACTTTTCATGATCAATACACCAGTGTTCATTTTTTACTAAGTGATAACTCACACAAAAACACTTACTAAAAATTAGCATCATAAACTTGACACAAATACTTAAAACTTAATTGTACAAGACTTTTGGTCTTATTTGTAAAATAGTTCTACTCTACGGCATTTAGCAGTTGCAAAGTGGCTTCTTTAACTTTTTCATCAAAATCTTTAATTTCTGAAATCATATCAGAAGCAATTGAAATCATTGCTAAAGCAGAGAGTCTATCAGTGTCCATTGTGCTTTGAAGAAATGTCTTGATCCTCTTCGAAGTTGAAAAACAACGTTCAGGTTCAGCAGTTGTCATAGGTATTGTCAACACAATTTTTAAAAGCTTAATTAACTGAGGGAACACATCTTGTCTTAGCTGGTCTGAAGACAAAGAATACAGCAAATCCAAGAGTTTGTTACTGGGGTACAAATCTTGCCGAGAGTACAACAGCATCAGTTCACCCCTTAGTTTTTCCTGGTCAAGCATTGGATAGGCTTTAACACAATTTTGAAGTGATTCAGTTGGAAAATGCTCTGTCTTTATAAAGTTGGAAACATTACTTAATTGTAACAGCATACTTGCTTCCAGGTGAGCTGTACACTTAAACCTTTCTTGACATTGCAAAATAATTGTGTCACATACTTCTTTTGCTTCTCTAACTTTAGTAAAATTATTCTCACACTGTCGCTTTCTACTTTCAGTGGTCACCGCTGTTTCAACTACTTCATCACATATCTTCTGCAATGCTTTATAGAAAGCAGTTAAATTTTTATTAACTTTTACAGCATCTGTTGTAGCTTGTTGCAATTGAGCAAACAAAATGTCCACATGTGGCATTACTTTGTTAAAAAAACTTAGCCAATGCAAAAAACTGGGGTCACTCAGCATTCTTTTGATGCCACTGGCACCACTTCCTGTACTTTCTGAAAAGGAATCTTCTAGTATAGTACAACATTCAATAAGTGTACTACGCAACTCAAAAACTGTTTGCACAATTCTACTTTTAAAATTCCATCTAGTTGCAGAAGATTGTGGAATTCGACAATGGGCCACTTCATCTAAAACAGCCATTCACTGAGGTGAATTAAAAAAAAAAGTAGGAATCCCAGACAAGTTGTTAAAAAAAATTCGAACACTTTTATTTTGGGAACATGCTTTTTGAAGGATAAGATTTAATTTATGAGCATAGCAGTGGATAAAATGGGCATAAGGGTAATGATCTTTGATTCTTGTTTGAACACCACTTCTTGATCCACTTAGATTTGCTGCTCCGTCATATGTTTGTGCCACTAATTTATCTGAGCAGTCACCAATTAATAATTTTAATTGATCCAATAATATTGAAGACAAAGCTGCAGCTGTAAGATTTGGAGGATTAAAAAAAACCCAAAACCTTTCTACAACTTTCCCATTTATTTCATAACGTAAAACAATTACCATTTGTGACTTATCTTGCATATCCGTAGTTTTGTCAGTCATGATGGCCAAAAAATCAGATTTTGAAATTTCATTTTTAATATGATCCTGACAAACAAACATAATTGAGTCTAAGATTTTGTTTTGAATTGTTTTAGAAGTTCCTTTAAAAGCTGCATTGGAGTCCATATGTTTTCTTAAAGATGGGTCTAAGTTGCAAGCAAAATCAATCAAACCAAGAAACACACCAGGATTTTTTGATTGTGTTGTTTCATCATGACCTTTAAGTGGCAATTCAAATTTTCCACAAAACTTTATACAACTGATAATTCTTGATAATATTTGACGATTTTTATCTACTTGTTCATTATGTCGATGAATAAATGTAGCATAACCAGAATCAATTTGTTGACCAATATTTACAGTTCCTAACATTGACAAATTTAACATATTGTGTAAATGTAAATTGGAAACTTTATGCTTCTCAATTTTTTGACTCAAATGGTTTAAATCTTTTATTCCATTCTTGGTCCAGGATACATCACCTCCATAAAGTAAGCAAGGAAAACAAAAAAAAGCATTATTTTGACTGCATCCACATAGCCATGGAGCTTTATCATATAAACTGGGATTGAATTTACGAACAAACGTTTTATTTCGACTTGATGATACCAATTGTTCCAAAGACAACTGTGGTAATGGTCTTCCTCTATTTTTAATTTCTATTTTTTCTTGTAGAGAAAGCTGGCAAAAAGAAATTGAATTTAAATACTCAACTGAATTATGCATAACTAAACTCTAAATTAGAACAATTGAACATAACCTTTTGCTTTTGGCTGATGATATAAATTAATGCTGATATAAAGTTATATAAATTTTAAAATTAACTGTAAATTTTTTAAATTTATATAACCATACAGTATATCAGCATAAATTTTTATCATCAGTCAAAAGCAAAAGGGTAAACTAAAGTTAAGCACTAGACAAAGCTGCAAATTTTTAACTTAAACTAATGTGGAAATTATAAATCAAAATTGTGTAAAACTGGACACAATCTTAATTTTAAGTACTTGCTTAAAGATTAAAACTTATAAAATCTAATTCAAACCCCTAAATGAATCTGGTCAGTGGTCATGCGTAAAAATCAAAAAATTACACAAGCTGGTAGCAAATGTTTAGATATGGTGAATGAAGATTTAGCTAACTCTTAACATATTTATTTATTTTAGGCACATGATCCATCTTATAAACCCACATATAGTTATATTTAAAATTTATAAAATTAAAAAACTAAAGTTTTACAGAGAGATTAATAAAAATGCACAGAATATATAGATTTTACACTTTTTAAATAAAAACTCCCCACAGCTTGCTATTCCTGCTTATTCAATCATCAGAACTTATCTTAATTTATATTTCATCAAAACATATCTCTAAAAACCTGTTTCATCCTGTTAAAAAATCATCAAAACTCAAAAGGTCTTATTTTCTTTGAATTACCCTGATGCCAAGACTTTATCAACCATAAATCAGCAGCGGTTAAAGTCTCTTATCCTAAAAAATTTTAAATAAGCTACGAGCTGTCGTTTGTGCAGCTCCATCTAGATAACATTCGCATATCTGATATCTAGAAGTCACGTGACATTTAATGTTTTGTTTTTTAAAACATCTGGTTGCCGTTGAGCTGCAGCTCCAGCAGAGTTTCCAAACAAATATTAAAAATAAAAAATTCTTAAAATTTTATTTAAAAATACAAAAAAAAACTTAATTTTTTAAAAATTTTTTCTAAAAACTTTAAAAAATTACTTTTTAAAAATTTCAAAAAAAATTTAAATTTTTTTTCTAAAAACTTTGGGGGTGCTGCAGCTCTGCAGCTCCTTAATACGAGCCGCTACTGCTGTCAACCAGCACTCACTTAAGCACTTTTGATTTCCAACATGAAGAACTTGATTCTGAAGTAGTTACTCAAGTCAAGTCAACTCTCACATTTTCACAATTATCTCCATTTCCTAATGCACAGTTAGTTACAAGGAAAAAAAAATCTCAACAATCTCAAATTATTACAAGCTCCATTTAAAAAAGCTATTGTGAATTGCAAGCCTACAACCAGTCATACCAAACAAAATTTAAAATATCACAAACAACAAGCACCCAAAAAAAGTTAAGCTTATTGTATTTTGTGTTTTGAACCATACAAAGATCCTCCAGAAGAGGATTGGATCCAATGTTTAAAATGTAAAAAGTGGTGTCATGAAAATTGCTCTGATTATAATAGAAAAGGGCGGTTTGTGACTTTTGTTTGTCTTAAAATAAAAAGTTTTTTGACCTCACATAAGCTTCTTGTAATATATGATACTGTTATTTCTTTATTTAGTTTGTGTTTTCTTTGTAGTTTATTTGTTGTTGCTGTATCTTGGTATCCAATGTATATTTTAAATTTCAACCGCATCACTTTTAGCTAGTAGTTCAATTTGCATTGTTTTTACATTGATTGCTGATGGAGTAGATAAACTTATCACAATTAAGTTAGATTGAGTTGTTGTAATATCGTAGATTTTCTCCATAATATGCCGAATTATCTTGAGCTGAACGAGAAGCCAAACAGTTTTGCTTTGGTGTTGTGTTTCTGTGTCTTTAAACAAAGTGTACATAAATAAACATGACTTCATTTCGACTGTGCAATAAATTATATTTCTATTTATAATGAAACTGTGGCTCATGACTGTGTTGCAAAATTAACCTTTTTTCTGATTTTATTTCATTAAAAAACATCACTTGATGTTATGGACTATTTATTGTAAAATGAGCAATCACTTTCGCCACACCACAAAAAAAAGAACTGGGGCAAAACGAACCACCATGCCCCTTTTTGGCCCAAGCACGGGATAATAAGATTTTAGTTTTTTCAATTTTTTTCGCTTATGAGTTTTTTTTCAAAACTAAGGCGGAGCAGTATTTGTTAACTATTGGCTATGTTATTGTTTCCTCTTTTTTTTTTGTACATATTTGATTCTTGACATAAAATATTGCGATCTGAAATTAAGCGTCCCGTTTTGCGCCGTCTTCCCCTACAGCAAAAGGAGACTATATGAAAAATAGACTATTTTTGAATGTCAATTAAAATTCAATGTATGACAGAGAAGTTTTAGTCATTACTATTAAATTGGATTATTCAAAAGTACCGAGTACCGGTACAGCGGTACTTTTAGAAAGTACCGTGCCCGCCACTATATATAGATTTTGACAATTTGATTCTTTTTCAGCTATTATTATTTCTAACAAATGTCAAACTGTAAGTAGGTGCAACATGCACAAGAAAAAAAGTGTTTTTGATTGCCCTAGATTAGAAGGAATTTTATTTAATCTACTACTATATACAGTAGGTTCGGCAGATATGAGTAGGCTACTCATTTGCTAAAATGCAAAATTTTCATAAACGTGAATAAATGATGTGTATATACTTATATTACAATAATTTGTGCTTCTTGAGTTTGTTGACTTGTGATTGCCTATCTATAAAATCAGTGGCGTGCAGTGACCTCTGAGACTAGTCATGCAATTGGCATGCCAAAACCGGGTCATGAAATTGGATATTTTATGCGTAGTCAATGAGTCAGACATGCAATATATTACTAGTAGGTAAAAGATTCTGTGTGAGATACTAATTTTTAATCCTAATATCATGGTGTTCAAGACCAATTTTCGTCTAAATTCAAGGTGATCTCTAAAAATAAAAGGTCATTACTTAAAATCATTATCTGGTAATGCACTTTTTGTCCTAGAAATGCAGGAATCTCTAAAAAAATACTTAAAATCGTTTCAAAGTAATGCATTTTTCTTTCTAGAAATGCAGTGATCCCTAAAAAAAAAGGTTTTCCCTTTCAATTTCTCTCAACTTTTATCCTTTTCGTCCTGACATTGTAGCATTCTCTAAAAAAAACAGGTCTTCGCCTCGAATCAGCCTCAAATTTCTTTAATTATTCCAAATCAGTACCATTTTTCATTCAATTAAAAATATATATGTCTCATCGCGCAAACGTTTGTCATGAAATCCCTAAAAATTTGGTCATGCAACGCATGACTTGCATGCCCTGACCACACGCCACTGTATAAAATACATATATATATATTGTGAATTGATGGAATTGTAGATGCTAGAGGTGGTCTAGTGATTAGAGTTCCGGCCTCTGAATCTGTGCGTCCCAGGTTGGGAACTGTGTTTCAGCTCCCGTGATAAATGATAGACTACTATGCGTGATAAAACGAAGTCTGCCAACTGGTATAAGTAAAAGTAATAATAAATATAATTCCACCAGTTATGATTATTTTTTCATACACGGGTCAAAATGACGTAAACAATCCTTTTTGTCCTATTTGTTATGCGCTATTTCAGAGTTGTATTTTCCTATTATTTTCTATTGTATTTATCGATGGGTAAGCAAGGTTGGAAATGTACTGGGCTTGAAACCTGTAAGTCAAGACCTTTTGACAACAGCATCTGGCTCTTTTGATGCATAAAGCAAAAGAGCCAGATGCTGTTGTCAAAAGGTCTTGACTTGCGCACATAAGCTTTTAAAAGCGAAGACTTTTTTTTGGTCTTCAATCTAGAATCTCAAGACAATTTTTTTGTCTTATCCGTAAAGTACTAGAAAATCATGATTCGGGCAAATGTCACAAAATTTGGCCAAAACTTTATCGTCCCCCATATTGTTTTCGGCTGGTACGCCTATATGCCAAAGTTTGCTCACGAATAAATTTCTGCGCACATACACTCAGCTAAAAATTAGACGGAACAATGTATGCCTCTCACGGAAATACATTTCAGCCTACCAAACTTTTTGTTACTAAAATAAACAATAATAATTAAGTTTTTTTAATTGCATTAGTTTGTACAATTGCCCAAAGCACCGTTAAAATATTTTTCAGAATTGATGTAAAAAGCTACAAAACTAGGGTTACCGTATGGGTCATTCCATGACAAATCGCCACAAAAAAAATTTTTTTTCAACCACTACATCTCCGATTTTAATAAAAATTGGTGTATGTGGTTATCTTATAGCCAAAACCCACTGGTGCAAATATTACGTTTCTACAACTAATACTTTTTGAGTTATAGGGGCAAAGTTTTGGGGGAGCAAAAAATCCTTTTCAAAAAACGCTTATATCTTTTTCAAGATATGTTTAAATTATAACATGTTATATATGGTTGAAATCAGAAAAGAACAAGAAATTCAAATATAAATCAAACATTTTATAAATATTAATATAAAAAAGTTATTTATTTTTAAAAAACATTTTTTCCTGCCATCCCCCCAAGAATTTTGAAAACCCCCAAAAAAATTTTTGAAAAAAATTTTGATTTATAAGCCTTAAAAATATGCAATAAAAACAATGGGTATAGACCGTTTATTATGCTTAACACTCAATACAAATGATTCACTAAAGCAATTTTTAGGGCAAATATTTCCAAAACTTCAATTAAAATGTGAAAGATTTTCCTGCATACCTCAATTTTAACATTGAGGATCTTGGCAATGTTTTCTTGGCATTTTAGATTCTAAATAGTTTAAAATAATTTATAATATTAAAAAAAAAACATTTAATGGGGATTAATGTAGGTATCAGATATTGTGGAATGTGCAAACTAAATAGCATGTGTAATATGGCAGCGTAGTCGAGTGGTTGGCAGCGTGGTCGACTGGTTAAAGCGCCGAGCTTATGATCAAAATGGTCTTGGTTCGAAACCCACTCGCGCCATTCTGTTGTGTCCTTGGGAAAGACACTTTACGGCACTTTCCCCTGCTTGGTGGTCCTGGCAAGCAGTTTTAAATTACAGTCATATCTCTATTAAATTACAAGCGGACAGCAATATCTTGGCATGTCCGGAAGCAGGTGGGGGTAATTGCCTACCCTATATATTAGCGCCTCCGTCGCTTTCCTGCGAGTCAGGAGGATAAATAGATATAAAATAAAAATAAATAAAAAAAAATAATTGCAAGTTTTTTTTGTTTTTCTATCCAATAAGGGCCTTTGTTTTAAAATTTTCCCTTTCCGTCGACAAATTTTCCGGTGCTCCTAGTTACACTAATGCATTTAAGCTTAATACGTAATCTATCTTACTGCTGTAGATTCAGTTATTTCGCTTTTTTTTAGGGCTTCTTTTTCCAAGTGTAAAATATTAGTTTTAAAATATAAGCTTATTTACCTAATCAAGTTACTTGATTTTTCAAAAATTGGTTTAAATTGAATGCTTTAACGGGTAAGAGTGTGAGCACAAATTTTCAAAGCATTAAAAATATGTAGCTTTTATGGCTCTTATACCCAAAAAAGTTCCCGACCCCTGGTTTTGACCATCACAATGGTATTTAAAATGTAAAGTGCCTTTATATGTGAAATGTTTCGTTAAATATCACACTGCGCAACAAAAGGTAGCCTACAAATACATGTGTACTTATGGATTTTTTTGTGCTTTTCTTTAAATAAAATTAAATGTTCTTTGTCGGCAGCGTGGTCGAGTGGTTAAAGCACCGGACTGATGATCAACATGGTCTCGGTTCAAAACCCACTTGCGCCATTCTGTTGTGTCCTTGGGAAAGACACTTTACGGCGTTTTCCCCTGCTTGGTGGTCTTGACAAGCAGTTCTAAATTACAGTAATATCTTTACTAAATTACTAGCGGACAGCAATATCTTGGCATCTCCGGAAGCAGGTTGGGGTAATTGCTTACCCTATGTATAGCGTCTCCGTCGCTTTCCTACGAGTCAGGAGGATAAATATTGAGATAAAATAAAAAATAAATAAATAAAAATAAAAATAATACCTCTGATAAATATGACTGTATAGGTATTATAGTAAAAAATTAAAATCTTTGTATAGCCATCAGCAATACTAGCCGTAACTCAATTGTTAATGTAATAGAATTATAATCACAAATACATATACAAGTTATACATTTTTTATATTTTTTTCTTCATTGACAACAAAAACAAAAATAAAAAGACACATACAAAAGAATAAAAAATCACGTATATAGTACAATGCAATTGCTGCCAGAAGAAGGTGCTAGCAAAAGACCTTTTACGTTACCACATGTAAGCTAGCACCTTTAACTATTTGAATCAGACGCTATACATACATATAAAAAATGAATTTGCAATATAAACAAAGACAAACCAAATAAAAAAATAATATTTATCAAGGTTAATCATAAAAAAATATGGTGTTATGACAATTGATTGAATGACACTTGATCGAAACGGCACTTGATCACAACGGTACTTGAACGAAGCGACACTTGATCGAAACAACATTTGACCGAAATGACACATGATAGAAATTGACAGTTGATAAAAAAAAAAGATTTACTTTTGTATGTTTTTGCGATTACGCAATGTCTTTGTTGCTGTAAATTAGATTCATAAAAAGCAGAAGTCATCAGTAAGTCATTGTCGGCAGCGTGGTCGAGTGGTTAAAGCACCGGACTGATGATCAGCATGGTCTAGGTTCAAAACCCACTTACGCCATTCTGTTGTGTCTTTGGGAAAGACACTTTACGACACTTTCCCCTGCTTGGTGGTCTTGACAAGCAGTACTAAATTGCAGTAATATCTCTACTAACTTACTAGCGGACAGCAATATCTTGGCATCTCCGGAAGCAGGTCGGGGTAATTGCTTACCCTATGTATAGCGCCTCCGTCGCTTTCCTGCGAGTCAGGAGGATAAATATAGAGATTAAAATAAAAAAAATAAAAAAATAAAAAGTAAGAGAACAGTTTATGTTTATTTTTTTAATTTTTGGTCAATGTCAAGGTCAGGGTTTTTTAAAGAGTTTCCTGGGCTCAGCATTTTTATGGGGAAAACAAGTAGATTTCATGCCATAGTTATGTTTTGTTAGATGCCTATTGCTGCCATTCCTTTGTATACAATTTACATTGTAGTCAGTTATTTAGGGGGGGGCATTGTGTGATGGCCCCACCCTTGCAGACCCTTACAGAAATAAGAGACAGATTGAAAGGGAAGATCTTTTTTTTAGGGATTACTATGTTTTTGGGACAAAAAATTGACAAAACCGGGACAGAGTCAAAGTGAAAAGTTATAGTTTTTTTTAGTGATCACTATGGTTTTGGGACGAAAAATTAAGACAGATTCAAAGTTGTAAATTTTCTTTTTTCTTATTCAATCAAGTGATGTTTCAATCAAGTGTCGTTTGATCAAGTGTCGTTCGATCAACTGTCAGGTCATGAAAAAATATACTGATAAAAATGAAAACAATTCAAAAACATTACAATTTACAAATTGTTGCAAATTACAATATACCGACACAATTTAAAACTATTCAAATACATACAAATTTTTAAAATTATGAAATGAGTTTTCGTTAATGTTTTTAGGAATTTTAGACCATATCTTTAAACAATTGAAATTTAACATCTTTTAGTAAAATTAAAAGATACATACAGTTAAAAACCAGGGGTGTGGACCCGGAGCCTGGAACAGGAAAAAATCCTTAGGGTCTGGAGCTGGAGCCAGATGCACATATTTTAAAAATGTGGGGTCAGAGTCGAAGTCATATATTTTAAAAATGTGAAGCTGGAGCTACATATTTTCAAAAAATTGAACTGGAGGCAATTTTTTAATATGTTGGAGATGGAGCCTGATATTTTGAAAGGCTTGGAACCAGTAAGTTGCACCAGCTTAAGTTCCAGCTTTGTATTGAATTAAAAGTAACCAGCTAAATTTTTTTATTCAAATTAAATATTATGTTTTAGAGTTGCCTCTAGTATATTTGGTAAATCAGAAATATATAGTGCTATTATCCTTTGCTTGAGTTGGTTAATGTTCTGCCTCCCAGAGAGGTATGGAATCAGTGGTGGATATTTCAATTTAGGGGCCCGAGGCAAGAATTTTCAAAAATTGATGTTGTCTAAGAAAAAAAAGAGGTCTGATCTTGGCTTGCATATTTTTCTCCCAAAATCAAAGTGTTCTCTAAAAAAAAAAGGTCTTCACTTCAATTTCATCTCTAATTTCCCTATTTTTCTCCCAAAATCAAGGTGTTCTTCAAAAAAAAAAAAAAAGTCTTCACTCCGAATCGTCCTCTGAGCAAACATCTGCAGCGAATCCAAAACTGTATATGCTGTTTTCGAGGGGGGGCCCTTAAAATCGAGGGGGGCCCCCAAAAAAAGGGGGGCCTGAGGCGACTGCCTCATTCGCCTCACCCAATATCCACTACTGTATGGAATACACTTTCACAGTAAGCAATTACCCCAACCTGCTTCCGGAGATGCAAAGATATTGCTGTCCGCTAATAATTTAGTAGAGATATTACTATAATTTAGAACTGCTTGCCAAGACCACCAAGCAGGGGAAAGTGCTGTAAAGTGTCTTTCCCAAGGACACAACAGAATCACGCAAGTGGGTTTTGAACCCAGACCATGTTGATCATCAGTCCGGTGCTTTAACCACTCGACCACGCTGCCGATTTTTAAGAGTTATGGTCACTTTTAGAGTGAAACATTTCTAAAAAAAAGTCAAGTAGGAAGCGTGGTCAAATGGTTAAAGCATCAGGCTGATGATTAACATGGTCTCGGTTCAAAACCCACTTGTGCCATTCTGTTCTGTTCTTGGAAAAGACACTTTATGAAACTTTTCCCTGCTTGGTGGTCTTGGCAAGGAGTTCTAAATTGCGGTAATATCTCTATTAAATTACGCGTACAGCAATATCTTGGCATCTCCGGAAGCAGGTCGGGGTAATTGCCTACCCTATGTATAGCAACTCCGTCGCTTTCCTGCGAGTCAGAAGGATAACTGTAGAAAATAATAGAAAAAATAAAGTTTATATTTGAAGAATTAAGAGGATTTGGAATTAATTTTTAAACAAGCTGCATAAAGATGAAAAACACCAGACTCGAGTTTCGCTCTCATCAGTGATGCTTATCTCACCGCAAATCGAACCTGGGACCTGTAGTCTTCCACGCAGGTTACTATACCACTAGACTACAGATCCCGGACGACAGATGGACTCAAAGCAGCTGTTATTTCGATTCGATATTTCGACAATTTCGATTCGCGGTGAGATAAGCATCACTGATGAGCTCTAATGAGAGTGAAACTCGAGTCTGGTGTTTCTCATCTTTATGCAGCTTGTTTAAAAAAAAATAAAGTATTGAATTTGATCATAGCACACATAAATGAACAGTTTAAGGCAGGGGTGTGGAGCCGGAGCTGGAGCCAGAAGCCTGGAGTGGGAAGAAGTTTTAAAGTCTAGAGCTGGAGCTGAGCCAGAGCCAGTCATTTTAAAATCCCGGAGCTGGAGCCATAGATTTTATTGCTAACTCCGCATACCTGGTAAAAACCAATCAATTTTTTATGTGGTGAGTATTATAATTATGAATTGGTTCATTGAATGTTCATTGAAAGTAATCCGAAAAAGTTTTAGGAAGCATATTATGCATATACTTAAACATGAACTTTGCATAAGTAAATTTAATAACATTGTTTATTTTTAGGACATTAAATTTATGAAAGAAATAATTTATATTCGTTGATTTTGGTAAAAATAAACAAGAACGAATGAACGTATTTTGATGGACCTGAATAGGAGCCAGCATTGATTTATTAGCTCTTCTCCAATTCAATACAGAATTTTAGACGTCCGATTAAAATAATGCAAAATAGATAGTTTTTAATGTCGCTAGGGTAGCACAGTGTCTGAGTACTATGCCACAAACTTTAGAAAGTTGAAGTGCTCATTTCAAGTTACCCCAAGGTACTTCAAACAACATTTTCTTTCAATAAAATGACCACTGATGGTAATATCAAAGGGATCAGTAAAATTTTTCTTTTGTTACTGAATGGTACAAAATAGGTTTTAGAGTAGTTTGATAATAGTTTATTTGACTTCAACCATACATCTATTACAAACAATTTTTTATTAACATTATTTTGCACAGATATCAAATAGAGTAGTCTTCATATTAGATACATTTGAAAGATCATTTATTTAGAGTAGGAATAACAGGGTCCAAGAATTTAACCCTGTGGTACTCCACATTTAAGTGTAGTCAAATCAGATGAAACATTTTTTATTTTTGTACATTGAATTCTATTACTTAGGTATGATTTTATGATAAATACGACCTTGCCTCTTAATCTAAACTAGATATTAAATTTTTTCTATTGATATATCATGATCATGATTAATAGTGTCAAAAGCTTGATCTAAAAACACAGAGCATGTAAATTTGTTGTTGTTAAAATTACGAGTAGATAGTAGTTTATCACAGATGGTTGCTAAATACAAAATGTTTAAAAATCATACTTATTATGAATTAAATACCTACTAAACATTAAAGTTACTTTTGCAACTCCCTGCTTTAAAATGAAGCCGATGCCGATTAACAAGATTGTATTTTTAGCAAAATGAGGGGGACATCGGTTCTATATTTAAGTAGACCTTCTTCTTCTTCTCCTTTCAGCCTATCCCTTCAGTCAGGGGTGGCCACAGCGTATCATCATTCTCCACATCTTTCTGTCTTCAACATCCGTTTCCTTCACACCAACTTCCTGCATATCTCCCTTTACTGCATCTAAAAATCTTCTCTTTGGTCTCCCTCTTCTCCTCTTTCCCGGTAACTGCATTTCCATCATTTTTCTTCCTACATACTCTTGGTCTCTCCTCATGACATGTCCATACCACCTCAGCCTGCCCTCCCTCATCTTCATTCCTAACTGTTCAACCTTAACAGTACTCCTGATGTTCTCGTTTCTAATCTTGTCTTTTCTCGTCACTGCCATAGCAAACCTCAACATTTTCATCTCTGCAACTTCCATCTCTTCTACTTGTTTTTTTGTGACTGCCACTGTCTCAAGTCCATACACCATTGCTGGTCTTACCATTGAACTGTACACTTTTCCTTTTACTCTAGCTGGTAACCTCCTGTCGCAGATTACTCCTGATACTCTTCTCCATCCGTTCCATCCTGCCTGTACTCTCTTCTTTATCTCCCTCTCACAACCACCACTTTCTTGCACCGTTGATCCCAAATACTTAAATTCCTTTACTCTTGGCACTTTTGCATCCTCCATCTTTACTGTTTCGTCATCATTTCCTCCATTTATGCAAAGATATTCGGTCTTTGACCTACTGACTTTCATCCCTCTTCTTTCCAATGCATACTTCCAGGATTCTAATCTCTGCTCCACTTCTTCCCTGGTCTCTTCACAAATCACAATATCATCAGCAAACAGCATCGTCCATGGTGGTTCTTTCCTTACTTCATCCGTTAGCCTGTCCATTATCACTGCAAACAGGAATGGACTTAATGCTGATCCCTGGTGCAGTCCAACCTTAACCTTGAAACTTTCTGTAGTTCCTACTGCATACCTCACCACTGTTTCGCTTCCCTCATACATATCCTGTACTAGTTGTACATACTTTTCCACTATTTCAGATTTTCTCATACAGTACCACAGCTCTTCCCGTGGAACCCTGTCGTAAGCTTTCTCTAGGTCCACGAATACACAATGTAGCTCTCTTTGACCTTCCCTGTACTTTTCCATCAACATTCTTAGAGCAAACATGGCATCGGTGGTTCCCTTTCCTGGCATAAATCCATATTGCTGTTTGCTGATCTCCACTCTATCTCTTAACCTTGCTTCAATAATCCTTTCCCATAACTTCATTGTGTGGCTCATTAGCTTTATTCCTCTGTAGTTTCCACAGCACTGTGCGTCCCCTTTGTTTTTATAGATTGGGATAAGCACACTCCTTCTCCATTCTTCTGGCATCCGTTCACCCATTAATAGTCTGTTGAACAGTCTGGTCAAAAACTTTATCCCCATCTCTCCCATGCACTTCCAAACTTCTACTGGCAACTCATCTGGCCCAACTGCTTTACCTTTTTTCATCCTTCTTAGTGCATTTTTTACTTCTTCTCTACTGACACAATTTACCTCTTCGTTAACCACTTCTGCTTCCTCTGTCCTAGGATCTCTGTTATTTTCCTCATTCATCAGTTTCTCAAAGTACTCCTTCCATCTCTTTAACACTGCTTCCGAATTTACCATAACATTACCATTTTCATCCTTTATAACCCTCACGTGCTGTACATCTTTCCCTGCTCTGTTTCTCTGCCTAGCCAATTTGTACAACTCTTTTTCACCTTCTTTTGTTTTCAATCTAGCATACAAATTGTCATATGCACGTCCCTTTGCCATTGCAACTGCCTTCTTTGCCTTACTCTTCTTTTCTTTGTATATCTTTTTAGTATTTTCATTTCTTATTTTGTCCCATGCTTTCTTTGCCTCTTTCTTTTCTTTTATGCTTTTTTGAACTTCCTCATTCCACCACCAAGTCTCCCTGTCTCCTTTTCGTTTTCCGAATGTCACTCCCAGTACAGTTTCAGCTGTTTTTCTTAGCATTTCTGCCGTTTTGTCCCACTCATCAGGTAACCCATCCTTGCCTCCCAAAATCCTGGTCACCTCTTGTCTAAACGCTTCTTGACAGCTTGTCTCTTTTAGTTTCCACCATCGTATCTTTGGCTTTACTTTCTCTGCCTTTTTCTTTTTCACCATAAGAGCCATTTTGAATACCACCATACGGTGCTGTTTTGCAACACACTCATTCAATATTACCTTACAATCACACATTTCCTTCAAGTTTCTCCTTCTGCACATCACATAATCTACTTGGGTACTTTTTCCTCCACTCTTATATGTCACTCTGTGTTCATCTTTTTTCTTGAAATAAGTATTGACAATCGCCAAATTCATCCTTTTCCCAAAATCTACAACCATTGATCCTTCCTTATTTCTTGTTCCAGCACCGTACCTCCCCATTATTTCCTCATCCCCGATGTTTCCTTTGCCCACATGTCCATTAAGATCTGCACCAAGAACTATCCTCTCTTCTTTTGATATACTTTCAATCAATCCATCCAGGTCTTCCCAAAAATCATTTTTCTCCTCCATGCTGTTGTTAACTTGTGGAGCATATGCGCTTACTATATTTAGGATGGACCCATTTACCTCCAGCTTCATGGCCATCAGTCTGTCTGACACCCTCTTCACCTCCAGGACACTTTCATCCAGCTCCTCCCTCAGCACTATCCCTATCCCATTTTTTCTTCCATCAGCTCCGTTGTAGAATATTTTGCATCCACCTCCAATGTTTCTTGCTTTACTCCCTTTCCACCTTGTTTCCTGTAGACACAATATGTCTACATTTCTTCGCTCCATCATATCTGCCAGCTCTCTTCCCCTTCCAGTCATCGTTCCAATATTTAAAGTACCCACCCTAATGAGTGAGCATCTTCCTTTCCATGCTTCTCGCTGCTTCTTCACTCGCTTTCCTCCTCTTTTTTTGCTTTTATTTTCACAATGTTTAGCAGTAGCATAATTTCCACAGGTGCCCTGCTGTGCGACACCTGAGGCGGTCGTTGGTAACCCGGGCCTCGACCGATCCGGTATGGATTGATGATGATTTCGCATTTGTCTGTTTTGGCAAAAATTTTTTTTTTATGCCGGATGCCCTTCCTGCCGCAACCCTCCCCATTTATCCGGGCTTGGGACCGGCATCAAGAGACACAAAAAGTGCCTCCGATGGCTGGGTTATATTTAAGTAGACCTAACATCATTTAATCTCAAGTTTAGCAACTAGGTATCTATTAATGCAATAAAAAGTGAATGCTGTTCAAAAGTATTGCCATATTTATGTTTTTAGGACTGAGATAATAACTTAATGGATAAATTTTTTTAAAAAATCCATTAAATTGAGTAAAATTTTTCCTAAAAATTGCTTTAGTGAATCATTTGTATTGAGTGTTAAGCATAATAAACAGTCTATACCCATTGTTCTTATTGCATATTTTTAAGGCTTATGAATCAAAATTTTTTTGGGGGTTTTCAAAATTCTTGGGGGGATGGCAGGAAAAAATGTTTTTTAAAAATAAATAACTTTTTTATATTAATATTTATAAAATGTTTGATATTATATTTGAATTCCTTGTTCTTTTCCGATTTCAACCATATATAACATGTTATAATTTAAACATATCTTGAAGAAGATATAAGCGTTTTTTGAAAAGGATTTTTTGCTCCCCCAAAACTTTGCCCCCCTATAACTCAAAAAGTATTAGTTGTAGAAACGTAATATTTGCACCAGTGGGTTTTGGCTATAAGATAACCACATACACCAATTTTTATCAAAATCGGAGATGTAGTGGTTAAACACCTATGGCGATTTGTCATAAAATGACCCGTATCTTTTCAAGTTGGAGAATCGGGACGCTCGTTAAAAAAAAAAAATTGTCCCAACTCCCAAAGTAGTGATCATTAAATTAAAACTTCTCTTTGAATTGCTCTTTGATTTGATTTTCGTAGCAAAAAATTAATAATCTCTAAAAAAAAAACGTTCATTTTAAATCGAAAATTTCGGAACAAAATGGTTAACTAAGCGGGACCACCGAGACAGAGTCTCAAAATTGGGACTGTCCTGACTAAATTGGGACGTATAACAAGCCTATACAAAACTAAAAGATGAAAGAAGTTACAACTCTTAGCTTTTTACACATCAAGTTGCAACGACGTATCAGTTGAGTGCGGCTCTTAACAAATTGCAAAAATCATCACAGTCACATCAAGTAACAAAAATATCAAAAATTTTGTAGTCTCGAGACCGAGACTTCAAAAATCAGTCACGAAGGATCATTACTTTTTGATATTCGTAACAAATTTAATTGTCGAAGAATTGGAAGAAATAGAATTGGGAAAGCCGTGTCAACTTTTCAAATAAAATGAGAGAAACAGAACATTGTGCACTGAAGTTGACTATTTTTATTTTTTGAGCACAAGCTTTCGTAAGTTACTGCCCACTTCGTCAGGTGCAATGGAATGAAAATGCAATCAAAACAAGTTTTACACAACTGCATTAAACGTAACAAACAGACATATGTGACGTAATGAAATATGAAAATGTCGGTAAAAAAGACTAAGTGGAGAAAATATGGCAGTACGGTAAATTACAGCAATTTAAGCAAAAAACAAATGCTAGAAAATAGCATACAAGTATAAAACGATGCGAAATGGCAAAAAAAGTGAAAAACATAAATGACCCTCAAGTTTACAAAAATAAATATTACACGTAGTTAGACATAAATGAATAATCTATATTTAAACCTTGGTTAACACAATCGAGTTTGAAAATAATTTTTTGTTCTTCCACTCCCCGTTGTTGCTTTGTTTTGTCTTTAACTTCCTTGATTACTGCTAATTTGAGATTGTCCAAAGTATGGTCGGGTTTATTGAAATGATACGTAGTACGGTAAACGCGGTAAACATTCACTCAGAGGACCCGGACATTCACGTTACAATGAACCACTCGACAGAAGAAGTTAATTTTCTGTACACCACTATTAGACTAAAAAATAACACACTCCAAACTTTATTATATAAAAAACCCACTCATTCCCAAACCTATTTACACCCCACCAGCTCCCACCCCACACACATCTTCGCCTCCATAATTTTTAGCCAAGCTCTACGCTACAAGCGTATCTGCTCTGATAAAGAAGAATTAAATGTACAATTAACTACATTAAAAAATGCGTTTACCGCACTTGGATACAAATCTAAAACTGTCAAAAACCATTTCATTAAGGCCATGTCCATTCCCCGAAAAGCCCTTCTCAAATATCAAACCAAACTAGAATCTTATCGCACACCCCTAGTCCTTACTTACCACCCCTATCTTAGACCTATCAACAAAATCGTCAAAAATTTGCAACCTTTACTAAACAAAGACCCATATCTTAACCAAATCTTCTCTGCACCACCACTTATATCATATTGTCAACCCCCTAACCTCAAACTTCTACTTACATCTGCCTCCTTACCAAATGAACGTTTCATCACGGGTACCTTTCTCTGCAATTCTCCTAAGTGCCATCTCTGCCCCAACATAAACACTAATCCTACAATAACTGGTCCTAACGGAGTCCCTATAAAAATCTTTGGAAATTTTAGCTGTAATTCATCAAATATCGTATATGCAATTTCATGCAATCTTTGCCCTAAAGCAATCTATATTGGAGAAACAAGCAACTCAATCAGACAACGGATGAACGGACACAGGAGGACATCAAACACAATAGAAACAAACCAGTAGCCGAACATTTCAATAAACCCGACCATACTTTGGACAATCTTAAATTAGCAGTAATCAAGGAAGTTAAAGACAAAACAAAGCAACAACGGGAAGTGGAAGAACAAAAAATTATTTTCAAACTCGATTGTGTTAACCAAGGTTTAAATAAAGATTATTCATTTATGTCTAACTACGTGTAATATTTATTTTTGTAAACTTGAGGGCAGGGGCGCCGGAAGCGGTGGGGGGCAGGGGGCAGATTGTGCCTTTTGAAATTTGTCTTACAGAAATATTTTTAGATCTGCTCTACATTTAACCTATGTAATCTCGATCACCATCAAATGCAACGATGTTTCTAAAATTAAACACATCCGTAAATCATGGTACAATAATGAAAGTCGCGAAAATCGTAAGTTTTAGGTAGTGACGGATTTTGGGTGAGGCGAATGAGGCAGATGTTTGTTTAGAGTGAAAGAACGATTTTGAGTGAAGACCTTTGATTTTGGGACGAAAATAGGAAAATCAGAGATCGATTATAAGCAGGGGCGCCGGAGTATTTTTTCCAGGGGGAGCAAATTTCAAAAAAAGGGCACTTTTTGTTAAAAAGGCACTCCAACAAAAGTCGTTTATAGCAACCATGTCGCAATCAAATTAGCGTATTCTCTAAAAAAAAAGGTCTTCACTTGTAATCGATCACCAATTTTCCTGTTTTCGCTTCAAAATCATAGTGTTTTCTACAAAAAAAAAAAAAAAAAAGGTCTTTACTTGTAGTCAATCTTTGATTTTCCTATTTCGTCCCAAAATCAAAGGTCTTCACTCAAAATCGTTCTTTCACTCTAAACAAACATCTGCCTCATTCGCCTCACCCAAAATCCGTCACTACCTAAAACTTACGATTTTCGCGACTTTCATTATTGTACCATGATTTACGGATGTGTGTAATTTTAGAAACATCGTTGCATTTGATGGTGATCGAGATTACATAGGTTAAATGTAGAGCAGATCTAAAAATATTTCTGTAAGACAAATTTCAAAAGGCACAATCTGCCCCCCTGCCCCCCCGCTTCCGGCGCCCCTGATTACAAGTCAAGATCTTTCTTTTTGTTTTAGAAAACACTATGATTTTGGGGCGAAAACAGGAAAATTGTAGATCGACTACAAGCGAAGACCTTTTTTTTTAAGAGAATACGCTAATTTGAGTGCGACATGGTTGCTATAATCGACTTTTGTTAGAGTGCCTTTTTAACAAAAAAGTTTCCTTTTTTTGAAATTTGCCCCCCTGGAAAAAAACTTCGGCGCCCCTGCTTGAGGTCATTTATGTTTTTCACATCTTTTGCCATTTCGCATCGTTTTATACTTGTATGCTATTTTCTAGCATTTGTTTTTTGCTTAAATTGCTGTAATTTACCGTACTGCCATATTTTCTCCACTTAGTCTTTTTTACCGACATTTTCATATTTCATTACGTCACATATGTCTGTTTGTTACGTTTAATGCCGTTGTGTAAAACTTGTTTTGATTGCATTTTCATTCCATTGCACCTGACGAAGTGGGCAGTAGCTTACAAAAGCTTGTGCTCAAAAAATAAAAATAGTCAACTTCAGTGCACAATGTTCTGTTTCTCTCATTAAATTTAATTGTATAAAGGCGCGTTTACAGCTGTTTACAGTACTTTTTTCTTTCAGCGCTATCTTGGCTTGTTTTATTGACGCTCAAACCACTCATTTTTTCTCGAAAACATGAGTGGATTTGAGCGTCAATAAAGCAAACCAAGATCGCGCTGAAAGAAAAAAGAACTGTAAACGGCTGTAAACGCGCCTTAACATAGAAAAAAATTAAAAGAAAAAAAACAAAATAACCGCCCAACGTGGGGCTCGAACCCACGACCGTTGGATTAAGAGTCCAACGCTCTACCGACTGAGCTAGCCGGGCGAATGTGACAGAAGTGGGATTCGAACCCACGCCTCCAGGGGAGACTGCGACCTGAACGCAGCGCCTTAGACCACTCGGCCATTCTGCCTACGAATCGTTCGAGGAAATTTTAACGTATAAAAATAACGTTTAAAATAATTTACCAAACATGTTTCAAATTGATTGGCGCGAAAAATGTAGTTGGCGATTTTATGCTTTTATTGAATTTCAAGATGAGTGTAAAACATATAGTGCAGCTGTAAACTAATTAAACGAGTATTTTACCATTAGCTTTATTTTATGAAATATTAATAATATGGACAGAAGCACAGAAGAAGATACCGAATCACTACTTCAAAAGCTTAGAGAACGAGATGAAGAGTTATTACAAGCCGGAAAATATGGTTTGTTTGAACAAATTTGTAATTTATTTAACTTCAATGTTCTTTAAATTAAAAATGTAAACTTGTTATGTGGTGCCTTTTTGCAATGGAACCTGCCAACGCAAAAAAATTTATAGTTAAATATTTTTTGACTAATTCTTTTGAAATTTGTGATTCTGTTGTGACCATAACTTTAGGGATCATTTTTATAGCATGAATCTTTGCAATCACTACGGACTCTAAACTGTTCCCTGAAAATCAATACCATACAAAGATAAAAAATTAGAATTCTCTCGATTAAATCAGTAAATGTAGATCTTAAAAGATCCTGAAATAAGTCAAAACAACCTTACTACTTGTACTATATTTCAAACTAAAACTAAACAATTTATTCATTATTTTAACTTTGTAAAAACTTAAACATATTTGTCTTTAAAAAGATTTGAAGCACATCAAATAAATTTTTTAAACAGTTTGTATGAAGCAAATGCATGAAACTTTTGCAAAAAAAACCTGAAAACCACTTATTTAAGATGCTTTTTGATGTCTAATTGTAATTGATATACTTAATTAAATACTCTTTATTTACTTCAATTTCAACTTAGTGCAGTATATGTATATCTTTTGGGTTTGGTGTTCATAATTTGATTTTTAGTTGTTAGTTTTGTAAAAAGAATCTAACTTAGCTTTTTTCAGCTATTGTTTTTAATAATATACAATATTGATCTGTCTGGTTTTGTGCAATTTCAATTTAATGTCTAAGAAAATGTAAAAAACCCTGTCTCTCTCTTTCTCTCTCTCTCTTTCTATATTTAAATCAGTGGTTCTCAAAGTGGTCAATGTTGACCACCAGAGATTGATTGCAACAAGGGTTGATAAATACCAAGGGGTCAAATGAAGGTAGATAAAGCACTGATGGAGTCGCAGTCGATCATCAATAAAGCAGTAATATCTTATTTGCAATAAATCTATTATATGTAATCATTAATGTGAAGGCTTTTTTTAATCTTCATTTGTTGCTATATGAATCTAATAAAAAAATGTGGTTGCAAGAAAATGAAGATCAAAAAAAAAGGTTTTCACTTTTAATGATACATTACATTAGTTAATAATGTGTACTGGATTAGAGGTTGATAATAAATTTTTATTTATTAAAATTGACATGCAAAAAAGTTTGAAAATCCTTGATTTGAAACAGTGGTTCTTAATCTTTCTTTTTGTCCACACTCTTTTAAAAACTTTTGCTGTGTTCTTGCTCCCTTTATAAAACAAAGTTTGTCAATACTGGTAATATTAATTTTGGAATGCCTTGAAAAACATTAGCAAATAGAAAAAAAAAACAATTGACTACACAAGCAGACTAGTTGATAGAAATACTTTACAAAAAACAAAATTTTAAACAGTTGCATGACATTTACCAACCTTAATGATTCAGCATTCACACATCATTGCACCCCCTAGGAACAAAGGTCACACCCAAGTTTAAGAATCCCTGATTTAAAAGATTTTTAATGTTTTTTTAGTTTATTATTTTAAGCAATGCTTTAGGTTCAGTGCCAAATCTTAAATTTTTTTTAAGATTAAAGGTAGATGTTTTTTTAATAAATTTTTTAGTGTTTTTATTATATTTTTTGCTTAGCATAACCATAGTTAATAGCCTAGAAATGTTGGCAAGAAATAGGGTTGGAACAACATGAAGCAAAGCATTAATCCTCTGGTATATTTCTTGCCTTATATTTTTTTGTTTTGTAAACATAACTTTAATCTAATCTGACTGTAACCCTTAATCCATGGGTTAGGAACACATAACTCGCATACCAGATATGGCTCATTTCATGATAGCAGCTGGCTCACAGAGAAATCTAAAGCTGACATTTCCTAACGGCTCATTGTCATGTAAAAAAATATTTTCATTAAAAATTTTTTTTTGAAAGTTGGCAAATATTATCAGGATTAAATAGTTTTTTTATTGAAATTTTTTAGTTGTGTAATTTCACTTTGAAAAAAACCACCTAAGTTGGTTTTTCAACAATAATTGCTTATTGCAAAACAATTTTTTTTATTGCAGTCACAATTGCATTTGGTTATAAAAAATTTTTATTTTTATATTTAAAATTTTTTATTGCTATTTTGATTAGACTTCTAAATTTCCAAAAGAGTTGCTTCAAGGAATTCTTATCTTTACCTGCTTAACCTTTCCTCACAACTGTCTTAATTTATTTGAAGAATTATTCTTTTGGCATTATTTCTTTTAATTATTTGTGGCTGATTTTTTTGATACTTACAGAAAGTTTTGTAAGAATCAAATTAGCTTTTTTCAGCTATTGTTTTTAGTGATATACAATATTGATCTTTCTGGTTTTGTGCAATTTCTATTTAATGTCTAAGAAAATGTAAAAACACACTTAAGAAAATTCTTTCAAACTGGCAAAAAACCAGATGCCTTGCTTGTAAATGCACATTAGTTGTTAAAAATGGTTTTCACAAAAATGCATTCAAAATATATTGTTTTTATGGCTCTTTTAGCCCAAAAGGTTTCTGACCCCTGCCCTAACTTAATTCTAAAGTTTCTCTAAATAACACCTTCCCTAATAAAAATATTTCTGTTGTAAACAGAAATATATAAGAAAGTTAATTCATACTTTTGTTTCATGTTTGTTTAGCTGACCTATGTGCTCAGGAATGCTGGCAGATTTTGTAAAATAATAATAAATTAATCATTAAACTTGAAAAAGACCTTTTAAAAAATTTGCTGTGTCTTTAGCTACTACAATGCTTTTAATCTAATTGGGACAGCATGAGTTTTATAATTGATCTCATCATATGCCAAACAGTCTAAAATTTATGGGAAGCTTTTAAAGCTTAAAACTTATAACAAAAAAAACTTTAACATTTGTTGAACCATTGTTAATAAAGAAAAAAAACTTTGTATAAACATATTGTACCTTTAATTATTGAAACAAAGCATTTAAAAATTGTGATATTCCAAAACATTCAGTTTTATAATTATAGGTAAGTCTATGCTTGAAACCAATTCTCATCTTGAATCATTGCTTCAGCAAATGAATGATGAATATGAAAAAAAAATTGAAAATCTTGAACAACAAAAGTTTAGTTTAGAAGTTAAAGTTGAGGTATATGTATATATATATCAATAATGTATTTTAAGTTAAATGGTTTTTGTGTGAGATGCTTTAAAGGTTGATTTGCACTGCAGTCACTATCATGTCAATTCATAATTTGATGTCATTTTGACATGATCAAAAAACAACCCTTACCCATTGCATATTAGGGAAAAGTTTGAAAAGATTTTTGGTAAAAAATATTAATTGTTTGGTCAACAAGATGAAGTGAAGTTGAGTTCTCTTTTTTGTTGGTCACTTGTTTGTTGTTTCAAAAAAGATCTAGAACCTTTTATTTGGGGAGAACAGGTTGTCAGGTTAGAACAACATTTAAAATTTTTATCTGTGGGGATTCCCTTTTTGCTGTCATATCTATTTTTCTGTGGGAATCCACTTTAAGAAATGCATTTTTATATATGCTACTTTTTTTATGTTACCTTTGTTTATTTTTCTGTTTAAACAATTTTTTGTATCTTTGAAATTAAAGTTTTTAGTGAATTACTGCTTGGTGAGCTTAGTTTTTTTCATCAATTTGTTAACAATTTTGAATTTGATTATATTTTACCCACATGGAAAGAATTGCACTGGGCAGCAGTGGCAAAGTTGGTTGGAATTAGTAAATTTTGGAAGTTTTTTTTATCTTGAATTGCCTGTCATATTTAAATTGTTGGCCTTTTCTTACTTAAATACAAAATAAAATGCAATCAAAAATCAGGTACTATTTTTGGTTATTGGTGAATTTTGCAAGCCAGTAAAGCAAAAATTTTATTGGACAAAATAAAAATTCAAGGCCACTTTAAGCTGCTGATTTTGTAGTTATATATTACTGTGCGTTTGAATACTCTATTAAGAATTATACTGTTGTTGCCTTGATTTTATATTTTCAAATATTTTTTCAGGCATTGAAGAATGCTGCAGATCAAGAAACTATTGCATCAACTCAAGAGAAACAAATTATGGTTAACAAACATCATAGTGAGATAGAAGCAATAGAAAGGCAACACAAGATTGGTTTAAGTGAAATAAATCTCAAAGTTAGTTGCTATCTACTTTCTAACAAGAAACTTGAGATTTTATTCTTCCTGAATTGTTTTTAAAAAAAAACTATGGACTCTGCATAGAAGCAGTCTAATTTTTATTACCTATCACTGCATTTGTGTTGTTCATTTTAAGACAATAAACTTAGCTTTATAAATTCAACTGTGTATTAAATCCAATTCCAATAGAACGAATGAATAACTAAATTAATCTAAATTAATTAACTAAGTGTATTAAATAACTAAGTGTATTAAATCCAATACCAATAGAATGAAGCGCATAGTTACTGGATGCCTGCATCCCACTCCAACGGACTACCTACCTGTACTCAGGCATCCAGCCAGCTGAGCTTTGCCAACTGGGAGCAACACTCTCCTTGGCTTACCGTGGATCTCTGGACCCCAATCATATCTCGTATGGTCTTTTAAGTGGGTCCTCAGATACTTGCCAAGTGAGATGAAGACTTAAGAGCCCGTTTGTGCCAGCTGCATGGAATCTTTTGGACAACCTTGCCAGACTTGGCATCCACACTTCCGAATGGACAAACCACAAATGGAAAATGGAGTATTGTGAAAATGCTTCCAGGCTCTGTGCTTTTGTGCCTGGGACTGGTGCCAGGCCTGTTGGGATGGGCTTACCCCAAGCAGCTTAGGTTAAGCTCAACCACCTGTGGACTGGTGTTGGGCAATTCAATTCATCCATGCACAAATGGGGTCTCACTCCTTCACTGAATTGCGAGTGTGGCACCTCTGAGCAAACTGCAAACCATGTTCTAACAGTATGCCCTATACATTGGGCAACACATGGAGCACGAGGTCTGATGGTTTTGGAGGATGAAACTTGATGCTGGCTTAATAACACCACTGCCAGCATCTGATTCAGGTAGTGCAGTAGTCTGGGGTAATAAAAAGATAAACCCTCGGCCCCAGTCCTGTTTGTGTCTGACCTGGAGTGGATGCCCTTCAAACAACGACGATGACAAGAATGAATGAACTCATATATTTGCCATAGCACTTATTTTGTTGGTTAATAAATACATTGCTTATTAAATCTGAAATTGACTAGATTGTTGTAGATTTGTTGAACAAATTTTACAAATAAGAGACTTCACACCACTTTCTATTGTATTTGTAATAATTTGTGGTTCAATAGGATTCTTGTGCATTTAAAGTATGTTTAAATTATAAACAATTCTAGAATTCTTTTAAAAACCTTATCAGTTATTAAAAATGATGGTTGTTTTGTTAATTATTAAATTCAATCTTGCCATTGTTTAATGCAGGGTTATGCAAACTTTTTTGCTGGAGGGCCAAATACCATTAACCACATTATTCCGCAGGCTGCACCATTATATATATATATATATATATGTATACAGGGTGCGCATGGTATTTAGAATACGAAGTTCGACTTTCACAAAAAATCAATTTTCTCAAAAATGGGTAAACTGATTACAATAAAATTTTAACACATTATAGACTGATGTATGACCTTGCAATTTATTTAATAAAATCACTATTTGCATCAATCATGACCTCAATGGGATCTCCTCGGAACCTCAAGCAGGCCCTCACAACTTGGGCTTTATTCATGGCCTTGAACTCCTTGATCCTTTTGATCAATTTGTCCTTTGTCTTGCATGGAATCTTGTTGGTGCGTTTCTCAATCGCGCTCCACACAAAAAAGTCCATCGGATTCAGGTTTGATGAGTTCAGAGGCCAAACATCAGGGGGAAAAAATCAACAAAGTTGTCACTCAGTCAAAGTTGCATTTTTCTTGATGTATGGCAGGGTGCCAGCCCAGATGGTAGGTGCTTTCTCACAGCCTGGGCCGTGAGTAAGTCTGTCCATTGATTTTAAAAATGACAGACTGAAACCGTACCTATTAAAATGGAAGGGTATCCACCCACTCTGATGTTCAGTGTGGGTCTGCTAATCAGCAAATGTCCTTTTCAGGACAGGGCAATGCTAGGATAAAACTGCCCTTTTCAGGGCACATTGCAAACAAATTCAGAAGACCCACTATTCTTCAGCTGAACATCAAAGGCCTCACTGCAAGCAAGATGAATGTTTTTTATCACCTTGTTATGCAGTCTGAGGCACTCGTCATCCTACTGCAGGAGACCCATTGCACTGATACAGAGAAGTTGGTACTTCCAAATTACCAACTAGCTGGGTCTTCTTTAAGCAGGAAGCACGGCCTTGCCACATTTGTCCATGAGTGACTGAGATACACGCTTTTGGACCAATCTCCACTAACATTGGAGATCGAGTGGCTGTGTGTGGACGTTGATGGCTATAAAATAGTCAATGTCTACAAACCACCGCCAACACGATTGCAAACCCTGGATCTCCCAGTGTTTCCTCACCCCTGTCTTTACGCTGGCGATTTTAACTGTCGTCATGCTAACTGGGGTTACGATGACAACAGTCCGGATGGTGAGTGCTTGGCTCTGGCTGGGCAAGTATTAATTGTCTTGCCCTCCTATATAACGCCAAGGACGCTGCCAGTTTTTATTCTGGCCGCTGGAACACTGGCACCAATCCAGATCTAGCTTTCGCTAGCATAGGTCCAAACAGTCGCTTACCAGATAGATGTGTCCTTAACAAGTTGGCCAGGTCACAACATCAACCTTTGCTTATTACATCGCCAAGGTTTGCTATGGCAGTGCCAAGCATGCCTGTTAAGCGATGGAACTTCCGCAAGGCCAAATGGAATAAATTTGCAAAGACTTTGTTGCTGCCTGATTCATTTGATGTGGATGCAGCTTACCAGGACTTCTGTAACACCATTAAGAAAGCAGCCAAAAAGACTATTCCACGCGGGTATCGAAATAACTACATTCCGTGTTGGGGTGCAGAGTGTGAATCCCTCTATAAAACCTTTCTGCAGTCTCCTCAGGGAGACAATTCAAGTTTGGCTGATACAGCTTTGCTTGCCAAGCTTGACAGAAAGCGAAGGGATTGATGGTCCGAAGCAGTTCGGAGCATTGACTTCTCACACTCTAGTCAAAAAGCATGGAGTATTTTGAACAACCTTACTGGTAGGTCACAACACTCTCCTCGTCACTGTCCTGTTTCAGCCAATGCTATTGCATCTCAGCTGCTTAAAAATGGGAAATACGAGGCTGTTGATCACAAGTCATCTTGACTTGTCTCTCAAGAAGTGTCGGACCTTTGGAGGGCCACAACATCAGACGCAGTAAATATCTCTGACAATTTTTCAGAGAGAATTTACTGCTGCCCTCCAACACTTAAAACCAGATAAAGCTCTGGGACCTGATTATACCTTTGAGCTTATACTCCATGCTGGAGCTGCTTTGAAGTCCTGGTTATGTGACTTCCTCTCTTCCTGTTTGCGCTGACTCAAAATTCCCAAGATCTGGAGAAGAGCGCTTGCAGTTGCGATCCCAAAATCAGGAAAGCCCGTGGGGGACCCAAAGAGTTATCGACCAATATCTCTGCTCTGTGTCCCCTACAAGATCCTCAAGAGGCTTATCTATACACATTGAATCGTTAATTGATCCACTGCTCCCTAAAGAGTAGGCTGGGTTCTGACGCGGGAAGTCAATCATAGATCAAGTTGTTCTGCTAACCCAGAACATCGAGGATTCTTTTGAGGCTAAAAAGAAGGCCGGTGCCATATTTATCGATCTGACAGCTGCTTATGACACTGTCTGGCACCATGGCCTTACCTGCTAGCTGCTGAGACTACTTCCGGATAAGCACATGGTCAGAATGATCATGGAGCTTGTCCAAAATCGAAGTTTCACCCTTACCACCAGTGACAGCAATCAAAGCAGGCTATGCCGTCTTAAAAACGGTGTTTTTCAGGGATTGGTCTTGGCTCCCCTCCTATTTAATATCTATACGTACAATCTTCCTTCCATGATTTCCAGAAAGTTTGCTTATGCTGATGATCTAGCATTGTTGCATTCTTCTGGAAACTGGAAGGACTTGGGGGGGGACTTTAAGCCAAGACATGTCTACACTTTCAGCGTATTTCCAGACTTGGAGGTTGAAGCTCAGTCACACTAAGACGGTGATGGCAGCCTTTCACTTAAATAATCGAGAGACCAAACGTGAGCTAAAGGTCTACAACAACAGTAGACTTTTACCGTTCTGTCCAACCCCTACTTATCTTGGGGTAAAACTGGACAGATTGCTCACGTTTCGTCACCATAGAGCACTCAGTGGCATTGCAAAAAAAAAACTATCCTCGTGTGTCACACTGCTGAGGCAACTCGTGGGCTCGGGATGGGGTGCTGGTGCTAAAACACTACGCATAGCCGCCTTATCTCTAGTTTACTCAAAAGCTGAGTACTGTGCGCCAGTCTGGTGTCGCAGTGCTCACACTCGCTTCATCGACAGTGTCTTGAATGATGCCTGCACATAGTTACTGGATGCCTGCGTCCCACTCCAACGGACCACCTACCTGTACTCTCAGGCATTCACCAGCTGAGCTTTGCCAAACAGGAGCAACACTCTCCTTGGCTCACCGTGGATCTCTGGACCCCGATCATATCTTGTATGGTTTTTTAAGTGGGTCCTCAGATACTGGCCAAGTGAGACTAAGATCCAGACGCCTGTTTGTGCCAGTTGCACGGAATCTTTTGGACAACCTTGCCAGACTTGGCATTCGCGCCTCTAAATGGACAAATCACAAATGGAACGTGGAGTACTGTGAAAATGGTTCCAGGCTCCGTGTTTTGTGCCTGGGACCAGTACCAGGCCTGTTGGGATGGGCTTACTCTGAGCAGCTTGGGTTAAGCTTAACCGCCTGCAGACTGGTGTTGGGCGATTCAATTCGTCCATGCACAAATGGGGTCTCACTCCTTCACCAAATTGCAAGTGTGGCACCTCTGAGCAAACTGCAGACCATGTACTAACAGTGTGCCCTATACATTGGGCACCACATGGAGTACGAGGTCTGACGGTTTTGGATGACAAAACTCGATGGTGGCTTAGCAACACCACTGCCAGCATCTGATTCAGGCAGTGCAACAGTCTGGGGTAGTAAAAGGATAAACCCTCGGCCCCAGTCCTGTTTGTTGTCTGACCTGAAGTGCATACCTTTCCAAACGACAACGACGCAGGGTGCCGAGTCCTGTTGCCGCACATATGGCCTGCCAGCAGCCACCTTACATATCCAGAGCATTAAGTACATCTCTAAAACCTTCAGGTACTCCAATGTGTTGACCATCAAGCCCTTCGGGAAGATGTATGGCGGCATGATGTGACCCTCAGACGAAACCACCCCAAACACCATCACAGTGGCTGGAAACTTGGTCTGTATGACTTTTGGCACATCCTTGGAGCACACAGCCAACCAACGGTTGTTTTGGCTGTTTACCACTTGATCCTGGCAAAAATTCTTCTTGTCAGAGAAAAACCAAATGATGTTACGCTGCAGATGATGTTTGAGTTTGTTGAGAAGTTTTTGACAGTACTTCAATCGGTTCTTGGTCTTGGCTGTCAGTAATTGGCCTTTTCTCATTTTGTAGGACTTGTACCTCAAGTCCTCTGACACACATTTTCGTACAAGGCCTCAGACATTTGATGTCTTTGGCAATCGCGTGTATCGACTTGCCCGGATCTTTATCAATGGCATTTTTAACCTGGTCTACGATTTGGCAGTTCTGAGGCAGTCAGACCTTCTTTGGTGACCAGATCTTTTTGCCACAGCTTTGTATCACCTCCAGACTCTTCGAGTTGATTTCTGACCTTCCACACCCATGTGGTCGTCAGGTCAAAGAACTTTACAATGATGGTATTGTCGTTCTGGCGCAAATGGCAAACAACACACTTTTCCATTCCTGTGGAAAGGTGAATTCTTCTTTTGGCTCCATTTTTTTGGTGGATGTACAGCATGGTGTCAGCTGTTGAAAAAAAAAATTTATGCATGTGGAGAGCTCGCGCACTCACCACACGCATTTTTCCGCAAATTCTAAATATCGTGCGCACCCTGTGTACACTTACCAACTGTTGATCAGGGTTGCAGATTCAGAAGGTTTATTTGACCCCAACTTCTAGAATTTCAAGGATTCCAACCCCCAACTTGGACTCCACAATAAAGACAATAGAATTATGCAAAATACAATTTGCTTAAAATTAGAGTGGCCAAAAAAAAAGTCTTAACTTTGAATCTGTCACTGATTTCTTGGTTTTCGTCTCTAAAAAGTAATGTTCCTTAAAAAAAAAAAAAAGATCGGACATCAGGAGTTGAAGTTAAATAAAATATTTTAACTCTGACTCCATGCAATTCTTAAGGTGCATTTACAGCCGTTTACAGTACTTTTTTCTTTCAGCATGATCTTGGTTTGTTTTATTGATGCTCAAATCCACTCATTTTTTCTCGAAAACATGAGTGGATTTGAGCATCAATGAAACAAACCAAAATCGCGCTGAAAGAAAAAAGTACTGTAAACGGCTGTAAACGCACCTTTATTCCACAACCCTGCTCTTGATAGTGAAAGTGATAAAAATAAAACTTTACAATAGTAGCAAAAACAACAATACCAGTATTATTTGAAAAAACATTCCATTTAAGAAACAAAGAAAGATGTATATCAGAGCATAGCAGAACAAAGGATGTAATCTTCATTAAAACAATTCAGTGAGAAATATGCAGCTGGCTTTTTTTCTGAACCACTTTATCCAAATTTACTTCAGTTGTGGTGCTGACAAACATAAGTCCATTTTTCAAGTGTTAGTCTGTCATAACTGATTGATAGGGTGATTTTGTAAAGTCCATTTTAAAAAAAACATTGTTCACACAAAATAAGTTGAGCAAAAAAGAGCCATTTTAAAAGCCATAAATTTTTTTTAAATTTGGGAACTTATCTTGGTCCAAGATATTTCCAGTAAAAATCACCAAGATTCATTTCACATACTTGTCCTTCAAGTCAGTGCTCTCTTGAAGATCAATCAGTTCCATTTGGATATTAGCTGGGGCTTTGTCAACATCTATGTGAAATGGTGAAGAAAATATTTCAAACAAATGTTCATTGATTCAAAGTTTTAAAGCAAGCCAAAAATTTATTCAGTAATTTTTCCACTTGATTTGCAAATTCAGTCTTCTTGGGATGCATTCTCGTTTTCTCGAAAGTTGAAAAGAGAGAAAGATTTGCATTCTGTATGTGAGCTTTCCAAAATCTCAACTTGTTCATAAAGCATTTATTGTAACCATACATTTCGTTTGCATACTGGGCTTTTTGTTGCAGCTTTGTATTGAGGTCATTCATGTACGTAATAATATTGACCAGGAAAGCTAGATTACTCCCAACTTTTGTCTTTCATTTTAGCTGTTGGTTGCCCTTTATTTTTCAATAATAGTGCAACTTCTTCCTGCAATTCATAAAATTGTCACAACATGCTACCCTTGCTTAAATAAACCCACCTTGGAAAAATATATTAGATTTTGATGTTATGTGTTGAGATCACTCGAAACCTTTTGGAACTGCCAGTGGTTAAGTCCTTGGGCTTGAATAAAATTTACTGTTTAATGACTGGACCCATGTATATCAAGGATTGAATGTTTGCATTGTTTGAATGTTAAGGATTTCGTGCACAGATTTTGTTGATGAATGATACAGTGAAAAATTGCTATATTGTCATTGATATTTTTCTCTTTCAAAGCAGATTTCAAGAGATCTACAAATCCAATGTTAGTTTCAGACATGGATCAAGCATCATCAGTTGTGATTCTGCATAAAGTGGATAGGTCCAAGCCAAACTTATTAAAAGCATGAGAATTTGAAAAAAGATATTAGCACCAGTTCTGGTATTCTTCATACACTGTAGTGACAGAAGCTCTTCAATTTCATTCAACTCCTTCTCCACTCCTTTTATAAATACAGATGAAATCGGTTAATCGCATACTGCTTAAACACATATATCGTTTTATTGCAAACAAATCTGAAATCCTGAACCAAATCCTATCTCTTATTAAGTAAAAACATCAGTTAATCGCATACCACTTAAAGGAATAAATCGGATTATTGCATAAGATTTTTGTCACAGTTGCTATCTTCATTCACTTAATCGCATTATTTTATGGGAGGAAAACATTTGCGAAACAACAATGCAATCTACAGTGGGATCGAAAAAGTAAACAGCAGTAACTTAATCTGTTAAGGTGGCTGCTACTTGCTGTGAAATACAAAACAAAAGAAGCGCAATTGGGGCAAAATACAAAATAAAAGAAGTGCAATTGCAGCAAAATGCAAAACAAAAAAGTGTGATAATCTTCAAGGCTTGTCATGCAAAATGATGTCACTAAAACGTCATTGTCCAATAAAAACAAAGTTGAATGAAGAACGAAAATGCTCTTTATGTAATTTGTCGGCACTTGATCTGTCAGGAAGGTGACTTGAATAGATTTATCAGTTTGGAGAAGGAGGTGATGGACAATATGGCAAAAAATTTAAAACAACAAACACTGAAAAAGTTTTTTTAATTGCAGAATAAGTGTTTAATTACTGAAATTGAGTGATTTTAAAACAGTGTGTCATAGTTAAGGTCGTTGCACAAGAAAGACCAACAAACATTAAAATTGCTTGTTTTCTTGCCAGTGTTTGTACAATGTCTTAATTGCATAGAAACATTGCAAAACAAATTGGCAATCTACAACGTGGTCAAAGGGTAATCATATAAATCGGTTAAATGCATATATCAAGTAATTGCATAAAAATCCCTGGCAAATTGAATATATGATTAACCGATTTCATCTGTATAGCCATCTGTACCATGTCCTTCACATTCATGCTTTCAACAATTGCAAAGCTCCATGATACAAAGTTTTTTACTTTGTCTCTGAGAGTGTCACCCATGTCACCAACTGGTTCGTTGATATGCTTTGCTATCATCCAACATGATAAACTTATTTTCTTGAACTCCTGTACCATTTTTGATCACATTTCTTCTGTGACATCAGTAAGGCACTGTTTCATAAAATTACTATTAAAATACAGCTTCATAGTTTGCACTATTCTCTGTGCAATTAAGAAACTACATTGAACTGCTTTTTCATTATCAGTATGCATTTTTTGAAGCATAAAAAGCTGACTTTTCAATTGTTCCTTTAATTGCTAACTTTCAGCTCTCTGTTACATCCATCTAGCTTTTCTTAACACCTTCAGCATATTTTGTTTTGTACTGTGGTTTAACATTGTACTCTTTAGTAACATTTATAGTTTGATTGCCAATCCACCACAAAGGCCTTTTGTCTCCATTTTCGATGAAAAAGTATTTAGAAGTACATCTTTCATTAAATTTTTGCATTTCATCCTCTACCTTCCTCTTTCTTAGCTCTTTAAATTTGCAAAACTTGCCATTGTGGAGTGATGAGTTAATTGAAACCAACTTTCAAATTTGCTAAACTCTAGTCTAGGTTAATTAAAATTAGACAAAATCAACAGATATGCTGAAATCAAAATTGACAAAGTTAAAAAATTGTGCTAACAGCTGACCTAGCTTATTGTTTTAACACATTCAGTGCAATTGAATGTTAACATGTTAACTGCTATATATACCACCAGTGGCACATAACAAACTGGCAGCTTGATCTATTAATTTGCTCTGGCGGTTAAAGAATTCAGTACATCTTTTGAAAAATGCATGGGGTGCAGATGAAGGTACTAGTATGTCTTTGCTATAACTGGTGCTAAAAATATTTAACACAAGGTTGCCCAACTCACAGGCCACATGTGGCCAGAGAAGCCTTTTGGTCTGGCCTGCCCATGAATTTTTAATTAGATGCTCATTCATCTTGAATTATCATAGTGCATCTGAACTAATCCATTGGTGTGCAGATAACTCAGAATAAAATTATTTTTGTCTCAGTGAGACACTCTTTGCTTTGTTCAGAAAAAAAAAAAAAAAAAAACATGTTTAGCCCAAGTCATTACCTTATATTGTTTTTAACTAATTTTGTGGTTCAAATTCTATTTATCATGGAAGTTAATTCAAAATAATCATTAAAATTAATGTGACCAAAAAAGACCAAAAAAACTTATCACTTAGACTTAACTTAAAATTTTCAATGTAAATTTCTTAATGTTTGAATTTGGCATCATTTTGATTACTGCATCAATTGCAGGCCTGAGGTAAACTTGCAGACAAATATTTGGTCTGCAACAAGTAAAAGGTTGGGCACCCCTGGATTAATACATTGGTTTCACATGCTGTTCACTCAAGAATTTCTGTAGAAACAACGGAAAACTTTTTGCACATCCCACAATCCAATTTTTGCTTTTCATTCTGTGATTTCATTAACATTGCAAGAAGTTTTAACGCTTTCCAAACATTGACCTCCAAACCAGGCAAAAGTCTGGAAAACTTTTACAGCTAAGAAAGCAATGTTGTTTTATGCTTTGTCCTGTGTTTCTCTAATTGATTTTTTCAAGCATCCCACTAAACATGTTAAATTTTCACAGGCTGCACTCTTCAAAATCTGCAACTCTCTGTGGGTTGCACAATTTTTAGTTGTGGGCCACAATTTAAACATTTCTGCATTATAGTAAAAATGCCAATCAAAAATTTGCAAAATTACTTATCAATATTTAAAATGACTTAATATTATATAAATTTTTACAGATTTTTTACTTTTTATTTGGTAGAAATTATGTGCCATTTATAGAGTTATGTATTTTGTCCTTTTTTAAAAATATCACCCAATAAAACTAGTAAAGTGAAAAAAAGAAATGTTATATAAATTTTTGTCATTTAATGTCAAATATATTACTAAAACTTTCTTGAAGTGTGAATAAATCTATATTTCATTGACTAAAATTTGTAAATTCCAAACCTGTCAACATTTTTGATGGGCTTAGTTTTCATAGTCAACTGCCCTTATTGACCCCTTGTTGTATTGGTTAGATCAAAACAACCTAATTGTATTTGTAATTTTAGGTTGCTAATTTACAAAAAGAATTGGATGAAAGTACACTGATTAAACAACAATTGCATGAAAAACTTGACAAACAGCAAGTTACAATCAGCGAGTTGCGATCTGCTCTTGAAAAGCAATCCCTTGCCAGGTATGTTTACATCACAGTTATTTAATTCTTATTTATTATAACTTCTAATTGAATCCGGAGATGAAGTTTTATCTTTATTATCAGTGACAGCAAGCGAACCAGGCTTTGCCATCTAAGAAATGGCATCCCTCACCAATCAGCCTTGGCTCCCCTTTTTTTTACCATCTATACCAGAGTTTCCCAAACTTACCCTTTGGACACTGTAGCAGGTTTGCATGTACCCCCAAAATTTTTGGATGTTTCTCTAAAAAAAAGGCTTTTAGTTAGAATCAGCCACTAATTTTCCCCAATTTATGCCCAAAATCAAGGTGATCTCTGAAAAAAAAAGGCCTTCACTTTGAATCAGATACAAATTTTCCCAATTTATGCCAAAAATCAAGGTGATCTCTAAAAAAAAAGAAAAGTCTTCACTTTACAGCAGCCAGAAAATTTCCCCATTCAAACCCAAAATCACGGTGATCTGTAAAAAAAAGTCTTCCCTCTTAATTGTCCTGTTTGACGTAATTACAATCGACCGGATTCGAAAATTCTAGACATTTGAGTCTATTATTTCTTCCAGACACGGAATTTAACTTAAATAAGGACATTCTGTCACACAATAATGTACCCCTTGAGAAGCCTAAATGTACCCCTAGGAGTACATGTACCCCAGTTTGGGAACCCCTGATCTATACAAACGATTTGTCTTCCACGATTTCCAGAAAATTTGTCTAAGTGGATGATCTAACATTGTTGCACTCTTCTGGAAACTGGAATAAATGGAGGGGACTTTAAGTCAAAATATGACTACACTTTTAGCATATCTCCAGACTTGGAGGTTGAAGCTCAGTTATATAAAGGTGGCAACAGCAACTCTTTAAAAAACTGAAAGGCCAAACAGGGCCATTGTTTTGCCTAACCCTTACTTGTTTTGGGGTAAAACTGGATAGATCGCTAATGTTCTGTCACCATCTTGTAACATTGCACACAAAATTATCTTTGTGTGTTAACTGCTGAGGTATCTTGCAGGCTCAAGGTGGGATGTTTGTGCCAAAACACTGCATTCAGCTGCCCTATCTCTGGTCTACTCAACAGCAAGTACTGCGAGCCAGTCTAGTGTTGCAGCATGCACAGTGTCTCAAGTGATGCCTTGTACATTGTTGCTGAATGTGTGCGTGATCTCCAACACACCAGCTATTTATATTTTCAGGCATCAGGTTTGCCAACTAGCAGTGACACTCACCTTGGCTAACCCTGGTGCTTTGGACCCTGACTATATATTGCACAGTTTTTTAAGTTGGTCTTCAGATCCCTGCTATGTGAAACTATGATCTAGATGCCTGTTTGTGCCAGCTGCATGGGAATACCTAATGATCTTGCTGAACTAGGCATCTGTGTTGCCTGTGGACAAATCAAAGAAGGAACACAGAGTACTATTAAGTACAATCTGCCTTTATGCTATCATACCCATGACTAGTACCAGATCTGTTAGAATGGGGTTGCCTCAAGCAGCTTGGGTTAAGCTAAATTGCTTGCAGACTGGTTTTGGGCAATTCCATTTGTGCATGCTCAAATGGGGTTTTGCTCCTTCACTAAATTGCAAGTGCAATGCTCCTGAACAAACTGCAGACCACACCTTAGCCACATGCCCCATACATCAATCAACACATGAAGCATAATGTCTGACATTTTGAATTATAAAACAAAATACTGGTGTGAAACGATTGCTGCCAGCATCTGACCCAGGCAGTAAAGCAGCTTTTCTTCTAATATTTATTTCAAGCATGCTATTTCTTTTAGGTAGGCTAGTAAGAATTTTTGATTGAGTTTTTGATTTATGCAGTGATTCAGTTTCGCCTTACGTGGTTGAGCTTTCACAAGAAAATGTAAAGCTAAAAGAGGAACGTGATTCGCATTTAGAACAATGCAATGACATGCGACATTATATTGAGCAATTAAGTTTTCAGGTATGAGATTTTTTGCTTAAGCCTTTTGTTTAGTTTTAGACTTCAGCACATCAACCTGTTTCTCTTGTCTATGTTTTTCAGTGTGCGCAGAGCACTTTTTTTAATTATTATTTTTTTAGCAAAAAACTTTCTAGTGCTCATTAAAAGTGTACAAGATGGATAAAGAAATGCACAAACTTTTTGGTTACATCGAACAACATTGGTAGTTAAAATAATTAAAAAATTCTTACTTATAAGCTAAAACCTTTTTGTATTTATGACAAATTAATGTTGTTGTTGTTGTTGCCCCTACTCCAAGAATATCTTGAAGGAACTATCTCTTATGACAAATCAATTTAAATCAATTTTTTTAAAATATGCTATCTCTTCAAAATCAATACTTGATGCTGTATTAGTGAAGATTGCAATAAGTTGATCACAAAAGAAAGGAAAAAAAAGAATGTAGTGCTAATAACATTGGTCAACAGCAAATTTTAAATGGAGATTCTGGTGGGC
Source organism: Diplosoma virens (assembly GCA_963680785.1). Classification (NCBI taxonomy): domain Eukaryota; kingdom Metazoa; phylum Chordata; class Ascidiacea; order Aplousobranchia; family Didemnidae; genus Diplosoma; species Diplosoma virens. The sequence continues at coordinate 15,340,153 of OY796897.1, forward strand.
ATTTCTAGGAGTATTTTTGACACTAATTCCAAAAATGTTTTTTTTCTCTAGCACATCGTTTTTTTGAGATATTTTTGTTATAATTTTAAATTTTATTTTCATTACTATCCATTTTACAGTCCAAATACAATAAAACATTGCATTATGACATCATAAAATAACATTTTTAAGTGGTAAAACTACATAAACGAAAGCCTGAGTGGCATTAAAACGATGAAAATAGATAGTTTTGCAAGTTATTATTTAGTAGAGAATATGAAAAGTGTTTGAGCATAAGCTGGAGCAAAGGAGAGAATAATATTGGCAATGCATGGCAACATGTTATATTTGCTTATTTCTACAGGTGTAAAATAGGTAGGCCTACCTCAATAGTATTTTCAAAATTTCCAAATATATAGGCATTGTACGAATGCACAGGAAACTTTGTAAAGAGTTATAAATAAAATATATTAAACATAGAATTAATTTTTTTTTTGCAAAACTTTGTTCATCTATTACTAGGAGTTTCTCATATAAAAAATTAACTTGAATTGTTTTCACGTTTCCAAGTTATATGCATCCAACAAAATTATGTACTGCACACGTTTTGCATGTTTGCACATCATCTTGTATGAATGTGCATATTTTCAAAGAACTTCAAAGAAATTACAATACAAAGTACTATTAACGGCAGGTTAATTTGTATATGTTTTTACCCTTAAATTAATATTTTGTAATTGTTTTGCAGTAATATATATATAATTATTTTGAATGCGATAATGCACAGAAAATTTGTAGTTGGAATCTGACTTAAATGCTTGCTGATGTTGAAAAGAAGTAGTTGCCTAAGCCCTGAGTATTTATTTTAGGAAAGTCATATGACCAAAAACTTTTTCTTTTCAAGTGTCTTTTTAATAAATAATTATGTTTATTTCCAAACACCCAAATGTAGGTCAAGCAAAGACATAAATATAGTCGTATCCTCCATGAGTAGGCTACTTGATTCTAAATATTGTCAACCAAAACTTACCATTATAATAAAGTCAGCCTCTTAAATATAATAATAATAGTTAGGCTTACCATATTTACAAAGTGGCAAACCGGGACGCTTGTTAAAAGAAAAAAATTTGTCAGTGTACTCTATAAAAAAAAAAAGGTCCTCACTTAAAATCAGTCTCAGATTTTCTACTTTTTGTCACAAAATGATAGTAATCTCTAAAAAAAAATCTTCACTTAAAATTGGTAAAACCGGGACATTCTGGTCAACTGGGCAGGACGCTGTGACAAGGCCTAACAAACGGGATCTATGGTAAGCCTAATAATAGTCAGCTTTTTTATTTAAACCTTCTATTTTTCTCCTTAAGCATGTTTTTATATTTCTTCAAGCAAAAAAACGTAGTTAAATTCATTATTAAACTTAATTCTTTCAAAGTAAAAAAAGTAAAAATCACCATTTTTCTGTGGAAACATTGTTTATTGCAAATCGTTAACATGTGTTCGCATTCATTGTTTAAAGTTTTAAACAAGTACGAATGCACATATTGCTCTGTACAATTACTAAAGTAGCTCTGATTTCATTGGTTTTCTGCGAGTTAATTGTTCTTGTCATGTGGAACAAGAAAATAACAAGAAGTTGCAACGTAATTTCAAACGAACTGATTTAGCAATAAAGTTGAAGAAAGTTTATGTAACCTAAAAGCAGTACATAATAGTTATATCAAAATTACAGTTAATATTATTTGGCAGAATTATGATATTGATATTCTTGGACTGTTTTTAGTTTTTGCATTGTTCCTTAACATATTTTTAGTTTTACTTGATTTTTTTTCGTTTGTTTATATATTATAAATTAAGCAATGCACATTCGTACTCAATAATAATCAATGTGCATTCGTACAAATGCTATATTTATAATGCTTAGAAAAGGCTAAAACTAGGGATGTACTGATACTTAAGTATTGGTATCAGTGGTATTGCCTTATTTTTATGGTATCGGCTAGTAGTATCGATTTAATACAGCTGATACTTTTTAAGCACAAAATAAATATAAAAAATTTTTTTATTTTTTCATAGTATAAATTTTAAAATATTTTGCTATAAAAACTGTCTGCTTAATTTGTTCAACTTTCTTTTACAGATTTGCAATAATATAATAATGAATAATGACAGATAAATGTCTAGAAAAAATTCAAAATGTAATAACAAGATAGATTTTGTAAATACATTCTTTGGTGCTACTTACAAAAGCTTTTATTGATGGTGTTCAATAGATGAAAATGTATTGGTGGTATTGGCAGTATCAGTATTGGCTCTAAATGCTGGTATCAGTAGTAGTATTGGCATTAGCCTAAAATGTAGTATTGGTACATCACTAGCTTAAACCAATCAGATCAGTTTTTTTCTTTGTCTGTTGAAAGTTTACAAGTAAAAAACAATAAAGGAATATCACTCATAATATGAAAAAGATGTATGTGCTATTGCCCTTAAGGTAACCAAGATAAGACCTGGACACCTCATAAAATATGCAAAAAATACTGTTTAGACTTGCACAACTGGCTAAATAATTGTTTTTCTTCTGTGCCAATTTCCATCCCAATGATTTGGCATGAACCCAAAGATCACTGTCAGGATTGCTATTTTTGTCTCACCAAAACAAAAGTGTTTAAAATTACCTTCAAACAGAGAGACAAAATAGCATATCCCAATTTAGATTCAGCAAGAACACCAGTTCCTCATGATGAGTCAATGCCATCACCAGTGCCTTCTCAAGATGGACTTGGTGCCATTGATTGCAATGCCAATAAAGACACTTTCAACAAATTCATTTCTGCAAACTTTACAGATTCTGAGTATGATACCACAGAAGATCTCTATTTCATCTTATTTTCACAGAAATATCTAAATGATCTAATTAAATAAATAAAAGTAAATAAAGTCAAAATATTTTACAGGTTTTGTTACACAATAAAATGTACACTACTGTAACGTTAAGGCTTGTTTCCACTACAAATGTGGAATGAGGTATTCTCTATCTTTTTGTTGATTTTTTTGCTTCACTTAGTGTTTTTTTTGGTTTAATAATGGAAAGAAAATCAATAAAATAAGCCAAGAATTCTTCATTTCATGCTTGTAGTGGAAATAAGCCCTTAGTCTCAGTTGCTCAAAAATCTTTTTAATGAGTTTTTTAGGTTGAAATAAAGTCAAAAATTTTTTAAATTTTTTGTTATTACATTTTGCATACAAAAACTCATTTGCTTATTTTGTACAGTTTTTAAGCAGTTGTGAATACTTTGAATATTTTGTTTCTGTAATTTATGCCAGGTGTTCCAAATATTTTAGGTCTATACACCCCCTTAGCATCATTGTTAATACTTTTTGCCCTCTTTTTTTGTAACTTCAGAATTAGCAGTATACTTTTTTCAGTATTCCACTAACTTTTTTCCAAGAACTTTTTTGTGCCTCTCCAACTCCTGGTTGCACAATTTTTAGTTTAAAAACCTTTGATCTACAATTCTACATGTCTAACAAAAATTTACCAATTTAAAATTTGGGAAAAATAAGGTATTGACTCGTTATGTAAGTAAAACAAAAATGTGTTTGTTTAAAAAATTTAAATCAAAATCATAATTGCTGATGACTGAAGTTATTTTTTTGAATGCATGTTGAAGTTTTTGTCCACTTTAATTGTTATGCAGAAAAATACTTTTTAAGCAGTTAGTTTGCAGCATGGTCAAGTGGGTAAAGCATTGGGATTATGATTGAAACAGTCTTGGTTCAAAACCTGCTTGTACCAATCTGGTTTGTCCTGGTGAAAAACATTTTACATAGTTTTTGCCAAAGCTTTGGCTTCAGCAAGCAATTTTCCATTATTATAAGATCCTTACACCTGATAGCTGATATAATTCATTTATATTAAATACAAAGCTTATTACAAAATTATATCCTATTGCTACTGTGATGTGTTATTTATCTGTTTTGAAACATGTTTGTTGACACTGACTTACAGTTAACCTCACTTTGTTTCTCTTTTCTTCTGTTGTGCTAGCACTGAGCAAGGAGTATGGCAGTAATAGTGTGTGCTATGTTATCACTGCTGAACTTTCAATTTGTAACTTTCTATGGTTTTAACATAAAATAAAAAACTTTTCATGTGTCTGAGTGCTCAAAAAACCTGTATTGTAAATAATCTTATTTTATAATTAGTCAGTTGCTAATTAATTATAGCAATTGTACAAATGTGCATCGATTATTATTGAGTACGAATGTGCATTGCTTAATTTATAATATATAAACAAACGAAAAAAAATCAAGTAAAACTAAAAATATATTAAGGAACAATGCAAAAACTAAAAACAGTCCAAGAATATCAATATCATAATTCTGCCAAATAATATTAACTGTAATTTTGATATAACTATTATGTACTGCTTTTAGGTTACATAAACTTTCTTCAACTTTATTGCTAAATCAGTTCGTTTGAAATTACGTTGCAACTTCTTGTTATTTTCTTGTTCTGCATGACAAGAGCAACTAACTTGCACAAAACTGATGAAATCAGAGCTACTTTAGTAATTGTACAGAGCAATATGTGCATTCGTACTTGTTTAAAACTTTAAACAATGTTTTCAAAGAGAAATGGTGATTTTTACTTTTTTTACTTTGAAAGAATTAAGTTTAATAATGAATTTAACTACGTTTTTTTGCTTGAAGAAATATAAAAACATGCTTAAGGGAAAAAATAGAAGGTTTAAATAAAGAAGCTGACTATTATTAGGCTTACCATACATCCCGTTTTAGCCAGGACAGTCCCATTTTTTAGGCCTTGTCATGGCGTCCTGCCTGGTTGACCAGAATGTCCCGGTTTTACCAATTTTAAATGAAGACTTTTTTAGAGATCACTATGATTTTGAGACAAAAAGTAGGAAATCTGAGAGTGATTTCAAGTGAGGATTTTTTTTTTAGAGAACACTACTTTTCAGCAACCAAAGTTAAGAAACCTGAGACAGATTCAAAGCTAAGATCTTTTTTTTATAGAAAACACTGATGACTTTTTTTCTTTTAACAAGCGTCCCAGTTTGCCACTTTGTAAATATGGTAAGCCTAACTATTATTATATTTAAGAGGCTGACTTTATTATAATGGTAAGTTTTGGTTGACTATATTTACAGGGTGCGCATGGTATTTAGAATACAAAGTCAGACTTTCACAAAAAATCAATTTTCTCAAAAATGGCAAACCAATTACAATGAAATTGTAACACATAATAGACTGATGTATAAAATTGCAATTTATTTAATAAAATCGCCTTTTGCATCAATCACAGCTTCAATGTGACCTTGGAACCTCAAACAGGCCCTCACAATTTGGGCTTTCTTCATGGCCTTGAATTCCTTTTTGATCCATTTGATCAATTTGTCCTTCGTGTTGCATGGAATCTTGTTGGTGCATTTCTCAATCGCGCCCCACACAAAAAAGTCCATTGGATTCTGGTCAGGCAAGTTCGGAGGCCAAACATGGACAAGACAAAATCAACAAAGTTGTTGCTCAGCCAAAGTTGTGTTTTTCTCGATGTATGGCAGGGCACCAAGTTTTGTTGCCACACATATGGCCTTCCATCAGCCACCTTACGTATCCAGGGCAGTACGTGCATCTCCAAAACCTTCAGGTACTCTACCATGTTGACCTTCAAGCCCTTCTGGAAGATGTACAGCAGCATGACATGACCTTCAGATGAAACCACTCCAAACACCATCACAGTGGCTGGAAACTTGGTCTGTATGACTTTTGGCACATCCTCAGAGCACACAGCCAACCAACGGTTGTTTTGGCTGTTTACCACTTGATCCTGACAAAAAAATTTTTTGTCAGAGAAGAACCAAATGATGTTGTGCTGCAGAGGATGTTTGAGTTTGTTGAGAAGTTTTTGACAGTATTTCAATCGGTTCTTGGCCTTGGCTGTCAGTAATTGGCCTTTTCTCATTTTGTAGGACTTGTACCTCAAGTCCTCTGACACACATTTTGTACAAGGCTTCAGACGTTTTCATGTCTTTGGCAATCGCGTGCATCGACTTGCCCGGATCTTTATCAATGGCATTTTTAACATGGTTAATGAATTTGGCAGTTCTGAGGCTTCTTTGGTGATCAGATCTTTTTGCCACAGCTTCATAATCACCTCCAGACTTTTCGAGTTGATTCCACACCCATGTCGTTGTCAGATCAAAGAACTTTGCAATGGTAGCATTGTTGTGTTCGGCACAAATGGCAAACAACACAGCTTTCCTTTTCCATTCCTGTGGAAAGGCGAATTCTTCTTTTGGCTCCATTTTTATGGATGATGTACAGTATAGTGTAAACTGTTGAAGAAAATGAAATTTTTTGCACACGAATAGCTTGCATGCTCACTGCACGCATTTTCCTGTGAATTCTAATTACTGTATGCACCCTGTACGTCTTTGCTTGACCTACATCTGGGTACATCCTGGTTTGATCATGAATTTCGAACATATGGGTGTTTGGAAATAAATGTAATTGTTTATTAAAAAGACATTTGAAAAAAAAAAAGTTATTAGGTCGTATGACTTTTCCTAAAATAAATACTCAGGGCTTAGGCAACTACTTCTTTTCAACATCAGCAAGCATTTAAGTCAGATTCGAACTACAAATTTTCTGTGCATTTATCGCATTCAAAATAATTATATATATTGCAGCAAAACAATTACAAAATATTAATTTAAGGGTAAGAACATTTATAGAAATTAACTTGCCATTGATAGTACTTTGTATCGTAATTTCTTTGGAGTTCTTTGAAAATATGTGCATTCGTACAAGATGATGTGCAAACATGCAAAACGCACGCAGCACGTAATTTTGTTGGATGCATATAACTTGGAAACATGAAAACAATTCAAGTTACCATATTTACTTGCTTATAAGACGAGAATTTTTTTTGAAATTTTGGGCTCAAATTGAAGGGACCCGTCTTGAGGTCTACAGAGATAGAAAATATTTCTATGCAGAAGTGAACTATTTTCTATCTATGTAGACCTTGCCAATAAGATGGACCCTAATTTGAGTCTGAAATCTCAAGGAAAAATCCTTGTCTTATAAGTGAGTAAATACGGTAATTTTTTATATGAGAAACTATCAGTAATAGATGAACAAAGTTTTGCAAAAAAAAAATAATTCTATGTCTAATATGTTTTATTTATAACTCTTTACAAACTTTCCTGCGGATTCGTACAATGCCTATATATTGCTAAAGTGTATACTGTATTATGTAATTGTTATAAACAATTGCATCTTTTTGGGTGTATAACTATCATCATGTTGATCATTGATGTTTCAGATCTTAGCATTAACGATATGGAGAACTAAGCTAATCATTGTTCATATTGCCTAAACAAGGTGAAAATCCCTTATGGGATTACTTCAAAATTAGTAATGAGGATGTTAGCAAAGCCATCCGCATACTTTGCAAAAAGAATTTATCAAGAGGGAGCAAGGACCCTCACAAAATGACAACAACAACAAATCTTTGCCAAAATTCTGGCTTCAGCACATCCCTAGTTAACTCATCAATTGGCTCAACAAGTAAATCTTCCATAAACCAGTGTCAACAGGATTTTAAAGCAAAACTTGCACCTTATACAGACTGTATTTATATAAGGTGCAGGTAGTGCAACAATTACTTTTGCCAGATAAAGTGCAAAGAAAGACTTTCTTAATGGTTTGTAAATATGTGCACATAGAAAGAGGATTTTATACAGCCCTGATCATATCAGATGAAGTTTGCTTGAACCTGTCTCAGAATGTCAATGAACAAAATTGTAGGTTTTAAGAAGTGATCAGTCATCATTATATTGTGATTGTGACAGTCCTCAAATTGTGCATGAAAGGTCTTTGCACTGTGAGAGAGTAACAGTGTGGTGTGCAGTGACTTCTTTATGTGTGCTTGGTGCTTTTTCAAGGATGAACTATTGAACATGAATAGCTGCAGCAGTTATTGCAGAGTGTTACAACCACATGTTGAGTACCTTCTTTTTGATTTATGATGGCTTAATCAAACAGGCTTGTGGATGCAACAAAATGATGCTACTTGCCATACATCACGATTTTTAATGACAACACTTTGAGCAATTTTTTTCAGATATTTTATTTTAAGGTTCAATGATGTCTGTTGGCCATACAGATCACCTAATCTAATTTTATTGGACTTAAAAAGATCTAAAAATGTAAAATTTATGTGGTACATATAAACAAATATTATATGTATGTATTTCATTAGGCTGAAGAACTTCAAAAAAGCAATGAATTTCTTCATGTTGTCAAAGCTGACCTTGAAAGTGAAATGAGAACTTGTTCAGATGCATTGGAGGTAAAGTCTTTATTTAGTAATTTTTAACCTTATGCTATTGTCGTATAAACCTGATAGTGTATTGGTACAAACATCACTTTTGAGATGGCAAACACTCATTCGATTTCATGTTAGATTTTATAATAGATTTTGTAAAAAATTGTTAGTTAAAGTTATACACATTGCAACAAGAATTAGTAAGTTTGATGTGCTGTGTCTGTTGTGGTCAGGTGATTTGATGAAACACTGCTACCTAAAATAGGATGAGCACCTAACTTTTATAGTAGTACAATAGATTGTTTTATCCTAAATAGATAAAAAAAGGAAGATCGAAACAATTTGTCTTTGCCTAAAAATTACAAGATGGAAAGTCACCACACCAAACTGATTTTTTAAGCACTTTACTTTACTGTTAATTCAGGAGAAAAAGTAATTTTAAAGTTGAAAAAGAAGGGATAGTAGCTATAAATATACAGGGTGTCCCAAAAAAATATATACACACTTTAAATAATTGTAAACCAAGCGTTTATTATTATTTTTTAAATTTTCAACATGTAAAAGAATTTACAAACATTATTCTAGTGTTTTGTCACTGCTAGTTCTCACAACTTTGAGAATCCACATGTTATTGTCGACCATCATGTCAATTTACTAGGAATTACAGTGTGGTGCGGCTTATCGTCAAGAGGATTAATTGAACCATTCTTTTTCGATGCTATTGTGACTGTTCCAGTTTACTTGAACTTACTGCAACACTCTTTCATGCCAAGCATTAGTAAACAGGGTACTAAACAGGGTGGTCCAGATGGTAGTTGCTTTCTCGCAGCCTGCACTCTCAGGCATCCAGCCAGTTGAGCTTTGCCGAATAAGAGCGACACTCTCCTTGGCCCATCGTGGATCTCTGGACCCCGATCATATCTTGTATGGTCTTTTAAGTGGGTCCTCAGATACTCGCCAAGTAAGACTAAGATCCAGACGCCCATTTGTGCCAGCTGCGCGGAATCTTTTGGACAACCTTGCCAGACTTGGCATTCGCGCTTCTGATTCAGGCAGTGCAGCAGGCTGGGGTAGTAAAAGGATAAACACTTGGCCCCAGTCCTGTTTGCATCTGACCTGGAGTGGATACCCTTCAAATGACGACGACGAGTAAATAGAGTAAACCTAAAAGACAAAGTCTACGCAATGAAACCTACAACAATCGCTGAATTGACAGCAAACATTGAACAAGAATCCACGCAAATACCAAGGAAATTGTTTCATGATGTGTGCTATTCTAGCGCTTTGCGTTACTGGCAGTGTCTGGACCAGAACAGACATCAGTTTCAGAAGTGGGAGTGACAAGATGATAAAAGAATGTTTGTAAATTCTTTTACATGTTGAAAATTAAAAAAATAATAATAAACGCTTGGTTTATAATTATTTAAAGTGTGTATACATTTTTTTGGGACACCCTGTATAATTTAATATTTACACCCCCTTGAAATTATGAACTTGCCTCTGTTTAGAACTACTGCACTAGACACCCTTTTTTGCAGTATCTTATACAAAATTATGATTATTAAATGTTTCATACTCATTAATGTGGAGTGAAAAAAATTTTTTTTTCAGGGATCTAGAAAGTTGTCAATATGCCTAAAAACACACCTTAAACAAATTTTTAAAATTGGTGTTAAAAACCAGCCTCCTATCTTGGGTCAAAGTTACTGAGCGATCAAAATATGTAAAATGCTATAACTGAGCAATTAGAATATGAACCACTTTAAGTAGAGAGCTAAATTTGGTCTTAAAAAAAGTAGTATAGCAATGTTTCTATCTGTTCTAATTGATCATTTTTTCATAAAGTCAGTAATTTTTTGGTTATTTAAAAAAAAACAGTTATTTTTTGGATTTACATGAGCAACACAGAAAAAAAATTTTTTAAATGCATTCTCAGGCAAAGAAGCATAAGTCTTAAATGTTACTGTAATTATGTAAACAATACTATGACCCAGTCAATCATTAAACAAAAATTTTTGGCTTTATTTGGTGTTTAACTTTTGTTTTAAATTAGCAAGTGAGTTTTAGGAAAATTTTTTGGAGACAAAATTGATAATGATAACCATTTTACATGGTAAAGAGCAGAGGTGAAAAAATTTTTTAATGGGAGGGCCAGATTCAAAATATGATTTTCATCAAGGGCCACACTAGTATTTACCAGGGTTGTGGAGGCAGAATCACCAGCATGGTATGATTTAAGGAGGAGTCGGAGTTTTTTAAATTTGGCATAGTGCTTTTAAAAACTTGGTGAAGTCAGAGTCTTTTTTTAGGTGTGCTAGAGTTAGGAGCTGGAGTTGGAGTCAGAAAATTTCGAGTAGGTGGAGTTGAGTTAGAAAAAAATTTTCCGACTCCACAACCTTGGTGTTTACAACATAAATTCATGCCTCAAACTTACTTGAAGACCAAAATAAGGTCTTTACCTTGATTTGTTACACCATTTTTGGAGGTTACACTTCTAATCGTCATCGTTGTTTGGAAGGGCATCCACTCCAGGTTAGGCACAAACAGGACTGGGGTTGAGGGTTTATCTTTTTACTATCACAGGCTGCTGTACTGCCCAGATCAGATGCTGGCAGTGATGTTGTTAAGCCAGCATCGAGTTTTATCATCCAAAACTGTCAGATCTCATGCTCCATGTGGTGCCTGATTTATAGGGCATGCTATCAAAACGTGGTCTGTATGTTGTTAGCAGTGTTGCACTCACAATTCGGTGAAGGAGCGAGACCCCATTTGTGCATGGACAAATGAAATTGTCCAACAGCAGTCTGGTGGCAGTTGAACTTAACCCAAGCTGTTTGGAGCAAGCACATCCCAACAGGCCAGGCACTGGTCCTGGGTATAAAAACACAGAGCCTGGAAGTATTCTCACAATACTCTGCATTCCACTTATGGTTTGTCCACTCAGAAACATGGATGCCAAGTCTAGCAAGGTTGTTTAAAAGATTCCGTGCAGCTGGCACAAATGGGCGTCTAGATCTTAGTCTCTCTTGGCAAGCATCTGAGGACCCACTTATAGCACCATACAAGATATGATCAGGGCCAGAGATCCACGGTAAGCCAAGGAGAGTGTTGCTCCCACTCAGCAAAGCTCAGCTGGCTGGATTCTTGAAAGTATTGGAGTGGTACACAGGCATCAAGTGACTATGCACAAGGCATTGTTAAAGACACTGTCTATGAGGTGAGTTTGAGCACTGCGACACCAGATGGGTGCACAGTACTTAGGTGTTGAGTAGACTAGAGATAAGGCAGCTATGCATAGTGTTTTGGCACCAGCACTCCATCCTGAGCCTACAAGTCGCCTCAGCAGTGTGATGCACGAGGATAGTTTTTTGTGCAATGCCACTAGATGGTGACAAAACATGAGCAATCTGTCCAGTTTTACCCCAAGATAAGTAGGGGTTGGACAGAACGGTAAAAGTCTATCATTGTTGTAGACTTTTAGCTCATGTTTGGCCTCTTGATTATTTAAGTCAAAGGCTGCTGTCACCGTCTTAGTGTGACTGAGCTTCAACCTCCAAGTCTAAAAATACCGTAAAACCTCTAACTTAGTGCCACCCTGTCTCTTCAAGAAGTCACCATAAGCGATTTCTTTTTGCAGTAAAACTAACCTGAAATCCCTCTTTCAGCATCAGCATTAGCATGAAATAAAAAAAAAACCAAGAGAAAATGGATCTCTGAAGAAGCAATAGTAATCGCAGGGGAATCTGGGTTAGTTGCACAAACAAAAATCGCTTACAGTGACTTTTGAAAAAACAGGGTGTCGCTCAATTAGAGGTTTTACGGTATGCTGAAAGTGTACACATGTCTTGGCTTAAAGTCCCCTCCAAGTCTTTCCAGTTTCCAGAAGAGTGTAATAATGCTAAATCATCAGCATAAGCAAACTTTCTGGAAATCATAGAAGTCGGATCGTATGTATACGAGGTGTGTTTGAAAAGTATCGGGACTGTATGCTTTGCACAAACAACACTTGCAACAGTGATAAAAGCTTTGTTTTTTAAGATGGCGCAATGTCTTCTGGTTGTAAAAATGTAGTTTCAGCATTCTGTGACAACCATATGCTTTTTTACAGGCTTTTCTTGAAAGGCGCTTTACTGTAGTTCGTTTTGGGATAATTTATTTAGTAAATATTTTTTTCTTTTTTTTTCTTTTGTTAACAAATAATGAGCATTGAACAAAGAATCAACTTGAAGTTTCTCGTTCGACTTGGAAAAACTCCAACTGAAACATTCAATTTGCTCCAAGAAGTTTACGGAGATGCTACGATGTCAAGAACTCGGATTTTTGAGTGGCACAAGAGGTTCAGAGAGGGAAGAGAGGATGTGGAAGATGATCCTAAGAGTGGAAGCCCAACAACAAGCAGAACAAACGAAAATGTTGAGCGTGTGAGAGAAAAAGTGCGCAGTGACCGCCGTTTTACTGTTAGAATGATAGCAGATGAGTTGAGCATGAATAGTGAGAGGGTGTGGAGGATCATTACAGAAGATCTGGGGATGAGGAAGGTTGTGCGAAAATGGTACCAAGGTTGCTGAATGATGGGCAAAAGAAAAATCGTGTGCAAGCGTGTCAAGACATCCTGAAACAACTTGAAATTACACCAGATCTGCTGAGTAGAGTTGTTACCGGTGATGAGTCGTGGATCTTCGAGTACGATCCACTCACCAAATGGCAGAGCGTTGAATGGAAGAGTGCATCCTCACCAAGACCCAAGAAAGCAAGGCTGTTCAAGTCCAAAATTAAGGTGATGCTGATTGTTTTCTTTGATGTTCATGGAATTGTTCATCTAGAATTCTTGCCACAGGGCCAAACCATTAACCAGAATGTTTACAAAGACATCTTGCGACGTTTGATGCGTTCGGTAAGGGAGAAAAGAAGAGAATTGTGGGAGACAAAGTCATGGCTGCTTCGTCATGACAATGCTCCTGCTCACAATGCTTTAAGCATACGACAATTTCTTGCAGAAAATAACATTGCCGTGCTGGAGCAACCACCCTACTTGCCAGATCTGGCTCCCTGTGATTTTTTCTTGTTTCCTAAGCTCAAGGGAGTCATTAAAGGAACCCGTTTTCAAGACTCAAAAGCCATAACAACAGCCGTAACGAAGGAACTACGAGCGATCCCAATGGAATCTTTCCAGAAGTGCATAGAAGCATGGCAGCAGAGATTAGAAAAGTGCATTCGAGCTCAAGGAGATTACTTTGAAGGGGACAAGTTGTAATTTTTACGTGGCATTTCAAATAAAATAATTATTTACACAGTCCCGTTACTTTTCAAACAGCCCTCGTAGATGCTGAATAGGAGGGGAGCAAAGACTGATTTCTGAGGAATGCCATTTTTCAGACAGCATAGCCTGCTTTGCTTGCTGTCACCATCATAGTAAGGTTGAAACCTTGGTTTCGGACAAGCTCCATGATCATTCTGATCATGTGCTTATTTGGCAGAAGCTTCAGCAGCTTACAGGTAAGGTCACGGTGTGAGACAGTGTCATAAGCAGCTGTCAGATTGACAAATATGCCACTGGCCTTCTTAGGCTCAAAAGAATCCTCAATGTTCTAGGTCAGTAGAACAACTTGATCTATGGTTGACTTCCAGGTTGAAACCCAGCCTGCTCTTTAGGGAGCACTGGATTGATTGATGGGTCGACCCAGGCATAAATAAACCTCTTGAGGATCTTGTAGGGGACACAGAGCAAAGATATCGGTCGATAACTCTTTGGGTCCCCCATGGGCTTCACGGGCTGTGTTGAAGGGCAGCAGTAAATTCTCTTTGTCAGAAAGTGTCAGAGATATTTACTGGGTCTGGTGTTGTGGCCCTCCAAAGGTCAGACACTTCTTGAAAGACAAGTTGAGATGACTTGCAGTTAACAGCCTTGTATCTTCCATTTCTGACTAGCTGAGATCCAATAGCATTAGCTGTGACGGGACAGTGATTAGGAGTCTGTTGTGACCAACAAGTAAGGTTGTTCAAATTACTCCATGCTTTTTGACTAGAGTGGGAAAAGTCTATGCTCTGAACTGCCTCGGACCATCGATATCTCTGCTTTCTGTCAAGCTTGGCAAGTAAAGCTGTAGCAGCCAAACATGAATTGTCTCCCTGAAGAGATTGCAGAAACGTTCTATAGAGGGATTCACACTCTACATCCCAGCATCAAATATAGTTGTTTTGATAACCACGTGGGCTAGTCTTTTTGGCTTTCTTGATAATGTTACAGAAGTCCTGGTAAGCCACGTCCACATCAAGTGAATCAGGCAGCAACAAAGTCTTTGTGAATTTATTTGTCAAAGCATTGGAATAACTCCATTTGGCCTTGTGGAAGTTCCACTGTTTAACAGCCATGCTTGGCACTGACAAAGCAAACCTTGGTGGTGTAATGAGCGAAGGTCAATGTTGTGACCAGGGAAACTTTTCAAGGACACATCTATCCAGTAAGTGATTCTTAGGAACTATGCTAGCAAAAGCTAGATCTGGATTGGTGCCAGTGTTCCAGCGAGCTGGTGGCGTTCTTGGGATTGTATTGGAGGGCAAGGTTATTAATACATTTTCAGCCAGAAAGCATATACCTTTTGTAGACGATAACCATCAATGCCAGGCACAACCACTCAATCTCCAATGTCAGTGGAGATTGGTCCAAAAACATATACCTTAGTCGCTCATGGACAAACGTGGCAAGGCCATACTTCCTGCTTAAAGAAGACCCAGCTAGTTGATAGCTTGGAAGTACCAACTTCTCTGCATCAGTGCAATGGGTCTCCTGTAGTAGGATGATGAGTGCCTCAGAATGCAGAGCAAGGTAATGAAGAACGTTCATCTTGCTTGCAGTGAGGCCTTTGATGTTCAGCTGGAGAATAGTGGGTGTTTGAAACCTTTTGGCAATGTGGCCTGAAAAGGGCAGTTTTTTCCAGGCATTGCCCCATCCTAAAAGGATGTTTGCTGATTAGCAGACTCTTGCTGAACATTGGAATGGGTGGATACTCTTCTGTTTTGGCAGGTTTAGTTTCAGTCTGTCATATTTGAGAGCAATAATAGATGTACTTACATCCCAGGCTACAAGAAAGCATCTGCCATCTGGGACAGAGGTTACTGTTTACATTAAATGCTTGGTGGGCTATAGTTTGCCCAACACTGGTATAGAAGGCCAGTTTTGAGTAATTCCACATTATTATTATCAACATGATCTTTATAGAAGACCAGCAAATACAATAGTTAGGATAAACCAACTGATTTGTGCTAAGATTATCAGTACTTTATAATGCAAATTTAAAATTTTTTCATTTCTGATCAGCTTAAAATTTTCTATTTCTCATTTTGACACATTTCCACATAATTTTTTCTGTTGACTTGAAAATGCATTAGGTCCAATAGTTGTTCTTTCTAATCTGTGTCACCAGAAATATATTGTAAAAACATTTGCACTTCATGTAAAAGTCGAATGCACCACTGTAATGACCTACCTGAAACTTCTCTGCTTATGGCACCATTTGATGCTCCTATCATCGCAGTTGTTTAATCCTGATAAAAGTACAACTTGTCATAAAAAACAGTTTCCTTGATTTTTTTGTATATTAATGCTAGGATATCCACTCTCTTGCCATTTCTGGTATGAAAGATAAGAGAGATTAAACTTGCCAGGCTGACCAATTATTACATAGAGAATTTGTAACATTACATCTTTTTTTGTATCTACAGTACATGTATGTGCACATCAAATACCAAATTAAATTGTCCTTTTGCTTTAAAAGGGTTTCTGTGTTTCTCTGTCTCTCTCTTCTGGGTTTATTCCTGTCAATTATGTAAATTTCATGTGTTTCTCCACCAATCCCTTGTTCTTTGACAACGCTTTTGGCAAAGAGGCATCAGATCTAACAGAATTATTATAGCAGTCACTGCACTAAGCTAAGTTTTTGTAAGATTGCCTGTTTTATGTGTAGTTAAGTCTTGGAATTTTTGAATAGATTTCATAGTTCACACTAAATTGAACACAACTTTACTGGTTTAAACTTAAACCTAATTTTTTTCATAATCGTTTATCATATTGTTTATCATATCATAACTTGACTGGTTTAAGCTTAAACCTAATTTTTTTCATAATCATTAATGGGTGTTAATATATTATTAATTAATATATTTATTGTCGGCAGCGTGGTCGATTGGTTAAAGCACCGGGCTCATGACCAACACGGTTTCGATTCAAAACCCACTCGCGCCATTCTGTTGTGTCCTTGGGAAAGACACTTTACTGCACATTCTCCTGCTTGGTGGTCCTGGCAAGCAGTTTTAAATTACAGTCATATCTCTATTAAATTACAAGCAGACAGGAATATCTTGGTATCTTCAGAAGCAGGTCGGGGTAATTGCCTACCCTATATTATTAGTGCCTCTGTCGCTTTCCTGCGAGTCAGGAGGATAAATAGATATAAAATAAAAATAAATAAAAAAAAATAATTGCAAGTTTTTTTTGTTTATTGCTGAACTGCTTCTGAAAAAAATGTCTGCAGTGCTTGATTTTTTTGAAATTGATAAGAATTTATCTGTTCTGGTTCACTTCTGACCTTCATAAAATTTGTAATCTTTTTTCACCTTTGGTTTATATCAATGATTGCCAACTGTTCTGAATGCATTCCCACCTTATCGATTTTAAACCTTTTGCTCCTCCCTTTTTTATTCCTCATCGATAAATCAAATAACTCTCTGGGATGGAAATACAGGGTGATTCACCGAAGTGTTGACAAATTAAAACTGAATTATCCAACTTACTATAAGGGCAAAAGAAACAAGTTTTTAATAGATAGAATGGAAATTTAATGGGCTTTCACATAAAATTCAAATTATTCAATGTAGCCCCCTTTGTTTTTCACAAGGCGCCTAAGACGTGGAAGTACTTGGGTGCACGTGGCATGCACCACTTCTGGGTCAATTTCTTCCCATGACATCTTCAGTTTTTGTTTAAGGGTTTCGATATTTGGATGGGATGTTGAGCAGGCTTTTTGCTCCAGAATGGACCAAATCCCAAAGTCCATTGGGTTCAAATCGGGTGAAGAAGGGGACCATACTTCCTTCTCCCAAAACCCTTTAAAATTGGTCTTGCACCAATGCTGGACTGCTTTGGCTGTGTGGGAGGTTGCCCCATCTTGTTGAAGCGTAATTCCTTCCTCTCCCACTGTTTCTTGAACCCAGGGAATGACTTTTTCTTCCAACATCCGACGATAGATAGTTTGGTTAATTTTCACGCCTTCGTCGATAAAGATTAGAGGTGTTTTCAGGCCTGTTGGAGTGACTCCTGCTCAAACCATCACAGAAGAAGGTTTCTGCCTCCTAAATGAACTGCAACGTTCAACTGGCACCATGTCCTTGTTTGGAATCCAAATCCTGTCATTTTGGTGGTTGTGGATAGCTTGGACAGTGAAAAGCTTCTCATCTGTCCAAAGCACTTGAGGCCGCGTGCCAACAACAAGTCTCTTGATCAAAACCTTAGCTCTATCAAGCCTTTTCTTCTTAGTGGCGTTTGACAGGAGCTGCCTCTTGGTAAATTTGTACGGGTAGACGTGGAGATCATCCTTGAGAAGCCTTTGCATGGTGCTCACGCTTACAGAGGTGTCCTTAGCCAGTTTTCTTGCGCTCCTTGAAGGGTTCCGCCTCAACCTCTCCCTGACCTTCTTAATCAGTTCCTTTGTCCTGATGGGTTTTTCAGGAGTACTTCTGATTCTTGGAGCACAACTTCCAGTCTCCCTGAACCTCTTCACAGCCTTGTAAACACCTCCACGACTCACAAATCGCTTCATCAACCGGAAAATTTTCGCAGGTGGAAGTCCTTTCTTGCAATACCCTTTAACGATGTCATTTACTGTCTTTGCCATCTTACTTTTCTAGATTAAATATTCTTATTGATATTGAAAACTTACTCTAAAATATATAATAACAATCTGAAGAGGTAATGCGAAGTTAATAATGGAATAAAGTATTTGTCAACACTTCAGTGAATCACATAAAGTATTTGTCAACACTTCGGTGAATCACCCTGTATTTATGCTAGCTAAGTAATTGTTTTTTGTGAAAGTCGAAAAAAAGTTATAGGCAGAATTTTCTGCCAAACGTCAAGGAAAAAAACTTTTTTTTTGTCTTCAGTGATTGTTTTTGCTGAAAAAAAAAAAACAAAAAAAACTATGGCTAGGTCAAATCCAAACCTGTCGTTAAAAAGAATGCTGCATAATAAGTTCTTTTAAATATAAATCCCCCTAAAAAGAAATTTCTCCTTTTTGACGACTTACAGCATCATGGCAAAAAATATCGAACAATTGATCACAATACAACAACTCTTAGTCACTTTTTAAATGTTTGTTCTCGTTTTTCTTTCGATATTTTTGAATGGAAGCAAACTTTTTAATTAGATTATATTTATTGTCTTATTGATGATACTTTTTTGAGCTATTCATTAAATAGTGAAAATAATGTAGATGTCTTTGATTTTTTGCATATTAAATGCATGCAACATCACCATTATGCCAGTTTTTCATACAGAGCAATTTTTTTACAACATCCATTTGGGTTGATAATTTACCTGGTGAAAAAGCATCCTTTCGAACAAATGCATGCCATGTACTTCCGTCATGCAGAATTTTCTCAGCTAAAGCCACAAAACTTTGCACTTTTAGTAAGTATTTGATCAACTAGCATCTACTACCATTTACTGCAGAATAGCATTTTCGTTTAAGGTAAAACACTTGGCTTAAAGGCTTGTGTTTCTGTAAGTTTTTTTGGAACATCTATAGCCCACTAACAGGTTTCATATTCACAAAGCACTTCATTAGTTGTTCATATACTAAAATTAGATTGTAAACTATTTGTAAAAAATCAATTACATATTCTGGACTTTTTCGCCTTTGGTCAATAACACTTGAATACTTTTGATGCTAAATTGCTCGGTGTAACCCAAAAAATAACAAAAAATTACTGACTTTATGTCGAAAATTGTTCAATTAAAACAGATAAAGTGTTACAGTTCTGCTTCTTTTAAGACCAAAGTCAACTCTAGTTTAGTGGTTCTTCAGTTAAAGCAGTTTTCATATTTCGACTGCTCGGTTACTTTTACTCAAGAGGCTGGCTTTTGACACAAACTTATAAAATTTGTTTGAGATGTATCTTGAGGCATATTGACAACTTTCTAGACCCACTCTCTACTTAAAATTAAAAAAAATCATACCTTTTTATCTTAACTGGTAGGGCATAGTTAGTAAAAACGCATGTACTTTTTATGTTTGGAACTTCTTTTTTTGACAGGCAAGGCGAATAAGCACCCACATCGTATTTGCTTTATTTTAATATTTGAAATCTAGTTGAAAAAAATGTTATCAAATAGCGTCACAATTAAAAGGAATTGTTTGGCAAACTATGTTGATTACTGAAATGGATTAAATCCAGCTCGCTTAGTCATAGTTTTACACACCTGTTTTAACCCTTTTTCTCTTAACGTATCATATTTGATACACTTCAAAAAAATTGACATAATTTAAGGCATGCGAATATTAAACTTGATTTTCTTGTTTAAATGACAAGCATTTGACTTTCCTCTTCAGTTGTGGTCCAGCTCTGGTTGAAGAAGGTTGAGACTATACTGAGTTTGACCTTGTGTTTGGGGGGATATTTTTCCGTGTAAGAAGTGTCATTATAAAATATCATTTTTTAATGCTTAAAAGATGATAAAAACCCACCAATTTGTGATTTTACAACTTAAATATTCTTAATTTGACAAATTACATCATTAAATATTCTTATTTTGACAAATTTTGTATTTTGACAAATAAATATTCTTATTTTGACAAATTACATCATTACATCATTAAAATAGCACATGGTAACACTAACTTTTTAGTGTATCATATTTATTATTTTATGAATATTAGGTGGCATTTTTATCTTTTTTCCACAGCATATTAAATATAGCATATTCCTAAACTTAGGTTGTAATTTTTGTCTCAAATAACAAATGCACTCAGTGATAATTTTATTAAAATACGAAACGGAGCAGCCGCAACAGGCTCCCCTAAAATATATTAAAAAGTGGCCCCCCTACTTAAGAAATTGCTCTATTTCTTCATAGTAGCATCAGGATGTCGATGGCATGTCAAAAAAATAAAAAACAAATTTTAAAAATCAGCAGCATCTTTGGCTTCTGCTGGTTAGGTTAGGTTGTGTCACTTGTGCTTGTGGAAAAGTAAAGACCTTTGTTTCTCCATCCTTTGAATCACTCAATAATGACCCTCTTAATTTGAAGACCTTGTTTTTAGTGATCACATTGCTTTCATACACTAAAAATGACTTCAGCTACCTTTTTTTAGTACACTAAATAGTGGCCCTCCTTACTTTTCTTCCACCAGGCCCCCCTTTTTGTAAGGATATCACTGAATGCAATCAAGGAGGCCTAACTAGATTTGAAACACTAAATTGATATTTGGATTTCAATGATAATTCTAAGCAGCCAGAACTTTCTTCACCAGTATATGACAAATTATATAAAATAAAACCAGTGATAGACTCTGTCTTGAACAAATGTAGAAACGTGGAATCTGAACAGTATATTGCAGTGGATGAGCAGATAATTTCGACTAAAATTAAAAATTTTATGAAGCAATATCTACCAAAAAACCTTATGAAAGGGAATTTAAAGTATTTTCAAGATGTGGATCTTCTGAAATCATTTACGAGTTTGAGATTTACACAGGAAAAACTTCAAATCCTTCAACTGAATTAGAAATAACAGGTAATTTAGTTATGAGACTTTGTTCCAATTTATCCAAAAATCAAAATTAGAAAGTCTATTCTGACAACTTTTTTACTTCCTTACGGCTTTTAAAAAAACTAAAAAATGATGAAGTACAAGCTGTAGAAATTATACGACCAAACAGAATAGAAGGGGCTCAAAAGTTGCTTGCATCAGAAAAAAGAATTTAAGTCCAAAGGACAAGGATCCTGTGACTGGAGAGCTGATCGTGGCATAGGTACAACAGCAATTTGTCGGATGGATAGTAATGTTGTTCATCTGGCTTTTACTTTCATCGGAAATAAAGAAGGGGAAACACTAAAAAGATGGTGCGCTAAAGAAAAAATTTACAAATTTATTCCCTGTCCTAAGATGGTGCATGAATATAATCAATTCATGGGAGGTGTTGACCTTCGCAAAATGTTTCTTTTTCTCTACAGAATTTGACTGAAGAGTAACAAATGGTATTTATACATTTTTTATTATTTACTAAAAATGGCTGTAACAAATGGGTGGCTCCTATACAAAAGACAACACTTACTAATGAAGGATACTACAAAAGTTCTGTCATTACTACAGTTTCAAGCTCAAATCACAAACAATTTTTATTTTAGCTGGTTAGAATTGTCCCTATCAAGAAAACGAGAGGACGAGTGGTTAAGGCGCCGTGCTTATGATCAACATGGTCTCGGTTAAAAACCCACTCATGCCATTCTGTTGTGTTTTTGAGAAAAATACTTTACTGCACTTTCCCCTGCTTGGTGGTCTTGGTAAGCAGTTTTAAATTACAGTCATATCTCTATTAAATTACCAGCAGACAGCAATATCTTGGCATCTCCAGAAGCAGGTCAGGGTAATTGCCTACCCTATTTATTAGTGCCTCCGTCACTTTCCTGCAAGTTGGGAGGATATATAGAGAATAAATGAATGGAAAACGAGGAAGACCTTCAAGTAGTACACCTCCACCTAAAAAAGCCAACACTAAAGCTTTTGTCACAATCCCTTCTGATGCTGCCAGATATTATACGTTTGGGCACTTTCCTATGTACATCGAAACAAGGCAGAGATGCAGATTTTGTGCAAAGGGTACAATAAATTTTCAGTAAACTCAAAATGTAAAATCAATCTTTGTTTTAACAAAGATTGCAATTGTTTTACAAATTTTTATTTAAAATAACTAAATTTCATTGTACAATGCCTTTTTATTTAAAAAAAAATTCGATCAATTTTTGTACCTTTATTTCTTAATGTATCATATTTGATACACTTCATAACTTTTAAATTAAACATTGAAATTCAAATTTTTCACTTTGTAGGTGTTATTTTGTGCCTAAATATTAATAAATTAAACTCAAAAAATTTTTTATTTCGAAAACCATAATTTAAGAGAGAAAGGGTTAAGAGTGTTTTCTCTGAGTCGATCACGGAAACCGCTTTTTTTC
This sequence comes from Diplosoma virens, assembly GCA_963680785.1. Classification (NCBI taxonomy): domain Eukaryota; kingdom Metazoa; phylum Chordata; class Ascidiacea; order Aplousobranchia; family Didemnidae; genus Diplosoma; species Diplosoma virens. The sequence goes on from OY796897.1 coordinate 15,362,714, forward strand.
TTGGGTTAGGGCTCCAAGCAACAAAGCAATTACTTGTACCAATAAAGCTGTATGTTGTATTAAAATCATCTAAAATTAAAACTCAAAAAATCTACAAGGTATTAAGAAACTTGAATATTTTCCACATTGATATATATTATTAAACGTCATTACGTAAAAAATGCAACATAAGCCATTGTACTCTTACATGAGAAGATTAGCTGTTGTCCTCTAAGACCATTCGTGCGGAAGTCGTCTCTTATTTCTCTCATAAAGCCAATTCACATTCCTCCTATTGAATGACCTCTGCAGCTTCCCATTGGTTCTTAATTTACAATAATTAGTTGTTTGGTGCTTTGTGGGATTTGAAAAATCACTTGGTTACGTGGCTCCCTTTGTGTGCGTGTGCGTGTGCGCGCGCGCGCGTGTGTGTGTGTGTGTGTGTGTCAAGCATATAACTATCAGGGTTTATTAGGTGATTGGTTGATTCTGAGCTTTGTCAGTTTTGTATCATGTTTTCATTGATGTATATGGTAGTAATAATTTTTTTATTTTGTGTGGAGCTGTAATATTGCGAAGTTATGACAGTCTGAATGTGTTAGGAGTGTTTTTTTTTACATACTTTGTGTATGGAAGTTTGTGATCTTTATGTTTCTGGGTAAGTTTAAATTTGTATAGAGGTAATGTAAAGATTGTGTTTGGGCCGGTTGAATAGCATGACGCTTTTGATGGGTACTCATTGGTAGAGATCGCTAGTTTTGTCATTTAATTGTAGAGTGTTTATGTCTCGTGTGCAGAAGCTGAGTTGAACTAACTGTGCTTATGGATGTCACGACATTTTAGCAATGCCAAATGACGAATCAAAATCTTCTAAAAGAACTGGAAGAACTTCGTTTGCATCCGCAAGATCCTTCAAGCAAGGGAAATTCCCTTTTCGCGGAAGTGGAAGATCGCAGAGTGCAAGCAGAGAAACGACTGATCAGGCATCAAATTACTTAGTTTTGTTTTTATTGATTAATTCTAAACTTGCTTGTTTAGTTCCCAAGTGAAGTTAAATTGCTTAGAAAAGAAATACAAACAACAGTTAAATTACACCATGAAGCTCAAGGTAAGGATTTTCTAGCTTGCTATCAATCATTCGTATTATTTGTAATCATTCAAGTAACTTTTCCAAGATCTTGGGCTCTGGTGCTTTGATGCCAAATCCAATTGTCAGTGATTATTGCTCTAGTTATGCCCAAATGTGTACATCCAAACAGTTGGGAATTACCGACTTGTGCAGTGCGTATCAAATTTTAGTTATACGTGAACCGGAGAAAAAAAAACTAATTGGTTTCACTATGTCAAATTTATCTTGGCTTTGTACCTAAAATAAACCCTAAAAAGAAAAAATTTCATTCCCTCTAAACCGGTTTATGTTTTGTGCCGTTCTTGATTTTGCTGCTAAGCGATAGCAGAAGCCAATAGGTGTGAATTTTACAAAATGCACTTCCATTTTTTAAGTGTTTGGCGTAGAAAATAAAACTTTTTTCTCCATACTTCAAATCGTCTTGTTCCACACAACATTTGCCTTTCTATTGGTTTTGCAAGGTTCTTGTCGCTTAATCGATGTTTGTCTGTTCATACAGGCTCAGATTGCGCAACTTCTTCAGTCAGGGGGAAGAGACGCTGACCGCGAAAGGATTTCGCGTTTGGAACAAGCGCTCGCCAGTTCACAAACCGACTCCAAACATCTCATCGATAAAGTTGCTGATTTAGAGGCAAAAGTAATCACTAACGTTATTTCGTCTCTTGTAGCTTTCGGTGCATCCCTCATTTAAATGTCATATACTGATGGTTTTCTCATTCTAGTACATTTTTATGTTTAAGAAGATTTTAAGTTTTACTATTCGTAGTGTTTTGATGTTAAAATTTTGTGAAATAGTTACAATGAATTATGCTCATAAAGAAAACAAAGTCAAATATTGATTATTCTTGATTTTAATTACTTTTTGCCTTCATCTGTGCATAACGAATCGCAATATCTAAATTTTTTATTGGTTTCCCCACGCTTTATCAGTCCCCCTCCAGTTTCTCCTCCCTGAAATTTTCAATTTCAGTTTTCAACCTGCCGCCAATATTGAAAATATTAAAAAAGTGTACGAATATTAATGAAATGCTTCCTAAAGCAAAATTTACTTGCTTTCATCAGCTCGAAGCCGAGTCATTCGAAAATATCAGTGACAAGAAGCAAAACAGCAGTAGTGAGGAGTTCGCTCATTTTCTTCAAAATCTTCTTAAAAAGAAAGAGTAAGTCTTGCTTGACGTTATTCCTGTCAGTATTTTATAAATCTGGGTGATCCAAGTTCTTCACTTCTGCAGCCAAATTTTTGAAATGTGAGAACTCAAGGGTCGCAGATGGCCTAAACTCCTGAATGAATCATTGATGACTATATACGGTTAATAAATTGTAGCATGGTCGATTTCGAGACGTATTGTATTTGTAAAAGTTATACTCAACTGCACATACCCTTCCCGAGCTTGAACCCATTCTTCTGATTACGATTCGGTCCTCGTATCGAGCTGCACTGACTTGCTATATTGACGGAACTTTGTTTGCAGTGCAGAACTAAAGAAACTCTCAGACGATCTTCAAAAATGTCACGTCGATTTGTTATCAGAGTCCCGGCGTGCAAACGAGGCTGACCTCGATGTTTACGCTGCGCAGAGCGAACGAGACAAGCTGAAATCCCAATGCTTAAAACTAAAGATGGAAGTTACTCGATTAAAGTTGAAATGCGGTGAAGAAGGTTTGATTAATTAGATTGCACTAAATCGTTTTAGCTTATGTGACAGCTCAAAACGCAATGGGCGTGGTATAAAACTATCCAAGGCGATTATTGGTTAGAATTTGTACAATTTGTTGGATCATGTTTAAAATTTTGGCAAAACTTTGCTGTAAAATCGATTAAAAGAGAAATTCTTTTCTTCTGTTAAAATGCAGTTAGCAAGATAAATTATTTGCTGTTTATGATTAATAGTTAATAATTTACCCTTACTTTGGGTTTTTAATCAATTCATTGTAAAGGTTCATTTTCCACTACGAGTGTTGGCGGGAGTATTCTTTGTTTTTTATTGATTTTTTTGCTTCTCTCAGCGCTGAAGCGTGTAAAAAAGAACTAGAAAACGATTGTCTCCATTCGGATTTTACTACATTCAGCTCAAGGAAAACGTCAAGTGAAAACGGGAAAAATCGAAAAAATCCCCTTAGGACCGCTCACCGCTTCATCGCAAAATATTGATGGTGTCGGCGCGAACAATGAAAACGAACCCATCAAAGCTGCACCTTCAGATAAATCCGATGTCGCTGCTTCTAGTAAGGTTCAGGAATATTTTTATGAGATCGATTTCTTTACTCCATATTTCCGCGGCTTTTAGACCCACAGTTGAAGAGCGACCCAGCTGTTTCCAGAAAAGAAATTTCCAACGAACAAGGAAGTTCCCGAAGCGCTTTAGAGAATCCTCCGCAAGAATGTCGTCAACAGTAGCATCTTGTCGCTTTTGTGTGTTATTTTTTTTTATTCTTAATATGGAAAGAAAAAAGTAATGCTGAAAAAATGAAATTTATAACGAATCGATTTGGCAAGTAGGCCTATTTGGCCAGCATATTGTATGCAAATCACAAATTTACAAAGTTATAACAAATATGAAAATTAATTTTATAGAAATTGCCTCTTACGCACCAGCTTTTTTTTATATGCACTCATATAAAAGTAAAATTATTTTGTTATTTTCAATAAATATTTTGTAGACCTCCTTAATATTGTGCTGTAATTTTTATCGTAACTTTTGCGGCTAGCAAAAATTGCAATAAATTGCCTAAGGACTTATTTGGAACTCTAGTACATCCGGTTTGTCATTTAGCTCCTTAAAAGAATTCAAGCTACTTAACGCGTTTATCGTCGATGAGTTGAATATTGTGTATTAGTTCTGGATAAATAATATATCAACTACGTATTTATCTGACTCGCAGGACAATGTTAAAAGCGATAATTTTGGAGCAACCGTCTAAATATTAATGAACTTCGAAAATACAAAGATATTTCTGTCCGGTCATTGTTTTTGCTTTATTATGACGTAACTGGTCTAAAATTTAGAGCAGTTCTTTTTTATTTATCCTCATAACTTGCAGGAAAGCGACGGAGGCGCAAATACTTACCCTAATACCCTATGTCATAGGGTAATTAATTACCCCGACCTGCTTCCGGAGATGCCAAGTTATTGCTGTCCGTTTGTAATTTAATAGAGATATGACTGTAATTTTAAAACTGCTTACCAAGACCACCAAGCAGGGGAAAGTACCATAAAGTGTCTTTCCCAAGGATGGCGTGAGTAGGTTTTGAACCAAGACCATGTCGATCACAATCTCGGCGCTGTAACCACTGGACCACACTGCCGACCATCTGTTCGCTAAGACCACCAAGCAAAGGAAAGGATTTTTTGAAGAACACAACAGCTTCACGTCTAGAACAGGAATTAATCTTGACCATGCGGATGAAAATCAAAGCGGTGCCGATGCGGAAGAAAAATTGATACTGGCCTTTACGAAAATCCCGAAAAAGAATCTTGCGAGAATTAATTGAAGCATTTTTTTAAGAAAAAATCAAATTTAAACAACAATGTTTATAATAAAAATTGTATGGTTGACAAGATATAATACTCCTGTTCCTTTCAGTGTTGCTGTAAAGCAGTGGTGGACAAACTACAGTTCGCGGCCAAATGCTTCCTGCCAAGTCATTCATTCATTTTTTTATTCTAGATCATTATTAAAAAGTTTAATAAAAAAATTATAAATATTAAAAAGATCAAGAAAAGAAAAATTATTTCATCAAGCTCACGAAGTATTCGATGCAATGTGTAGGAATACGGCTGTTTTTTGTTCGTATGTTTTGTCCTCACTTCCTAGAATGGTGTCACAAATCAAAAATTCATATTTTTAATAACAAAATTTGGTATCTCGAAAGGGGGCAATATCACAATGCTGTTAAATGTACTCACTACTGTTCTATGACGTTAAAATGGATAGCATATGTGAGCATTAAGCAGCTGATACAATGCGGTTCAAAACCTGCAGTCAACAACCTCATATCTCCCGTTTTTAAACGACCAGGGAAGCGTTGTGACCGACCAATAAGATTATTTTGACATACTTTACGCCAGGGGTCACCAACCTTTTTAAACCAAGGGCTACTTTTTGGGTACCGAGTCAATGCAAAGGGCACTAGCTTCTCACACTCCTCCAAGATAACAAATTGTGTATATACACACACACGTAAATATAAGATAAATAGCTAATGATAAATAGTTCAGAGTGGGTAACAGGTAATATCAATATTCAACACTTTATTTTATTAAATAGCAACAATTGTTTAGATAATTACTTCTACTTTTCATTAAAAAAAAGTCCAGTTTTCACCAGTCCCAAACACACCCTTTCAGCAATTCATGAACTACGTTGAATCATGTTTAAAAAAGTTAAATGAATTAAAGAAAAATCAACTTTCATTTTAAATAAATTTTATCACATTTTTAACTGAACAAATTGGCAATTCTGCTCAAAATCTGTTACATTTTAAAACACACTTTTGAATTAAACACAATTCTTCAATATTTTAATTCAACTTTTCTGTGACACTACCATGTTGCCACTGACAACAACTTGTAGCCTATCTGTTTCTTTTTCAGTGAGAAGACTGGCATTGTATGCTGTTTACCAGTATATTGTAGTCACGTGTGTAACTTGACACTGTAATTCTGAGTGAATCTTGCAGATATGCATCAGTGAAGTATACATTTTAGAATTTTAGATTTCATACGTTTTTACAATACATTTTAGATTTTAGACGTCGCTCATTTATAATAGATAAAAATGAGTGTAAAAAATACATTTTTGAGGCAGCTCACTTAGGAGTTATGCTGTTTTTGTAACAAAGCTGCGGGCACACTCAAGTGTCCTCGCGGGAGACTTGATGCTCGCGGGCACCGTGTTGGTACCCCTGCCCTACGCTTTTCAACGAGAGTGTAAAAGTGAATCAAGATATTGTTGATCACAATTACAGCGCTTTACTGCGCTTGAACCAATTGACAATTAGGCTTCCGAGGTTGTGAATCGGAATCGCTAGAGTCGCACGTTTTAAGGCGCGTTTACAGCCGTTTACAGTACTTTTTTTTTGATGTGGATTTGAGCGTCGATAAAACAAAGATCATGCTGAAAAAAAAAAGTTTTCTGTAAACGGCTGTAAACGCGCCTTTAGGATGAAGTTGATCGAATCGTAGAATTTTAAAGAGCTGGAGTCGGAATCGGAAAAAATTTCTCCGACTCCCCAACCCTGGTTATAAGTCACACTTAGCAAACAGTGTGGATCCAGCAGATAAGGAGCGACATCCCCCTTATAATTTTTCAAAAAAATTAAACATTGAAACTAGCTTTTAGTAATCGCAATTACTATTGCAGAGTTAGTATTTCGCCTTTTCTTGTCTGCAATTAAAAGTAAATTAAAATTAAAAAATTTTCGTTCTTACTCTGGTTAAACTCAATCGCTAACCAAAAAGCTATTTTTTTTAAGTTAAATTAATGTATATTGTATTGCAAATGGTACGAGATTAAAAGCGGTAGCTTTGACAAGTGCCCACAATTCCAACATTTTAGGGAGGTCTGAATTTGAATAAAAACTTTTTGTTTATTCGTCACTTGACTTTCAAAAGCGATAAGCAATGAAGCACGTTTCGACGCATTTTTTCTAACAAAATTTTTGTTGAATTTTTAATTGAATTTTTCAAAACAGCCCCCAAACCGAAACTTAAGTTTAATTTTGCAAATAAAAGCCCAAATTGTCTTTCGTTTGCGTTTTAAATTAAGTCCAAAAGACGACCTATCCAAGTAGCCTACTACATATTTTTGCTTGCTTATTTTTGAATCATTCAGATGATAAATATGATGATAGCTTCCGGCAATTAACCAAAAATCAGAGTCAGAGTGCCGAAGAAAAATACAAATTCCATACTAACTCCAGTACACCTAAAAAAGCGATTCTGGCTTTGGCATTTAGTTCCGACTGCAACCAAAGCATGCCACTCCGACTTTGACTTCACGACTCTAGCTTAAACTAAAACAATTTATACAAAGTCTTGTGTCTCGTCTCGGTCTCGGTTCTCCAAAGTCCCGTCTCGTTTGGTCTTAAAGCACCATGTCTCGACTCCACCTCAGTTGTTTTTTTTTTCAAGATTTTGAAAATGTGGCTCCTTTTATTTGCTCTTGTTCCAGGGACCTATTTTGTAAAGGCATCATTGCCCCTTTAAATTACTCTGGAGTAGCCTAAATGAAATCACGGAAATAAAAACATTTTTTGTAATTGCTGATAGTTTTTTTCTATTTGAATAAGATACCCCTGATGATCCCTTTTATGGGTGGAATAGTCTGTTGAGTTTTAGCTTTGTTTTTATTTCCGTAATTTCGCCATTGTTAATTTTAATTTAAGCTCTAACTTTGTTATCGAGCATTTTGAAGAACTGATTTTCCAACATTGTTAAAAAAATATTGATATAGCTTAAGGTAAAATAGTCCAAACTACATAAACTGTAAATTGAGTGCAATATTTTTGTATCTTTTAACATAGGCGGTATCAAACTCAAAAATTTTGGGGGAAACAAATTTTTTTGGAATTTTTTGCGACGATGGGTCCGAATCATAATTTTGCATCATTTCTTAAATACCCAAATATAACAAGATTTTGAAGACATTTTAATTTTTTATTTTTGGTTTTCACTTGCTTTCTTAGCTTTAAAACGTAAAATTGAACAACAATATAAAATGGTTTTTACTCAAACAAAATTTTTGAGACAAAAAACTTGGTCTTCCATTAAATCCTGGTTATATTGGGGCACTAAATTGAATCGTTCTTTCAAAACAAGATAAAACAATTCTGCTCAAAAATTAGCATAAAATAATTTCCTTCTGCTCTTGCATGCTCATTTTCCAAAAAATCAGTTTCTTTCCGAATTGTTTTCGTTTTGAGAATGCACTTTCCCCCTTCCCCCGCTTTGTATAGTTTTATCTCTTTTGTAATTGCTAATAGTTTTTTTCAGTTTTTGCAATTTTTTTGAGAAATTGGAATAGCGAATATAATTATTATTGCATGAAATTACTAAACTGATAAAAGTAGACGTTTAGACAACGTCGTTTTTTTTTTGCAAAAATCAAGCTATAACTAACAACCAATTCTTTTATTTGCACCTTCTGAATTAAAAAAATGTTAAAATATATATGGAAACATTACAGTAAAATTTGTCAATTGTCATGGAATTTCAAACAATTTTAAAAGCTGATTTTTAGTTTATGTAAGCAAAAAGGTAAAAAATTGACATACTAGTTTTGTGTAATTTATAAGAATTATTTGTAAAAGCATCGAAAATGGTAGTCTAGAAAAATTAAAGCGGTCTGTGGTTGCTCATCTACTTTCAAAAGTATTTTAGATTAAAAACTCGAAAAATCAGTTGCTGTAACTCTCTAACTCAGTGGTTCCTAACCTTTTTTATGTGGTGGCACACCCATTATATTGGTTAATAATAAAACGATCTTCACTTAAAATTTGTCAATGATTTCTCAATTTTTGTCCCAAAATCATGGTGATCTCTAAAAAAAAGGTTTTTACTTAAAATCTGTCTATGATCTCTCAATTTTCTTACCAAAATCATGGCTACTTACACTTGGAAGCCAAAATATTAAGCCAAAATGAGCCAAATCACTTTGCAGCACATCAGTATACTTTTTGCGGAACACTAGTGTGCTGAGGCACAGCAGTTGGGAACCACTGCTCTAACTTGTATAAAAATTCAGCCAAGTGATTGTTGCACAATTAGAGATTGTTTAGTAATAAATTTTTTGGTCCTCAAAGATAGCACTAGCAATTGTTTCCAAAAAAGTATTTTTTGCACAGATTAATAATAGCAAAGTCTAGTGAAATACACCTTAGACCTGATATAACGTGGAAGTTGGGTTCCAATAAATTCATCGATGTTATAATAAATTTCTAGTTTTAAATATTTTTCAACTTGTTTTTTTACATCGTTGGTGCAACTTCTGAATAGCATGTTAAAGATTGAAGAAGTGAGTGATAATAAATTCTAAATACAAGGATGTGTAATTTACTATGAAATTATATGTAGTTAGGTATTGCAAAAACAACAAAATAAAATTGGATGAGAGGTGTGCAGATGTGATTTAATTGGGCAGGAAATATCGGTTCCATGCTCCAGCCAAATTTTATTCAAATCTGTATTAAAATCATATTGCATTATATTGGATCTACAGTGTATAAACACTTCTGGTAATAGTTTTGATTGGCATTTTTTACTTAATTTTAATATCTTATTTATAGGTAAATTTTATCTAATTTTTTTGTAAAGAAAAAAATGTAATATTTTTGGATCATGTAAAAACTACACCCCCAGAATGACACATGTAAAAACTACATCTTCAGAATGACACATGTGAAAAAACTACACTCCTGGGAGTGTAGTTTTTACATGATCCATATTTTTAAAAATTTTTTATTTGGTTTGACAGTAGATTTTTCATGAATTTATTCAAAATAACTTTGTTTCTATGCAGGTGTTTATTATTGCAAATAATAACATTTTAATTTTAATAACTAGTTGAAAGCTGTGTGCAACTTGATTTAGTGTGAACATTTTGATAAAAGATGGTTGTTTTAAGAGGAAAATGTATTGTTGTTGGTAAGTACTCAAAGATGCCAATAACAAACCAGTAATTGCTAGTTATTTTAAAAGTGTTATGTATTGTATAAATTGATGTCAAAGTTTCTTTATCTGATTTATTTGTTGTGCCAGTGACCTTTCAATATACAGTGGAACCTCATAATACAAGTTTGATTCATTACCAGGCTGAGCTCATATTGCGATTTACTTGTATTACAAAGCAATTTTTTGCATTAAAATTAATATGAAAATAAATAATTCGTTCCATCCCCAAAATATTTGTTTTTATGTTTATTTTTTAAACAGGAAAGGTGCAATCAGAAAAAAAACCATACTGTACTTGCAATATGAATAATAAAAGTGCATGCAATAAATAATCAATAAATAAACAATAAATAAATAATCTATTAAACTTAAAACAGAAACCATCTAAGCATGTTGAAGACAGTGTAGCTAAGAATAGGTTATTGTCTGTCATGAAAAATCTCTGTCCATTGAAACGTCAGGTAGAACAATTTCTGGTGTTTTAATATTTCGTCATCATCACTTACTTTGGCATTTTTTGCCTCAAAAGCTTAATATGTATTGTATATACTTTAGGTAGGTTTTAAGTTTGTCAAGTTTTTAATAGAATTACAAACTTTAAAATGGAATTTCGAGGCCCCTGGATGTTGAGGGCCTACAATCACTTGTACTACGAATTTTTACTTGTATGAGACAAATTTTTTTTCGAATAGCCAGTCGCAAAGTGAATTTCTCATACAACAAGGCACTTGTACTGTGAGGTTCCACTGTAATTAATATATTGTTTAAATGGGCTTACAATTTTTTCACAACATTAAACCAGGATGCATTTTGCAAACTGGGTCCAAAATGATTGATCAAAAAAGTGCACAGGATTTTTCTATAAAATGATAATTTGTGATTCATAATTTACTTTATCAAAACCCAACTTGCTAGTGATAAATGTGTTACCCAAAAAATGTGTACCGACTTTTCATCCTATGACAATTTGTCCAACAACAAGTTGTCCATGTCTTTTTGTCCAATAGGGTTTAGGGTTCCCTTAACAAGACTTCTTTACTTTGAAATTGGACTGAAAGTTGTTGGACAAAAAAATAGGACAAAAAGACATGGACAAAGTGTTGTTTGACGAAAGGACCACCCACCCCCAAAAAAATCTTAATTTGGCATTGAAACATAATATTTATAACAAAAGTGAAGTGAACACCAAAAAAGATTGTGTCTTTTCAAGAAGTCACTGTAAGCAATTTTTTTCATGAAACTAACCCAGATTCCCCTGTTGTTACTATCACTGCTTGAGAAAGATCTTTTTCCTCATGGTTTCTTTTTTATTACACCTTGGATCTTGGTGCTATAGAGGGAATTCCAGGTTAGTTTCACTAAAAAAATTGCTTATGGTGACTTCCTGAAAAGATCCAAAAGATTATTTACTGAAATTTTGCATAAAATAAAAAGCAAAAATCTTATTCATTTTTGTTTTAACTTCAATTTTGAAAATAAATTTCTTTTTTAAATCTCAAAATATACTTTTTGAAAAGGGATTGAAAGCAAATTTGAAATAAAAAATTTTGAAACAAATTTAATTAACTTTGCATAGCACCAGAACAAGGACTTAAAATTAAGATTGCCCAAGCTAAACCTAGATGTATGGCAAACTTATGGTATATATCAGCTATTAGCTTGATTTTAAATTTTCAATATATTTTTTTTTTTAATTTATCATGAGAAACTAGACTTTTTTTAATTCCTTTTAAATCATTATTTATTCCAACCTTTTACTAGAGTATGCATGCTACAGTGTTGTGTTTTTTGGAAAATAATTAGTTTTTGCAATTACATTGGGGTCACCAAAATGTTAGGATTAGGAGATTTGATTTTAAAACTAACCTAGCAGGAGCATGGTTATAGTGATGGCAAACACAATTGACATAGTTATTGTTCATATTCTATTTTGTTTTTTTCTATTATGTCCTTGGAAAAGATTGTTTATTGCACTTTCCTGTGCTTGGTGGTCATAGCAAGTGTAAATTTTAGTCAAGCTTTTAAATAAAAAAATTTTAACCAGATAACAATATCTTGGCATCTTTAAAAGCAAGTCAGTGCAATCAATTGATGATTCCTCCAGGTTTATTTGCTCTAAGTGTTTTGCTCTAATTTTATTAATATTGTCCAACAAGTTAGAAGGATGAATAGAAATAATGAATAATGAATGAAAGTATTAAATTAATATCAGTGCTCATTAATTTAAAATGTAAAATATAAATTTTTCAATTATTAAAATTTTGTTGTGACTTGAAGTTTTTTACTAAACAGAACAGAACAGAAATTTATTTGTCCAGTATGTTTGACATGACTAAAGATATTTACTTTTGAAACAACTTCTTGTAATAATTTTTTTGGCTTCATTTTTTTAATATTTTCTGTTAAGCTAACAATAATCTTAACCCAACCTTATTTTTTTAACTAAATAAAACTTTATTATAAATAATTTAACCTAAACTAAGAGTTAGGTTAGAATTGAACCTTGGCATAGCAACTACTGCATTGGCAAACTGTGGTAAAATTGTTGGATGTAGTTGTTGCAATCAGTAAATTGATTACAACTTCGCCCAAGAGAGCTCCAAAGCCTTCACCAACTACACTTCCTAATAAAAAGTTAACTGCACCAAAACTAAAAATCTTTATTTCAAACAAAACATGAAAAGTAAAGTTTAATACAATTTAGTCTAATTTAATTCCAGTTAGTTCAAAGTCAACATAAAGTGCAGTCAGCTTAAAGCACAGCATAAAGTTCAAAGACGGCTCTTTCTAGCAACCTAAGAACAAAAACTGATCTTACACTTCCAAACAACTACAAAAGAAACTACCAAAATTTACCAATAGATTATATAAATGTTAACCAATTAAGATAATAACATAAAATTAAGGTCAAGATTAAACCAAGTTGGAATCTACCTGAAGTTGAGTTATGATGTCACCAATTCTCCAACAGTAATAATTCTTGTTGCTGTTTTTTTTAACACAAATAACTCCAATTTTTTACACAATTTGTAAAAAAATAGCCACAAGAAGTTTGCTTGGTTCAAATTTTTGATTTTTTTTTTTTTTTTTTTTTTATTTTAATCTCTATATTTATCCTCCTGACTCGCAGGAAAGCGACGGAGGCGCTATTCATAGGGTAAGCAATTACCCCGACCTGCTTCCGGAGATGCCAAGATATTGCTGTCCGCTAGTAATTTAGTAGAGATATTACTGCAATTTAGAACTGCTTGTCAAGACCACCAAGCAGGGGAAAGTGCCGTAAAGTGTCTTTCCCAAGGACACAACAGAATGGCATAAGTGGGTTTTGAACCTAGACCATGCTGATCATCAGTCCGGTGCTTTAACCACTCGACCACGCTGCCGACAAATGAAGCAAAGCAGAAAAAGTCCTTGGATCTCTTCAAAATGTCACCATAAGCAATTTTTGTTCATGAAACTAACCTGGATCACCTTGCAATTACTATCGCTTCTTGAGACATTTATTTTTTCTTGATTTCTTCTTTATTCCATCCAGTTGCTGAAAGGGGAATTCTGAGTTAGTTTTACTGAAAAAAATCACTTGTGGTGACTAATTGAAAAGACCCAAGTCCTTATCAGAGTTTTAATTGTTATATTCAAATATTTAACATAAAATTCTATAACATAATTTTTTTAAGTAGTTTCTTTTAGTTTTTTAGTTTTAATTTAGAAAAAAATATTATGCTTAGACTTAAATTTGATTTAATTGCTGATTTTACTTATTTATGATGAAATTTAGGTGATTGCACTGTTGGAAAGTCATCCATTTTGCAAGCTTTTTCTAGTGATGGTTCTAATTTTCCTAAGAATTATATGATGGTAATATTAAAATTTATATTTGACAGTTTAATTATATTTTTTATTCTTTTTGTCTTTGATATATTTTTGAATGATGAAATTTTATTTATGATGAAGCAGATTTATTTTTAAAATTGAATAGATAGCATTATCATTCTAAAACAACAGTTCTCAAAACTTTTTTGAAAATCAACCCCAATTCAAGTAAAATTGTTTCTATTAACCCAAATGCAATGTAGGTTATTATTAAAGTAAAGACGTTTTTTTGGTCTTTATTTTTATGCAACTATTTTTTAAATAATATGTAATATTTGCAATTTTAATCTCTACACTTATTCTCCTGACTTGCAGGAAAGCATCAGAGGCCCTATACATAGAGCAACTGTTAAGAAATTATTTTGACCTGCTTCAAGAAAATCTAAAATATTGCTCTCTGTTGAAATTTTTTATTTTGTTTTTTTAATTTTTATTAAGAAATATGACCGAAATTCAGAGCTGCTGATCAAGATCGCCAAACAGGAGGAAATGCTGTAGGGCAGGGCTTCTCAAACTTTTTTGCTCTGCAACCCCATTTTAAACCTATGGCATATTTTGGGACTTTTTTGAAATTTGCAGAGCATTTAGACTAAATTTCTTGATTTTTGCCCCAAAATTTAGCCGTTTTCTAAAAAAAAGTCTTCACTTAAAATCAAGCTCTGAATTGTCTATTTTCATCCTCAAAGTTTCTGATTTGTCAATTAAATGCTCAGTAACTGCTTCAGGTTGGGCATTGCCAGACTAATTTTTTCAAAAAGTTTCAAGCACACCTAGAATTTTCAAAGTTTTGTGGTACAAAGCACAAAAAGCCAATTTGTTTTGCAACCCCATTTGGGGTCACAACCCACAGTTTGAGAAGCCTTGCTGTAGGGTATCATTTCCTAGGACACAAAATAATGGTGTGAGTAGGTTTGGAGCCACAATCATGTTGATCACAATCATTATGCTCTTAACCATTTGACTGCATTGCCAACAGTGTGCACAAACACAAATGAAAACCAAAAAAAGCTCAATTGTTGCAGCAGAATTTCAGAATTGCCGTAGACCCCATCAGACAGACAGACAAGCTTTTTATTTGTCAAATTCAAACAAAAGGAACATAAATAGCATGGAAAAAAACAAAACCTACATTAAAATATTGTTGTTTGAACATGACAGGGAGACTACAGAGGGACTGTTAAGTCTTCAAGTCAAATATCAATCAATTATTGACCTCCTGGCCATTTATATTGACTCCCATTCGACTCCTTGGATGTTCCAATTGAGTCCTGGGGGGTTGATATCAACCAGTTTCAAATCCACTGCTCTAAGATATTCATATTACTTTACACAAAGACTTTTCTGGTGGTACACAGAAATATACTGCAAACTCATTACTGTTGATGAA
Source organism: Diplosoma virens (assembly GCA_963680785.1). NCBI lineage: Eukaryota > Metazoa > Chordata > Ascidiacea > Aplousobranchia > Didemnidae > Diplosoma > Diplosoma virens. Next base: position 15,377,754 of record OY796897.1, read on the forward strand.
TTGAAGCCAAAAAAATCTAACATGCTTTAATTATGCAGTAACTATTATTTGTTAGATTTTTAAAAATTTTAAATTATATAAAGAAGGGTTATTAAACTTACGTTTACTTTATGATTTATTGCAGGGGTGGGCAAACTTTTTAACTTGTGGGCTGCATTTAGAAGTTGAATTTGTTTGCAGGCCACACAATGGTGATTTCTAAAAAAAGGTCTTCACTTTGAGTCAGTCTCAGATATCTTGATTCTTAAAAAATCTTCACTTTGAATCTGTCATTTTTGTACTAAAAATCAGTGATTGCTAAAAGCAATGATTAAAAATTTGATCAAAAAAATTAAACCAAAAAAAAGACAAAAAAATTACTAATTTTTTAATTATTCATTTGAAGCCTTTGCAGGCTGTGTGGAAGGTCATCGCAGGCCATAGTTTGCCCACCCCTGATTTAATAAATCATGCCAAAGACTACCAGTTTGATACACTCTTTTGAAATTATAAATTTGCCAATCTATAAATGATTTTTGCTTTTTTAAACAAGGTCTGCCAGTAACTAATATGATTATTGGGGTCCAACTGGTTCCTGTAGAAGCTCATATCAGTGACCTTTGATTTTTAGCATATTGCACATGTTTAAAAATTACTTAAACGATTTTTTAAATTGACTCACTGTTTTTGATTTTAATTTAAAATACCTCATAAATCTTTTTCTAATATAGGCGATCTTATAACAAACACTTGCCAAGTTTTGTATTTTTTAGATGTTAAGAAAATCATCTTAAGCATTGAAATTTTTTGTTGTTGCAAATTTATAATTTATTATGTTTTTTCAATGATTGATCTTCTGTTAATTTTAAGTTGTATGTTTTTATTTAAATTAAAATAAGCATATGTTGATCACCTACTATGTTCTTCAATTTATAAATTTATTATTTTTAATCAAATTTATAAACTATTAGTCAACCCATTATTTGGTTCTTTATTGGGTTGGCTGTCAATTTGTAAAATTCTAAAAAGTTATCTATCCTTGTATATGATTTGGTTGTATATTAACCATGATTTGTATTGCACACAATCACGTTCTATGTTAAATGCCAAATGTATTGCTTGATAATTTCTCGTTGTATTGTTATGTTATTTGGTTTTTAGTCTACAAATGTGGATGTCATCAGTAAGTTTGTTCGCTTGGGAAGAAACAAAAAAGACATTGTGGTAGGTGAAACCGATTCTTTCTAAAAGTTTGCATTTGGTCGTGTAATGTTTTGGTATTCATAGCTCTGCTTCATTTTTAATTTATTAAGTTGAAATAAATGTTGTAAGTTTGTAACTAAGTTCCAGCCAACCAACAAAAAGAATTTCGATAAATGTCGGACCGTGGTCTAGTAGTTAAGAACTTCTTATTGATGGCGAACGTGCTCGACCCAATTACGTATCAAAACTTACAATCGCGTCATTCCTTGGTGTTTTTAGGAAAGACATTTTACGGTACTTTCCTCTGCTTGGCGATCTTATCAAGCAGCTCTAAATATCGGTCATGTCTCTACATAAAAACTTTAAAAAAATTTTAACCTGACAACAACATCTTGGGATTTCCATGAGCAATTCAGGTTAATCGTTTGATGGTTGTCCTTAGTATAACGGTTCCGACGCTTTCATGAGAGTCAGGAGAATAAATAGCATGAAAATATAAAAATAATAAAAAAGTGGATAAGTTTAAATATTAACGAACGTAATGCTTCTCACAGAGTTTGCTATAAATATGTGAAATAATTTCATGGATTTTTTTTATTTAGGATTTGTTTTTATTCGACACATCCGGCCAGCCTGCATTCAAAGAGCTTACCGAAATTCACTTTTCAGAGTTGAGCATGTTTGTCGTTGTTTATGACATAACAAACAAAGATTCTTTTGTCAACTGTGAGAAATGGCTGAGAGAGTTGAAGAAATTTATCGAACCGTCGAAAACTATTCCCAGTAAGATTAAATTAGCTTTTCTCATTAGCTGATATTTTCCCATTAATTAGTTTGTGTCTAACTATATACTACTTACACTACTAGATATTATAATTTTAAATAGGGTGTTCGAGAACTAACTAGGCATTAAAAATTTGTAATAAATTCCCTATTTTGACTTAAGTTTATTGAAATACTACAATGAAGCCTATTGAATATTATATGGGAAAAGTATAATAACTCAGTTCAATTACTAAAAGTTTGTAAATAAAACCAAGTATTCATATTTCAACCTATGCACCATTAGGTTCACCTAATTTTCTTAAACGACCAGGAATAGCACAAACAAATTTTAGAAGATTATTTGGAATAGCATTTAGAACTTGCTCCATTCGGATCTCCAAATCTTCTAATGTGCTAAGTTTTGTCTTGAACGCTTTTTCTTTTGTGTAACCTCACAGATAAAACTCACCAGCAACTTTGGCTCACTCCTGAATGGTCAAGCAAAAATGCTACATCACATCCATAAATAACAAAGATCATCAACAAATTCTAAAAATTATGTATTTCCTATGAGTATTGTTGCGCCTAATGCGATTCTTTTTATCTAGAATTCAGCGGTAATAATGATCTCATGCAATTTTTATCGCTATTTACTTTTCAACCACCCTGTATATATTACTAATTGTAGCCTAATGATAATAATATCAGTCCGAAATTTTCAATTACCAATAGTCGACCCTAATATAGAATTTATGGCTTTGGTATCTGTTATTCATTTATTCACTAATCGACCCTGATCATTTGAGATAACGCAGAGCCATCACTGTTAAAGGACAAGAAGATCATCCACTCTAGATTATAATTTTGTTTTGTGCAATGAAAAAGCTCCGATGATGGCAGGAAAGGTTACAATAAATAGAAAGAAGAAAGATCGAAAAAGCAATTGTTGGAGGTGGTACACGAAGATATGAGAAAAATAAAAGCGTGGCATTAAAAGGCGCAGGAAAGACAACATGGAGTTGCCGACTGCAAACAACGGCGTACCCCTCCCGACATTTTTTTTTTTTTTTATTATTTTTTTTTTTTTTATACTTCGGACACCAATTTTGAGAATTCTTGCCTCGGGCCCTTAATTTTAAATATCACCACTAATTGGGGTCACACAAAATTTTATTTTTTAAAACGGGGTCGCAGAACAAAAAAGTTTTAAGAAGCCCTGTTCTAGAACATTCTATTTCATTTATTTTATTATTAAAAGTTGTATTTTCTTCCGTTTACATTATTCCGACGTTAAAAGAAATTCTGCTAAAGTACCCATTTATACAAAAAATAAAAAAAGTTAATCCAGCGTTTATTGCAAGCGATTTTAAAGTATTTTGTTATTTTTTTGAAGTTTTTTGACGTAAATTTGAAAGATTAAATTTCGAAAATTTTGTTGATGATCTTTCTAGTCAGCATCTAAAAAGTAAGGTGCTTTTAAGTCCTACATTTTTTATGTTGTTTGTAACAAGTTGAACATATTTTTTGTTCGTATTTGTTTATTTGGGTTGTGACTTTTTGCTCATGGCAGGTGTTTTGATTGGCAACAAGCTGGATTTAGATCGAAGAAGAGCGGTTCCCAACGACACAGCGAAAAATTTTGCTTCCAAGTATAATATGGAATACTTCGAATGTTCTGCCGTAAGTGTCTTGCTGTATTATAATAAACAATTGTTTCTATTGCAATGCTGTTTTCTAAGATCAAAAAAATTTCTTTTGGAACTGAAGTCATTGACATAAAATTTAAATCGTCTCTTTACTGAAACTCTTATTTGTAAATTATGTGTGATTTGTACTTTAATATTTAATTTAATTTTTTTAGGCTATCTGCCACAGTGCTTGTGGTTCATATAAAAACTTTCTGTGATTCATGTGTCTTCGTCCTATTCAAATGCTGTTGTTTGAAAGGTACTATTTGGAAAAAGTTCTCGCGTATGGTGATTTTCAATTTTTGCCTTTCGTCATTATCGATATGTTTGTTTAAATTATCTTTTATCAAAGCGAACCTTCAACGTAATGGGCAAGGCTTCTGGAATAGGTTTGCTCACAACAGCGTTGGTCAATCTTAAGTTGTCTACTAACTGACGATGGGTTCTGTAGAATTGTGACTGTGGCCCAATTGAACAAACCATTGATTGCGTTCAGCGAGACCAAATCGGGCGCTTTTTAGAATACGAAGTCTGATGGCTTTAGATGACAAAACACCATCACTGCCATCATTTGCTCTAAACAGAGTAACAAGTTTGGTAGAAAAATAATGAACATGTGGGCCTATTCTTGTTTTGTATCTTCCATAATTGATTGCTTCTTCGGCCACAAAGGCGTATAATTTTGCTTTAGTTAGGCAAAATCTGTTTTGTTCTTTTTTTTAATGCAAACTTACTTTGCTGTTGTAATTTTTTTCCGAAAGTGTAACTTTAATAACAACAGTTTACAGTAGCAATAGAAACGTGAGTTTAAATAAAAATGCCTTACTAATTTTTGGTATTGTCACCGGTAGAACATTTAAAGTATTTACAAACTTTTATAGCAACAAGTACGTTTTTTTCTATTTTATTGTGTTTTGCTTTTAATCACAGTTATGTTGATGAAACATTTTTAACAACCATCTTAGATAATTGAAAAGTTAAAAGAAAGAAGATTAGTCCGAATACAGAGTACTTTTGCATATTTTTTTTTATTTACTTTTTGGTTTAAAGCATAAACTCATGTGATAACTAAAGCTTCTCGCATCCTTTTGTTTTTACCCCATAAAAACCTTTCGTCCAACTCTGTAGATGCTACTATCTTTAGAAGTGACTTGCTCTTACCGGACCACGCAACTTGGCAGGTTTTATTCTTTACTAATCATCATTATTATCATCATCAATCCAGTTTTAATCTTCTCTCCACCTACACTCTAGCTTTTATATGAACCACAAGCACTGTGGCAGATCGGCCAAAAAAATCAGATTAAAGTTTTATTTTTTATTCATTTTATTGTTTTCTTTTTCAGAAATTGTATGAGGGAGTGGAAGCTCCCTTTCGGTGGCTGGCCGAAACGTTTCTTCGATTACATTCTGAAAACCCGGAATCGATCCAACAACTGGAGTGAAAAGTCCTGCTTCGTTTTCCTTGGCAGAGTTGCACTTTAAAATTTTCTTCAATTCACTGTGTCAGATTAATGCAAGTAGATGGTTTGATTGGCCAGTTTTTTAGCTAGCTTCAGTTTAGCCTATGTTTAAGACCTTGCTGAAAAACTTTTAGGCGCTTTTCTTATGCTTTAATGGTAATGACTTTTTATGCTTTTCGGTTTTGAAAAGCGGCGTTTGTTGTTAGCTATGCTTTGACATGTTCAAAATTAGTCCTGGTTTTGCTTCATTATTTCTTAAAATGGGTTCTTTGTTATTTTCTCAACTCAAATTCTTTCGCTTGTAGCAATACCGCCACAACAAAACACAAAATAGTAACTGTGCTCACGCAAAGGCGCTACTGAGTCGATCGCAGTGTGTTTAGGTAATGAGCCTTATTGATATTCTTTTGCACTTTTCCTATCATAATTTTCTTTGTGTTGCGTGTTGACTTGGTTCCTGGTTTCTGTATTAAGCGAAGTCACAATTATAGCAATCAGCACGACTACGTTTAAGAATTTGTTCTGGCGTTCCATATGGCTCAAGAGAAATTGCTCAGGTAGACAAAACATCAAATTGGCTTCCTTTTGCTGGCAAATCAAAATGTTATCATATTAAGCTATTCCGCCAACTCCTACAACTAAGTGTGAATACCAACTTCAAAGTTCTTTGCTTACCTGATCTAGAATCGAACTCATACCGTTTAGAGTCAAAATCTGTACAAGAACGTTAAGTGAAATTTACCGCAGGCCTGAACTTGAATTAAAATCGCGTTTCTTTTAGTGCTAATGTTCAAGTAATGAATTGTTTGTCAATTACAGTAGCATGTACTAGAAAATATTTTTTATTTTTCGTTTATTTAAAAAAATAAAAATATTGTAAAGTTTTGATATTGCCCAGTTTGTGTCTTATTATCGGTAAGACAACGTAACTGACGTAAGTCCAAAGGTTATTAGATGCGATTGCAAATCGCCTACGGATGCAAAAGAGAAACAAAAAAATTTCTTGCTTATTATGGTTTAAAATGCGTCGTAGATGCGCAAACGAGTAGATTAATTGTCAAGTCATTTTAACATTTTGAATAACCTACAAGTTTTTTTGTATTTCAAAAATAAATTAACTGTTTCTAATATTTTTCGGCAACGTGGTCGAGTGGTTGGAGCGCCGGTATTGTGATCGACATGGTCTCTGTTCAAAATCTACTCGCGCCATTCTGCTGTGTCCTTGGGAAAGACACTTTATGGCGCTTTCCTCTGGTTGGCGGTCTTAGCAAGCAGCTCTAAATTTTAGTCATATCTCTATAAAATTAAAAAAACAAAAACATTTCAAGTGGACAGCAATATCTTGGCATCCCGGAAGCAGGTTGGGGTAATTGCTCGCTCTATGTATAGCGCCTTCTTTGCTTTCCTGCGAGTTAGGTAGAGAAAAAAAAAATATAGACAGTATATATATTGAGATTTCGAATGTTTCCCGGTTGATAAAGCTAATTAAACTACAGCAAAAATTGTTTAACTAATTTAATCAATTAGGTAAAGTGCTAAATCTTAATGTTAACAATGACAATTGTTAAACATATAGTAAGAATGGTCAAGTCAATCAACAAGCAAGTGCCGACAGACCTGTTTCGTCCTTATTAGGACTCGTTAGGACGCTACAGCTTGTTGACCCCAGCTGAAAAAGTTGAAAACTTAAACAGCTGGCACAACTTTCTGTTTGTGGTTTTTACACCTCAAACATCCAGTTGTGGACCTGAACGCTGGGTAGGTAGTACAATGAAAACAATGTTCCACCAGCGCAACTGCAAAAGACACCGCTAAACCGCAAGGGTATACTGGCGGCGGTTCCGATATGCTAACCACATGTGTTAGCTAACTCGATGTGGTTAGCATATCGGAACCGCCGCCAGTATACCCTTGCGGTTTAGCGGTGTCTTTTGCAGTTGCGCTGGTGGAACATTGTTTTCAATGACAATTGTTGCCGATCTTTATTTTTTTTATGAACATGTCTAAGATTTTGTTAAAAATATCCACATTAAAACGCTAAAGTCGGTGATTGCATAGGCCAATAACTTATAGTTTTTCAAAAAATTCTGGAATATTGGCCAATTTGAATTTTCTTAAATCACTTAATCTGTAGCCTATTAGGCCTATATTTGTAATCATTAATGTTAAAAATAAAGATATTTACTTTGTACATGTACAAATTATTAGAAAAGGTTAGAAACAAAGCAAGTTCGTATACCCCAAACAATAATATGAAGATATAGGTCTATATCTGGTAGGTGTAGATCTTTTTCGACAAATCTTGAGGGTATTTCTGTGTCAAAATCAGAGCTGGACAAAACTGCCCTTGAAAGTTCCAATTATTTGTGCAAGTATATAAGTAGCAATTAGCGTAGCAATACCTAACACTGAAAAAAGTAGGTAAAAAATTGCGTTAAACTATTGTAAACACGAATGCCCAGCGTATGATTTACCATACCGCTAAAATCACCCCCTCAAAAACAAATATTAAAAAAAAAATATTTAAAATACGTTTAGATGACTATTTTAAAGACTGTCATAGAAGGAAATCAAAAAATTTCAAGTTTTTCAATTTCGGGCAATAAAAGATTAATTTCATTTTATCGTTATATTTATTCTCGCGACTCGCAGGAAAGCATCAAAGGCGCCATGCATAGAGCAAGCAATTATCCAGACCTGCTTCCGAAGATGCCAAGATATTGCTGTCCGCTTGCAATTTTTATTTTGTTTTTAGTTTTATGGAAATATAACTAAAATTTAGAACTGCTTGCTAAGACCACCAAGCAGGAAAAGTTTCTTGCCCAAGAACACAACGGAATGGCGCACCATGTTGATCACATCACGGCGCTTTTAACCAATCGATTTATATAAAACTGACGCAATTTTGTTGCCTTTAATATGAAAAAAAACTAAATTGCACTTGTACTTCAATCTACTTTAAAAGCGGCACCTTTACAAACTAATTTTAATATTAGCGGGCCGCAGTAGTCTGTTGGCCGCAGGTTGACGGCTTTAGTTTATGGGAGGCTATGAAAATTAATTCCAAGACAAATGAATAAAAGTTTGATCTTGGATTTTAAAACTTAAAAAGTTGGTTGTCAGATTACCTGTCCAATAAGATGCACATTTTATTTTTAAAACAAATGATTTTCGATTGCTGAGTCACAGAGATATGTAGAGCTTTTTACTTTAACGTTTTAGTTGCTTTAATCTCCTTTTTTTCAATACGTTTGTGACAACATTTCTTTGTGCTTAAAATCACATAGATATTAAGATTTTAAATCCATTGAATGTGTTGTTATAGTGGGAATCTCCGCCTGAAATTTTGAACCAGGTTATATTTCCAGTTGGTTAAGGTTATTTTGATTTAATGAATTGATATACTGAAAAATTTTTTAATTTTTTGATATTTCAAATTGCTCGAAAACTTTTAAACTTCTGTTTTAAATGCAATAGAGCCGTAGCGGGAGTATTTGTATCAAGGAAGACCGGAATCAGAGCTGAAGGAGTTTTTAAACTAATGGCTGCTCTAAAGCTCTGGTTATCAACCTCTTCCAGACACTAAAAAAATTTATTTGCCGCTGTAGGTCACCATTTGTTTTTAGAGGGCACTGAAGCTAAAAGATTTTGAAAATCTAGTTAAGATCAGATAAGGTTTTAATTCAATTAGGAAGATGCCACAAGCCCGATTTTTGTAATCTGGGCTAAAGGGGCTATGAAAAACTCTAAAAGGATGTGAATTTTTTGCAAGCTTTAGTGCTTTATACTTTTGCACTTATGTAGGAAAGAACCGAGATAAGTGATTCAGTGGAATAAATGACTCACCATTGTCATCTAATCAACCAAGCGTGAATCTTTGGCGTTAAAACCATCTTATCTTTAACTTGATTAATTGCCACCATATTAGTTTCAGCTCAATCAAAGCTACAAAGACAACGTAAAGCAATATGTTTGTTTTTCGATTTAAAAAAATTTTTAAGGGGTGTCAGAATATTTTTATTTTTTCGATAAATATAAAATATTCTTAATATAAAGCATTTCAGTTTAGCAAGACTAAAGGTAGCCATCTAAAGCCCTAGCGATAATTTTTTTTTAAACTAACGATTGTTTTCTTGAACCAGCAAATGACGGGCAGACCATGTTAAACCTTGAAATGTGCCACATTTGCTTCAGGTGATTAGGGCATTGACTAATTGGTTCACTCGAGTCAACCAAAGATAAAAACAAGATAATCTGTTATTGTAATAGCTAGACGGGAAAAAACATGGCTTGAAAAACAAAGCAATAAAAGGCTTTTGACCTTTTAAAACTAATAAAATAATAATAATAATAATAATAATTTAAAAAGAAATTGGTGCTTTTCGAAAAAAAGAATAAGGCAATTACTCGTATATGTCTTCTAGCTCTAATTAATCAATATAACGTGATTTATACAATGACATTTCTGATTTTAAGTTATGTAGATCAGGGGAGGGCATTGCATTACATGTTGGCCGGGGGCCACATTGCATGTTGGGAATTGAGCCAAGGGCAGCATGGAATTTTCGATCTGTTTTTATAGCATATTTTTTAGTTAGGTGTAGTTTGCGACACTATTGCGACGTAATTTATGAGCCGGACGAGGTGTTGTTATTTTTTTGTGATGTCGAGGCGTTGTTATCACGTGTCTGTGCTTGTTTAAAAAAAATGTATTACTTTTAGATAAAAACCTTATGAAATATGAGAATTATTAATTGATGCTCGAGGGTCGCGAGTTTGACGTCCCTGGTGTAGATGACAATTGATTTTGTTTAATATGTGGTGACGTGTAGAAAAATAGTAGTATGAACGTGTACAAAACTTGTATTTTGCCTAATGCGCTTGGAGTGGTTGTGACAAATGTCTGCCATTGGGACGCAGTTTTGAGCCTGAAAATGAATCAAAGTGTTATTGGGCGCAATTGTTGCACAACTAGGTTACTGCAACTAAACTCTTATGCCACTTATGTAAACAACCTTAAAAAACCTATGTGTTCTACTCTAATCGGTTTGTTGCATTGCGTTTTTAATTACGACATTTTTCTTAAAAACTTTTTTTATAAAAAATTTACTTTAAATTGTGTTGTTGGGTGATGTCGACTATTAGGTCTATTACATTTCGTTTGTTTTTCACGCGACGTTTTATGATATGATTTTCTTTGTACTTAAACTAACAAGTGCTTATGTTAGGTGTGAGTCAAATATCAAGCAAGGTGAAATCAAGTTACCCGCATTTAAAGATTATTTGATTCGGTCAAAAACTTTTTTAAAGAAAATTTCGCATACTTACAGTTTAACTTTAATTCTAAAATTTTGTAACTATTATTATTACGGGGAAAAACAAAACTTTCTCGTAGCCAAATTTGAAAACTTTCAATTTTAAAAGCTTCATAAACTTATGCCAAAAAATAAAAACTTCAGTCAACTAACTCAGATCTTTCCTACGCAATAATGTAACGATTGCTAGAGTTGAATCAAAATTAAAATTATGTTATCTGATGTCTCTATTGTAAAGGGATTCTGAGCCGTTGTTCTCAGTCTTTTAAGCTATCGCCAACATAGATGCAACACGGAAGCAAAAATGCTCGAATAGTTTATTGGCGTGGGAAAGAGACGTTTTGAGAGCCCTTAGAGACCAACAAGTCTTTGTTGCTACTTCATTCAAAAATCCTTCTTATGATTATGTCTGGAAATTTACAATTTTAAGCAAAAAAATTTTTTAGAGAGATCACAAGAATTTTGAGACAAAAATCGAAAAATCAGAGTCAATGATATAATCAGGTATTAAAACCAAAGGCTGTATTTGAAACGCTTTTGTTTGAATAAATTTTATTAAATAATTGTTAAAATAAACAAATGAGTTTTTAATGAAGTCTTTGGTTTTAATAGCTATTTAAAAATTTTGTACCAGCAAAAAAACTTTTCAATAATATCAGTTTTACTTGGCAAAAAAAGATTAAAGTTTGCACAAAAAATTTTTGGGCGCACAAACAGCTAAAAATTAGAAGAAACATGGGGCCCGATGTACCACTTCGAAAATATGATATGCCTTTACATGTAATTATCGGAATATACCTTGTCATAAATTTTTCACTTGCTGTATGCTAGCATGGTTTCTTAACCAATGGGCCACGCAGAGATGGTGTGAAAAAGTGTTGAAATCATATATTCGTTGCAGTAAAAGTATTTTTCGGTTATATCGAGGATTCTCACCCAGCGTTGCCAGATTGGGCGAAAAGCAGTATACTGGGCTTTTTTTTGATTCTCTTGCTAACATAACTTGTGACTTATGACCTTGCTAACTTTAAAATTTAGGTAGCTGTTTTTGTTGTGAAGATCAAGACCTTTTTTTGGTCTTCATTTTTAATTTGGAACGATAAAGGCGAAATTGGGTACGAAATGAAAGTGAAGACTTTTTTTTGGTCTTCACAAAAAATGCAAATTTCTTAAACTAATTAAAAAAATATGAAATGTTTTCACCTTGTATGCTACTTTTTGTGAACATTTGCAACATTTTTGAATGACTTTGGCGACAAATCACCAAGATTTTCTGGCAGCTTTGTTCTCAACCTCATTCGTGACTCAAAGTTAATTGGAGACAAAAAATGTATTGGAAACAAATCACACTTAGATTTATGACTGTACTCAGTGAGGTGACGACAAAAAAGTTTTCACTTAGACACAGTGGGCGGCAACAATTGGGTTTCAAGTTTTTTTTGGGCAACAGTGTTAAAATGATTGAGAAGCAGTGCTGTATAGTATATTTTATGTAATTAAATTATTCTAATGTAATTATAAAAAAATAAATAAATCATCATTAATTAACTATAGTTATTTCTACTATCATGTAACAATTTTTTAACGTTGCTTCAATTTTGTCATACGACTCTATTTTTCTAGCCTAATTTTGAAGTGTTCAATAAAAACTTTCAAAACTAATTTATGTTATATCGTGTCTGTTGCTTGTTTTTATTTTATTTTTTATGTAATTATTTTTTTATTGTTTTTGGATGCACTTTTTTGTGCGTCTCTTCTTTTTTAAGTTTTAAAAATTTTTTTTATTTTGGTAAAAAAAAGTTATTGGTCAATTTAATGTAAAATAAAAATCGCCTCTAAGGCAGTTAGACTTGGTGATCTAATGATCTTTTGCTGCCTCAAATATTTGACACTTATGTCACACCTTTTGTTTTGCTTTTTTTATTTTTTTTGTGAAATCAACAATTGTGGCACGTGTTTATTTAACTTCCTTAAAACGTCAGAATAAATTTCAATTCGAATTTGAACTTGAGCTAAGGCAACGGTTCCCAAACTGCTCGGTGTGACGCTTTAGTTCGCCGCAAGACAGTGCCAGCGTAGTCCCGTAAATTTTTAAAAACTGTTGCATTTATAATAACAAAAAGCCAGAACTATAAAAAAAATTTTTGGCCAACTTTTCGAGTAAACAACTTATTTTTGCATAACTGTTTTATTACATTCAAAAATGAATAAACGTTTTCTATTTCGTAATAAAACTCCTGCAGATTTAACCACCCAATGTATAATTCCTAATACGTAACAATAATTGCAATTGGCCTTTGCTTTTAACTGCCCCCGTCTGCTCTTTTGAAAAAGGGAGGATGTGAGTGGGCAGATACAAAAGCATTGGGTTAGATTTGCCCCTACAATAATAAAAACTGATCAAAACATTAGGATCGATTGAAGGTGAAGGTTTTTATTCTGGTTTTTGTCTTCACCTTAAATTTAGGATGAAAATCGAGATTTTGGACACTAATCGAAAGTGATGACCATTTTTTCTTTTTTAGTCTTCACCAAAAATTTGGGACGAAATTGGAGATTCTGGACGGAGATTTGAAGCGTTAACTTTTTGTTTTAGTGTTCAGCTAAATTTTATGACGAAAATGGAAATATGGAGATTTTAGACAGTGAGAAACTTTTTTTGCTTTTCATTAAATTCTTGTGCTAAAAACGGTCGCGATACGAAGTGGAAACTCTATTAAACTTTTTTTTTAATAAAGGTGCCTTTTTTAGACTTTTACCCCTCCCGAGTAAAAATCCGGCGCTCCTGCTCACGGTGAAACATTTACTACACTAAAACTTCAGTTTTGTAATAGAAAATTTGTTATCGGTACTTTAACCCGGAAAAGGCAAGTAAAAAATGCTGTAACTAAAGAGAAAATAGTAAAAAATAAAACCAGAAGATACGGGAATAGTATATCTATTTCTGCTTCACTAAAGTAGGAAAATAAGAAATTTAGCAGGCACAGTGTGTGATTTGCTGCAAGATTATAGTTTCTAAATGCTATCCACCAAATTGAAACGCCACCAAACAACAAATCACAGCTACTCATCTAGAAAACTACGTGAATTTTTTTGTCCTGATAGTTATCAGAAATGAACAAGCAGTTGGAAAAATTTTCTAATTTTTTGCGTATACCAGCCATAGCACAGCTTGCATTTTTTAAAGCTGCATAAAGAATTTCGAAATTCTAAAATGCCTCTATAATCGTGAAAGAACTCATACTTCCTACTATCATTGACTTATAGTCTCAACTATTATTACGGAATCATCCGTAGAAAAACATAAAGCAGTTCTGCTTCCAAACAATACCATTTGTAGAACTACCGATAAAGCTACATATGATATTAACGGTTAGGAGGTAGCAAAAATCCGAGAAATGAGTTCAGCTTACAGTAAGATGAGACAGCAACAAGCAGGCTACCAGTGCTAAAGACGCTTTTTTGATTTGTTACGGGCGATTTTTCTATAGCCATAACAACATTTATTGATAAGCTCACGGCTCGTATTAAATTTTCAGTGCCTTAGTACGTAAATCTGTCAATTTTTGCGCAAAGAACATGATTTAACTTAATTTCTTGGTTATTTGTGAATTTCCATGAATTTGAATTTGAATTTGAATTTGAAATAATTGAAATTTGGTTTGCAAAGGGCTCCGTGATTATTTATTTATCTATTAATCTGTTTTTGTCAAGTGAAAGACTAGAATATTTTTTAATAGCCTACTTTTAGTTACATAAGTACTTTTCACAATAAAATTTAAGTTTTACTACTCGCGGTGATGTCGTTTAAACCTTGTTATTAAAGTTTTTTGAACGTAATATTTTCCAAAAAAACATCAGGTTTGGTAGTTTGGATGATTTAAAATTATTGTGAACTTAGTTGGTCTTTCGCTAAGTCGAAGTTTTTCCCAAACAGCAGTAGCAAAGCCACGAAATATGACTAATATTTATTTACCAACGGTTCGGTCTCGGGATTTTTCTAACTATTGATGAAACATTTTTTTCTTGTAATAAAGCAAATAATCCATGTTGAGCTGGACCGTTTATAATGCTTTAGACCAGGGGTGTGCAATCTTTTTTAATGGCGGGCCAAATACCAATAAGCACAATATTCTGCGGGCCGCACCTTTAAGTAGGATAATCTTTTATCGACTATTGATACTGCCAGCGATAAAAATAAAACTGCAATAATATCAAAAACAGTAATACCAGTATTATTAAAAAAAAAATCGTTTCATTAAAAAACAAAAAGACATAACTGTATAATCAGAGCATAGCAATACGATTTAATCTTGTGAGAAATATGTTCAGTGAGAAATATGCAGCTGGCTTTTTTTCTGAACCACTTTATTCAAATTTACTTTAATTGAGGTGCTGGCAGCTCTAAGTCTATTTTTCAAGTGTTCGTCTGTCATTGCTGATCGATAAGAAGATTTCATGAAACCCATTTTGGAAAAAAATTGTTCACACAAATAAGTTGAGCCAAAAAGTGCCATTTTAGAAGCCATAAACTTTCTTAAATTTGGAAACTTATCTTGGTGAAGATATTTTCGGTAAAAATCACCAAGATTCATTTCCACATACTTGGCCTTCAGGTCAGTCCTCTCCTGAAGATCAGTTTCATTTGGATATCAGTGGGGGCTTTGTCAATGTCTGTGTGAAATGGTGAAGAAAATATTATAAATAAATGTTCATGGGATTTGAAATCTTTGAAGCGAGCCGAAAATTCATTAAACAATTTTTCAAGTTGATCTGCAAATTCGGTCTTCTTCTCTGGGAGCATTCCCATTTCTTTTAAAGTTGGAAAGTGAGAGAGATTTGCATTCTGTATGTGTGCGTGCCAAAGTCTCAACTTGTTCATAAAGCCTTTTATCTGACCGTACATTTCACTCGCATACTGGGCTTTTCGTTGCAGCCTTGTACCGGTATTGAGTTCATTCATGCGAGTAGTAATATCGACCAAGAAACCTAGATCACGCAGCCAACTTTCGTCTTCCATTTCAGCCATTGGTCGCTCTTTATTTTTTAAAAATAGTGCAACTTCTTTTTGCAGTTCGTAAAATCGTCGCAACATACTACCCTTGCTCAGCCAACGCACCTAGGAAAAGTAAGCTAGTTCTTGATGTTCGGTGTCGAGATCATCCAGAAACTTCTGGAACTGGCGGTGGTTAAGTCCTCGAGCTGAAATAAAATTTACTACCTTAATGATCGGGCCCATGACATGTTTGAATTTCAAGGATTTTGCGCATAGATTTTGTTGATGAATGATACAGTGAAAAATTGCTATATTGTCACTGATATTTTTTTCTTTCAAAGCAGATTTCAAGAGACCTACAAATCCAATACCAGTTCCGGACATGGCTCGAGCACCATCAGTTGCGATTCCGCATAAAGTGGATAGGTCCAAACCAAACTTATCAAAAGCATTGAGAACTTCCGAAAAAATATTAGCAGCAATTGTAGTATCCTTCATACACTGTAGTGACAGAAGTTCTTCGTTCAACTCCTTGTCCACTTCTTTTATAAATATAGCCAACTGTGCTGCATCCTTCACATTGGTGCTTTCATCGATTGCGAAGCTCCATGATACAAAGTTTTTCACTTTGTCTTTAAGAGTGTCACAAGTATCACCAGCAAGTTCATCGATGCACCTTGCTATCGTCCAACGCGATAAACTTATTTTCTTGAATTTCTGTACCATTTCAGGACACATTTCTTCTGCGACATCAGTAAAGCACTTTTTCACAAAATCACCTTCAGAATACGACTTCATAATTTGAGCTATTCTCTGTGCAATTAAGAATTGCATCGAACTGTTTTTTTATTATCAGTATGCATTTTTTGAAACATGAAACGCTGGCTCTTCAATTGTTCCTTCAATTGCTTAACTTTCAGCTTTCTTTCACGTCCTTTTACTGTAGCTTTCCATAAACACCGTCAGCATGTTTTGAGTTATACTGTCGTTTAATGTTGTACTCTTTATTAACATTTACGGTTTGATTGCAAATCAAACACAAGGGTCTACTGTCTGCATTTTCGATGAAAAAATATTCAGAAGTCCATTTTTCATTAAATTTTCGCATCTCTTCCTCTTCTTTCCTCTTTCTTGTCTCTTTCGAATTTGCGGAACTTGCCATTGCGGAGTGATGAATTAATTGAAACCAAGATTTAAATTTGCTAAATTCTTGTATATAGGTTGATTAGAATTAGACAAAATCAACAGATATGCTGAAACCCAAATTCACGAAGTTAAAAAAATTAGCTACCACTTGATTCGCTGGCACAACTATCAACCACAAATTAGCTACGCGCTAATTCCTCAAGCCACGAACGAATGAATCTAAACTAAAGATTAGCATATCGTCAAAAGACGAATCTCTCCGATTAACTAATATTTTTCATCGTCGTATTTATACAAATCTCACTAGATTCTGGAATTTTTCCCAAGAGGCGAGAAGAACAAAAATAGAGCAAAATTAATTAATTACAATACATGGAACGTTCTAGCAAAAACACACGTAATAGTATTTGTCTAAAACGTCACAAGCGCACAATATTTAGCTTTATTATCTTAGCTGCGAAGCGAGCAGCATTCAATTGAAATATATTCTTGCAAAGTGGTTAACTTTTAAATAATTTAACTTTATCGATCTAAGGCTTACTCATCAAATTGTAAGCGCTATATTCATTGCAATAACTTAAAGATATTTTAAATATTACTCAATTTATTGAATTATTAAATGAAGAGCAATGTATTTATAACATTAACTTATAAAAATAGTTATGATATCATTCTACTGTAATCCAAACCAAAACGCTTTATTTGTGACATTGATTTTATCAAGCACCTCAAAAAACTTGTGAAACGTTCGCGGGCCGCACTCTATTCAAAATCCGCAACCCTCCGCGGGCCGCAGTTTGTACAGCCCTGCTTTAGACAAATGATTCTCAAACTTTGGTGGCCTGTGGCACCTTATCAAAGACCCGCAAACAGCCGTGCCTCTTTGCTAAAAATATTATCCCAAAAGTCAAGTGGAGACCAAAAGAAAAAAAGTCATCACTTTGAAACTGTTTCTGAATTCTTTATTTTTGTCTCTTATTCCAAACAAAATAATCAATTTCCTGAGCACAAACGCTTTTTTAACTTCGACTTTACTCTAATAGACTTTTTAAATCCAATAATTTGTTTATGAAATTATTAGATTAAAAAAGTCTAGTCTATTTACGTTTTGTGGGTGAAATAATGTATTTCGTTAAGTCGCTTCCTCTTTATTCACAATCTTTATTTCTATTTGCATTATAAGTAATTTTAAAATGATTGTGAGTAAAAATTAAAGTAAATAAAAAGAGAGGGAGAGAAAGAGAGACAGAAAACTTAAACAAAAAACTATCAGTACTCAAATTAATTTTTATCACTTGACCATCCCTCTGCCTTGGAAAAAAGTCTCTGAAAATATGTTGCTCTAAAATAATTCAGCAGTACCAATGCTTTTAAACGATACGTTATGATATTACTTGCTTGAATAAAAACACAGAACTTGTACGGGATAGTCAACATAATACAATTTAAATGTTTTAAAACTTACACATACATCTGTAAATTGTACATTTTCACCTACTAAGAATGTGTCTATTGTGCACCATATGGCGGTGCTATAGCCAAGCAATTCCCAACCTTTCTACACCAGCGGACCGGTAAAATTTTTAAAAATGCTCACGGACTGGCAACAAAAGATCGTATAGTGAATAGAACCAACATTTGAAATCTTTTTACATACTAAAATTGTAGTTGTGTAACGTAATGTGGTCGGTAGCGTGGCGTGGTTGAGTGGTTAAAGCACCGGATTGATGATCAACATGGTCTCGGTTCAAAACCCACTCGCGCCATTCTGTTGTGTTCTTGGGAAAGACACTTTACGGCACTTTCCCCTGCTTGGTGGTCTTGACAAGCAGTTCTAAATTACAGAATTACTAGCGGACAGCAATATCTTGGCATCTCCGGAAGCAGGTCGGGGTAATTGCTTACCCTATGTATAGCGCCTCCGTCGCTTTCCTGCGAGTCAGGAGGATAAATATAGAGATAAAAATAAATAAAAAATGCAAGATTTTGGCATAGGCTATGTATTTAAGACGAAAATTTACAACAAAGTGGCAATCAAATCAATTCAAACAACAAACTATCAATCTATTTACATAGAAAATTAATGTTCGTTTGGAATTTGCTGCTGTTTCGTTGCCAATATGGAAGGCAAGCAAGGCATCAACGAAGTTTCTGCAACACGCAGTTCTGTTTATAGTGCTTTAAATAAAAGTGACGAAAAAGTTTGGAAGGTTTCATTGCGTCATTTGAGAGAATTTTGAGTCACACCAAACATAAGGGCCGTGGTGATTGTTCACTACACGGAGCTACAATAAAACCAAGCTCTAAGTTTTTTTTGTTGTATTGTCTGACAAACTCCCCTTTTCGTTTCTTACTTTCTCCTATGACACTCAACTTATCTGAAAAGAGTGATGGCTTTAGTACAGTGCGAACGGAGCGACCGCACTGTCCCCCTAAGCAAAATATTGCTCTATTTCTTCATATTAGCACCACGACTGTGCCCCCCACTGTCTGCACCTTAGCTTTAGAACGAAAGCAGGGATAATGTACTCGATTAAAAGTGATAATTTTTTTAGAGATCATTATAGTTTTGGGATGAAAATGGAGATTTTGGTTGAAAGTAATGATTTTAATTAAGATTTTACTTGAAAGTAAAGACTTTTTTTTAGAGATCAGTATATTTTAGGAACAAAAAACTTGAAAAGTGTCCCCTCCTTTTGTAAGGCCACCACTCTCTGATTATGCCCTTTTATGCAGTTTGCTCTACACTTGCTATAAGCCTACTGATACTGGCTTTATGTCCATTTTGACAATTACCTGTGCAGAAGGCTTACATTTATCTTTCTTGTTAGATACACCATAATATTTTGTTCTTTCATTGATTCCATATTAATCTTTCTGCAGTTTAAATAGACTAGTTGTATCAGCATGTCAAACGTAAAGAATAGCGTTGTAATAAACTTTATGAAAGCTAGACGCAGTTTATGATAGAACAATCGTAAACGCCACAAAACTTGATCATCGGAAGGTTAACTTTCATTATTAAAAATAATGTTGCGTTATCAAGGAAGGCGAAATAGGCCAGTTTACTACTGTGAATCGGTAGAACGTAAAATAAGTTTAAAAGGAAGTAACGACTTTGCAATGCTAAAGATTCCGCATTAAAATGAGCCTGGCAGAAAGGAAAATACGTTGCGGACCGGCAAAAAAATACGCGTATTGGCGGTTGGGAACCACTGCTATAGCCTATGTTTTTTGCTCGTATTATCAATTAAATGATTTTGTATGCTTTTTTGATACTTCTACTTGTCTGCTTTTTTTGGCTTTTTGACAGTATTTCTATTAAGGCCCGTTTCCACTACGAGCGTGGAAAAAAGCATTCTTTGTTTGTTTTATTGCTTTTTTTATGCGCTCGCTTTAATTTTAACCGCTCGCTTCAATCGAAGATCAATAAAAGAGAGAAAGAATGCTCTTTTCCACGCTCGTAGTGGAAACGGGCCTTTACTTTAAAGGAATTTACTTTAAAGGCCCGTTTCCACTACGAGCGTGGAAAAGAGCATTCTTTGTTTCTTTTATTGATCTTTGATTGAAGCGAGTGCAAAAAAAAATCAATAAAACAAACAAAGAATGTTTTTTTCCACGCTCGTAGTGGAAACGGGCCTTAAGCCGCTCAACAATCAAGGAAATTACTTCTTTAAAGGCCTTTTGGTTTTTTGCAGTTGCCTCGCTGCTAATGATATAATGAATTTAAAAGGTTTTTTGTATGTACAAAACTTTAAAATAGCTTTTAAAAATAAATGATTTATTTCAAGCTCTTTTGTTAATTGAGTAGCCTTAAAAAAGGCTGTTTTGAAAACTTGAACGTCTAGCTCTCTTCAGGAGGTTTCGCTAGAATGAATTGCAGAACTGAACGTAGTATTTCAAAAGTTTTAAGACTGATTCTTATTGGCTAAAAATTAAGGTTAGTAACAGTTATCATAATAATTAAAAGTATTTAATAAATAAAACCACGTTTCGTCAGCGTAAAAAATTTTTCGCAAAAAAAAAGGAATAAAATTATGCAAGTTTTGTGCTAAAATTTGGAACTAAAAGGAAAATTTTTTTATAATTATACTAACAATTTATGTTTGTAAACAAACTCTTTCTGTCTACACAAATTAGGTTTTCGAAGAGTGATGAAAATTGATTCTAAGACTGATAAATGGAAATCGGATTGTGCTTTAGAGAGAATAAAAAATTGATTGTCCTTATAGTGAGATGCACGTTTTTGGTTATGTAACAGATGGTTTCCAATCGCTGAGTCACAATGCGGTATTGAATTCACTAGTTTTTCTGGGCATGCTGGTTGTTTACGTTCTTGGCTGGTTCTGTTCCGAATAGACTTCGGCACATGCTGGCGGATTCTGTCCTGCAAACGTTGAGACGTTCGACCCACATACCGACTATCGCAGTGGCACACATATTCATATATGACGTTACTTTGTTGAAAAGTGGGAAGAACGTCTTTATGTATAGCAGGTAAAATTTGTCTGGTGGAAAAGACCACTCGTGGTTGAACTGCTCCAAAACAATTATTAATAGATAATTTTATTTTTCTTTCAAATTTCAGGGAATTTTCTCCAATCCAAGGCAATTTTAAATAGACAGGACATTTTTTTGGGCCTTCTTTAATGCTTTATTGGAAACGTAAAAGTTTTTTAGAAATTCTCGAATCAATAAGGAATTCTGGATAATCATTTTTTACAAGAATAGAGCGAATATTCTCTAGTTCATGTTTTAATGTAGATTTAGAGCAGATTTTTAAGGCTCGATGTGTTAAAGTATCAATGAGATTTGTTTTACGTTGTTTTGGTCCAAAGGAATTCAAATAAATATATTGACCTGTGAAAGTGGGTTTTTGATAGACTGAAGTGATGAATTTATTATTAGATTTGATAACAAGTACATCCAAAAAAGGCAGAGAATTATTGGTTTCAATTTCATTGGTAAATTTGAAGGAGGGGTGAAGCAAGTTATGACAATTTAAAAATTTTTGGAATTCAGTTTCTTTGTGATAAAGGGAAAAAGTGTCATCAACGTAATTACAGTATACGGTAGGTTTTGAAATTTCATTAAAAAGCTTTGATTCGTAATAGCCAACAAATATATTTGCCAGAGCGGGACCAAGGGGACTGCCCATAGCAACTCCATCAATTTGCCTGTCATAATGTTGTTAAAGCTAAATTCAACTGAAGTAGTTGCAGTTTTCATCAGTTCAATAAAAACATGTTTAGGAATAACTGTCGTAAAGTGTTTTAGTACAAATTTTAATGATTTCCGCTAAAAGGTACGTTAGTAAATAAGCTACAAATATCAAATGAACAGAGAATTGAATCATTAGAATTTACTTTGAGTTGTTGTATTGAGTTGCCGTATTAGAACTATACTCAACTAATTGCATTAATAATTTCATTTCAGCGAAAGAATAGGAATCATTAATGCAATTAGTTGAGTATAGTTCTAATACGGGCTGTAATAAGGCGGCGAGAAATTTAGCCAGTTCATGTTGGGCAGATCCAATCATCGAAAGAATAGAACGGCAAGGCACCTCCCGTTTGTGAATTTTTGGAAGTCCGTACATTCTTGATCGTTGTGAGCCGGTGGGTCTAATAACTTCATAAACCGTTTTCGGGAGATCATCACTTTTAACTAATTGAAGTAAACGACGTTGACGTTTGGTTTCATTTTGAGCAGTATTATCAAATTCATTTACAGGTCCAAGGCATTCAAATTTAGTTACGTCAGAAAGAATAGCTACCATTTTTTTGTCATATTCAGATCTATTAAGAATGACTACTCCAGAGCCTTTGTCAGGCTTAGTAATTAAAATGTGTTTATTAGAACGTAGAGACTTAATTGCTTGGAGACAGTCAGAATCAAAGGGAATTTAGTCACATCGATAGGAGAACCACAAAAACTGTGTGCTAATTCATTAAGCTTAGCTTTAAGAAGTCTTAGTTCATCAATACTCTTTGGTTTATGATGTAATAATTGAGCAAATAAAATTTCAAATTCTGCGAATACTTCTTCACGTTTAACATTAGTTGGCGGAAGGCAAAACTTTAGACCAGGGTTTCCCAAACTTTTAGTTGTTCGATACCCTTTGGGCACTGTAGCAGGTTTGCATGTATCCCAAAAATTTTGTGACGTTTCTCTAAAAAAAAGGCTTTCAGTTAGAATCAGCCACTTCCCCAATTCATGCCCAAAATCAAGGTGATCTCTGAAAAAAAAAAAGGTCTTCACTTTGAATCAGATACAAATTTTCCCAATTTATGCCGAAAATCAAGGTGATCTCTAAAAAAAAAGTCTTCACATAACAGCAGCCAGAAAATTTCCCCATTCAAACCCAAAATTACAGTGATCTGTAAAAAAAAGTCTTCCCTCTTAACAGTGTTGGATCTTCCAATTTAGGGGCCCGAGGCAAGAATTTTCAAAAATTGATGTTGTCTGAGAAAAAAAGAGCTTCTCATGGTGTCCTCTAAAAAAAAAAGGCCTTTACTTCAATTTCATCTCTGATTTCTCTATTTTTCTCTCGAAATCAGGGTGTTCTCTAAAAAAAAAAAAAGGACTTCACTAAGAATCCTGAAACTGTATGTGCTATTTTCGAGGGGGGCCTGAGGCGACTGCCTCATTCGCCTCACCTAATATCCACCACTGCCTCTTAATTGTCCTGTTTGACGTAATTACAATCGACCGTATTTGAAAATTCTAGACATTTGAGTCTATTTATTTTTTATTTTTTTTTATTTCATCTCTATATTTATCCTCCTGACTCGCAGGAAAGCGACGGAGGCGCTATACATAGGGTAAGCAATTACTCCGACCTGCTTCCGGAGATGTCAATATATTGCGGTCCGCTAGTAATTTAATAGAGATATTACTGTAATTTAGAACTGCTTGTCAAGACCACCAAGCAGGGGAAAGTGCCGTAAAGTGTCTTTCCCAAGGACACAACAGAATGGTGCAAGTGGGTTTGAACCGAGACCATGTTGATCATCAGTCCGGTGCCCGGTCACGGAATTTAACTTAATCCTATATGACCCATTGTCCTTCATGAAGGACATTAGAAATAAATGGGTTCAAATTATTATATCCAAAAAGATTCGCTTAATTTTTGAGTAAAAGTATGCAGTAAAGATCCCATTTAATGCTGTATGATCATAGATTTGGATGATATTTTGCTCAATCACCTGTCACGTGTTATTTAATTTAGATGACAACAAGAAAGTGCCTTATTTGGTTGCAACGATGAAATAAATTGGGTCATAAAGGGTTAAATAAGGACATTCTATCACATAATAATGTACCCCTTGGGAAGCCTAAATGTACCCCAGTTTGGGAACCCCTGCTCTAGACCATAGGCCAAAACAAACTTTTCAGTTTCCGAAAGATTGTAACTAGATAAATTACAAATAGTTTTGCCAGAAGGATTAGACGAACCAAAGCGTTGACGACGAAGCCAATTAATGGTATTAAAATGTTTTGTGCGAATTTGTTTTTGTTTAATTAGCTCGATGTTAGCAAGACGGCAAAAGCGAATCCAATCAAGCTAGACGAAAACGTTCGAGTTTTCAAAACAGCCTTTTTCAAGGCTACTCGATTAACAAAAGAGCTTGAAATGAATCATTTACTTTTAAAAGCTAATATAATGAAGTAATGGACAACCTTAAACAAATTAGGCTTATTCATTTCACTTGCGCATAATGGGACAGAATAAAGTCGCATATAATATAAAAACGTTTTCAATGATGTAGCAGCTGAATATTTTGGCTTGATAAAAGTAGATTTGGTTCTTCGTTTTTTGACTTTAAATTTGTTTTGTTTAAGTTTTATTGTTCCTGTCTGGCACTTTATGGCTCCATGAATAGTAAAATCGTTTTACGACCTGTTGTCCGCAAGTAACCAGCAGAGGTTAAAAACGTTAAATACCAAATAAAAACTCTTGTTCAAAAGATTCACCAGAGTAGAACTAAGCAACCGCTATGGAAAAAAATTAGTCACAAAAACAAAAACATCTTTGACGGAATTGGTAAAATACTGTTTGTTCTTTTTCAGTGATAGAAACAATCTCGAACGTTTTTTGTTTTATTGTTTTTGATGAAAAGACATTAACAAATTTTTTTGAGTATAAAATTTTAAAGCATTATTTAAACAGATCTAATTTTTTGTTAAAATAAGAACATTTTTTTTCTTTCAGAATTGTTGGCCTAAATGAAGAGAAAATATACTGCTCAACTAAATCTCATCTTTTAGGAATATTTTAAGATAAGCAGCAAATTTCAGAAAACCAGCAAATCAGCAAAAACAGCAAATCAAAAAACCAGCAAATCAGCACAATCAGCACAATCAGCACAAAAACCAACAAATTTCAAATAAAATTCTTAATTTTAATCCGGTTTGATTTATGCTACGGAAAAAAGTTTATTTTCCAGCCAATGTTTCCGGTAATTTTTTTGCTGCAAATGTGCGCATAAATTGCTTGTTTTCAACATTTGCTTTTTTTACACAGTGTGTTAGCACTAGCAGTCCAAAAGGTAGATCTAAAAAGTAATTTGATGTAATTGCAATTGTAAATTTGTTAATCAAACTAATTTGAATGATAAGAAAAAAGTAATCTGAAAATCTAGTGAGAGCACATTTTTCCATCTGCAGTCGCAAAACATATCTCCCAAAAGGTATATGTCCGCGCACTGCAATAGCCATAATAACGTACTCGCACTGGCGCCGGAAAATTGTTTGACAGCGGGGGGGGGGGGGCAAAATTCAAAAAAGGCACTTTTTTTGAGTTTTGTAGAAAAGTTTATAGCTGTACAGGTCGAAAAATGTTTGCGACAATGCAAAATGTTGCTAAAAGTTAATTGACGCTAAACAATATCTTGGTTTTTCTCAAATTTACGAGTTGCCACTTAGAATCGAGACCGTTTTCTGTGCAAAAATCTATTAAAGACTAAAAAAAGGTCATCATTTCCAATCAGTATCCAAAATATCTATTTTCGTCCAGAAATCAAATTGAAGACCAAAAAATATTTACAAAGGCATTTATCTTGAATCGATTTAATATTTTAATCGAGTTTCTATAATTGCAGGGGCAAATTTAACCTCATACTTCTGTATCTTCTTACCTTTACCTTCCCTTTTTCAAAAGGTTAAAAGGACAATTTCAAGAAGGCAAAAGGGCAGGAGGGGCAGTTGCTCCCACCCCCCGCTTTCAGCCCCCTGTATACACATACATTATGTATTAGGTTAAGGTTTGTGTTAGCTTTTGATTAAAGAAAATTATTCATTGATTATTTATTTTAGAAAACATGTTCTATTTACTTATAGATAATTGATTAATAATTACATGTCAATCAATTACTTGCAAGTCCATTCACTTTTCTAAATGAAAAGAATTTTTTAAAAAACTGTTTTAATGAACCATAGTATAGTATTATTTAGAACGAGACTGCATTCAAAAAATCATTATTTTTGTTGCTTTTTCAACTTTTTAAATTTCAAGGCTATAAAAAGAAGCACTTCTCGTTAACTTGGTTTTCTTTTATAACTCCCGAAAAATATGCTGTTTTTCGTGCGAGTTTTTAAATCTGTAATAAAATATCATCTTGCTTCAGCGAGGTATTTTATGCAATATAAACTATAAAAGTATATTGCTGTTTACAGAGTAAGACATTGAAAACATGCTTAACCTTTGAACAAAGCAAAAGGACGTTTTTGCTTTCATAAAATATTGGTTAAAAAATAAGTAGCAAAGAAAAGGAAAATGCCGTCTTTAAGAAAAATAAAACCTAAACTTTTACGTTCAATACAGGGGCGCCGGAAAATTTTTTGGCAGGAGGAACAAATTTTAAAAAAGAGCATTTTTTAGTGAAATGTTACTCTCAACAAACGCAAATTTTAGCGTATTGGAGAAAAATTCTTCTAAAAGCTTTAATGAAGACAAAAAAATTAAAAAAAACTTTGCTGTACAAAATTCGAAATTAGCTTTTTGTCTCACACTCTTCAGGAGAAATTGTCATAATGAAGAAGAAGCGAGCAGAATTGAGTTATAAAGTAGAGAGTTATCATTAGTGAGAGAGCCTTTGCGAACTAAAAGAATTCCTGCGTATATACTCGCCAATGAAAGTAGGTTTTCTGTATACCAAAGTCACAAATTCGAATTTTCACTATTCTATCAAAACCTTTAAAAAGAGAAAGGAGTGCTTGGTTTTTTTTCGTGAGTATGTTCCAGGAAAAAATGGAGAGAATTGAAGGATAAGGCCCCCAAAGACGCAAACTTTATTTTATTGGTATTGTTGGTTCACCTGGCGTTTATGATCTACTCGAAAAACAAATTGGAAACGAAATTGGACAAAATTCGGTCTTATTTATTCATTAGCGGCTACCCGAACACATAATTAATTCTATTTATTCAAAAGATTAATTATCTAAATGTCAAGCCGGTCTACAAAACGGAAAAGTGTCCAGTCAATCTCCATGTTCTATGAATGGGAACTGTTTCGAGAAGATTCGAAAAACAAATTAACACGGCAGTCAAACACTGCTACTTTAGCGTCGAACCACGTGTTGTTTTTACGACCCGACAGCTCAACAAGGGCCTCCTGCTTTGGGCTCAAGATCCTTGCTTGGGCTTTGTTTTTTCTTAATAGCGCAATGTTAGTGATTTTTCTATTAAAATGTCATGGAAATCTTTTTATTTTATTGCTGCAGCTAAAAATTTAAAGGTGATGAATATGAAATCGTTCACAAGCCGCACGAGAGTGATTTAAGGCCCGTTTCCACTACGAGCGTGGAAAAAAGCATTCTTTGTTTGTTTTATTGCTTTTTTGTTGCGCTCGCTTCAATTTTAACCGCTCGCTTCAATCGAAGATCAATAAAAGAGAGAAAGAATGCTCTTTTCCACGCTCGTAGTGGAAACGGGCCTTTATGAAAAATCCGCCGAGAGACTTTTTTTGTCGCAAAAAAGAAAAAAGAAAACATGAA
Organism: Diplosoma virens; assembly: GCA_963680785.1. Classification (NCBI taxonomy): domain Eukaryota; kingdom Metazoa; phylum Chordata; class Ascidiacea; order Aplousobranchia; family Didemnidae; genus Diplosoma; species Diplosoma virens. The sequence continues at coordinate 15,405,307 of OY796897.1, forward strand.
TAAAGCTGTCGTGCTTATCGTGCGCGCTTGCCGTGTTTGCAAGCTATAACCTAAAAAAATTAGAAAAGCGAAATACAAGATTCTATACAAAACAGCTGTTTAATGAGTCGTTATTTTCTTGAGAAAACTCTTTTTTAAACTACAGTTATGGAGGTTAAATACAAATGAAATATTTTACATGTCAAGCATAGAAATGTGGTAAATTTTAAAATGATTAAACAGATAGAGTATGACTATAAACAGCAAAAATTGCTGTAGTATTCTTAGGATACAGAGTATAGAAAGGATCGGACATCTCAGGGTATAGAAGATGGTTTTTCAGCATTGCATTATGCAAAGAAGTGCAGAAATGGAGTAAAAATTCAAACTAAATTGTACAAAGGGTTTATTTTTTTTATTTTTCTTATTTACAAAGCCTCTTATACTTTATTTTACTTAATGTCAAAGATTTTCTTAAAAATAATGCATCATTTGCCGCGTTCTTGCAGCTGAGTAGCCAGCCGTTAGCACGGAAAGTTTCTTCGTTTAGCTTTTAACACGTTTTGCTGAATGACGAAAGCGGGCAAGGGCGGGTGTGACGACAGAGCATCATAGATCATTGCGCTTGTTCCTCTCTAGGTCAAGCTGTCAATATTTTTCGTCCAATGTTTTAGTTAATGTGGTTGTGGCAGTCTTAAAGGTAGGGTCCACCCAAAATCTAAAATTTTTTCATAAATGGAGTAGAATTTTTTTAACCCATTGGTTTTGGTTTGATGTAAATCCGATTCCCCGTTGCCCCAATATTTCAAAAAAACTAAAGTTAAAATGAGCGGTTTTGATTGGTCCTCAGTTTTATGACGTCATGGCTGGCAAGTTGTGTAAAGACTGCATAAGTACAGTACTTGTTATACTATGCTTTGATTCGTGCGTTGCAAAATACAAGGCTTTTGCAGTTATTCTTGTTCGGATTGTTAGACGGTAACCTGGCTTTGTCCAATCATTTTGACAAATATATGTATATATATATTTATTTTCGGATAATTTTATTTTATCAAAAATATTTATTTTCGGATAAAAAAAAAATATATATATATAGACTCACCCTGTATATATATATATATACAGGGTGAGTCACGGGAAACGGATGTTTTTAATGAAGACAAAACTCTGCGAATATTTTAACAAAATTAATGTACATAAAAAAATTCACTAAACTATGACATTATGTCTGCGAAGCTCAGGAAAGAAACAGTATTTAAATATTCGAATATAGCGGTCTGAAGTAACCGTTGCTGTCTCTTCTCTTTCTTCGAAAAAGAATGGACCGAATTCTGACTGCCAAGCAAAAAAAGTGCCGCCTAGTGTTTTTCCCAAGAATACAACAGCTTGACCAGCCTAGGAGTTGAAACAGACAGCCGTCTAACCAGCACTTCTATTCAAGCCACGCCTCTGACAAAACTAATATTTAATAGCTGATCTGATACAAAAGAATAGCAAGCAATGATGTTGAACAATCGAAAATTTATTCCATATACAATGCATTATTTATTTACTCTAAAAGACCGGCGGCACATTGGCTTCATGAAAACCTTCGTACCTTCCATCTTCTTCTGGAAACCGTGCTCTTATGGCAGTTACTGCACAAGCAGGTACAACTCGACGGTTATTTCTACCCAATTTTCCGTATATCCAGTATATATAACTTTTGTAAGCAGCAAATCTATACATTCTGCAATAAAATGTTATTTGATTAAAGTACGGTTAAAGTGTAATGAAAGCATAAGTAATACTTTACAACGGGTTATTTTTTCCGAAAAAATTTAAATTTTATAAAGTAAGAAATACCGGTATGTCATAATATGTACACAAGTAGAAAATTTCTTTAACAAGCAAATAATTGCACTATAGACAGAGTTACCATCTGCCCAGTATTCAGAATTATTTTTTTGGTATACAGTAGGCTACTGTTGGCAATAACTAATTTGTTGACGTTTCGTTGAAGGAAAGGTTTATCTTTTGTTAAAAAAAAGTAATAGCGTGACAATTTAAAAAAATGGTGACAAATACCAACTAAGCATGCAAATCAAAAATAAGCAAGCTTCTTCAAAATAAGTACAGTATATCTATGTTTTCTAAGACAATGCCCTTAAAATTAGCACGCAATAGTAACCCTGAGTGTACAACAAAAGCAAATTTAAAAAATTTTTTCAAGATAATACCATTTCAGTTTTTGGTTATAAATTAAACAAAGTTGAGAGACAATAGCTGCTAAGCCTACAGCTTTTTTTGCGCTAATTAATTCAAAATATCGTTACATTAACAGCAAACACTATTTAGCAAAAAATGATTCAGTGAATTTATGTAGCTTAGATTACCTGTTACTGATATGTTGCTCCAAATTTTCACCAATAATCTGCTTTACTGAACACATCAACACCTCCAACACCTCGGTGTCCAGACATAGCTTGTTGAAGCTAGGTGTGCTGGTGATGCATTTTTCATTTATTAATTTTTGTTGAATTATTTGAACTCTTCTGCAGCATTTGTTTTCAATTAATGATGGCATAATATAACAATGCTCGCAGGAACAATGAAAATATTCTTCATTTAATTTTGGAAAATTATTTGAGGTTTTATCAAGCTGTTCTATTTCATTAAATTCTTTCGTAGGTTCATATAAAAAAATTTTTCCTAGCAATGCTTTGCATTTTTTTTTTCTTTTTACCAGCTTTGGAACTGTATTTTTGCTAATTGCAAGCAGATGCAGCTGTAGTATATACTTCTAACAATGCTAGTCTCAGTTGTTTTGCCAGCCAATGACGTCATCACTCACGTGCGCCACCAATGGCGATTTTTTCTTTTGGGGATAACTAGAATAACAGAGACCTTTGAGTAAATATTTTTTCAGGGTTGATTATTAACTACTTAAAGAATATTTTAAGCTCAACTTGTATTTTGACTGGACTTCCCCTTTAAAACCACTCAATTGTCTCGTTTTGTTTTCCTAATCATTTCAACAAGAACCTTTCTTCGATTTTGAAGATGCGATTTCGTTTTTTTCTTTTTGGCGTTTTTCTCTTTCTCTTTTACATAAATTGCCTGGATCACTTCTGACAACATTTTAATAGAAAAATTGGAGAAATCGCTGATTTCTTTCATTCTTATTCGGCAAGTCTTCTATAGTTATTATAATTCTTGACTGCTTTATCATTTGCTTAGTTTAAGATAAGCAATTACACAGTGTTTACGTCTACTCGTTGGTTAGTAACGGCGTGCAAAAATTTAGCAGCAGGTTTTATTTTTATTGTAGCAGGTTTCATCATCAATTTTATTTCAATATTTATTTTCCTGACTCGCAGGAAAGCATCAGAGGCGCTATATCTAGAGCAGGGCTCTCAAACTCAAATAGCTAGTGTGAAATCATTTGTAATCAAATAGCTCTGTGAGCCAAACTAAAACTTGTAAATTATTTCCGGGCCGCAATACACAAAACAAGATCAATCTACAAGATTACGCATTAAAAATTCAATAGACGAAACTGAGTAATGACTAAAATAAATAAAATCGGCATTGCAGTCAATTTTCTTTCTGACTACTTAGCTGGCAGCGTTTAGCACCAGCAAGCTCCTCAGTATTAGATTTACATTTATCAGTAGAAATCAACCTCTGTGTTGCTTGCAAATGTTCATCAGTGACACGTGACCTTAGAACAGACTTTTCAGCTTTCATGGATGAAAAAAATTGTTCACATACGTATGTGCTTCCAAAGGTTGCAATCATTCTTGCAGTTGCAGAGAGCTATTTTGGAAACCTTTCACATAAAAGAAACGATAAGAATTTCGGAATTTCTACGTCTGCATATTTCCGTTTCAAAATCGTATCAGATTAAAATTCTGCTAACTCTATTTGTAATTTTTTTGCAATGTTGTCAATTTCTGCGGCAAACTGCGTTGAAAACAGTCGAAAATAGGGCTGAAGCACCTCAAAATTTAAAAAGTGCTCTTCAAATTGTTGAAACAACTTTAATAACGATCTGCGTATTCTTTCAGGCATTTATATTAGATAATTCCCAATGATTTTAAAGTTGAGAAATGTGAACCAAATTGCCCTCATCCAACTGCTTTATCGATAAACCTAATTTTGCTTTGAACAATTTTACATGATCGTGCACCTGTGTAATAATCTGTTTTTTACCTTGACGTCTAAAGTTCAATTCATTCGAATGATGCGTAATATCTACTAGAAAAGCAAGATTGTATTTAAAAGAAGAATCAGCCAGCAAAGAAACTTCCTTATTTTTCATTTTCATAAACAAAGTAATTTCACTTCTAAGCTCAAAGAAACGCTTTAAAACCTTTCCACGACTCAGCCATCGCACTTCAGTATCGTAAAGAATTTCGCCGTATTGGAGTCCATATCTGTAAGAAAAGATTTGAACTGCCTGTGATTCAGACCCCAAGATTGTATATAATTGATTGTTTTAACTACCAAATCCATCACTTCCATCATCTTTAGACTTCTTGATGCAAGATGCAATGCACGCTGACGAAGTTGATTCCATCGCTTTTAAGGCAGTTTAACTTGTTTTTCACCCATCCAACTGCGCGTACATTGCTGAAACACATGGCCGGTGCACCATCAGCAGCCAAATATACAAGTCTATTCCATGGCAAGCCATGTTTCTCAAAACAAGTTTCCAGGGATTGAAATATACCAAGACCAGCTGCATATCTTTTCACTGGTATTAAATTCAGAAATTCTTTTGTTACATTTAAACTACAATTGACACCCCAGATAAGCACATTATGCCATACCTGACATATCTGCGCTTTCGTGGAGAGCAACTGAAAATGCTTCGAAGTTCTTTGGCGCTGCAAGTAATCCTTTTTCCACATTGGCAGCTAAATTGGTAATCCTGCTTGCAACTGTATAAGGTGACCAAATCATGCCTTCAAACAATTTCTTTTAATGAGGACATACAATTTTGTTTGTCTTTAAAAAGCAGTTTTTTATGAACAAGCTTTCTATAAAAGGCCGTGATGACTTGGCTATCATTTCACAAATAGCAAAACTCGCTTTAACGGCATTTTAGTTGGTCTGACTAATTTTGACAAAAAAATTTCTTTGTTCCCACAATAATAATTTTAATTTCTTTACCGGTACTTATTCTTTTCTAGTATTGCTCTTGTACCCATCATATTCATTTCGGTGCATTGTTTCGTAGTGTCGCTGCATATATTTCTTCATGACAGCTATCTTTTGCCTACAAATAAAACATTGACTTGTACAGTATTACCGACTGCAGGAAAAAGTACAAATCCTCCTACTTTTTTGAAAAATTCGTCTTTCATCAGCAAATTTTTTTTTAAAAACTGAAGACATTTTACAAAAAAAACCTTTGGTTTTGAAATCAAATTATTTATTCAACTTGCTAATTGGTTTTGATTTTGCAAAGAACAATAAAATATTTGCTATAAAATATCGACAGTTAATGCAATAACTTCAACTAAGACGAACTCCCTATATGACTCACTATAGTTTCTCAGAAGGCTCAAAATCGAAAATAAAGAAACAGAAAGAGCAAAAGAGAAGGTGAGCGGGGTGTCTGGGCCATTGATTTCGTAACAATTACCGTGGTCTGAACAGGAATACAAGAACAAAAACATAATGCAATCCAACATTATACAGCTGCCGAAGCATTTTAGCCAAGATTTGCTTCAAGAAACTGGCTACTATAAGGTTGTTGTACTGGTTTTTCGTAATCAATAAAAACACAGTAAAATTTTAAAGATTTACTACTAGTCTAAGAATGCCGATGATAACGCATGGCACTGAAAGAGATATTAATTTTATTTGAAAATTCAAAGTCTGTTGCGGGCCGCACAAAATGTTTTCACGGGCCGCGTGTTTTAGACCCTTAATCTAGACTACAGAGCAATCTTCAAGCAATTACCCCGACCTGTTTCCGCCATTGCCAGCATCTATTGTTGAAATCTTTTATTTTAGTTTTTTAATTTTCATTAAAAAAATAACTGAAACTTAGAGCTTCTTGCTATGACAACCAAGCAAAGAAAAGTATTGTAAAGTGTCTTTTCCAAGGACAAAACACAATGACCCGAGATCGTTTTGAAGCGCGGCCGTTCGCCATCAATACGGCGCTCTTAAGGCCCGTTTCCACTACGAGCGTGGAAAAAAACATTCTTTGTTTGTTTTATTGATTTTTTTTTGCGCTCGCTTCAATTTTAACCGCTCGCTTCAATCGAAGATCAATAAAAGAGACAAAGAATGCTCTTTTCCACGCTCGTAGTGAAAACGGGCTTTTAATCACATGGTTGCGCTGCTGACTTTAGAGATGAAAAGGGTTTTAAATGGTAGATATCAAGCATGTGTTGTCGTTGTTGTTGCTGCTTCCTTCAAAATTGGTTTTGGACAAGCCATCTTTTTATCATTCAATAAAATCAACCTAGACTCTTGCTTTTGGGATTATTTCCGCCACTTTCAACCGGTTTTTCTAGACCTAGAGACGAGTGAAGTAGGATTGTGTTGGTACTTAACAACACTAAAAAGTTTTGGCTGTAAAAAAAGGATTAAAATTGTCTGTATGTGCGCACGCGCACGTGTGTGTCAAGCATAACAGGCCTTGTAGCGTTTACTAAATTACCGTGTTGGTAGGTTTGCATGTCTCAATGACTTGCAAAGCTATGTTTGCGGGAGATTTTTTCTCTTCTGTTAGAGTTACTTGTGCTTGCATGGTCTGCAGATAGAGACCCTACAAAATGAAGTCAATAAGATAGAAAAGTTCAAGCCCTGATAGATCGTGGTTATTAACTGTGGCAGGCAACCAGCATAGGTGAAGGAAATCTCCCAAATAAACCAAATAAAAGCAGCTGGGATGCACTGCAAAAATATACCGAGATATGACGTTTGAAGTTGTCTTTCATGTAGCCTCGGGCGTCGATAGTTGAAAAAGTCCGTGTTGTGGTACTTGGCTACCTCACCTTGCTGATACTTGTTTGAAAATTTTTTTCCGAAACGAATCAACCCTGATGCGGCTAAACGTTGGTGAATCATTTTCACACATCACAAATTCACTTAGTCTATCTCTGCTGGGGGAGCTGCGATGGCTTCAATAGGGTGCGAATGGAGCGGCCGAACCGAGCCTCTCCTAAAATACATCAAAAAGTACCCTCTCTACACAATATATTGCTCTATTTCTTCGTAGTAGCACCAGAACGTCGGTGGCATGTCTAAAATAAAAACTTTTTTTTAGAAATAACTTTGTTTTGATACACTAAAAAGTGCTCCTCCAAACAAAACGATGATTTTTTTTAGAGATCACAGTGTTTTGGGACACTAAACAGTTGTCCCCCTAAAATGAAGACCTTTTTAAAGATCAATTTGTTTTGATACACTAAAAAGTAGCTATGCCTATGACAGTGACTTTTTTTTTAAAGATTGCTTTACCTCGGAACACTAAATAGTGGCCCCACTTACTTTTCTTGCCGCAGGCCTCATTTTTGTAAGTCTATCACTGGGGAGTTCCTGTTCCCAAAGTCTTTCCGTATAAAAAAGACTCGTTTTTGATTCTACAAAAGTCAATTTTTTGGACAACCGTATGGATAATCAGATTCCTGCTTTTTGGGAATAATAACCTAAATTCCTTTTCAGCAGCATGGCCAAGTCGGGAGGAGGGACGTATTGGTGACGAACGCGATTGACGCGGGCGCCGTTCAAAACCTGCTCTAGTTATTCTGTTATATCCTTGGCAAAGACACTTTACGGCACTTTCCTTTGCTTAACGATCTTAGTTCTAAATTTCTATCTTATCTCCAGATAATAAATAAAAAACTTTAATCGGACAACAATATCTTATCGTCTCAAAAAGCAGATTAGGGTAATCTCTGACGCGTAACAATTGCCTCTAACGTTTTCCTGCGAGTCAGGTCAGAAAAACAAACAGAAATGATAAATGAATGATGAAATTCTGAATTAGAAACCCAAGCTCACAAGTACGTTTGTGACATTTGCTCAACGAGTAAAATTTGTTCCAAACCACAAACTTTTTTATTATAAATCACAGAAAACACTGGATCCATTCAGAGTTGGATCAACTACAACATTACAGACCAATTACCATTATAATTATAATTACACCTGAAAATGTTTAATTACATTAAAATTTCAATTCCTTTGTACTGAAAAGCTTAAATTACAATTAAATTTTAGAGTAACCAAATTTTACGAAAAATTTTTTTGTTTTTTATTACAAATCGCTAATTTCTCACAATCAAAAACAACTTCTTACAATCATGAACATGAAATGAACCAATTAAAAACTCCTAAAATTGAAATAAAAAAGTAATCCACCGAAACATCCTGCACGAGGTGTGTTCGCTTGAGCCGGCTTTACTCCAATGCCCAATATAACTGATTTATTTATTTTAATAAATGGAACATAAAAAGTTGGATTATTGGTTGCATCATCACTATTCATCACTGTCATCATCATTTGAATCACCACCAACTTCAGAATCACTGCATGTGCAGAAAATTCTACTTCTTCAAACTTCAGCTTTTCTACAACTACTTCTAAATTAAACCTAGTCTTGGAATGATACAGAAATATTTTTCTATCGAATACTACCGAATATCGTACAATTTTTCAAAATTCCAATTCCAATTGCTATTACACAAAAAAATATAATTAATTACATTCAATTATAATTATAATTATAATAATACAACTTTGGATCTAGCTAAATATTCCCGAATCACAACAAAGAACTACAACAAGACAACAACTTATGGCGTTGTACACTTTTAAGCGCTTTTATAAAGGAAGGACATCTACGTATACAAACGCAACATCATCAAAAACTTTTGCAAAGTTTTTCAACTCAAAGTAAATGCCTCAGAAATAAAACAAAATAATTTAGTATTCATTCAAAATACATTAGCGGACATCAATAATGCAAGATCAAAACAAAACAACGCCACAAAACACCAAACATTTTCTCATTTTACATTCATCAAAACAGAACACACAAACAATCTTTTGACTTTTAATAAAAACAACTACTAAAAGCAGGATACATCACAGTAATAAACTCCAAATTACCAAAAATCTCCTTTCGACATCACAACAAAGAAACATCGCAAACATATACATTTCACCAAGTTTAACCTCTCGTTGTGCATAAAAAGTACAAATTTTAATGGCTGTTTCCCAGTCACTCTTTCCGTAAACACTCGCCAAATTTAAACTTGATCAACCGCTTTGCAGGGCATAAAGTGTATATTTTCAAGCTTCATCTTGGTTTTATTGCTTTTTTCTAACTGTAAAAGTAGGACTGTTTGATTTTAAAAAACGAAGTCTTACTTAGATTACACCTTCCTGGTAACTAAATAATAGAAAAGTGTGTTTCTTAAACCTAAAAATACCATAGAATCGGTTTTAATTTAAACAACCGTCACCTGCTTAGTTTTCACACGCTGGGTACGACCTCCGGTTTTAATGTTTCCAAAGTATTCTGTTTGTGACGGACGGAAAAAACCTTTTAAAGAAAGTAATAGGTATGTTTACTGAAGAGACGAATTAACTTTTAAAAACAATTTTGACTGACGTGTCCAAAAAGCGCCTATAACACGTTCTTTTCATTATTTTTTGAAATGAGCTTTCCTGAATCTTTTCAAAAATTATTTTTCGAAAAATATCTAACATTGAAAATAAATTTAATTTGGCTTGTTTAATTATTTTTAGCTTTGACGTATTTTTTGGTAAAATTCTATTAAAAATTATGAGTAAATTGAAAATGTCGGTGTTAGATCAATTAATTAATAAAGTCATCGGAAAAGGAAAGTTTCAAATCGTTACAATCGTTGTTGTTTCAACTGTTATGCTTTCGACTGGAATGATGATGACTTCTTCAGTATTTCAAGGTGCAATATTTAGCTCTAATCTTATCTAGTAGTTAGTTTTCCTACTTCCGTCGCAGAGTAAAGTTCTTTTCGTGTCTGAGCAAGTCCCTACAATACAGTCTTGCCGGCGGCTCGCCGCCACTGCGACTACATAGCATAAGTGACTTTGCTTCCAGAGCCAAATTATCAAATTATCAAACGTTTCGCCGTGATTTTGGTTTTATAAAAATTGCAAATAAATCCCTTGAACTCTAAAAGTAAAATACAAAAAAGCATCATTCTTTAGACTGTATAAAAGATACCCAGTAATCGCGTGATCGTGTCTCGTACAGCAGGCATCTTAAACTCGTCACTGTATGCGGGCCCATCGGAAAAATTTTAACCTAAAAATTTTACTTCGGGCCTTAATTGCGTCAAAAACAATGTTAAAGACTTTTTTTTGTTCTTCATCTTTACTTTGGATCGAAAATGTAACAAATGATAGCGAAGACTTCTTTTTTTTGGTCTTCACATTGGTTGGAACATATGAAATTTTTTTAATTAGTTTAAAGAAATTTACGCCTCTTGTTTACAAGAAGTAAAATTTATACATTTGATTCTTGGTAAAAACCAATGAAAGGTCTTTACTTTTATTCTGTATACATTTTCATCATTTTTGTTCCAATTTAAAGGTAAAGACCGAAAATAACTTCAAAATGCATTGCATAAAATTATTGACTTGTTTTTATGTGAATTGCCTCTGACTATTTAGTATTATTACTTTTATTTTTTGCTTTTGAATAGGATGTGGATTGTGTGTTGTTTTTACCTGAAAAAGTCCCCCAATGAAACGAAAGAAACGTCATGCATGAGTTTTACTTTAAGACATTTACTGCATGCACGGCTTTTATTGTATTTATCAAATTACGAAACTCTTGTTTAAACTGATAGCTTTCAAAAAAGCTAATTTAAAAAGCTCGAACGTTTTCGTGTACCGTATTTTCCGCATCTTACGGCATACCATATTAAAGGCCGCATGCTAAAACGTGCGGCAAGCGGCAATGACAGTACGTATGCTGGCAGCGATAAATCAATCAGAAAATATTACGTAGAAAAGGGGTTCCCAAGCTTTTCTCAGGACGACCCCAAAGACAACTTTTGAATGTCCAGTGCGACCACATGTCTATATATATTAGATTTTTTCACTGAACTTAGTTTGGTCATGTAGTGTTTAGTAAAATAAACTAAAACATTTAAATTTTTATTTGTATTCAAAATTAAAAATAACGAAAATAAAAAAATTTCAGTGTGTAAAATTAAGAAAAATTATTTTTGAATGTTCACTGTTTAATCAATTTCTTGTATTTGGGGATGTATGATGTCAGATAACATATCATAGAATTCTCCAAGTTAATGTTTGTTATACGGCTGCGATAATCATTTTTAATGAACACCATTAATGAGAATCCTGCCTCACATCGTAAGTGGTTCCAAATTGCACAAGAACTTGTACGGCTAGATTTCTAACTGTTGAATGCTTGTTTGGTAACTGTATCCAAAACTTTGCTATATCCTGAAACATATCAAAATTAATTCTTGCTTCATTGTCTGCCTGTAATTCAGCCATTTCAAGTGCAATAGCACCACAGTGCTTGGCATCAACTTTAAATGGAAATTGTGCAAAATCCAAACATTCTGTTATCAAATGTTTGAATCTTGCATTCATATTTTTTGTCAGATTCTCCAAATACTCCAGCAAATTTTTTTTCGTTTTATCAAGGTCCAGGTTCACATGAAAATCAATATCTATCGTAGCATTAAATTCCTGAAAATGACAGAAATGAGAATAATTATTAGTTTTAGCGTCTTTTTGCAGTATCTGTATTTTGTTGACAAAAGTTTTTATTGAGCTTTGAAAATCAAATACCCATTGGTTTTTCCCTTAAAGTTTAGTGTTAAGCTTATTAACGTGTTCAAAAACATCAGTAAGAAGTGCAAGGCGAGCAAGAAAGTGTGGATCATAAAAATATTGAGCATTCTTGTGCCCCTCATCTTGCAAAAATATGGCAAGTTCACGACGAAGAAGAAAAACTCTTTTTAAAGTTTTTCCGCGTGACAGCACCTGACAGCAGTGTGCATTAATAACGTGTGATAAGTAGAATTTTTAGTAATGCACAATTGTTTGAACATGCGAGAATTTAAATCCCTAGCTTTCACATAATTGACAGTGGATATGACTACCTGCATCACATGAGAAAAGTTCGGAGACAAGTTCTTTGAGGCCAAACTCTGATTATACAGTGGTTTGTTTTAATGTGAGGATATTTCCTTGAAAGAATTCCCAGCAATCCAATATTCTTTCCCATCATTGATGGGGCACCATCCGTACTACATTCAATCACTTTATTCCAATCTAGGTGATTTTCAGTAAAGAACTTGTCAATACCATTAAAAATATCTTCGCCTCTTGTATGGTTTCAAGTGAAATGCAAGCAAGCAATTCCTCAGTGATCAAGCTCTCTTTCAGAAATCTTCCAAAAATTAGGAGCTGCACCTGCGCTGTTATATCAGTTGACTCATCAACTGCTAGGGCTGTCCATGGAGAATTTCTAAAACCCTCTAAAATCTGTTCTTTTAAATCAGCTGAATAGTTTCAATGCGTCTTGTTATGGTATTATTACTAAGAGCAGAATCATTAACTGCTTCATGAACTTTTCTAGCAAATGGTTTACCCTCAAATATTTCACAAAAGTTTTTTAAAGTAGGCTTTATGATGGTTTCACCTTCAGTGAAAGGTCGCTTATGTTGAGCAATAAGAAAAGCTGTCTTGTAAAAAAATATTTCAATCTTTTCTTTTTGTGATAGAGCTCTGCATAAAACTGCCTGCGACTTGGCTAAATTTTCATAACGATAATGAAAAACTCTCTTGCCGGCCTCTTCTGACATGACAGCAATATTTGCATGAGTTTCCATGTGTCTCTAAAGTTTATCAGGTTTCAGTAATTCCTCGGCAAGTTCTTTAGAACACACAACACATATTCCTTTACCATCTACGTCAGCAATCCTGCACTTATCGAGAAATAATGGATTGATAGAACGTTTTCTTTTTTTGGTGAAAGTTTTACTAGATGTTTTAAAATACCTTTCCATTATGGCTAAAAAATAATATTTATTTGATAAACACATTTCGATAAATTTTTATATACACACACATTATAAATGCTTCTATGTGTACTGACTGTCTTTATTTTGCGTTGAAGTGTTGGCCAATAAAAAATTAAAAATTGGCTTGAACTTACTTTGCTTATAGCTTGAAATAAATGTAAGTCAGTTTTACTGTATAGCACACATAGTAGAGCAAATTATTACGCATCACTTCTGGCCTATTATTTATGAAAGGCCTGGATTTGAAAAAATTCGTCTGCTTAATAGTAATTATACGCTATTTTGATTGAAGACTCAGAAAAGTTCAATCTAATTTTACAACTAATCCAACTTTATATTAAACATGGGTCTATTTTAATTTTAATTCCAATACTCGTCAACCTACTGAAAACAAATATCTTCACTGCAGAGTGCATACAAATAATTCAAATATACGAATTATCAATGATCAATTTCATTGTGAACAATCAAACAGTGATGCCACAATAAGCATCTACATTTTTAATAGCATAAACATTGAACAAAGCCTATTTAAACTTTATTAAGAAACATTCAAATTTCAATCCCAATACTTCAATAAGGATGCTAAACTAGCTTTATTAACAGGATATAGCTTGGCCCAAAGAGATAGTTCTACTGTGACATCACAAATCGCTCGCAGTTATTGACAAGCAGATGCATTTTAGAATCGTTTTTGTGAAAAACTTTCCGCGGTTTTAAATTTCAAAGAATTGAATTAAAGTTCTTCTCTTAGTATTTGATTAAAAAAAATTAACATAAACTTTGAATTAAATTTTTAAATCTTCGAATAATTTGAATCCTAACTCTAACAAATCGAAGAAGTTATTAGTGTTAAGTAACTTTCTTGTAGTAAGCATAGCACGCAATGGTACGAGGGTCAGTCAAAAAATAATGAGCCCAAGTCTCTCCTGGCCATATTTGTTGCAATAAAATCAAAAGTCATACATCAAAAGAAAGCCCAGGGATAGGAGATCTCAGTTCTACTTTTCAATGTAATCTCCGCACTTTTCAATTCCAACTGTCCATCGATGAACAAGGGACACTATGCCAGCCTTGTAAAAGTTAGCAGGCTGCATTTTTAACCAGTTTCTTACAGCGTGCTTGACTTCTTGATCACTAGTGAAGTGCTGCCCCCTAACTCCTTCTTTCAATGGTCCAAAAAGATGATAGTCAGATGGTGCCAGGTCGGGTGAGTATGGGGGATGGGTTACCGTCGTCCATCCAAAAGAAGCAATCACTTCACGAGTTTTGAGACTGGTATGGGGCTTGGCGTTATCGTGTTGCAGCAAGACCTTAGACATATCCAGGTGAGGTCGTACTCTTCTCAGTTTCGCTTTCAGTTTGCGTAAAGTGTCAATGTAAGCATCTGAGTTGATGGTAGTACCTTTAGGCATAAAATCTACCAATATCACTCCTTCAATGTCCCAAAACACAGTCGCCATAATTTTTCCAGCTGAACGTTGACTTTTGAATTTCTTGGCTCTTGGGGACGTGGGGTGACGCCATTCCATGGATGATCTTTTCGACAGAGGTTCATAGTGATGAACCCAGGTTTCATCTCCTGTCACTATACAGCTGAGAAAAGTTTTGTCACTTCTGTGACACTCAATAAGCTCCGAACAAGCTTCAAAACGGGCTTGCTTGTGAAAATCCAAAAGTTGCCTCGGAACCCATCTGGTGCAAACCTTTGCAAAGCCTAGCTCATTAACAATATTCACAGCACTTCCATGGCTAACTCCAACACGTTCAGCAATGTCATCAATAGTGATTCTGCAATCATCTCTAATCAATTTCTCAACCTTATCATTGTTTCCAGGATTGACTGCAGAAGATGGTCTTCCACTTCTTGGTCTGTCCTGGAGGCTACTCAAACTTGGATCATCTTCTTCGTGTTTAATCCTGGATACCCACTTTTTCACAGTGCTGTAGGCTAATGAAGCATCTCCATAAACATTTACCAATCTTTCGAAAATTTGTTTTGGTGGCTCCCCTTCCGAAACAAGAAATTCAATCACAGCTCTCTGCTTCTGACGGACATCCAGTGATGACGTCATTTCCAAAACACAATACCAAAAGTGGACACGTTGAAACAATTTTTTTTTACAATTTATCTTTAAAGCAGTAAATTTACTAAACACCCTTAAAATTTCTAGAAAAAATATGAAGGTTAAAGCGGTTAAAGTTAACAGGGCTCATTACTTTTTGACTGACCCTCGTACAAACTGATACAGTGTTTTTCGATCTACTTTAGTCCTCTACCGATCAATTTTAATCATGTGTCGATCAATTTTAGTCACTACCGATCAAATTTAGTTCTGTGTCGACCAATTTTAGTCATGTGCCGATCAAATTTAATTTTGTGTCGATCAATTTTAATCGTGTACCGACCAAAAATAGTTATGTCGACAAACTTTATTTTTATTGGTATATACATGTAAACAATTTTGAGATATAATTTTTACAATAAATTTTTTGTTAATTATTGTTTACAATTACTGCATTTTCAAAAACAAATATTGTAAGAATATCATAATTTTCTAGAATACCTCAAAGAATTTATAGGGTTTTTCGATCTAATTCGTTGTTTTTGCAATCAAATTCGTTCTTTTTGCAATCAAAATCGTTTTGCAAAAACTTTTATATATATATATATATAGAGTATCTTTGTATAGGGTCTCCCGATAGGGTCTATATACATACATAAATAATATGGGTCTCTGTATTAGGTCTCCATAATCTATAGCTCTATAATTATGTTTCTATAATATAGTCTCCACAATGTATATATAGATAGGTATATATATCTATCGGAGATCCTATATGGAGACCCAATATTATGGGCACTATATTATGAAGACCATATTATGGAGACTAAATTATAGAGACCTAATTTTGGAGACCTAATATTATGAAAACTATATTATAGAAACCTAATTATGGAGATTATATACATCGTGGAGACCTAACTATGGAGACCTAATATTGTGGTGACCTAATACAAAGACCCTATATTATCAAATATGTTGACTCTATATTATCAAATATATATATATACGAGGTGTGTTTGAAAAGTATCGGGACTGTATGCTTTGCACAAACAACACTTGCAACAGTGATAAAAGCTTTGTTTTTTAAGATGGCGCAATGTCTTGTGGTTGTAAAAATGTAGTTTCAGCATTCTGTGACAACCATATGCTTTTTTACAGGCTTTTCTTGAAAGGCGCTTTACTGTAGTTCGTTTTGGGATAATTTATTTAGTAAATATTTTTTTCTTCTTTTTTTCTTCTTTTGTTAACAAATAATGAGCATTGAACAAAGAATCAACTTGAAGTTTCTCGTTCGACTTGGAAAAACTCCAACTGAAACATTCAATTTGCTCCAAGAAGTTTACGGAGATGCTACGATGTCAAGAACTCGGATTTTTGAGTGGCACAAGAGGTTCAGAGAGGGAAGAGAGGATGTGGAAGATGATCCTAAGAGTGGAAGGCCAACAACAAGCAGAACAAACGAAAATGTTGAGCGTGTGAGAGAAAAAGTGCGCAGTGACCGCCGCCTTACTGTTAGAATGATAGCAGATGAGTTGAGCATGAATAGTGAGAGGGTGTGGAGGATCATTACAGAAGATCTGGGGATGAGGAAGGTTTGTGCGAAAATGGTACCAAGGTTGCTGAATGATGGGCAAAAGGAAAATCGTGTGCAAGCGTGTCAAGACATCCTGAAACAACTTGAAATTACACCAGATCTGCTGAGTAGAGTTGTTACCGGTGATGAGTCGTGGATCTTCGAGTACGATCCACTCACCAAACGGCAGAGCCTTGAATGGAAGAGTGCATCCTCACCAAGACCCAAGAAAGCAAGGCTGTTCAAGTCCAAAATTAAGGTAATGCTGATTGTTTTCTTTGATGTTCATGGAATTGTTCATCTAGAATTCTTGCCACAGGGCCAAACCATTAACCAGAATGTTTACAAAGACATCTTGCGACGTTTGATGCGTTCGGTAAGGGAGAAAAGAAGAGAATTGTGGGAGACAAAGTCATGGCTGCTTCATCATGACAATGCTCCTGCTCACAATGCCTTAAGCATACGACAATTTCTTGCAGAAAATAACATTGCCGTGCTGGAGCAACCACCCTACTCGCCAGATCTGGCTCCCTGTGATTTTTTCTTGTTTCCTAAGCTCAAGGGAGTCATTAAAGGAACCCGTTTTCAAGACTCAAAAGCCATAACAACAGCCGTAACGAAGGAACTACGAGCGATCCCAATGGAATCTTTCCAGAAGTGCATAGAAGCATGGCAGCAGATATTAGAAAAGTGCATTCGAGCTCAAGGAGATTACTTTGAAGGGGACAAGTTGTAATTTTTACGTGGCATTTCAAATAAAATAATTATTTACACAGTCCCGTTACTTTTCAAACACACCTCGTATATATATATAATATAGGGTCTTTGTATTAGGTCACCACAATATTAGGTCTCCATAATTAGGTCTCCACGATATATATAATCTCCAAAATTAGGTTTCTATAATATAGTTTTCATAATATTAGGTCTCCAAAATTAGGTCTCTATAATTTAGTCTCCATAATATGGTCTTCATAATATAGTCCCCATAATATTGGGTCTCCATATAGGATCTCCGATAGATATATATACCTATCTATATATACATTGTGGAGACTATATTATAGAAACATAATTATAGAGCTATAGATTATGGAGACCTAATACAGAGACCCATATTATTTATGTATGTATATAGACCCTATCGGGAGACCCTATACAAAGATACTCTATATATATATATATATAAAAGTTTTTGCAAAACGATTTTGATTGCAAAAAGAACGAATTTGATTGCAAAAACAACGAATTAGATCGAAAAACCCTATAAATTCTTTGAGGTATTCTAGAAAATTATGATATTCTTACAATATTTGTTTTTGAAAATGCAGTAATTGTAAACAATAATTAACAAAAAATTTATTGTAAAAATTATATCTCAAAATTGTTTACATGTATATACCAATAAAAATAAAGTTTGTCGACATAACTATTTTTGGTCGGTACACGATTAAAATTGATCGACACAAAATTAAATTTGATCGGCACATGACTAAAATTGGTCGACACAGAACTAAATTTGATCGGTAGTGACTAAAATTGATCGACACATGATTAAAATTGATCGGTAGAGGACTAAAGTAGATCGAAAAGCACTGTAAATTTAACATGGTTGCGACCCCACCGACCCCACTACCTGTTTGTGACCCCAACTAATTGTCTCTCCGACCCCTGGTTTGGGAACCTATGACGTAGAAGTATAGCATGTCGTGTGGAGCGGCAAACCCGTCGTTTGGCCAACGCTCTCATACAATAACATTTTTTACAGAGATTTCAGAGCTCAGTTTACACACAAGCTGCATCGGATTATAGGGCGCATTGTGAATTTTTGGGAAATTAAAAGCTTTAAAGTGCGCTTTGTGGTGCGAAAAACACGGTAGCGCTCTTGGAGGTGTGGAATTATATGTTCTAAAACGAACTGTGGAATTAAATGTTATATTTAAGCAATTTTAAGACTGATTGTGATTGGCTAAAATTTACCGTTTAATAAAGGTTATCATACAAAGTGAAAAAAAGATTAACTAATAAATCAAAACTACGTCTCTTCAGCGTGGAAAAATTATGAAGAATTCTAAGATTTGAAACTAAAAAGAAATCCACATTTACATTAATAATTTATGTTTGTAAAAAAACTCTTTCTGTCGACATAACTTGTATTTATGGAGAGTGATAAAAATCGATTCTTAAGACGGATAAATGCTTTAGAAAGAAATAGAAAATTGGTTGTCGTTGTCGAGAAATGCACATTTTTGGTTAGAAAAGAACAAAAAATTGTGCAATAAAGTTAATTTAGTTTCTATTAATGGCACCACCTTTAAGCTTAAAAACGAAGTCAACTTTAATGCACAATTTTTTGTTCTCTTCTGATTATTTTCCATAGTTGACACAACTTCCGCAATTTTTATTCCTTTTAATCCTTCGATGACATGTTTGGTTGTATAACAAAAGATTTCTAATCGTTGAGTCACAGAGGGAGATAGTATAGAATTAGTTCATTAACTTTGGCGTTCTGGTTGCTTTTGTTCTTGACGGGTTCTGTTTTGAATAAATAACTTACTCACATGCTGGCGGATTCTGTCCTGAAAATGTTCAGAAATTGAAACAGCCATTTTAAAGGTTAAAGCAAAACTGTTTCAAATGAGGTCTTTATTTTTGTTAGCAATTAAAAAAATATATATATTCAAAAACGGACAATTTTTTAATTCGCCGAATATTTGATGCCGGAAATTACAGCATAGCCTTTTCATAATTTCCTGTTTTCTTTTTTGTTTCGTTTCCTAGACTTTTTTTTGTTTACATAACAAAAACCCATATGTTGTATAAATGCAAGCGCTAAAATAAAGCAGAAAAAAGTGCAGGACTGCAACAGCGTTCAGACGCGACAAAACCAAAACAGCGATTACCGGTAATTAAATTACGGAAATACTTTCGAAACGATTAGCAACTAGAAGACTGCGTAATACTGGTCGACAAAAAAAGCTTTTTTTAAATTAGAACAAAAGCACTTATTTTGGGCTAACAGCAGGCCGCTGATTCCGAATCTGTCATTAGTTTTTTTTCTAGTACATCAGGTTTTAGAGATGAGGGGGTGCGGGCATTTTATACTCTATAAATGAAAATATCTCTGCCACTATCACGGCAGTTGTTTAGGTTTTGACATACTAAGCAGATTAACACGCTGTTATGGTTAATAAAAGATTAAACAGCCAAGTTTGACGTACCGGTGTGGATGCTTATTGATAGACTAAAAATTGGACAACGGGCTAAATCTTTTTTGCTATTGTAGTCTTAAAAAAGGCTGTTTATTGAAAACCTTGAAACAACCTGTTCTTGGGTGGTGTTGAAATAATTACTAGTCCTACAGAGTAGCGTGTTAAGGGGGATTGTGCCATGCTCTCCGTGGAGATTATTAGCACGTAGGCTTGCCATACGTTGGACAGTAACTTTAGTGCCATGGCCTCCCCTTGGAGATCTTTTAAGCAGAATATCCGCTACAAAACAAAGGCAGATGCCATGTGCAGACCCCTTTTCTTGTTTTTCAAGAAATCACTGGACTTCAGAGACGAAAATTATGAAATCCAGGACTGATTCAAAGTAAAGACCTTTTTTCAGAGAACACTTTTTTTTGGAACGAAAACCGGCATCAATTCAAAGGGAAAACTTTTTTTCTACCACTTGAATAAATTTCTCCAGCAACTACATTTGGTTGTGGTGGTAAGCCCTCCTTTGAAAAATCGGTACGCCACTGGTCCTACATGAGTAGCCTTGACAAAGGCTGCTTATGAATAGCCTTAAAAAAGTTGTTTTGGATAGCCTTAAGAAAGGCTGTGTAAGAATAGCTTTTGACCTGGGCACCACTTAGTACTGCAATCAATACCAGTTCTAAGATAAAGATTTTAAACTGTTTGGCATACGATTTCCGTTTGTATGCATGGGTTGGATCATCACGGTATAACATCCAGCAAAAATCACCCATAAACCCTCATTCCAAACTCCTTGATACCTTTTTTCATTGCTTGGATATCTTGGTGAAATCTTTCACCCTGCTCATCACTAACTGCTCCAAGATTTTCAAAAAAAAATTCAAGGTGTGAATGAAGAAAATGCATTTTCAAAGACATGCGACACCCCATTTCTTTGTATGCCGCAAGCAACTCTGCAATAACTTTTTGATATGAAGGTGACTTGAAATTTCCCGGAAAATTCAAGCAAATTTATTTAAATGCATGCTAAGCTCAATTCCAATGTATTTAAAGCTTTTTCAAACTCTAGATCTTAAAAACTTATCGAATTCGTGGACCAACAAAGACTCCTTCCTTCTTTCAACTTGGCTTGACTTAGTTTGGGAAACTTTTTGCAGAAGAATTCAAAGCCATTCGAACGGTGTTTGGCCATAGCTTTCACAAAGTTCTTTATTAATCATAGCTTGATATGCAACGGTGGCATTAAAATTTTATCGAAATTTGCTAAAGGAATGTGTTGAATATTTTTCATTTCAGGACATACGTATGAATTCTTTGTCAGCCATTTTTTTGTTTAATAGTGCTGTGCAGTGGCACGAGTGTCCCACGAACATAAAAAACAAAAGTGTTTAGTAAACCCCCTTTGCAATCCTATTAACATTACAATGATCTTAAGGTCTCCAAATAAGCTCCACTGGTAGTCAGAATAGTCGATTGCATTCAACAAGATTTCAATATTGTCGCAAGAGTCTTTTAATTGGCCAGAGTGTGCAATAGGAATGGAGGGTCTTTTATCTTTAACATGTAAAAAAACGCTTTCAAGCTTCTCTTTGAGGAATTAATAAAAAGCCTCCATTCATCCATAATGTGAGCTATACCCAATGTTCGAAATAGCTCTTCAATATCATGGCAGTAACAAAGAGGTCCCTCAACTTTGAATACCGAAGAAAAGTCTCTATTGCCTATCCTGTGGTAACTTACTTTGACATCTTTTTCAAACATATTTCGTTCTTTTAACCTTGATGCAAGGAGCTCTGCCTTTTCCTTAGAGCAGTGTTTCTTAACCGGTGTGCCGCGGCACAATAATGTACCGTGAGAGGTTTCCAGGTGTGGCGCAAAAGATTTCGGAAAAAAATTATTTAGGGACGTCGAGTTTTGCGGTTTTTGTTTGCAAAATAAGTGAGATTCGGAGCGAAAACGAGTTTTTTAGAAAGAGCCAATTTTGGGAAGGAAAATGACAAGAAAGAGCGTGAATTCAGGTGAAGATCTTTTTTTGTTTAGAGCAGGGTGGTCCAAACCACAAAGTGAAGACTTTTTTTTAGATATCACCTGAGTTTGGGAACAAAAATTAATAAAAACGGTCTAAAAGTTCCGCGATTTTTGATGGATTTCAAAAATGTGCCGCAAACGGAAAAAGGTTGAAAAACACTGCCTTGGAGAGACATAAATCTCTAATTAGGTCATTTAGATGTTTCTTTGAAAATAAGATAGGATCTTCTGTGGTATCATACTCAGAATCTGTAGAATTGGCAGAAATGAATTTGTCAAAATTGTCTTCATTAGCACTGCAATCAAAAGCATCAAGCCAGTGGCGTATCTAGAGGGGGGCGGTAGGGCAGTCCGCCCCGGGCGGCATTTTTCAGGAGGCGGGACTTTAAGTTTATTTATTACATTCCATCTTTATTTATTATTGAACATAGACTAAATCAATGTGTGATATTGTATAGCGTTGGAGTCTATTTTCCATTTATTTTTTTACTAATTATAGGAAAGCTGTTTAGATGGATCATTTACTTTTTTCTGAACTTTGCCGATTACTTCAAGTTTTAAAATTTATAAATTACTTATTATTCTACCCCTCTTCTACAGATGAAGCGAATGAAAGAAAGTGGCGCTAATTTTAGAAAGAAGAGAAAAGCAAGAGAAGCATTAATGAAAAAGCATGAAAAAACACTTAAAATACATCAATCATCAAGAGACTGCAACAAATATTGACCAAACCTCTATTAAAACTGAAAACGTTTGTGAATCCAAACCGTTATCGCATTAAAAGATTGGGCTCCAAATATTTTGTCAACTATAAGTGATCATAGTGATGTAGAACATAAGCCTCATAAAGAAGAAAATATTCAGTTTCAAATATAGTAGTAATGCTGCAAATTTTCCTAACTATTGCTATCAGTGTTACCTGTAATAGGAGTTTTTCTAAATTAAAACTAATAAAAGATTACTTAAGGTCTACTATGAGCTTCTTAAGGATGAGAAATTTTGACATATTGTCTATAAAGAGACAACTTACAGATGAAATAGATTTTGATAATGTTATTGACAATTTTGCTAACAGAAAAGCAAGAAAAACTTTTTGTAGAAACAGATGATAATTTTGCATTAATTAAAATTAAAAAAAATCACTAACGAGTTATTATTAATTTTTTAAAAGGATTTAATTCAATTTCAATCGACAAAATTAGCTAACTGTTTTTGAATGTATCTTTTTTTGTTTAATTTTAAAATGCCACACAGAGAGAGATATTTCATTTCAATTATGTAATTCAATTTTCACTTAATAAAAAGTGGTAGATTTTTATTGTGTTATTGTAATTCTTCTGAGAAGGGGCGGCAAAGACCTTAGATATTTCACTGCATCAAGCCCATCTTGAGGAGGCACTTGTGGTGGCATTGACTCATCATGAGGAACTGGTGTTCTTGCTGAATCTAAATTGGGATGTGCTAATTTGTCTCTCTGTTCTGTTTGCCTTTTGTTTTGGTGAGACAAAAATAGCAATCTTGACCGTGATCATTGGGCCCATGCCAAATCATTGGGATGGCAAATGGCATAGAAAAAGACAATTTATTTAACCAGTTGTGCAAACCTAAGCAGCATTTCTTACATATTTTCTGAGGTGCCCAGGTCTTATCTTGGTCACTTAATGGGCAACCAAAATATATCATACTGTATACATCTTCTTGATATCATGAGTGATATTCTTTTGTTGTTCTTTGCTCGTAAATTTTCCACAGACAAAGAAAAACCGATCTGAATGGTTTAAGCCTTTTTTAGGCATTATAAATATATTTAAAAATTATGAAAATACTATTAACGTAGGCCTACCTATTTTACACCAATAAAAATAAATAAATATAACATGTTACCATGCATTGTTAATATTATTCCCTTTTTTGCGCCAACCAATGCTCAAACATTTTTTATACAGTAGAATTTACTTATAACGGCACTTCCAAGGGATCGGAAAAATTGACGTTATGGACGAATTGACGTTATAGACGAATTGTACTAGCCTATATGTCATTCCAAAACTGCTTTGACTCAACATAGAGGTGTATTATCTAATTAAATTTATCAAAGTAATGAAAAACATCAATTTAGCAAAACACACGAAAAATTAAACAAACTGTACACAAAAATAATCAATTTTCTTTAACCTTGTACAGTGGTATGTATAATACTAGTATAATTAGCAAATTATAGATAAATAGTTAATGCAAACAAAACATTATTTGCGAAAAAGTTTTTAATCTTCAGTCGTTTTGTTTTTTTAGAGGGATTTTTGTGCCACATAGTGTTCGATTTGTGTTAGATAACGGAAAGTCGTAAAACTTTCTTGCTATCAACAAGAAGTGGTAATTTTTCTCTAATCATACTCGCTGTCACCAACACAGTTAATCTGGACAATTCACAACCCGCACATTTTTTGTTTTCGAAAACGTGTGTCTTGTCATGCATGCACCGATAAAAAAGACCCGTTTCATCTGTATTGAATATTTCTTCTGGTTTGAATTTTTTCAAAAGTGTCGGGAAACGATGATTTTGCCACCCATTCGCATTACCTGGTCTACCGACTGTGCCTCGCCACGAAGCTTTTTGCAAACGATTTCTTCTCTTGCTTTTCACTGTTCACCCAGTTTATATTTAACTGAGTCGAGTTGTCACATTCACATGCACGGGCGAATTCTTGTGCTTTCAATAACAATATTTCTCCACTCATTGAAATTATTCATCTCTTGCACAGTTGAACCGTTTTAACAAAGGCTCATCGACATTATAAAATTTGTGCTTACGTTTCCTTTTTATTTCTGCTTTGCGCCCTGATTCAAATTCTCATATTATTTTGTCTTTATTTTGTAAGATTGTTTGCACTGATGATCTTAGAATTTTTAATTCTTTTGAAAGTTTCGATTCATTAGTACCACTGTTGATTCGGCTAACAATCGCTTATTTCTTTCAAAAGGGAAAAATTTCTTTGTTAGTTCTCCATTTTGCTACAGAGATCTCTTTCTAACCACTACAGCTTTTAGTTGATACTGTAGGAATAAAGGCTCGTTTTCAATAGGAGCGTAGAATAGAGCATTCTTAATTTCTTTTATTGATCTTTCCGCGCTTAAAATTGAAGTGAGCGTTTAGCGAAGCAAAAAAATCAATAAAACAATCAAAGAATACTCTTTTCCACGCTCTTAGTGGAAACGGGCCTTTACAGTTGTTTTGATTTGAGGATGCAGCACAGGTCACTTGTATACAAGTTCTTTCACACCCAATTCAGTTGACTGCCCGCCTGCCGGTGACGTGTTAAAGTAAATTAAGGAAAGAGAGACAAGAAGTTTATTTTTGTTTGTTCAACAAAAAAAAAAATTTTTTTTTTTCAGTAAACACAGTACATGACACATTTGAAGAAGAATATTAAGAAAAAGTCTGATCGAATATAAATTTGTTTTAATTTCAGTTAAACAAACAGGACAGTGAAAGACAGGAAAACCCGCAAGCAAGACTAGTAACTGCATTTAAAGATGATGATTGATTGTGATAGAGTTGAAAGCCGAAATTTATAGTGCCATTATAAACGAACGAAATTCGTCTGGGGGAAAAATAAAAGGTACCGTTGTTGACAAATTGACGTTATAGGCGATACCGTTAAACGCAAACTTGATTGTACACAAAAAATAGGAATTCTGCCGGGACTAAGGGAAATGGGACGTTATAAGCGAATTGATGTTATAAACCAGGGGTCGGCAAGCTTTTTCGGCTTGCGGCCCAGTTTAAAACTTAAATTTTTTGGGGGGACCAGTCTAAAAAAAACACAAATCTTAAGCAATAAAAATTTATTACAACTCATATTAGTTCTTACAAATTTGATTCAATGAGAATCTTGACTTGTTTTGCCGCAACGAGACGCTCCCACCTAGGAATTATGGAACTCAATGACACTTGCAATGTGTCTCACACGTCTAGCCTGTTTCGCGGTTTCATCTTTGTTGCTGTCATTACAGAAAATCCAGATTTGCATAAGTAGAATGTCAAAAATGGCAGCAAAGTTTTTAATGCTTTTCTGGCAAAATCATGATATTCTGCCAAGAACTTCATCCAAGACCTTGGCAGAATCCTTGTATCAAAAATACATTTCAGGCTACCATCATTTGCAATGTCCAGCAGCAAATCTTCTTGTTGTACAGATAAGGTCGATTCCCCTGGTTTAAAAATAGATGGATTACGGATTCATTTTTTTTGCAGTTCGAGGGTTTTTAGCACTTGGAAAATAGCTCGTGAACTCTTGTAAAAGAACGTGCAAGTGATTGCTCACAAGGTCGGAGAACGCTTGCTCAGGCTCGCTGTCTTTCAAAGTCTCTGCTAATGTTTGAAACATGTCAAATACCCCTTTATTTACGCGCTGCTACCACAATTTAAATTTGTCTTTAAATGCAGACACTTTATCTGCTAACTTGAATACAGTTTCCATTTTGCCCTGAAATGAAAAATTTCGCTCGTTGAGCAGATTGAAGATGTCACACAAGTAGGCAAGTTTGAGAATCCATTTTTTCATCACTAAATTTGTTAGCAATATCTGATTTTTTCTCCAAATAGAAACCTTTGCAGTGATTCACGTAATTCAAACACTCTGCTCAATGATTTTCCTCGGGAGAACCACCTTACTTCTGTGTGCAAGAGAAGGCATTTGTGTTCTGCATCTATGTCCTCACATATCTGCTTCCAACGGCCGGGTGTTAAGTGCATAAGCTTTAATTAGGTTGATTATTTTAACTATATCATTGAATACACTGTTAAACTCAGGTGATATTTTTCGGCTCGCCAGCATTTCCCTGTGAATGACACAATGAGTGGCCTCGCACTCTGGTGCGACCTCCTTAATCCGGGCAGTCAAACCAGACAGACGGCCAGTCATGGCTGCAACCCTATCCGTGCACACACCGACTCAAAAATACCAGTTCAGCTTTTCTGCGAAATATTCAGTCAGAGATTTGAATAGTTCGGAGGCTGTGGTGTTTTTTGGCAATAACAAAGCACATAACATGTCGTCATGATTATCTTCATAAAGATATCGAACAAAAACTAGTAACTTAGCTTTGTTTTCAATATTGGTTGACTCATCACTCTAAATCGCAAACCATGGTGACGTAACAACCCGCCGTAACAATTGAGTTTCAATGGCTTCCGCCATATCCTCAAATCGTCTCGCAACAGTGCAAGCCGAAAAAGGAACCTGCGCTATCTTTTAGGTGCCGATTCTCCAAAAACTTCACGGCAAATATCAGTATACGCAAGTAGAATTAATTCTTCATCAATAGTAAATGGCTTAGCATTTACTAGTATTTACTAATAGTCTTAGCAATGCGGTGACACGCCAAATACGATTCTTTTAGTGCTTTTGAATTTGTTCATAAAACATTCCTCAATAATCGGTTTTCACCTTCGTGATTACGTTTACTTTCGAAAAACTCCAAAGGTTTATCTTCTAATTGGGGGTGCTTAGTCTTTATGTGCCGAAGTAGTTTTGAAGGCTTTATTGCCTCGTTTAATAACTTGCTAGTGCAAATTAGATAGAGCGGAAAAGATGCTTTGGAATCACCAGTTGAAATAAATCCGTACTTTAAGTAGGACTATTATATTGGCGATCGAAAAAAGCTTTTCCTTAATTTTTTTTAAACTTATTAGTGTTTAGTTAGTTTTTCCAGACAGCGCGTTGTTCTGTTGAGCCCAGTTGTAGATTAGGGTGCGGTGAAAAAACAAATTTTTTGAATTTTAAAAAGTGGTGCTTATACTTGTCCCCAAACATGGAGTAAATGACATAGAATCCAATTTTAGGTTGGTGCACCCTCTAGTGGTCGTGCACATCTGCCGAACGAGGAAAAAATTGCTAATTTGATCATATCTCAAGAACTGGTTGACCTAGAAAGCTGGTTTTCGGCTTAAAAGATGCAGAAGCACCACTTTCATATCTTCCCTAACAGAAACGTTCTGTCTAAAATGCTCTGAAAAAAAGTTATAAGCAAAATCTTTGATGAAAATTATGCATTTTCGGGTATGGAGTTAGGACTATTTTTGGTATTTGCAAGATTTCTAAGTTTATTGTTAATGATTAGGTACATTTAAGTTGGTCTAATTTATCACCTCGGATGTGTCATACAGCAAGTATCATCCATAAAAGACAAAAATATTAAATGCAACATAGGCACTGGCTACTTGAATGATATCAAAGCACTGTTCACAAATATGACTTGGTGAAGATGCGAGGCAGGCAGTAAACAGTTATATAAACACCTTAAACAATTAATGTTCCTGCCTCCAGGATCTCAAAAAGTCCGTTATATATTAATACACAGTAGCACATTACAAAAGTAGGTGGCCGTAAATCTGTGTCAATTTACAATCACAGGATCATGTAGAACCAATTAAACAGTGAAGTGATGCTTAATGTGGAATTTCTTCATAATCCGTCGTGACTGCAACTTTTGCCGAATACGTTTATCACGACGATCAATGTCACACACTTGTGCTAATGCCTCTGTAAACAATTATACATGCTTTTCTACATGCTGATTGTGGCGTGGTTCAGTTTCAGGGGGTTCTTTCGAATGACTTCTATTTCCGAGTCGCTGAGGTACTTCATTGCTGGCGGTTGCTTCACCTCCCTTCCATTCAGGTTAACAATTTGATAAAAAGATCGTGCATTGACATTGATTATTAGAACTTCAAATACTTTGATACTGCTTACGTTAACAGCACCTTCTGTATTTCGATAGTCCTTGATGTAACCTCCTTTGAAGTTACCATTTGAAATAGTATGTTGCAATGATTTTCCTCGCAAAGCTTGAATTTTATTAACTGCCAATCTTCTAATTTCTTCATGATCGTCCCCAGCATACCCAAAAGAACATTTTCAAGATGAGCAAAAAAAGCGTTTCTTCGCACAGCTATAAGCGCAGTAGAGCGAATTTTGCTGTGTGGAAACTGTTGTATACGATGGACCAAGTTGAAGAAATTTTTTGCGCCATGAATTATTTGACTGTTTTTTGATTTCAAACCACGTTGGAAAATAAACGCTGGTACGAAATCTGGCGATTGCTTGAAGGTTTGCTGAAGGGGTGTGTTTTGAAACATATAGCCGCAAAATTCTGCAAGCAAGAGTCAACCATCGTGAATAGACAATTGGTTCTACTTCCAAAAAGTAAAGATTTTCATCCGCTGAGCCAACCATGAAACATACATATTCTGTATGCATAATGCTGGTCATTGCTTTAGCTCATGAACAACTGAGTGTGGTATATCAGGGAAATGCATGTTAGTAATATGCGGCCCGGTAACGAATCCCGCACGGACCGGTGGTTGCCGACCACTGCTATAAACAATGTCGTTATGGACAAATTCTACTGTAGTCTCTACTTAAATAATAACTTGCAAAACTATCTACTTCCATCTTTTTAATGCCATTCAGGCTTTCATTTACGTTGTTCTACTACTTAAGAGTGTTATTCTATGATTGTCGAATGCAATGTTTTTTTGTATTTAGACTGTAAAATGGTTAGTAACGCAAATTGATTTAAAATTACAAAAACAAAAATATCTCAAAAACATGATGTGCTAAAGAAAAAGTTAAAACATTTTTTGAATCAGCGCCAAAAGTGCTCCTAGAAATGCGCACTAGAATCTTTGCTATCATTGATGCTGTTGACCTATTATCATTGATGCGTGTTACGTGATTTTCTTTCTTACTTAGTTTTGAATTTTTAGCCGCTCAACCTAGAAGCACCAAATGTCGCATTGTTCCATATGACAACGAAACATTATATCCCAATCTTACGGAGGATACAATAAACAAAATTTTTATTCCGCACAACCCGGACAACCAAGTAAGTACTTATTGCAAATCAGTTTTGTAAGTTCAATTAATTTAATGCTGTAATTTTTTCAACTCTAGCCAACGTGGTATAGAAGAATGGTTTGATATTCTGCGAAATATGTTTTCCGGTGTATGTTAGTGAACTATTTGTCGACGAAAACTGCTCTACCATGCCAGACCAACTTAATTATATTTAATGCAATTGTCATGGAATTTCTTAGAATTGAATCTTTAAACTTATATGTTTTGTGAAATAGTAATTTTATTTCCTAATTACTTTGTAAAATGAGGCGTGATATGTAGCTTACTAGATTAATTTTTTGATGTAATTTTTTAAGTGATTTGCTTGCAATATAAAAGTACTTGATCAATTGGAGGTAGTGAAAATAACTCTGGTTGTCTAAATTGAAAAATTGCTTTGTGTAAACGAAATTATTTTATAACAGATAAACGTTAGCGAAGATAAACAAAATCACAAAATTTGCAAAAGTTAATAAGGTGTGGTTTAAATTTTTTGACATTTCTTCATAAAAAATTAGTTTGATTCAATTTTTTACTTCGGAGATGATACTCTTGTCTTCAAAACGCATTATAATTTCGGAAACGTGGATAAATACACAATAGCAAAATAAAAAAAATTCAGAAAGAATCGTAACATAAAAAAAATCCCATTCTTCTATTAGGTTCGTAATTCCAAATTTTTTTACTGCGCAACATGCTACTATATCTGGACATACCTGGCATGCTGCCAGGGTGGGCGTAATCGCTTTTAAAAGCCCCAATTAAAGGCTTGGCTTCCCTCTCATCGCGATGAAACCCAGCTTAAGTCCGCCTCGGCTTTCAACTTAGCTTTAGCTAGTGGACCAAGAACTGGTTTATGCATAGACCAACTGCTTTTGGTCATCAAACTGGCCTCGTCCCTTTCGCTTTTCATAAATAAAGCTTGTTTGAGAAGCCTTTTCTGAAGTATTCTCCTCACGGGAGCAAATTATGTAACCTGGGTGTTGATTTTAAAAAGTGGCTGATCAAAATTTAGCATTTTTTAAATACCAGCCTTAATTTTTTTTTTTAAAGTGTTCGATCCTGGCAAAAATCTTATTCCGGGCGCTAAGACTTGCGATTGTATTTCATTAGTAATCAACAAAAAAGCAAGACCACAAGTGTTAGGACAAAAATAAATCAAAACACAGAAGTTTTTCTCCTTTTGGGCGATACTTGTTTCCCAATTGTGGTGCAAAGCTTGCAAGCTATAGGTAGAGCCAAATTTTCTGAACGTTTATATTTTAGCATTTTGCTTTTGTTTGACGTCATATACTCGATCGTCAATTTGTATAAACTTAGAGAACTCTTACACGCTCTCTCTATACCAAATTATTAACCAAAATATATTTCAGAAATTAGAATCGTGTACAAGAAAAATATATGAAGTTACTAGTAGCTTCAGTGAAATGGAAAACCTTACCAGCTTAATTAACATGACTTATAAAACAGTGAACTGTCCAGATGGTTATATTTACGAAAACGGTTGGTTTACCAGTTCTATAGTAACTGAGGTAATAACTAACGACTATTAATTAATGCATGTAAAATGCTAATTTATAAGTTTTAATTTTTAAAAGAATTTTTAACTAAAACCGGTCGGTCACCACTTATTACGAAGTGCCGTAAAGATTTATAAATTTGTCATTGGGGAAAATTTTCAAAGAAGTTATTAGTCGAATTGTGCTGTTTTTTGTGATGAGTATCTTTTTAATCCCTGCGACTACGGGTTCGACTCTTTTACGTTTGCAGTGATTTTAATTACAAAAAATTGGATCTTTAAATATTTCAAACTGCAACGAGGGTGGTATGACGTACCAGTTTGAACGAGGGCAGTCCCAATGTGTCAGATGTGTGACATTTGACCCGTTAAAAACGAGACCGAAAGTCTTGCTGTTTTTTACAAAACGTCATTTCGGTCTTAAAACTATATCCAGGGTAGATATTAAAAAAAAAAAAATTGTCAACTTTGATATGAAATAGATGGTACAAAGCACCGTTTCATAAAAAAAATATTGTTTCTATTATGCTCTCTAATGATGATCTGTGTTTTAAAAAGAAACTTCACCGCATTTTTCTCTCTTTGACAGAATTAGCAAAAAAATTTAAGCTAAAAAAAAAGAAAATTTGAAATCAAACAGAAATCGTCAAACCAAAACCAGCATTTTGGTATTTTTGGACTGGGATTCTTAATCTCGGAGGGCGTGAAAGGTCCATCAGGGGGCGCGAGCTACTGGCTGCACACTGAATTGATAGCGGCAATGACAATTATTTTGTCTTCACCTTGAATTGGGAAAGAAATTGGAGATTTTAGACGCTGATAGAAATCAAAGACTTTTTTTAGTCTTCACCTTTGATTTCGGACGAAAATGGAGAATATGATGATAGAGCCTTGGTTTTGTATTTAGTTCATGTCGTCAAGAAGCGCGAGAATTTTACTTGCATGAAGAAAAAGGGGCGCGAGTTTTGTTTGCGTGAAAAAAGGGGACGCGTCTCTAAAAGTTAAAAAAAACCTGTTTTAGAAGCATATCGGATGATTGTTTGACAGTTGCTTTTAATTAACTCCATTACTCCACTGCTCTGTTTAGCAAGTTGAAAAAAACGAAATGGTGAATAAGTGAATTAAACTTTTGACTTTATGTGTAGGCGATGCTCTTCATTGCAGGTTTATCTTTATTAAACAAAGTGTTTGAGATTGCTGATGAATAAATGAAACCGCTTCTTTTATTGTAAAGCATATATAGATATTTAAATGATTTTGCGACCTATATACCTATAAAGAGGTCATATTCACCAAAATTAACTTTCCTGTTTTCAGTGGGATCTTGTTTGTGGTCACTCGATTTTGTCAGCTGTGTCTACTTCTTTTTTCTACCTGGGAATTTTCTTTGGATCAATCCTTGGAGGAATCATGGCTGACAAGTAAGATTGTTCTAAACTTGTAGTTTGTAAATTTTTTTAATATGGTGCAGAATTTTTTGTCTATGATTTAAAGCCCGTTTTTCACTACAAGCTTAAAATGAAGCGTTCTTTGTTTCTTTTATTCATTTTTTACTTCTTTCCGCGCTTAAGCGTAAAGAAAAGCAAAAAAAATGATAAAAAAAAAGAATGCTTTATTTCACGCTCGTAGTAGAAACGAGCCTACTTATATGCTTGAGATGAAATATCGTGTAAGGGCAGTGATGGGATTCAGGGGGTTCGTACGTGTTTGCGCCAAAAGATTTTTGGAATTTCAGCACGTTCAGCGAACCCGATCTTAATTTAACGTAATCTATGTGCCTCTATATCTCTGTACTATATAATGAGGAATCATGTTGTTAGTAAGTTCTATGCAAAAGAGAAGCTGTTCTTAAAATTTTAAATCGCAACACTGCACAAGAGTATCTGAAGATCGTGTCTAATTCGAAGAAAAAGCGATTCGAGTGAGAGTAAAAAGAAACAAAACTAATTGTACTGAGAGATAAAAAGAGAAAAAAACGTTGCGCAAATTGTTCTTGTGGGCCCAAAGTGGGCC
This sequence comes from Diplosoma virens, assembly GCA_963680785.1. Classification (NCBI taxonomy): domain Eukaryota; kingdom Metazoa; phylum Chordata; class Ascidiacea; order Aplousobranchia; family Didemnidae; genus Diplosoma; species Diplosoma virens. Next base: position 15,438,654 of record OY796897.1, read on the forward strand.
CAAAATTTTTGAAATTTTTTAAAAATTTGTCAAGATGCTGTAGAAGAACTTAGTTTCTTTTGAACCAACTACTTTTTTTCAAAAACTAACCCAGTATCTCCCTAAAATTAACTCTCACTCCAATCGGTTTTTCTTCGAATTAGACCCGACTGTATCTGAGCATGCGAGAGCTAGGCTTTGAAAATAGCAGTAAAGTTAATTTGGGGCTTGTACGAATAGAAATCTATTAGTTTATCAATAAATTGCTAAAAAAATTGCAGCCTGATTTTCGCGATAGTGTACAACGATCTAGCCGTGCTATTTCAATCGAGTTTTAGTAGCTCAACGCAAAATCAAATTCAAATTCTTCGTGTACATTTCGTATATACGCCGATATTTTACTTTTTTAAGCTGGGGTTATCTGAGTTGGAATAAAATTTAACGCTTTTTTTGTCTAGGGTGGCGAAAAAAAATTTAAATTCTTACGAGTGTAAGCCCGAGGCAAAGTTTAACTCTTACTACAACAACATTTAACAATTACTGCTTTAGTTAAATAAAAATTATTTAAACATTTGTACAAAAGAATATGGATGTTTTTCACTGCTTCTTCAAAAGCTGCTACATAAAATATTACCACAATAAAGGATTTTATTACGCACTTAAAATTTTTCTTCAACGACGAATTTTATAGAAATTATTTTACGACCTTCACAAACGTTTATCAAAAGAGAATATTCTGTTTAGTCATTGACTCATTCAGCTTTCTATCAATGTTTTCATGATCATATTTTTTCAAAATAAAACATCGGTTTACCACTGGCATATCGAGGGTTATTGAAAACGTTTGGGCCGTACAACCACAATCAAATACAGTTAGTGGAAAATATTTTTCAAATGGTGGCAAAAAAAGGTCTTCACTTTCAATCTATCTCAAATTTTGTGGTTTTTGTCCCAAACACAAAGTGTTCTTAAAAAAAAAGTCTATACTATGAATAAGTCTCAGATTTCGTAATTTAGTGGGTCTGCACATGAATCTGTCTTCGTTTTTTATCCGGATTTCTGTCCTAAATTTTTAGTGATTTCCAAGGGGGAGGGCGGCATGGCACTAGAAATACTTTCTTACCTATGCAAGCCTACGTATTAGTCATCTCCAAGGGTAGCCATAGCACAATGCCCCCACCCTAAATACTCTACTGAGTTTTATGTGGTTTCATTTAATCTTAACAACCCTAAAAATTAACACCGAAAACTTGAGCAGTGCAAGACGTCCTGTGCAGGTTCGGAAGGGTTATCGTCTTTCGCTGGAGTTCCTTTCTAACCCTGGTCTCCGGAAGTAGCGTCGCGTTCTCTTCAAACCTTGGTTGGTTTATCGTTTTGAGATTTTTCACGGCTGTCGTTCTTTTTCACGCGGTTGGTTCTGGTTTTACCTACAGTGAGTATTGTGTGGTTGATCGAGTTATTTTTTAAAAAATTTTGCTCCAATTAGCTTTAAACTTATTCGACGTCACAACAACTGGATTGCACTTTCTTTTACCCCTAACGTATCAAGCTTTTCGCCTTCAAAACGTGCTTCTAACATCTAATCTTCAAAAACAACAAATTTTGTTGATCTCCAAAATTTTGATATTTATTTTAACAAGCTTGAATTGTACTAGTGACAGAAATATCGAAAACAAAATGGAGAATTGCTGTCGGTTTGCTCTACAATTTTATGTTTGGCTTTGGATGTTTGACTCTGAGCGGTGTTGCTTATCTGTTACCTAACTGGAGAAAACTTCAATTAGCAATATCGGTTAGCGGGTTTTTCGTACTATTCCTCTTTTCATGGTTTCTACCCAAATCACCCAGGTAAACCCTTGTTTGTGAAAAATTTAATAATTTAGCTAAAGTGCTGGCAACATTGTTAGATGGCTTTTGAGTCAAAGCAGAACAGAAGAAGCAAAATTGTCGTTGATAAAAATAGCCGTTCGCAATCAATCGCAATTTTCGGAAGATCTCTGGAATAGTGTACTTAAAGAAAACCAAAATAATCAACAAGTAATTATCTCTTATTTCATCTTCATTTTGTCTCTGTATTTATCTTTCTGACTCCCAGGAAAGCGACGGAGGCGTTAATACGTAGGGCACGCAATTACCCCGACCTGCTTCCCGAGATGCCAAGATATTGTTGTCCCTTGATTTTTTTTTATTTTGGTTTTTTAGTTTTATGGAGATTTGACTGAAAATTGTAATTGCTTGCCAGGACCACAAAGCAGAGGAAAATGCCGTAAAGTGTCTTTCTCAAGGACAGAAGAGAATGGTGCGATTAGGTTTTGAACCGAGAACGTGTCGATCACAATCACGGTTCTCTAACGACTCGACCACGCTGCCGACACTCTTACTTACTTGTGATGGCACATTTTATAAATTATTGTTTTTTGCTTAGATTTATTTTTTCTTTTATTTCCTATTTTGATTCATACATCACCGAAAAGAAACTAAGGCAGAGGCGTGCAACATATGATCCGCGGTATGTATTAATGTGACTCTCTATGGCGGTTTATACTGTAAAATCAAAACTTTCAAGTTTTGACTGTAATATAGTAAGAGCGCTATTGTTTTAACGTCTTTACTGGCATTTATAACTACATATTACGTTATACAGTTATGTCATTACTACTGATGTGCAATAAAAAATTCAGAAATTTCATTACTGAGGAACATTTGTCTAATCAACTTTGAGTTTCCACGTCTTCTGTCAAACCGGTTGACAAGATATGTCAACAGAGATTTCAAACATCTCACTAATAACTTAATGTTCTGTATAAATTGGTTGCGAATGCTTTTGTACTTGTAAAACTTGTTTTAGTGTATTACTAAAATGCTTGGCCCTCAACATTATTAAAATTGCACTCTATGCCCCATTGCAATAAACAGTTGCACGCCTTTAAACTAAGACGTAACAAAATAAATAAATTGTTGAAAAAATTCAATGTTATACGCTTACAATCGTCTTTTGACTTATTTCTCGTTATACTTGCCTCTTGTAAGGGTGTGGCAAAATCTCCCCAACTAGCCTATTTTTCTTATTACATCAACTACAAAGTGACATTGGCTTAAATATATAAAAACATTGCTTTATCACGCATAACCATGAATTCAGGTCGTTATTTATATGCAATTTTATGCATTTTTTTAACGAGCCTAATTATTGTAAATTAATATTTTTAAAGAGGATTATTTTAGAAAATAAAATTGAACATTCTAAAAATAACTCGGATGATAAAAAAACTTTTTTAACACTTTTAGTGCAAGTATTGAATAAAAAAACTTTCAATTTTTTTGTTGTTTTTTTTTAAAAAAAACAGCGTTGGCGTTAGTTCAAGGACATATCATTTTTAAACATTTTTTAAAAAAAAGTTGCTTCGATTTTATTTCCAAATAAATTTCTTCGGCTTAAATCCACGGTATTTGAAATATTCTTCAGTAACGCACCCAGTATCATAACAACACTTCAATGGTCGTATCATTTTACTTCACAAATCACAAGTCGCACAAACCTCATCTGAACGGTCTTTCTTCGAGTAGTACGATAAAACAAGAAAAGCTTCAACTTTTTCTTATAAAAAATTTTGTATGCAGTTTGATAAGAAAGTGGAACAAAATAAATCAAACAGTAAACATCTTTTGAATTTTTTTCGAAGACATTATACCCGTTACATGGTGTACACCAATATGTACGTCTGGATGATAACCAGGTGAGGTTTTTAGAATAAAAATTAATCTCTTTTTTTTTAAAGCTGCGAACATTTATATTAAAAATATTTGCAAAATTAAAGGGCAAAAATACTAGTTCGAATAAGTGGAAAGAAATTTGGAATGAAATTGTTTGAAAAAACAATGGTGACCCTGAAAGGACTTTGGGCTAAGCGGTTTAACACTTCTTTCATTGTTCGGAAAAACATGAGGATAAACAAAGATGGTTCTCTCTCTTATATATATTATGGAAATTATATTATAGAAACCTAATTATGGAGACTATATATATCATGGAGACCTAATATTATGGTGACCTAATATAGAGACCTTATATTATCAATTATATAGACTCTATATGATCAAATATATATATTGATAATATAGGACCTCTGTATTAGGTCGCCATAATATATATTAGGTCTCCATAATTACGTCTCCATGATATATATAGTCTCCATAATTAGGTTTCTATAATATAATTTTCATAATATTAGGTCTCCAAAATTAGGTCTCCATAATATGGTCTACATAATATAGTCCCCATAATATTGGTTCTCCATATAGGATCTCCGATAGGTCTATATATCTATCTATATATACTTTATGGCGACTATATTACGGAAACCTAATTATGGAGACTATAGATTATGGAGACCTAATACAGAGACCCCATATTATCTACAATACATGTATATAGACCCTATCGGGTGACCCTGTACAAAGATATATTTATAAAAGTTTTAGCAAAACGGACAACTTTAGTAACAAATTTTAGTATATTAAAAAAATTGATTTTTAATTTTTTAACTTTTAATTGCAGAACATTAACTTTTGATTGCAAAAGATTAACTTCTTACGAAATTGCAAAAGGTTGACTTCTTAATGGAAAACCCTATAAATTAATTTTCAAAGTCGTCCCTTCCACTTAATATAGTAGTTTGCTTGCCTTTCTACTGTGCAAAAAGCCTGGCTTTAGTTCCCCAATCCGCCAAACCAGACACAGTTGCTGTGAATACCTTGCAAGCACTGCCACGACAAATACTTAAATTCTTCCATTTCCCCGGCGCAGTGATGCAAGAAAGAAACTGCGAGATTGTTTATCAGCTTCAGCTTATGAAACAAATATAACGATCGATTCGATTCAGTTTTGTTTTTGATTTAACTGATCAGTGGTTCCTAAACTCTTTAGATCTGGATGTACTGAACACCGTAGGTGTTATACATTCATTTACCAAAACCTTAGTTAAAATTCAAAAAATATTCGATAAGAAACATAAGCCCAAAAGAATTATGCATCTGTCGCATATATAAATATATTATTCAAAGAAACGAAACCTGCAAAACATGAATTTTACATAGAAACTAAATTCATCATCATCATGATCAATCCAATTTTAATTCGGTTTAATCCCTAGTGACTGGAGCTGGCCGGATTCATCCCACTACTTCTGCTACTCTTCTTACACCTTCTCTCCACCTGCATCGATCTGCCCCATCTTTCTTTAAACCAATCCTTCTCATACTTCCTTCGACTTATTCCCTCCATTTCATCTTCGGTCGGCCGTGTTTACGTTTTCCATCCAGTTTATGTATCATTGCCTTCATCAAAACATCTTTCTCAGGACGTTGTAAAACATGACCATACCATCTCATACCATTCGCCCTTGCCAGCTTATCTGCTGCTTCCTTCAATCCTAACATGTCCATCAGCTCCTCTGTATTCCTCTTGTCCGCCAACTTTACACCGCACATCGCCATCACCATAGATGTTTTTGCTCTTCTCAAAATAGCGACTTCTTTTACTCTCAAACACCATGTTTCACTTGTATATAACATAGCTGATCTTATATAGCTCTTATATATCTTTCCTTTCATCCGCAAAGAGAAACTTTTTCCAAATATTATCTCACCTCACTCTCTAAATTTCTTCCATCCCACTCTTGTTCTTCCAGTAACTGCAGCTTCACACCCTCCATTGGCATTTAACCTATCGCCAAGATAGCAGAATCCCTTCACAGTTTCTACTTCATTACTCATTACCTTCTGCTACTTCTTCCGCACCACGACATACTCACAATTAACATTCAATAAACATTAACTCCATAATAATGAGACTTATGGGGCTTTATCTTGGCAAGTGCCACTCTCATATCATGTTCACAACAAAGTCTGTTTTTTTCTTTGTTTTTATGTCTATCATTTTCAAAAATGATTGCTCATAAAGATATGTTGCTTCAACGGTATAAGTATCTATAGAACTTTTTAAGCAAGTAGAGGGTACTATACAATTTGTTGATACCAAAACGTTGAGAGCGTTGTTAAATATGGCCCTGCGTACTTTTAATGATTTTATTGAGAAATTGTTGGCATTTGCTTTCTTCACAGTAAACATGAACGGCTGTCTTACCTATGCTTGCTATATATTTCGAGTAGGAAAATATCTGTTTAGAGACAGTACTAGTTGATCTAAATACGTGGAAATTGCTGTTTTGCTTCCCTGGCTACGGAAATGTCCCCATTTTTAGACGCATCTTAATTCTTTATTAGGCCTACATAAGTTTACAAAATTATTATTTTCTTTTCGTCGTTTCCCAGAAATAACTTTGTATGAAATGCCTTAAATCTTTTTACTCTCGATAATGTTGATTCCACCGACCTGCATTTGTTAATTGAGGTAATTGAGATTATCAAAAATATTGGTTAAGTACGCCAAAATTAGGTTAAACTTAAAATTTTTAAAATAATATTGGTTCTCCTGCAAATATAACGCTAATCCCATAGGCAAAGAAAGTACACGATTCAGCATGTCTCCCTGATATTACCACCAAACGTTAAAATAGTAGAAAAGTACCTTGATTCAGAGTTTAGGCTGTGGTATGTGTGTCCTAATCTCCGCAAAGCCTTATAAACTGATTTACGGAATCCTTGAGGTTCTACTTATGATTAGGATGGAGGGCTTAATGCAGCCAGTACTAAATCCATCAGTTGGTGCAACTTGGATAAAAAAAAACAATTTTGTTCTTTCAAAGCAGAACAGTTCGATGTGTTAACACTCTGATGAGCAAGCAGGAGAACTCAAGTTCGATCCTCAATCTAATTGATTGATTTTTGATGTTTCTCTCGAAAAGACCCTTTATGAAAATACGACTTTACGAAGAAGAACAGATTTTGCTTGCACATTCCAATTTTTCACTATTGTTTCTTCTGTCTTATTCTTTAAAATCGTTTTTGAAAAAAAATTTCAGCTAAATATCATTCAACTCTATAAGCTTTGGTTTATTATAATTTAAATGATACATTATATTTGAATAAGTATCTGAAGAAGTTTTAATTAACAAAACTTTCAGTGGAGAGGTATTATCTGAGCTGTTTTGTTAAGAATGTTTTCTTAAAAAATTTTCCCAGTCTATATATCCTACAGTGGTTGGATCTACCATTCATTGCAAGTTGGACCTAGTTTAGTTTTCAATAGTTTTGGATTATTTTAATAACCTATTTTTCTTTTGTTTTCTTTTTTTAGACTCACCTATTAAAAGTATCAGCTGTCTTACGCTGATTATTTTTTATTTTGGACAATTTATCCTTTACAAAACTTGCAGGGAAAGCTATGAATGATTGGTACAATTTGGTTTCTTCTTGCTCACCACATATAATTGATAAAACTTTTTACAAACAAAATTAATATGAATTTACTATGTCAAAAAGTTGAAGAAATTACAACTTTTGTAAAAATTTGTGCAAAGAGTTGGTCAAAGAAGTTTAAATATTAGCAAACTAATTTTAAAGACTGAATTACATTTATTAATTCAGCTTGGTGTACTACGGTCTTATTTTGAATGGAGGAACTCTACCAGGAAACGTTTATGTTAACAACGCAATTGGTGGACTGCTGGAATGCATAGCTGATGTCTTTGCTATTATTTGCATTATAAATTTTGGTTGTACTAAAACCACTTCTGTATCTCTTTCTATTGCCGGGTTGTCCTGCCTTATTCCGACCGTGGTGCTTCAGCTGAGTAACGGTAAAAATAATGAAGATGTTTTCATACTTTAAGACTAAGTGGGTTTGCAGATTAATTTGATTTTTAATTTTGTCCCAGAGTGCACCATGTAAACTTTTGTTTTTTTTTGAAGTTCAATAGTACTTACTATCAGTGATGGTTTTACAAAAATCGGGGAGGCCTGGTGCAAAAAAGAAGGGCACTTATTTAGGTTCCTTTTTCAAAAAAATAACAATATTGTTATCAAAATAAAAGAAAAAATAATGTAAAGATCTTTTTTCAGGCTCTTTTTTTCTTTTGAGTAAACTGGGTACCTTTAGGACCAAAAAAGATCTTTACTTTAATTGAACAAGTTTTTTATGCTGTCATGGAGCTACTATAAAGAGGGAGCAATTTTAGCTTAGGAAAGACTACTTTTACCCCATTTTTTTAGGAGGCCTGGTCCGGCCGCTCCGTACTAAAGCCATCACTGCTTGCTATGTATTTCAAGAAGGCTGTTTATGTAAGAGTAAACTTATTTCAGATTAATTAAAACTATCTTTAACGAAAAGGTCTTCACTTTTACTTCTACTTCTTATCTTTTACTTCTACTTCTTATCTTATCTTCACTTTTACTTCTACTTCTTATCGAAAAAGTCTTCACTTTTACTTCTACTTCTTATCTTATCTTCACTTTTACTTCTACTTCTTATCGAAAAGGTCTTCACTTTTACGTCACACTTTTACTTCTACTTCAATTTCACTCTTACATGGAGGCATCGCCACAAAACTAGTTTTTTCATCCATATTACTTATTTTACGTTTCCGATATCGTAAAAAGTTAAAATATTTTTTTGATAAAAATTCAAATTATAGATTTGTGTAAAAATTTAATCAATCGAACAGGTATTGACCGGCGAAAAAATCTTTTTTATATTTATTTCATGGCTGCATTTACTAATTTTATTAATGCTAAATAAGCGAAAAACTTAAAAACTGTACTATCTTTAAGGAAAGTTGTTTTTTTTATCATTTCAACAACCTAACTCCATTAATAACTTGATATGATCTCTCCCTTACATCTTTTATAATACAAGCAAGCCCATTAATAAATTCTTGAGTTAAGTTTCATAAAATTCAAAAAAGAACATTTTTTATTTTTATTTTTATCTTTATATTCATCCTCCTGACACGCAGAAAAAGTCGGAGGCGCTATACTTAGGAAAACTGTCAAGCGATTACTTCCACCTGGTTCCAATTATGCCAAGATATTACTGTCCAGTTGAAATTTTTTTAGTTTTTAGTTTTTTAATTTTTTGAAGATATAACTAAAATTATTATAATATATATAACTAAAATAGTTAGTATTAAAATTAGGTAAAAGTTAGCGTCAATAGAAGTACAAAATCCATTTACCAGTAGGTAATACGATTAACAGTCCATGAGAATTAAATAATTTTTATTTTAAATGTTGTAAAATTTTCAGAAAAGCTTTTTTCAGGTTTTCAAACCGTAGCAACCGTGTTTTCGATGATTGGTCGTTTTTTTGTTAGTATCGTCTTTGGTACCATCTATCTGCACACGGTTGAAATGTTTCCTACCGTTGGAAGGTGCTAGTAATAAGAATTTATGTCAGTTTGGTCAGTTCTTACAACTTAATACCCTTCAATAAGCAAATAAACATAACGCATAAACATCCATTTACTCTTCGATTTGGATTCATTTTTCTGTAATAGCCTATATGTCTTATTAGGACAACTGCTTTTGGATTGGCGTCAATGGCAGCTCGAGTTGGCGGGATCTTTTCGCCATTTACAACGCATCTTCAACAGAACATACCGTGGCTTTCTCCTGTGAGTACGATTATCACATGCACATACAAATTATTGACTTTTTTATTAATATTTTTTGTAGCATATTATTGCAAAAGTCAAAAATCTTTTAATCCTCGATAAAAACTCAATGTTCTAGTTCAGTAGAGAACTTAGAAAAATACAACAAAGCAGGTTTTGCATGCCAAATACGTAAATTAAAAAATAGTCTTTCTTCTCGGCCTATAAGCTTTTTTTTATCAAAAAAAGCCGTGAAAAATTTCCATCAGTAACGATCAAGAAGTTCTGGATAAAAAATATTTCAATTATTTTATCTTTTTCTACTGTCACCTATATAGTTTTTATCCCAATTAGAGAAAAGATATTTTTCAGTTTTCTATTGCAACTGTGTTAATAAAAAAGTTACAGTCCATAAAACATATTGAGTTCGTAAGTTACTAAACAAAAATGACTAAAAATTGTTGAACGATGCCCCGAACCTTCTGGCAACACTAGCGACATAGAATTTCAACTATTTTTCAAGTTTAATCCCAGAAATATTTATCTAATAGTTTATTTCATATATTTGACAATCCATAAGTGAAAAAACAACTAGGAAGTTGTCAAACTAAGAAAGTGGTAAAAAAATTATTTTCAGGTGCAATTACAACATGGTATGACATAGGCAATAACTGAATTAGGCGTTTTGAGCGATGTCGCCTGGCATCTAAACTATCAGAAGAAAATGAAAAAAATCAAGGAAATACTTTAATGTACCTGCTAGGAGATAAGGCGGATGATATATTGTCATTATTTCAACTTAATGATGAGCAATCTTCGAATTATAATATAGTGAAGACCAGATTGGACGAATATTTTTCAGTCAGAAAAAATGTTATTTATGAATGAGCTACACTTAATAAACGGGTTCAGATGCCAAATGAACCTGTTGATGAGTTTATTCTATCATTGCATTGTTTGGCAGAGCATTCCAGATTTCAAACATTGAAAGAGGAAATGTTATGGGATTGTTTGGTTGTGGGTCTTGCAGATGTGGCCTTATCCGAACGATTGCAGATGGACCTTAATTTGACATTGCAAAGAGATATTGAAAGCGCAAGAAATTCGGAGCTCGTGAAAAGGCAACAGGGCACCATCAAAAGCACTGTAAAGAGCTACGAGATCGAAGCTGTGAGTCGTGAAACAAGCCGCTCATCTATAGACAAAGGTTGCCCATGGTGCTGGGGTTATAGAGCTCATTAGAGAAGCAGATGCCCAGCAAACAACAGTCATTGTTTTAATTGTGGCAAGCTAGGCCATTTCAAAAAAAACTTGCCGTGCTCGAGCTGTTAAATCTATTGAAGCGGCATTATCTAGTATTGCGTCTAATAATAGTAAGTCGAATATCGACAAGCCGAGCTTTTCACGAGATAAAAGTTATATTTTGGGAACTGTGTCGAATCATAAATTTGACGCACATAAGCCTATGGTTAATACCATGTTGGCTTAGTAGGATTAATACGATATTTAACACATACATTACAGCGATTCACAAAAGATTCAATATCCCTACTCAAACCCGGCCACCAAACACTTCGCGCTCTAGCACGACATTCAGTGATGCCTTGATGGCCTTCATGTATGTTGTTTAGAATTTCTTTTTGCAGTATCATTGGGATAACAATTCAATCGCATTTTAATAAAAGCCCTCTTTGGAACGAAATATCGTAGCGCACGTGGAAGTATGGTTGCAAATCATGACCAATACGCGCTTGTGATGGCCACACATTTTGATAAAAATTAATCACTTGTGAACATACGTGATCTGATACAAGTTCATTGCAAATTTTCTTGAGCAGGTTATTCAAAGCGGGTAAATAAGCAATAACGTAATCGACATGATTTTCTACTTTACAAAGCAAATTATTATCAAACGATTCTACACAGCAAACTGGCGATCGAGAAAATGTATCTGCGGTAGATAGTAACTTTCCTGGGACATATATACCTTTAAAACAAAACCACATCAATCTCATGCAAAATCGTTGAATAAGCGGAGACAGTTAATCTAAGCTTTTATTACCAAATAATGCAGTTAATGTTTTATGATCGGTTTGGATGGTAAAAGGCAAGCCAATCAAATAATTAAGAAAATGTCACTGCCGTTTTTGATGTTTCATGATTTTTTGTTTCGTATTTATGTTTTTTTCGCTGTAATGGTGATTAAAACAAAATAGCACCAATAGATGAATGAATACATGATAATTCGTTGTAGCTGAAACTTAAACAAAATAGAAATTCACTTCTACGACCAAAAAAAATTTTTCAAAACGTTGAAAAAAATAAGGTAAAAAAAGCACTAAAATTACAAAAATAAATGATTAATGACCAGTCATTGCTGTTGCTGTATCAATATTTTTTAAAATGTACAAAAACAAACATTTCCGCCGACAATAAATTGACTCTGTTCTAATTCAAATAACTTTTTTCAGCTAATTTACGGAGTGACGGCTTTGATCGCTGGGTTGTTTGCTTCTACGTTTCCTGACACCAGAAAAACTGAACTTACAGCAACTTTTGACGAAGCCGAACAGATGTTTCGTAATCATCTTCAAGATACCTGGGCTTCCAGAGTATTCTGCTTGCCTCGACCAAAGTAAGATCACAAATAATAAAAAAAAAAACGTTAAAACGAATGTGCACCTATTACATATTGTTTAAAAAAATAATAAATAGCACAAACTAGCAATAAAAAAATCTTTATCATTTTTCTCGATTTGGCATTCTTATTCTCGTTTCAGTTACATACACACGTCGTCGTGTTTCCGAAGTTGCAGATGAATATTAAATTAAATTTAACTTAACTATTGAAATCAAAACTACTTATAATCGAGCAAATGCGTTAAGCAGATGTTTAAAGTTATGCTTTTAGCATAAAATTGCTTCATCGACTGAACGAAGGGTTGTGCATCACGCACGACAACCCAATGCTCACTGTCTAAATATACATATAAAGTATAATTGAGTAAACAGAGAGTTTATGATGAGGGTTTAAAACTCGAAACCAAAGTGCGATTGTTTTTTTAAAGCCAAGCCTTTGACCGCCTTCAAACTTTTTGAACGCAACTTTGATTTTTGCAATATCTTATGGTAGGTTCCTGCAGTTTCAAATTATTTTTTTAAGTTTCAAAAAATGGCTAGCATCGTTCCAAACCCAAACCAAGTGCTTTTGAAGATATTAAGCTATGCTTCTGTTAAAACGTTAATGTTTACTATAAAAGTTTTTACAGAGTTATTAGCTACCTCTTTTCCTATTAATGAAATTTAGAATTTTGACAAGCAAAAGAAAAGTTTTCATTACACCTCATTAAGTCAGCTGTAGTTTGCAAAAGCTTGTGTGATTAAAAAGACGGTTAACTTTAGTCTATTTTTTTGTTTAATTCAACTAGAAGAAAGTGAAACAAAGTGTTTTTTTCATGGCGTAACGAGATAATACTAGTAGAAACCTGATCACGTCGCTTATTGACCCACGTGACCTCTCGGCCTCGCTGCCCACAATACAATTATCTTCTTGCTTGTCAGTAACACTGCATAATCAATGACAAAGTACAACTGAGATGCTTTTTATTTCAAGGAAAGCTACCCCACGGTACTGTAGATATGCAGTTTGCGCTTCATGTCTACCAGGATTATGTAAAATGTACAATATTATCTTCAGGGACGTTGATTTAATATGGCAAAGACTAACATGCTGTACTTAATAAATTCTTATTATTTTTACTTTATTTTAGGTTTAAAGAAGAAGTTGAAACAGTTCCCCTCCAAAAAAATGTTGATGCATAAAAGAACTTGCTAACCTTCCGTTGCCATATTGTACTAAGTTCCTCACTTATATTAAAGCGCAGCTTGCAACTTGTAATAAAGCGCCAAAAAACGATTTTGTTAATTTTAAAAATTCCTTTTTAAAGTGATTTTTTTATTTTATTACTTGAGTAAATCAAAATATTTTTTCCTTTTTTGAATCAGTTCGTCAAAAACTAATTATGTGTAATTTTTAAATAAAAAAAATACGTATTTTAATAATACACATAAACACCAATATTTTGTCCTGTCTTAAACATTTTTTTTTAATAAAATGATCGAATTGTCAATGTGGCAAAGGGGTCTAACAGAGATGTTGGTGAAAGCAGTGCTGAGAAAATGAGGCAGTAGCAGCAAGAGTTCAGGTTGAATCTGGATTATAAGAGAAAGTTTTTGTGAAGTTGGTGTTGTACACCAGTAATCCGTGTTGTTACTTTTATTATTTTTAATTGTGGTTGGTATGGTAACAGAGCATGCAAGAAAAAGGGTCCTTACGTATTATCGGGAGGACCTTTGATTTTTGAAGATCTTTGATTTACCGCGCACTGAGGATTAGGGTTAGGGTTAGGGTTAGGGTTAGGGTTAGGGTTAGGGTTAGGGTTAGGGTTAGTAACCCTAATTTACTTTAATAATAAGTAACCCTATTTACTTTAATTTTTGAGTCGTTTTTTTAAAGGTCCTCCCGATAATACGTAAGCACCAGAAAAAGTTTGATGGATGAAATTTTGTATGCGGATGATTTAGTTTTAAAAGGAGGACTTACAGGAAAGGTTATTGAAATGGAACATGGCATTTGAAAGAAAAGGAATGAAAGTCAACATCAAAAAGACAAAAGCGATGGTGTGTGGATCAGGAGAAGCACCAAAGGGTAGGATTGACCCATTTGGTATGCGGTGGAAGGGTAATGGCTAATATACTATATGTGGAAAATGGATTCGTGGTAGATGTGAAAAAATTGGAAGAGTTTCTTCAAAATGACAAAAGGTTTTGTTGGTAAAAAATACAAGAAATCCTCAGAAAAAAGAATAAAATCAATCAGGACGACATGTAACGAGGTAAAAACTGTAAATGAGTTTTGCTATTTGGGGGACTGACTAAATGTCAATGGTTGATAGGAAGCGGCAGTGACGGCAACAATGAGACTTGGCCGGATGAAATGTAAAGAATGAGGGGAACTGTTGCTTGGAAGAAAATATTCTTTAAAAATAAAAGGAAGAATTTACCAGAGCTATGTAAGATCGGTGATGCTTTATGGAAGCGAGACTTGATACTTGAGAGAAAAATAATTCTCAATCTTGCAAAGGACTGAAAGGACAATGATAAGGAAATGTGTAAAGTGAAAAGGATGGTAAACCAATGGACACGCTGGGATTGGATTAGACCATGGATAAGATGGTAAAAGCTAACGGAATGCGATGGTATGGGTATGTTTTAAAAAGAGAAGATGCTGATGTTTTATGGAAAGCATTGCACTTTCAATTGGATGGGAAGAAGAAGAGAGGTAAACCAAAGATGACATAGAGCACGCAAGTGGAAAAATAAATTAGGAAAGTTGTTTTGAAACACAAAGATGCCCCCAACTGAAAGTAATTGCTGGAGGGAGCAAAGAAGATGAGCATGAGGGGTGCGGCCACCTCCATCCTCGAGAAAACACCCCATCAAAAAAATGGATAATAATGAATGAATAAATTTAAAGATACTTAATTTTGCATTCTCAAGAAACATCTCCTCTTGCCTTGTAAGCGGAAGATGGAAGCAATAAATTCAAGGTAGTCATCAAGCAATTAACTTCAACTGCTTTCGAAAGCGCAATAAGCACGTTATTTTGAAACAGGAGTTTTGTTTTTTATTTTTATACAGTGGTATGATTTTGATTTAGAGGTGTTGGTTACGATTGCCAAGCAGAAGGAATTAGCTTCGGCCAAAAAATTTCCCTCTCGTTAAGATCTTAAAGCCCTAATATTTTCTCCTTCCGAGATTTTTTCCTTGAAGACAAAAATGTCGAAATCTTAATTTTAAAAAATCGGTAAAAGATAATTTTTTCACAGTTTAAATATTTTGTTGCACAAGTTTTCTAAGGCATTCATTTTTCGGTCTTACCCAAGTAAAATTGTTGAAAGACTCTAGGCGAAGTTCCTCCCCTTTCTCATTATCTACAATCGCCTTCAACTCGTGCAAGTACGAAAAACCTGGTCAGCATTTTTGAGCACCTGGTACAAACGGGCGTCTAAATCTTACTCTTGCTTGGCGAGTGTTTGAGAATCCACTTAAAAAACTATGCAATATATGGTCAGGGTCCAGAGTGCCACACTTAGCCAAGAAAGTCTCGCTCTTAGTAGGCGAAAATCAGCTGGCTTGTCCTGAATACCTGAATGTATAGATAGATAATCCGTTGGAGTGAGACGCGCAGGCATCCAGTGACAATATACATGTCTTCGTTCAAGACACTGCCTATGGTACCAGACTGGTGTGACTCTGAGATGTGCACTGAGACAGACAGTCTGGCGTCCAGTATTTAACTTTCAAGTAAAAATAGGGTAGCTGTGCGCAATATTTTGGCACCAGCACCCTATTCTGAGACTGCAAATTACTGCAGCAGTGTGACGTGTGCAGATATTTTTTTCGAAATACTCTAAGATTGGGAGGTAATGTGAACGATCTGTCCAATTTTAGCTCAAAACAGAAAGGAACTGAACAAATTAGTAGAATTTTATCGCTGTTCTTAATCTTTTGCTTATGTTTGGCCTCTTGTTTGTTTTAATAAAAGGCTGTTGTTAACGTCTTTTTGTGATTGAGCATCAATTTATGTTTAAAGTATAGTCAGTTCTTGAGTTAAAGTCCCCTCATGGTCCTTCCAGTTTCCAGAAAAGTGCAGCAGTGCTAGATCGTCTGCATAGGCAAACTATCTTGAGATTGTAGAAGGTAGATTGTATGCACAGATGTTAAAAGTGAGGGAAGCTAAGACCGATCTTTGAGGAACGTTGTTTCTCAGACGACTGAGCCTGGTTTGGTTATTTACTGTCACCGGTAGTAAGAGTTAAACTTGGGTTTTAAACAACTTCCATGTAATCAATTAATCATTCAAACCATGTGTTTATTTGGCAAAATTCTTGCAAAATGTAGCTTGCAGGTCTATGTTTATATATTTATTATGCAGGTCTATATATTCATTAATACAGCTTATGACAGTGTATTAATGAATATACTGCAGGCCAAAAGTGATTTTGGTCATATTCATCTTTTTATAGTAATATCATGGTATAATATCATGGTGGTTGTATTTGGAAGATAAAAAAGTTTTGATAGGGCTGCATTAATAAAACAAGATATATTCTATTAAAACATTTTGTTTTTAAGAAATATAATACCGGTAATAGCCTTATTTTTAGTGTAGGCTATCACAGTTAATCATGCATCTAGAAATTTTCTAAAGAGTCAGGGGATAAATCGAAGATTTAAAGTCTTGTATTTGTTGGGGTGATGTTGTATTATTGATTCGTTTAGTAACACAGCTGCCGTCAGTTGGAAGTACAACATAGTCGTGACTTAGCATCGATTTACTATGGTAGTTTCACTTATGTAGGGCTCAAAAATTCACCGAAACCTATAGAAAGAGAAACGTAACACTATTAAAATAGTAGAAGTGTATTACAAAGAATTGAATAGTATTGACTGCTTATACCAAAGTTTAGTTCTGTACATAATGAGCCATCGCAGCAATGTTGGTTGTCTTTTTTTTGGTTTTCAACTCCAAGAACGGTGAATCGAATTAAACGGAAGACTTTTTTGTCTTCACCTTTACAGTAAAATTGCTGTAACAAATCAAAGAAATTTAAATGAAGACCTTTTTTTTGGTCTTCACCTCCAGAAATGATGTAACAAATCAAAGTGAAGAGCCATTTTTTTGTCATTATTTTCGGGAAATAGTAAATTAATTTAATATTATTCGCTTTGCCCGCTTGTCCTTTCGGGGTTGCGGAAACAGCAGCTCGAGTTGAAATCTTCAAGCATCCCGATCTCCTGCAACAAGCGGCAATTTCGCTGGTGGAATTTCAAGATGTGACCAGGCCAGGTCTTCAGTATAATACCGCCATTGAGTTTTGGGTCGCCCTCTAGACCTTTTGCCACTCGGAAGAGCGCCCATTTGTTGTTTTGCTGTTTGTTCAGTTGCAATTTTTCTATGGATAGTAGCAGCGGCTTGATGTTGAGAGATTGACAAACGTCAGTGCTTTTTACCTTCTTGAGTAAGGATAAACCTCTGACTTTTCGCAAGAAACTTATTTCGGCCGCCTTTATACGGGATCTCACTCTTTTGATCATTACCCAACACTTATGATCATTGGTGAAAATAGGAACAAAAACTTACTTGAAAACAGAAAGCTTTGCTTTTCACTCAGTTTGTTTTCATGATAATTGTTGATTTTAGAAAAGATGACTGGCTGTGATCTTAAGTTATTGATGCTTGCCTGTAAAATTCTAATTACAATGTTTTCAAAAAACGACAAAATTTTTTTGGTGATAACCAATAACTTCCTGTATAAAATTTTTTTGGAGAAACTTTTTATAAAATTGGAGAATTTACATTGATCCAATATATATTTAAATAAAAAATTTTTTAAAGAAAAGTTAAATTTTTTTTAATTAGTTTATAAAATGTAACCAATATTAAAATGTTATTGGAAAAAAAATATAAAATTAAATTTCGTTCTTAAAAAAAAGTAAACGAATAAAAAAGATAGTCTTTAGAAAAATGTAAAATTTTAAAAAGTAAACCGATCATTAAACTGTTGCGACACTTCACTGGCAATCGAACTGGCAGTTAATATTAAGTCGGTGTTTGGAAATGTCACACAAATCTTCTGGTTTAGTTTAAACTAGTAATGAAATAAAGTTTCATTTTACAGTTCGTTTTAAAAAGAGAAAAAATTCAAGGTAGATTTTTAAAAAATTCAAAATTAAATGTGAGCAAATTTTTTTCGCATACTTTATTTTCACATTTGACTGGGAATTGAATTAAGGTCACAAGATTGTTATAGTCCAATCGTGAATATGTCAGGGTTTTTTTAACAGGAAATAAGTGCACTGCAAACAGGATACGGTCCACGATTCTGGGCAAAACAAATCTTGACGTGATTATCAAATATTGTCACACTTATAATGCACGTGGTTAGAGACAGAAAATAGTTAAAATCAGATTTGATACAGAATACTAGAAAGTGAGATAACACCCGTAGTCCCGCACCAGTGATGATGTATTTGGGACCACAAACGTCGAGACGGAGATCGAGACCCCATAATTTTTTCGAGACCAAGATCGAGATGGGGACCGGCAAATTTCGAGACTGAAAACAAAAACAATCGAGACCAAGACCGAGACCGAAAAATTTTACAAAAAATAAGGCATTTTCAAATATTTTAAAAAACTATAAATTTTTTTTTAAATAATATAAGATTCTATTTTTAATAAAAAACCATCTCAAACATGTTGAAAAGAGCTTTGCTTTGTGTAGTTATAGCCTACCATTAAACAAACCGCTCGAAAATCTGCTCTACAAGAGCAGAGGAAAGCCGAAACACACCAGGTAGCTGGTTAACAATATTGGAAAAGTGTTTAAAAAATTTTTTTATGAATACTTATTACAAATTTTTTGTTGGAAACTCCAAAATGCTGAAAGCATACTTATCGCGGGAATGGTTGAAACTTTATTCAAATACTTGACTAGCTCGCTTATCTGTGTTAGCGTGTTGTAATTGTTGGATTTGTTGATTACATTTGGCTTACATAGAATAGAATTCATCTAATTAATCACCTCAAGAAGATTAGAAACAATGAGGAATTATGCAAACGAGTAAAAATTTTTAACAACTTGCTGGTTTTTTTGGTATTACCCCTGTTTATTATCTGTCTATTCGAAGTAGTTTTTTGGACGTTGTCCTTTTCTACCTCGTCATATTAGCAATTTCGTCCAGTATAATTTGTCAATAACGACATTGTATATAACGTCACATTTCCCTTAGTCCGGGCAGAATTCCAAGTTTTTGCGTACAATCAAGTTTGCGTTCAACGGCATCGCCTATAACGTCAGTGTGTGTATAACGGTACCTTTTATTTGTTTCCCAGACGAATTTCGTTCGTTTATAATGGCACTATAAGTATCAGCTTTTACCTCTGCTACAATCAATCATCATCTTTAAATGCAGTTACGAGTTATGCTTGCGGGTTTTCCTCAATTTACTTTAATACGTCACCAGCAGGTAGGCAGTCAAATTGATTGGGTGTGAAAGAACTCGTAGACAAGTGACCTGTGCTGTAGCCTCAAATCAAAACGACTATTATTCGTACAGTATCAACTAAAAGCTGCAATGGTTAGAAAGAGATCTCTGTAGCAAAATGGAGAACTATCAAAGAAATTTTTCCCTTTGGAAAGAATAAGAGATTGTTAGCTGAATCAACAGTGGTACTAATGAATCGAAACTTTCAAAAGAATTAAAAATCCCAAGATTATTAGTGCAAACAATCTTATAAAATAAAGACAAAATAATATGCGAATTTGAATCAGGGTGCAAAGCAGAAATAAAAAGAAAACGTAAGCACAAATTTTATAATGTCGATGAGCCTTTGTTAAAATGGTTCAACTGTGAAGAGATGAAAAAATTCCAATGAGTGGAGAAATACTCGTATTGTTATTGAAAGCACAAGAATTCGCCCGTGCATGTGGATTGTGCTTGTGATAACTCGACGCAGTTAAATATAAACTGGGTGAACAGTGAAAAGCAAGAGAAGAAATCGTTTGCAAAAAGCTTCATGGCGAGGCACAGTCGGTAGACCAGAGTGGTGCAAATGGGTGGCAAAATCATCGTCTTCCGACACTTTTGAAAGAATTCAAACCAGAAGAAATATTCAATTAAAATGAAACGGGTTTTTTTTATCGGTGTACGCATGACAAGACACAAGTTTTCCAAAAACAAAAAATGCGCGGGTGGTGAATTGTCCAGATTAAGTGTGTTGGTGACTGCGAGTATGACTAGAGAAAAATTACCACTTCTTGTCGATAACGAGGAAGTTCTACGACTTTCCGTTATCTAGCACAAATCGAACACTATGTGGTACAAAAACCCCCTAAAAAAAACAAAACAACTGAAGATTAAAAACTTTTTCGCAAACAAATAATGTTTTGTTTGCATTAACTATTTATCTACAGTATAATTTGCTAGTTATACTAGTATTATAACATACCACTATACAACGTTGAGAAAAAAATTGATTATTTTTGTGTACAGTTTGTTTAATTTTTCGTGTGTTTTATTAAATTGATGTTTTTCATTACTTTGGTAAATTTGATTGGATAATACACCACTATGTTGAAAGAGCCAAATGTGAAAATCCAAAACTACCGGAGAGCCACAGAAATCAAAAAAAGCAAATACAATGTGACACGGTTTACAATTTTTCCGAGATTTTACCAGCATTAGATCTATTGTGGGTTTCCACATTATTAGCCAGCTTTTGAAAATCTGGGTGATATGAATTCAAAGCAATGTGAATTAATTCTTTTAAATATTCATTTGTTACATTTGCATGATATTTTGATTTTACAAATTTTATTACAGAGAACATAGAGTCACAGCAATATGTTGTGCTAAAAACGGAAAGAAATCGTACTCTGGTCGTCGTCGTCGTCGTTTGAAGAGGTATCCACTCCAGGCCAGACACAAACAGGACTGGGGCCGAGGGTTTATCCTTTTACTACCCCAGACTGCTGCACTGCCTGGATCAGGCGCTTGCAGTGATGACATTAAGCCAGCATCGAGTTTCGTCATCCAAAACCGTCAGACCTCGTGCTCCATGTGGTGCCCGATGTATAGGGCACGCTGTTAGTACATGGTCTGCGGTTTGCTCAGAGGCGCCACACTCGCAATTCGGTGAAGAAGCGAGACTTCATTTGTGCATGGACAAATGGAATCGCCCAACACCAGTCCGCTGGCGGTTGAGCTTAACCAAAGCTGCTCGGGGTAAGCCCATCCCAACAGGCCTGGCACCAGTCTGGGGCACAAAAGCACGGAGCCTGGAAGCACCTTCACAGTACTCCGTTTTCCATTTAAGATTTGTTCATTCAGAGGCGCGGATGCCAAGTCTGGCAAGGTTGTCCAAGAGATTCCGCGCAGCTGGCACAAACGGGCGTCTGGATCTTAGTCTCACTTGGCGAGTATCTGAGGACCCACTTAAAAGACCATGCAAGATATGATCGGGGTCCAGAGATCCACGGTAAGCAAAGGAGAGTGTCGCTCCCATTCGGCGAAGCTCAGCTGGCTGGATGCCTGAGAGTATAGGTAGGTGGTCCGTTGGAGTGGGACGCAGGCATCCAGTAACTATGCGCAAGGCGTCATTCAAGACACTGTCGATGAGGCGAGTGTGAGCACTGCGACACCAGACTGGCGCACAGTATTCAGCTGTTGAGTAGACTAGAGACAAGGTGGCTATCCGTAGTGTTTTAGCACCAGCATCCCATCCCGAGCCCACGAGTCGCCTCAGCAGTGTGACGCGCGAGGATAGTTTTTTGCGCAATGCCACTAAGTGGTGACGAAACGTGAGCAATCTGTCCAGTTTTACCCCAAGGTATGTAGGGGTTGGACAGAACGGTAAAAGTCCACCATTGTTGTAGACCTTTAGCTCACGTTTGGCCTCTCGGTTGTTTAAATGAAAGGCTGTCGTCACCGTCTTAGTGTGACTGAGCTTCAACCTCCAAGTCTGGAGATACGCTGACAGTGTGGACATGTCTTGGCTTAAGGTCCCCTCCAAGTCCTTCCAGTTTCCAGAAGAATGCAACAATGCTAAATCATCAGCATAAGCAAACTTCATGGAAATCATGGAAGGAAGATCGTACGTATAGATGTTAAATAGGAGGGGAGCCAAAACCGATCCCTGAGGAACGCCGTTTTTAAGACGGCGTAGCCTGCTTTGCTTGCTGTCACCGGTGGTAAGGGTGAAACTTCGATTTCGGACAAGCTCCATGATCATTTTGACCATGTGCTTATCCGGAAGTAGTCTCAGCAGCTTGCAGGTAAGGCCACGGTGCCAGACAGTGTCATAAGCAGCTGTCAGATCGATAAATACGGCACCGGCCTTCTTTTTAGCCTCGAAAGAATCCTCGATGTTCTGGGTTAGCAGAACAACTTGATCTACGGTTGACTTCCCGCGTCGGAACCCATCCTGCTCTTTAGGGAGCAGCGGATCGATTAATGGCTCAACGCGGGCGTAGATAAGCCTCTCGAGGATCTTGTAGGGGAAACAGAGCAGAGATATCGGTCGATAACTCTTTGGGTCCCCCACGGGCTTTCCGGGTTTTGGGATCGCGACCACAAGCGCTCTTCTCCAGATCTTGGGAATTTTGAGTCGGCGCAAACAAGAAGAAATGAAGTCACGTAACCAGGACTTCAAAGCAGCTCCGGCATGGAGTATAAGCTCGGGGCAGATGGAATCAGGTCCCGGAGCTTTATCTGGTTTTAAATGTTGAAAGGCAGCAGCAAATTCTCTCTGTGAAAAATTGTCAGAGATATTTACTGCGTCTGGTGTTGTGGCCCTCCAAAGGTCAGACACTTCTTGAAAGACAAGTCGAGATGACTTGCGATCAACAGCCTCGTATTTCCCGTTTCTAACCAACTGAGATGCAATAGCATCGGCTGAAACGGGACAGTGACGAGGAGAGTGTCGTGACCTACCAGTAAGGTTGTTCAAAATACTCCACGCTTTTCGACTAGAGTGTGAGAAGTCAATGCTTCGAACTGCTTCGGACCATCGATCCCTCGGCTTTCTGTCAAGCTTGGCAAGCAGAGCTGTAGCAGCCAAGCTTGAGTCGTCTCCCTGAGGAGACTGCAAAAAGGTTTTATAGAGGGATTCACACTCTGCATCCCAACACGGAATGTACAGGGCGTCCCAAAAAAAATGTAACACTTTTACATTGCAATTAATTTTTTATTTTAGATTGAAATTAATAGTGCTTTTGCCAATAGATAGAGTACATTAGGGAAATTTTTTCCTGAAAAAATGAAGTCATAATTCCTACTTTGAAGTTCAATTTAGTTATTTTTGCCTTCAGCACTGATCTCTGCAGTGAATGAAATGTTCGATGTGTCCTCCATTTCGATTCATGCAGGCATTTAGCCTGACAGCAAAGTTTTCAACGACCCGTTGGCACATGTCGTTTGGAATTCTCCTTATGAACTGAGTGATCTCAGCCTTTAGTTCCTGAACAGTTTGGGGATTATTTTTGTAAACATTTTCTTTGGCATAGCCCCACAAAAAAAAGTCCAAAGGGTTAAGATCAGGTGAGTGAGGAGCCCAAAGGTGTGCCGTCTTGAATGAAATTAAACGGTTTTCAAATTTTTGCCGAAGAAATTCAAGAGTTTCCTTGGCAGTGTGTGGAGTAGCCCCATCTTGTTGAAACCACTGTGTACTGAAGGTAATGTTTCTTTTCCGACAAAGGTTGGTACAGAACGTCTGAACAACTCTTCTGTAATTCTCTTGATTGATGGTTACTGCATTCTCATCCTCATCTTCGAACCAAAATGGTCCAATAATTCCTCTGTAGCTTAAAGCACACCATGCAGTGACCTTCGAACTGTGAAGAGGTTTTTGGGTAATGAAATCAGCAGGCATTTTTATTCCCCAGAAGCGATAGTTGTGTTTACTGACAATGTCATTAAGGTGGAAATGTGCCTCGTCACTGAACCACACATCCTTTATCCATTCTTGATCTCCTTCCATCATCTCATTAAACCATTCACCCATTTCCATTCTTCTTTCCATGTCAAAATCTGTCAATTTGTGTGTTATCTGTACCTGATAAGGATACAGATTCAGATCCATTCGCAAGATTCTATGGATAGAGTTTCTTGTTACTGTAAGCTCCTGAGAACGTCTGCGAATTGACTTTTTGGGACTTTGAACCACAGAGTTTCTGACTGCGTTGACATTGCTTGCCGACCTGCCAGTTCTTTGTCTGCCTGATCTTGTTTTATTCAGATTCTGTACAGTCCCATGTTCTCTAAATTTTTCCACTTGGTATTGAATCATACGGCGACTTGGTTTCGCTCTTGTTTCAAAATGAGCTGCAAACCGTCTTTGAGTCTTCACATAGGACTTAGTTTCAATGTACCACTCCACAATTTTTGTCCTTTGCTCATATGTGTACACCATCTTGGCCAAAATATTAAAATATTGGTGTCAAACAAATCTCCTATACTTAGCTAGTCACACCTGAAAAGATGAAAATGTTAGAGTAAAGAATAATAAGCACAGACCAAAACAAAAGTGTTACATTTTTTTTGGGACACCCTGTAGGTATTTCGATACCCGCGTGGGATAGTCTTTTTGGCTGCTTTCTTAATGGTGTTACAGAAGTCCTGGTAAGCCGCATCCACATCAAGTGTATCAGGCGGCAACAAAGTCTTTGCGAATTTATTCGTCAAAGCAATGTAGTGACTCCATTTGGCCTTGCGGAAGTTCCATCGCTTAATAGGCATGCTTGGCACTGCCATAGCAAACCTTGGTGGTGTAATAAGCGAAGGTCGATGTTGTGACCTGGGGAACTTGTCAAGGACACGTCTATCCGGTAAGCGACTGTTTGGACCTACGCTAGCGAAAGCTAAATCCGGTTTGGTACCAGTGTTCCAGCGGCCGGAATAAAAACTGGCAGCGTCCTTGGCATTATATAGGAGGGCAAGACAATTAACACTTGCCCAGCCAGCCAAGCACTCACCGTCCGGACTGTTGTCGTCGTAACCCCAGTCAGCATGACGACAGTTAAAATCGCCAGCGTACAGACAGGGGTGAGGAAACACTGGAAGATCCAGGGTTCGCAATCGCGTTGGCGGTGGTTTGTAGACGTTGACTATTTTATAACCATCAACGTCCACACACAACCACTCGATCTCCGATGTCGGTGGAGATTGGTCCAAAAACGTGTATCTCAGTCGCTCGTGGACAAACGTGGCAAGACCATGCTTCCTGCTTAAAGAAGACCCAGCTAGTTGGTAGTTTGGTAGTACCAACTTCTCTGCATCAGTGCAGTGGGTCTCCTGCAATAGGATGACGAGTGCCTCAGACTGCATAGCGAGATGATGAAGAACGTTCATCTTGCTTGCAGTGAGGCCTTCGATGTTCAGCTGAAGAATAGTGGGTCTTCGGAACTTGTTGGCAATGTGCCCTGAAAAGGGCAGTTTTATCCTAGCATTGCCCCGTCCTGAAAAGGACGTTTGCCGATTAGCAGACCCACACTGAACATCGGAATGGGTGGATACCCTTCCGTTTTGGTAGGTTCGGTTTCGGTCTGTCATTTTAAAATCAATGAACAGACTTACTCACGGCCCAGGCTGCGTGAAAGCACCTACCATCTGTACTCTGGTCTTTCTAAGTTTTGGATATTTGCACTCTGTAACCTGTTGTCAGAACTCAACGGTAGATTGTCATTTATAAGCCAGATCTTCTTGCGATTCGATCAGTTCTATTTCTGCAGTAGGCATGACTGTAACAAAAAGGTTAACAAACTGAGAAATTATCAGTAACTACATTGCCGTCGAATGGATTTACAAGGAATGTTAATCATGACTTAAGCTCCTACAAATCGCCAAATTGTAATTCGAGGCAAACTTAGTATTTGTGCTATTAATCGCTAAAGTTTTTTGTTGTGGAGATCCGAAAGCGAAACAACTTCAGCTGTTTTCTTCTTCACTAGTTCACAGTCAGAGTATGGATGTTTAGAACGAGCAATATTCCAAGGCAAGAAGCTTCGGTTGCTATATCAGATTCCTTGCAATTTTCTGTTGATTCGTTAGGGCAGGTTTTAACTCAGCTAACTTGTTTTTTCTTACTTCTGATTTAGGTGGAAAGTTGTTTGAAAAGTTTTGTGATTCGTTTCGTTATGATGTTTCACATTACTGCATTTATTTTGACCGAGTAACTTATGGCAGATTAAACACAAAGATTTATTATCTTGAACAGTAAATGCATATTCTTTCTCCCATTTTACATTAAAAACTCTGTTTTGATTGTCATATTTTCTTTTTTTGTGTTCGCTGATTTCATCTCACTTTGTTTCGCAGTATATTTAGATATGCTTGTTACTTCCACCAGTTAACTGACTATTTGAAATTACATAGACCTAACTATCTGCTAATTGATAAAACTGTTCTTAAAATCTACTGAGTGTGAACGATATTCCTATTTCTTACTTCATCTTACAATGCCAACGCCCATTTACACTGTAGCAAAATTTAGAAGCGAGCACTATCTTGCTTCTTTTATTCTAATGTTACCAGCGTGTTTCGGCGGGGGAGAAATAAAAGAAAGGAAGATAGCGCTCACTTGGCTCAAATTTTCGCTGTAAGTGTAAATGGTCCATAAAAATAAACGAATGAATGCTTTATTCCCACACTATAATTCGACTTAGCACCTAATTAGAAATCTTCGTTTGACCTAAATTCAACTGTGAACAACAATTGTACACAGTTCGATTTCATTAATTATTTTTGTTCACCTAGAAGAGCCGCGAACAAAAGGTCGGCGAGCCGCAATTTGCCCGCGGTTGGTATACGGGCTAGTACAATTCGTTTATAACGTCAATTTTTGCATTTCCTTGAAAGTGCCGTTATAAGCAAATTCTACTGTATTTTGTTTTAAGCAATTAGATTCATGCAATGACTTTTTCAAAAATATGCTATTTGTAGAGGAGCGGTTGAGAACCGAAACATATGATCATTATAGACCCAATCCGTGATGTCTTTTACAAAAAAGAGACGTGGTGCATGGCCTACTTAAGGTATATCCTCGCATGTTACATTGAGAAGTGGATTTCTAAGAGCTCTATTGCTGCATTTGAAAGTAATAAAATTGCGCATAAATTTAACAAAATTTTTAATCTACACGACAAAAACATCTTTCAGCGTGTTTGGTTGTGACATATTTAAACTATTTAAGTTTATTGAAAAGCAAATTGCCCCAGGTTCGATACCCATCCCAAACACACTAAGAGTCAGCCATATACAATATAAAACTTTGCAAAATAACATTTAAAATAGGATTGCATACACAATCTAATGCTAAATTTTTGAGCATAATAATAAAAACTAGGCTACACAAAATACAAACACAGCAAAAAGTAGAGTCAGCGGCTTAGTACCGATTGGCACTATTTTGTTTTAACAAAACAGGAAGGTAACCGATTTCGCATAGTCGGTAACAAATGTTGTTTTAATTGTTGATGTATTTTAAATATGATAATTGATGTTTTCGCACCGTATCAATTTTTGCTGTTGTTAAAGTATACATTTACAAGAATTTTGGACATCAGACTGGCAGTAAAATCAAGATAATCTGGGCACGAAAAAAACAATGCTTGAGCCGAAATGAAGCAAAACTAAACGCGTTGCTTTTACAGGAATATAACAACATTTGTTTAATAGAATGTGTTCAACCAACTCGAAAATAGCAAAGCCATTGCAAACATAGGGTTTAATTTCACTTGAGGGTATTGATAAACCACCACGGGACAAGAGTTGTGAGTACTCTAATAAAGTCCGGCAGCAGTGTTAGTTTCATTTGCACGCAGTAACGTATTAAGGGGAGGGCATTGTGCCAATGTGCCATGCCCCCTTCTTGAAGAAAATCAGAGACAGAGACAGATTCAAAGTGAAGATTTCTTTTTAGGATCACTATGTTTTTGGGACGAAAAATTGATAAAACTGAGACAGATTTAAAGAGAAGACCTTTTTTACCACTTGAAAAAAAATTTCTGCTAAGCATATTCGATTGCGGTTGTATGCTCCCCACCTTTCAAAACTCCTCGGTTGGCCACTGCTTGTACGCATTATCATGTAATTTTCGCATTAAATTTTACTGTTTAACTGTTTGCATACATAATTAGCAATGTAAACTGCAACTTCTTTGCTGTTCTCACACAACGATACTTCCGAAATTTCAGTCGATATTGGACTGAGTTCACTTTTAAGGTTCTTATTTGTTTCATCGGTTAAAACTGCGTGGTTTGGCTCTTGTTCTAACAAATTATGTCTTCTTTTAGTAATGAATTCCACAGCAGAGTTTTTTTGAAAACAACACTTCTCGCAGGCTTACCAAAAAGTTTCTGCCGTTCATTTGTCTATATCGCGAAAATCTTCTTTAGATGGGGGTCGGTTTGAAACCTTGCAGTTAATAACCCTCTTAAAGCAGTGTGGTAATTAGTAGAGCCTGGGATCGGAGAGTGTGCACCAACGCATCTGCAGTTTGCTTAGACTAGTGCTTCTCAACGTGGGGCATAGCAAAATTATGATGGGGCGTGGAGATTTAAGACATTACAAACCAGTCCCAAAATCAAGTTTATTACCGAAAATGAGAAAGCACCAAAATTACCCAAGTGAGGAAGCACCGAAACTTACGAGCTGTGGTTGTTTTTTAACTATTTTTGGAACTCTCAACCAAAGACAAAAAGGCTTTTCCTGGTTTTTAACTCCAAATGATCTTTAATGTAATTTTTTTTTTGTTTATCACCAGTTAATGTCAGTGAAATAAGCACGTTTGTTTTCTAGAAAAGCTACTGAAACTATATTTTAAAATAACCGCGTTTTTTACAAATAAGCACATTGAAAATGATTTAAGACAATATTTTTAAGAACACAAATCTTAGAAATAAGCACGAAATGCTAACCCTGTCTACAGTTTAGTCAAAGAAGGTTTTAATGTATTTTCTGAAGTCGAAGGCCTACAGGTTAAGGTTTCCATACGTCCGGTTTTTCCCGGACATGTCCGGGATTTCAGTGGTAAAATCTCCGCCAGGGAAAATTGTTAAAAAAAGCTTAAATGTCTGGGATTTTAGCGTCAACTAAAAGCAATGTGCAATTTTTTAAGGAAATACGTTGATTTTCTGAAAATAGGAAAATATAAGAAATAGGGAAATTCGAGCTCGATTGGAAGTCAAGACCTTTTTTTTTTGGTCTTCGTCCTAGATTTGGAAACAAATTTATTTTGTCTGCCTCTTCAAAAATTTTTTTGTTGGTGCGCCTATGTCAGTCCGGAATTCCGCCTATTCAGATATGGCAACCCTACTCTAGGTGGAATCGGTTAAACTTTATTCGTAATGGCAGATAAATATGTAAGCCATATTACGTTGATGAGAGGACGTTACTAGATTTTAAAGAATAAAAACCTTTCTCTGTACGACTGTACAACTAAAAGCTTCAAATTTTTTCCTTTAAACAGAAATTTCAGGAAAGCAAATTGCACAACAATGAATGCTGATAGGAAATTTATTGACAAGTACTTTGAAAAAGTAAATGTTTTTACAGACTAACATACAATCGTAATCCAACTGCTTGAAATTGCCACAAACAATTTCAATCTACCCAGATCACTAGGTTATTAAGGGAGTAAATTGAGCAGTTGCCGCATGGCTATCCCCTGCCTGCAATAGATTGACTATGACGAAACTTAGAGAAAAAGAGCAACTCGCAATTAACATGCAACAGCAAAATAAAATTTTACGGAACTTTAACAAAATTCAAAATTAAAATAGCAATATTTAAGCATAAAAAACTATTTGGGTGTACCAGTGGGAAGAAAGGTTATTTTGATAACAATTACAAGCGACACGGTCACTGTTCAATTTTTATACTTGTCATACCGCTGTATCTTTATCATAAACGAAGCGTCATGTTGTCTAATTTTTTTACTGTTATCCCATCCAAAAACTCTGTGTTTATTGATAGAGTAGGTTTAATTCTTAGTCAAACAAAATAAAAAATTTAAAACGAACAGCATCTTGACATGTCCGAAAGCAGGTCGAAGTAATTGCTCGACATTTCCGACGTTGTCGAGATTTAGGTTGAGTGATAGTTGATATAATGATAGCAAAAAAATTTATACAAAATATGTCTTGTTGAAACTAAAACTAACATTTTTGAAACGCCACAGAATCCAAGACAAGAAAACATTCTGCAAAGTCTCAGCTTCATAGCAACAGTGGGCATTCTTCCCAAGAGGCAGTTACATACGCAACTCGACGTCTACTACCCAGAGATGGCTGCAGCATCATACGTCAAAGTAAAATCGCGCATTAAAAAGTTGTGAAGACAAGATAAGATGACGCTTTGACGATTAAGTCTGCCAGATGATCAACGCGTATAGCAATCGGCATTACAAAAATAACATGAACACGTTGAGTCAGAATACCTACTAGTTTGTAAGTTTTGATGCTTCCTCATTTTGGGTAATTACCCCAAGCTTATTTCAATGTGATTTCGGATGGTCACTCTCATTATAGTTTTAATATCAAACTGAAACTAAAGTATAGCATGAAAAGATTAGTCATTAAAATTAAACTAGAAAGAGCAAGATAAATTATTTGTATCAAAGAACTTTACTCTTGTTTTGGTTTACTGCACTTTGAAGGTACGTAAGCTAAGTTGAATTTTAAAAAACTAGATTTATTAACTTACCGGTTATGAAACTTCGCTTGTCTTTCATTTTTAATGCACGGAGGGGTCGTAGCCCTGGAGGTAAGCCTATACGGCCAATTTAATAAAAAACGAACGAACAAGTATGTTACAGCGTAGAGAAATTTCTTAGAAAATGTTAATAGGCGCAAATACAACTTTAAAAATAGAGCTTATAGCCTAAAAATTTCTTCAAATAGCTTAGTGAACGTCAATTGTTACCGTGTTACAATTTAAAAAATTAAATAAAAAAGCCGCATATGTTTGTAAATTATTTTTTCCCAAATTTTTTGAAGCAAAAATGTTTGACGTGTAAATAAAACGTTTAATTAATTTAGGTTCCTGTTTACTTCTTTTTTCATTAAAATTCGCTCATCGAAACAAAATGTCGCATTGTCAAAGAGACAAGGACTTGTTGGTCTCACTGTGTGTGCACGGGCCTTAACTAGCTCAGCGAGACCTGGCTAACTAGATTTTTCATTAAAGCAAAATGTTTCTCAATGACATTTGTATTGAGACATTTTAGATACAAATCTATAATCTGTGATGGCGTTACAAAAAGGGGGGTCCCGGTGCAAGAAAAGTAAGGGGGGCCATTATTTAGTGTTCCAAGGCAAAGCAATCTCTAAAAAAAGGTTATTGTCATAGGGGGACCCATTTTTGTGTATGAAAACAAAGTCGTCTCTAAAAAAAGGTCTTCAATTTAAGGGGGCCACTGTTAAGTGCTTCAAAGCATTGTGATGTCTAAAAAAAGTTCTCGTTTTATCTGAAGAACCACTTTTTAGTATATCAAAACAATGTTATCTCTAAAAAAAAGTTTTTCATTTTAAGGGGGCCACTGTTAAGTGTTCCAAATCGAGTGGTCTCTCAAAAAATAGTCATTGTTTTAGGAGGGGCCAGTTTTTAGTGTCTAACAAACTTTACCGAGTTCTAACAAACAATACAAAAGTATGCTTCTATATTTCTATATTTTACAAGGTGATTGCTTGACTCGAAGACCTTACGGTCCCTTCAAAATTACCTTGTCGCATCTTTAAGTTATTATAATGGTATTTATTTCTGACTAAGAGTACTTATTTTCTTTTTTTGCGACATAATAATAAATTAAATTGTTTGTTAGACCTTGGTTAATCCGGATTCTATTTGACAGACAAAACCATCTAAAATAAGGCTTCTTTCCATTACGAGCGTAGAATAAAGCATTCTTTCTTTTTTTTATTCATCTTACCTCTTAAAATTTAAGCGAGTGCTAAGCGAAGCAAAAAAAATCAATAAAACAAACAAAGAATACTCTATTCTACGCTCGTAGTGGAAACGAGCCCTTAGGCAAAAATCCGGATAATCCGAAGCTTTTTATTAAGAATTACAGTATTTAGGAAATCATTATACGTACTTTCAGTTTTATTCGATTTAAGCGAAATTTCGCAATAACCGAATCCGAATTAACCGAGGTCTACTGTACGTTACCTATTATTATGCCAAAAAATAACAGATTAAATTAACCAATCAAATTAACCGATTGAATTGAACAATCGATTTAGTATTAATCATTATTTACAAAGGGTCTCAAACACAAAACAGTGCAAGCCACTCGTATTCAAAGCAAACACCAACAAGCGTACACGTAGCTTAAACTTCTAATCGTGTGGTTCAGAAACGTAACAAAGTCAGAAGTTGAAATGCGGTAACACAGACTTTCACACGAAACTGTTACACAAAGTACAGCGCGAGACAAAATTTTTTATTTGGCATAACCATAGCACGACATATTAACAACTGACAAACTTTTTAATTAGAACAAAATCTAATTAATTGAAAATTGTGCGTGCAAGTTACACCATGGAGGCATCGAGAGAACCATACGGTTATCAAAGTCGAGGTGCCTCCATTTCTTCATGTAGTAACATGATGTTAATTTGAAAAAGGCAAGAAATACTAGATATGAAATACTGGTGCTTATTATAAAAAAATAATAAAAGAAAAAAAACAAAAAAAACAAAACAAAATATAAACAAATAAAAGCAAAGAAAGAAAGCATACAACTGATACAATAATTCTAAAGTAATATAATTTATTCTAAAATTATTAGATTTTTTGTGCATATTGCAACTAGATGAGATTAAATTTTGATCTTTTATCCAACATATAAGAAATAACACTTTAGTACTCTATTAGTATTTCGATATTAGTTGTTTTTTATATTCTTTTTTGAAAGAAGTAAAAGAAAGAGACTTAATGGAATTAGGTATTTTGTTCCGCAATATTGCTCCTGCATATTAAATTGATTTTTTTCCAGAATTAGTTTGGATTTGTGAGATATAAATACTCTCATTTTTTGCTTGTCTAGTCGAGTGGTTATGAATTTCTCTAGACTTAGTAAATAAAACTCTATCTTTTTGTGGCTTTCCATTATTGATAATTTTGAACATGAGTTTACTTACTTCCAGCTTATGTATGTCTTCTAATTTAAGGATATTTTGTGCTTTATAGACAGGAGATAGTTTTGTTCTATAACCACAGTTAGCTAGGATTCTAAGTACATTGTTCTGTAAAGTATTTAGAGGTTTCATGTAAAAAGCATCAGCAAAACCCCAACTGGTTATGCCATATTGAAGATGAGAATAGACAAAAGCATAGCATAACATTCTTGTGGTTTTTTCATTAACATAATGCCTAATTTTACATATCAAACCAATAGATTTTCGCAAATGTTGTGTTAGGTAATTTATGTTATATGACCAATTCATTTTGTCATCAATATATATTCCCAAGTATTTTACATGATCAGAACGTTTTATTTCTATCTTATTTATAGATACATTAAAATTGCTGTTTTCTATCTTACCTTTTTTGTAAACAATAAATATGTTGTTTTATTGTAATTGTTGTATCTTATCCAATTTTCAATTAAAGCTAGATTTTGATTTACTTGTTGTTGTAATTTATTTAAATCATATTCTGACATCATCAAGAGAGTATCATCTGCAAATAATTTTGTTTTAAATGAGGAAGCTAGTGGCATGTCATTAACATATAATGAAAACAGTAGTGGTCCAAGTACTGATCCTTGTGGGACACCACAAGTTATAGATTCGAGGCTTGAGATAGTATTGTTAATACAAGTTATTGAAGTCGATTAGATAAGTAGTTGTTTAGTAAGCATAGTGGGGTCCCCCTAATGTCATAACAGTTCTTTAATTTATTTATTAGTAATGCATGGTCCACAGTATCAAATGTCTTTGAGAGGTCAAAAACATGGAGCAAGTGTAAAAGCCTTTATCCTTATTTAGGAGAATGTTATTGCATATATTTGAGATTGCTAGGGAGGTAGAATAATTTGGTCGAAATCCAAACTGACAGTCAGATAAAAATTGTTTTTTTTCAATGTAGTTATACAGTATAATCGAGAAGAGATAATTTTTTCAAAGATTTTTGATAAAGGAGATAAGAGGGAAATTGGACGATAGTTATTATAGTTAGTTTTTGATTCTTTTATATAAACTGGTATGTATTACTTGGGCAATTTTCAGACAATCTGGGAAAGAACCCTGACTTATGCATTTATTGATCATTTTGCTGATAATTGGGGATATTACAGACTTTGCTATTTTATAGTATTTTATTTCAATATCATTTTTTCGTACAGCAGTTTTTTCATTTAGTTCACTAATCAGCTGATTTATTTCTTCAGGGTCTGTTTCTCCAAAGAAGAAAGAACTCGGGGATTGTTAAAGTGTGATTGATAAAACAATAATCGGATTAAGTTAAGATTAAGGAATCCAGGATTACAAGGGCTTATCAAACTTGACGTGTAAATAACCTATGTAAGTTCGTTAACTTGTCTTGAAATACTTTAATTAGTGCAGGAGTGGGCAAACTTTTTAACTTGCGGCCCGCATTCAAAAGTTGAATTTGTTTGCGGGCCGCATTATAATGATCTCTAAAAAAAGTTTTCACTTTGATTCTGCCTCGAATTTCTGAATTTTTGAGCCCAAAATAAAGTGATCTCTTGAAAATAAAGGTCTTTTCTTAGATTCTGGCTCATATTTCTGAATTTTCAAGTCCAAAATGAAGTGACCTCTAAAAAAAAGTCTTCATTTTTATTCTGCCTCGGATTTCTTGGTTTTCTAAAAATCAGTGATTGCTAAAAGCAATGACCAAGAATTTGGTTGAAGACAAAAAACAATTAATAACTTTTTAAAAGTATTTGTTTGAAGCCTTTGCGGGCCGTAGTTTGCCCACCCCTGGATTAGTCTCTTCGCTTTGCTTTACAATTAAGATTGGCACAAAACGTCGCGTGACATTTAGCTGCAAGGCAAAATCTGTCCAAATTATTTTTTAGATTTCTTAATCTTGACTTGATTTTAATAATTGTAAAATGAGCAAGCAAAAATCACGCATTTTGTATTCACGAATTAGGATGCAACCGTCACGTAATTATCCCGACGTACTTTTGGAGTTGCCAAGATACTATCCGTTTGAAACTTTTTATTTATTTTTTTAATTGCTATAGAAAGCAGCCATATTTGATTTAACATTTCTGAATGTATTTATTTGCATTATTAAAGCAAGAAAAAACAAGAGAGAAAAAAAAACAAACTTTTTCGGCTAACTTAAGCCCTCATCAAGTTTCATGATGAATATTCTTTCATGAGCTTAGTTTAATCTAAACAGAGATACAAAACGAATAAAAATCTATCTCTTGCTTTAATCGTAACCGAAAGAAGGTGCTACGAAGTGTTTTTGCCCTAGGCTTAACTCAGAAACTTGTTCTCTTGTCTTATTGAAATGCTTGGCTCTCAGCATATTAAAATTGTAAGTTTTTTAATATGAAAGAAATAATAATTAATATTAATAAGAAAGTCCAGTTTTAATTTAAATCGTCAGTTATATGCTAATGGAAAATCATTTTTACTCAGCATTTTAAAAAATCTGCTCGTTTTTTGAATTTTTGTTTAAAATAATTTAATTTACCGCCAATGTGTACAGTGTTTAAAATCTGCTTGTTTTTTTCTGCTTTATTTAATAACCGTTAATGTGTTTAAAGTTTAGAAAAATCTGTCTCTGTCTTGTATAAAATTACCTTGTCAGCATTTACAAATAATTGATCCTCTATTTAAATTGAAGTAAAGTCAGGAAAGATTAACTATTAACTACGAAACCTGATGAGGGCTGAAGTTAGCCCAAAACGTTTGTTTAATTCATTGTTTTTTGTTTCTGTCGCGCGTTAATAATGTAAATAAATCAATTTAAAAAAATGTTTACTTCAACATGGCTGCTTTCCACAGCAATTTATGGTATAAAAAAGTAAACTCACTACCGAAGCTATAAATTGTAAGTTATTACCGTTTCGATGAATAGTCGCACGCCCCTGGGCTTAACGACGAGAGTAAGGGCTGCTTTGTACTACGAGGGTGAAATGAAGGACTCTTTGGTTCTTTTATTGATTTTTTGCTTCGCTTAGCGCTCCCTTAGATTTTAAGCGCGGAAATATCAATAAAACAAACAAAGAATGCTCTATTCCACGCTCGTAGTGGAAACAAGCTCTTGGGGCTCGTCTCAATAGTAGAAACGAGTTTTGTTTTTGATTTTTTTGGCTTCGCTTAGCGCTCGCTTAGATTTTAACCAAGTAAAGATCAATAAAAGAAATAAAGAATGCTCCATTCCACGCTCGTAGTGGAAACGAGCCTCAAGAGGTGAACGAATACCGTTGGCTTTTGCGCATCGAACAGCGCGACCGAAACAGCGCTTTGACTATGACGCTATTATTTGTTCGACTTAAGACACCGTAACACTGCAAAAAATTCTTTTTAGATTATTTGTAAAAAGTAGAAAAAACCATAGTGATATCCAGGTAAAATGCCGGTGATAGACCGATTAATTGATGAAGTAATTGGTAAAGGGAAGTACCAAGTTGTAATAATAAGCGTCGTTTCAACAACCATGATTTTCAACGCTCTTATGATGACATGTTCGGTGTTTCAAGGTATTTGCCATGTTTTCGCTGTTCTCTTTGTTAAAAGATAAAGATATTTTTAAAACCGAGTCGAGAAGCTTAAAACTTTTAAAAAGTTTATCAAAATCGAGTCGAGAAGCTTAACACTTTAAAAAAATTTAAGTTTTTATTTTAACAATCTTGGATATGACCTCTTTGATCTTCTACCAAAAATAACAAATAAGAAACAGGTTTCAATTATTGTTAGCTGCATTGCCAGTCAGCTCCCGCTGTCGGATAGCCCCGTACGACAACGAAACATTGTATCCAAATGTTACGGAGGATCGACTGAATAGAATCTTTATTCCGTATGATTCAAAGGCGAAGGTAAAGTTCATTTTCCATTTTGTCCTTTTTATTCCAGTAAAACTGAAATTTAACTTTTAGTAAAGGTTATTTTTTAGAAAAAAAAGTCTTTGGGGAAAATTTTTTTTAATACAAACCAAATTTCAAATCAAAGCGTTGTCGTCGTTTATTCTTTGAAAGAAACTGTATTAACCCGTTAACCCTATTCTCCTCAACGGCCGGGCTTCAAAAGCCCGGCCCTTGCGAAAACGTTTGTAATTACTTCATTTTTCTAGATAAAATTCTGGAATTTCTTTACTTTTCCTAATTTGAAATGCTGAATAAGATGGTACTATTTTTAGGTGTCCCCGAACAAGAGTTAACGGGTAAAATAGATGTTTTTTTAGAAAATTTGTGAATTTTTGCTGGTTTTTGCAAGCAGAGCGTGGAATTTCAATTTCACGCCTTTATTAAGTGACATGAATTTCATTAAGATTTGGCTTTGCGTGACGAAGCGAATTACGTCCTTTGCCGACGTCGAAATGCCTTAGGCGATGCAGAACTTATTTCATGTAACTCGCATTTTCTTTTTTTAAGCTTTTGGCGATTGCTTGAAAGCATTTTACACATATACATTCTTTTGTATAAAACAATTGCTGTTGGACTGCTTGAATACCAATCAAGCCGACAAAATTCAATCTTTACACTAAGCATTTTTATAAAACTTTCTTATAACTATTCATTCG
Organism: Diplosoma virens; assembly: GCA_963680785.1. Taxonomy (NCBI): domain Eukaryota; kingdom Metazoa; phylum Chordata; class Ascidiacea; order Aplousobranchia; family Didemnidae; genus Diplosoma; species Diplosoma virens. The sequence continues at coordinate 15,476,533 of OY796897.1, forward strand.
TGGGAAAAAAAATTAAATTAACTGGTTCACATCTTAGCTCTTATGCTGACGCCTTCCGACAATTAAGCAACACCTGACTTTTTATAATTAACTTTTTATTTATATTTCACGTTGCATTTGATGTAACAGGCCGTTTTTATGTTGAAATTTTTCTTATAATGAAAAATCTGACCTAAAGTTTTGTAGAAAAGTTTATAGCTTTTAGATGTGGGTTTTGCAAACAGAAAACATAGAATAAAAACAAGACGTTTGATACGATTGAATTTCAATAAAACTGGGGTTTCCAACTTGTATAAATTCATAACAGTTCTAAAGTCTGAAATTTACACAAATGACTTTTTTCCTCCCAAAAAATTTTCAAGCCAAAGTTTAAGAAAACGGTCCTTACTTATTGCAAACTGTTTGATAAATTTATTTCGAAAGTTAGATAGACCAAAAAAACTTCATTCTTGAAATTCGAAAAGAACTTTTTATTTAAACATAAAGACCATTATGGTCTTCATTTTCCTTTCGCAATAAATTTTTTGTTTGAACTCAAAATGTCATTCAGAAAAAAATTGGATATGATCTCTGGTCTAATATGATTATTCTATTATATTCCGACATTTTTTTAGTTTTAAAATGACCCACTAACTAGAAACCTCTGAATAAAATTAACTTAGATATCTTAGTTATGGATGACCTGGACTATTTGCAAGGGTTTTTCTACATAAAAGCAGATAAAGCTCCGAGCCCTAATTTTATGTGCATAGAGCTTATAACCCATGTTAGAGCTGCTTTGAATTTTCGATTACATAACTTTATCTTTTCCTACTTGCATCAACTCCAATTTCGAAAATCTACGGAAGAGCGCTTGTAGTCGCGATTCGAAAGACAAAGAAGGCGGTAGAAGACCCAAAAAGTTATTGACAAATTTATCCACTTTACGTCCCCAGGAATGCAAAAAGTCAACCGTAAATCAAGTCGTTCTGTTAATAATCGACCATTTTTTCGAGACTATGAAGAATGCCAGTGCTATTTGTCAATCTGACAGCTGCATATGTCACTGTTATTTTATGCAAACTTGACTTTAACTGCAAGTTGCTAAGGTTTTTGCTGGATAAATGCATGGTTCGAATGATTATAAAACTAGTTCACAACGATGGTTTCACTCTAATGCGACAGTATGCAAAGTAATCTCGGGTGTCTGAGAAACAGTGTTCCTCCAAAATCAATCACAACTTTTTTAACATCTAAATGCACAATCTGATTTCCACAATATCCAGATGAAGAAAAAATGTGATCTAAAAGTTTACAATGATCAACATTAACCATTGTGTTTGGTTCCGATTTATCTTGAAGTAAAACAATACTAATCACTCGAGTTTTGTCACCACCGTTTGGCATTGCGCAAAAAAACTTTGCCTGTCCCACTGCTGAGGTAACGTGGGGTCTCAGAGCGGATGCTGGTGCCAAAACATCAGATACAGCTCTCTTATTTTTACTCTATTCAACAGCCAAGTATTGGAGCTTTGTTCTCGTAGTACTTGGTTTAGAAATAGTGTCTTGAATGAGGCTTTGCGGTAATCACTGATGCCTCCGTCCCTCTCCAACGGACCACTTAACAGTTTTTGCAAACATCCAGCCATCTGAGCTTTGAAAACTACTAGCGACACTTGTTTTGGCTAAAGGTGGTACTCTAGACCTGTGCTCCGCTACTTTTTCGAACATGCGGCACACCTTGGAAAATTTCAAAAACTAGCAGAACACCTGGACCAGGTAAAGAGCTAAATTTTCAACGCTTTTCGTTATCTGAAGTTTCATTTGGCTGTCATAAAAAACCTAAAAACTCAATCTAAAATCAAAAAATAAAGTGATGACTTTTTTTTTCATTTGAAGTTACCAATTTGCGCATATCGTGCACAATCGAGCCTGGTTGAAAATTGATCAAAAAAATTATCAATTTATCAGCAGAGAATTTTTATGATCACTAAATAAAGTTTCATATGAAAAAAAGCGTTCAAAATTTAGTAAAGACCAAAAAAAGGTCTTGGCATTACACAATGAGATGCATTGTACAATGAATTTTTTAAGTTTTTCGGTTGCTATTTAGAGAAACATAACTTTATCTCTATTTCAAAGAGGATGTTTCTCGTTTTTCCGCAGCATATGAGTTGCAAAGCACTGCTCTAGATCCTGACTATGGTTTATCTGTTATCAAATGCCTATCGATAAACACAAAGGTCTAAACACTTGCTTGTGTCTGCTGTGCAAAAACTTGAACAATTTTACTGAATTAAGCGCATTCAATCTTCCCATCACATAAATCATAGATCGAACACAGAATACTATGAGAATACATTCGGCCCTCATTATTCATGCTTTCATTATCAGCGCCTTGCCTTAACCGTTCGAAATAGTGTGCCCAGAATGGCTTGAGTTATGCTTAAACGCTTTCAGACGAATTAAAGACAACTGGACGCAGCCGACTGGGGGCAGCTTAACTAACCAGTCAACTGCCTCTAGTTGTCCTTAACTCGTCTGGTTGCGCCTAGTTGGTCGCGGCCAGTTGGCCCATTCCGCCTGCGGACTGTACAGTAGTTGCACATTTTCGTTTATGCATAGAAAAATGGGGTCTCGTTTCTTTCTCTCATTGCAAATGCGGCGCCTTGCACAAACCAGAGATGACGTTGTATCAAGGAGCACCAGGTCGGACAGTTTTGGATAAAAAATAAACGGTTGTGGCTTCGTACATTGCCAACAACATTTAATCCAGGCAATACAATAGCAATTTGCAGTAAAAAAATAAAGCACGGAGGCAAGTTCTATTTATGTGTTTTACTTGAAGTGGATACTTTTACATGTTACAACAATTTCGGCATAGAATCGCCCTGTTTTATGTAATGATGAAAAAGAGCCTTTACACCTTAACATCTCTTTTTCGAAGTTATCTTGGAGAGGCCTTGTGGTGATCAATATTTTTTGAGGGTGATTAATCTAATCTTCCACAGTGTAAAACAAAAAAACGCACTTTTTAATTAAATATATTGGAGCCAAAAGGTGTTATTTTATCCCATATTTCATGCAATATTTTTCATATTCCCAGATAAAAAGATATATCTATCAACTTTTGTTACCGAGATTTGCTTATTTTCTTGTTTTGCTTTTACGTTTTTACTTGTTAATTACTTTTTTGCCTTTTCGCTGCCTGTTTTTCAAACGATTGTTTTATTATAATTTTTTTGTCATTTTGAATGACACAATAAAAGTAACTGCTTGACTAAGACACCTTATGGTTATTTCTCAGTCACGTTGCCCTACATTTAATCTCAATTATATGTTATGCGAATATTTGCAAATGTTTAGCGACAAAATAAACAAATGTGAATCTCAAATTTTCACAAATGTTAGAATATTGCTGGTCAAGAAATTTTTTTTGGGCACTCTAGTTTTTATAAACTGTAATTTAGAGTTGCTGATAAAGACTTTCTAGTTGGAAAAGTGGCATAAAATGTTTTTTCTAATAGAACAGCAAAATATAATAAGAGGCGAACATCTACGATCTTTATCTGTTCCCATCAAAACGACACTTGCAACCTCTCGCCAGCAATAATTAAACCGCACGTTGAAAGAAGGCCTTTGACTGGCGTACAGTTTGATGTTCAACGAAAATTTAAATTGATTTTGGCCGAAAGTCATTTCCGTGCGAGTAACTTTAGTGTTGTAACATTTACACCTTAAAATTATGCTTCAAAATCTAATTTTAGGAAACGTTGTTGTCTCTGCTATGATAATGAAATTGGACCAGGCGGAAAATGCAAAAACAAAACATAAACAAATCACGAAATCTGTGTCAAACATGTGGCTCTTCCACGTGTTTGCGGCACTGCTTACAAATTTGCGCTTCATGCTTTCCTCGATGCCGAGATATGTTCCACGGCTAATAGTAACAGTTATATAGAGTAATATTGTTTTCTCGGTGCTTTTGCAAAGTAATGCAATGGCGTAGTTTCATTTCAATAATTAAAAAACTCTTTGCGGCGGTGAAATACGATGTGCATGTAAACCGTGATATATATAAAAGATAAAATTTTGTTGGTTTTATAATATCTGTAAGTCGATATCTTAACACTGCTAAATATCAAAACATAGCCAATTTCAAATTCTTTTATGTAAAAAAAAAATTTATCTTCGTTTTTTTATCCTTTCTTAAAAAAGCAGCAATAACTATTAGTAACCACAAAAACATGTGGATAAAACATGTGAGCAAGTAAATGAAACTGGTCTAAAATATTTTTCATAACTCGACCATTCAAACAATGAAACAAGCTTCCTTAGCTTCTTCATTGTTTGTAATTGTCGTATGAGTTGACGTCACTCTTTACGTTCAATTTTTAATTAAGTTTACGACTGTTACAACAGCGAATCCGTTACAATGGCATTTCACGCTAGTTAAATGAGCGTCTAAACGTAAAAATTGAAGTGAGCTTGCTAAATTGCAATTTTGCATAATTTATCAAACGAATTTTGAAAAACTTTTTTGCTCTCACAAAAGTTAAATAAATGATCTTTACTCTGCTTAAATTTCATAAAGATAGCTTAAGTAGTTTTTGAGTTATAAATCGTTGATTTGGCGGGCTTCTGAAGCCCGGCCGTTGAGGAGTCAATAGCTCGAAAAAGCTTGAGGAGAATAGGGTAAAGTGCGGAATTAAATTTTCGTTATCCGAGTTACAGTGCGTAATTAATTTCGCATCTCGCTGTTTTTCTCGTCTCGATCGATTATAATCGCTGCTTGTGCGAGAATATAGCAAGTGCGAGAAGCGAAATAATCCGCGCTGTGAAAAGCTGCAACGATCAAGACGTATATATCCGTCATGCGCACTGAGAGAGCGTTTGGCCTTGACGTATATATACGTCATGCGCACTTAACGGATTAAGCACCTAAATCAAAGACAACTACCATTCTTCAGGAACTGAGCAAATGCACAAGAAAACTGTATCAAGATGGGAATACAAGCGGTTTAATCGAAACGGAAAACCTTACTAACCTTATTAATTTGACTGTAGAAGTGATAAATTGTCCAAATGGCTATGTTTACAAAAAAGGTTGGTTCACCAATACACTTACAACCGAGGTACGTTGTTATTTGTATTTTCAAATAATTTTCTTCTTGATTTCGTAATATTGTATTCAAGGGCGTTGAAAGTGCGGGTCCAGGGGTGCAGTGCCCTTTGAAATTTGCAGGACAGAGCCATTCTACACCAGTTTTTAGACCATTCTACATCACTATTATATAGTCTCAACCAGAATTAAATCTAATAAAGTTGGTAAAATTTTGATGTAGTCAAGGGTTTTTTAAAAAAAAGCCGCTCAGTAAATAGCAGAAATTTTGCAAGGGTACAAAATTTGAAACAAGGGCGCTCTTGCAGTTGAAAAGACAATCTCAGGCTTTTTAAAACTCAATGTTAATTAAAAATTAAATAAAGGAAACCGAAAAGTCTTCGTTTGGGATTAAAGGTAAGATCTTTTGTGCAAAGCGAAGACAAAAAAGGACTTGTATCTGAAGACCATTGACATATAAAAAGAATTTGTGAGCCAAGTAAATAAAACAATGCCGTCAAATTTTTAACAGAAGACTTTTTTTGGTTTTCACTTTCAAGTCAAGATTTTCTCTAATAGGTTATAATTTACGTTTGTTTAGAGTGCCATTTTAACCCAAAAGTGCTTTTTTTTAAATTTTTTCTCTTCTGCCGAAAAACTTTCTGGCGCCCTTGACCGTATCTTAATCTTTTTCTTTTTAATTTGGCCTCAGTTTTTTTCTAAAAAAATATACATAAAATTTCTGATTCATCAATGTATGTTTTAACTATAATATAATTTGTTTTAGTTTGTTTTAAATTTAATGAAACGTCTTTTGAAGTACTGATGTTTTTGGCTGTCTGCTGAATATCTTCTTTGTTTGAATGCATGCTCATGCGGATGATTCTGAAACAAAACCTAAGCACTAGTTTATCTGTTTGCTGACACTCTGCCGGAAACAAATGCCGTTAATGATAACGCAGCATTGAGTGTAGTTAACGAAAAACTGTCAAACGTCATTCTTATCATCATTCTTATCAACACCATTATCATCATCAAATCCGCTAAATATTCTCCTGTTTTAAAAAAAAAGGACTGAGTCGTGAATTTACGATTTGCTTTTGAGTATGACAAGATATTGTGGTTTAGTTGATATATTCTTGTTTAATTTTTTAGTTATTTACAAAAGTGATATTATTCTAATTCATAGCTGCTTAATGGGTGAGAATGCAAAGCAGAATAAAGTGGCGTGATGTATTTCTCACATCGCGGACACTCGGCTATTTTACCCTTTGGAAAAGCTTTAAATATTCTCCCAATGACACACGAAGGACGCCAAAATATAATAATTTGATTTGCGTTTATTGCGAAATCGCCAAACCATAACATAAAACACTTTCGCTTAATCTTTGATCTCGTAACAAAGTATTCCAGACTTTTTGCTTTGATATTTTAAGGATTGAAAGTTATAGCACTTGAGAAATGAATTCGCCCTTTTCAGGTTTTATTACAATAAGTGTGTGGAAACACTTTTATAGAGATATTTATTTTGAGTAGTGGGATCTTGTATGCGACCGTTCAATTTTGTCCGCCATATCCGCATCAACGTATTACTTAGGAGTGTTTTTCGGATCAATTCTCGGAGGGATCATGTCAGACAAGTAATTATTTTTTGTTCATGTCCTGTATATATCGTCGGTGTCCACAAAGTCCTGTTACAATTTAAAAAAATCATTACAAAGGATATTGATGAAATATCTCAAAAAGGTTTGTTTTAATTTAATCAGTGTTTATTAAAGTTTATATTCAAATTAAAATTTTGTGTTTCAGATAAAATTTTTATGTATTTATTGAATGTGTTTAATAAACCCCCAAAAATGACTTGCTTCAAACGAATGAATTTTTGAGGATGAAACATTCCTCAAACGATTTTGTTTTAGTGACTAGGCGACTTGTCATATTTCAGGGAAATTAAACAAACACAATGTGAGAATTTGAGAATCAGAACACCCTCATGTAATTAGAGAGCTTCAGCAAAATAGTCACATCAATAAACCAGGATACAAATGTGCTTTTTTTTGAGAACTAATTATTTTATGGGAGTTTGCTAAACACATTCAATAAATACATAAAAATTTTGTCTGAAACACAAAACTTTAATCGGAATAAATACTTTAATAAACACTGATTAAATTTAAACCAACCGCTTTGAGATATCTCATCGATTGCCCTTGCAATAATTTTTTAAAATTGCAACAGGACTTTACGGACACCCTGTATATATATACAAGTATATATATTAAGCAAATGACTGGATATGTGAGTTTAAAAACAACTGAAAAGAATTGCATTGGGAAAGCTTGAAAAAGTTAATTTTTGCTGAGGCACCACCGTTCTGTAAAAAAAGCATCATTCAAACAATTATTTTAATAAAAAAAAATTTTAAAGACAATAAATGAATATTTCATGCTTTTTTCAAAAACAATAAGTTCGCTAGTCAAGCTTGTTGAGCCAACATTTTGATTATTTAAAAGATTCGGCAGAGTATGTGTTTTTCGATGGAGTTGTATGGGATCTTCAATTTTTGGATATGCCATTGCGTTTGTTCCTAGTTTAACTTTGTTCATCATTCTGCGATTTTTCCTGGCTGTTCTAGTTTTTCATGCTGTTGGATCGAGTTTTACTTACGGTAAGTAGTTTCATCGATGAAAAATTTTAAAACAGTAACTGCAATTCGTATTATTGAAAAATATTCTATTTACCAAACGGGTCTCGTATAACTTGATTCAATTAGCTGGCTAACTTGAAATCAATTTTATTTAATATTTAACTTTGTCCGCGAGATGGTTAATGTGTTAAAACTCCAACTTACACATACTGTAGAACTGACGTCCTTTCGTTAAGTTTAGCTCAGTATTTTTCCCAAAAAACACTATTATAACAAAATGATTGATGGGGTTATTTTCCATTGTCTAGTTCTACAGTGGTGATTTCGCTTAAAACAAAAATCATTAAACCAGGACATGCAAAAAAGAAGAATAACTTTGCGGTTAGTCAAGTGATTTGCGTTTCTGCTTCTGGCCTGAAAGGTTTTGGTTCCATTACCAGTACCACACCAAATCTAAATGAGATTGCTAATTTGGCACGCCAATGCTAAGAGAATACTATGATGATTAAGTTGTTGTTCAGACGAAATATCGCATAATTTTTTTATTTACTTTAAAAATCTTTATTAATTTGTTACTTGCTCAAAAAAAAAACAACAACAATTTGTTATGTCGAGTTTATTTGGATTAAAAGTAAAGTTTTCCTCAACTTTATAATTAATTCTTGTACATGTAGGAAAGGTAAAAGCTAATCTAAATGGCGGGTCTGCAGAACGGTAATTTTGAATCAAAAAGATTTTGCAAGCAAAATATCGAAAACCTTATTGTTTCCAATTACTGTAGTGTTGAGTGGCATTATAGCAGTGGTGGGGAAACCACTGCCCGCAGGCTAAACCTTACTCCCCCCATGCATTCAATGTTATATCTAGAAATGTAGCTTATCTACTCTGGTGTCACAAATCAGAGTGAAAATGCCTCGTAATTTTTTTGTCTTCGAGCAACTTTGAGGGATGAATTCACATTGTAAATACTCGCACTATAGCGGACCTAGGTCAAAATCAACTCCTGCATCCGGTGCTCAAGCTAAAATGTTTGCCCCCCTGCATTGCAGTACAATTAATTTCAACATCCTTTTCTTAACAATGCTTAAAAGTTTGTCATCCATAATATAGCAATTTGATATAGATTTACAGTAAAAGTCTGTTTTAAAGTGAAGATAGCTATACAAAAACAAAAGCAAAAACAACTATTTTACTCGTTTAAAGTAATAAAGCTAAGGTTGTCAAGAGCATCCCGTTCATTTAAGCAGCAAAATTACTTACGATAGTTTGGTCATTGGAGAAACTGTATCGGATCAAATTAATCAAGACTTCCAAAATTTAAACTACCGTTCCAACCGCAAACTACCGTCCCAACCGCGAACGGGTATCTACAATATAATTCAGCGTGGTCCAACTACAGGCCCGCGGAACAATTTGCACAATTCAAGTCTTGTCAATCACAAGCAGCGGCAACCTTCCATAACAAGGCATGGTGAGCTTATGGGACAGAGTCTAGCGTTGAGACCGATTCCAAGTGAAGGCTTTTTGTGTCCAGAGAACATCATGATTTTGGGTCGAAAATAGGGAAATCAAAGATCGATTCCAAGTGAAGACCTTTTTTTTTAGAGAACACGATGATTTCCAACAATTTCTAGCCGCCTAAGGCCCACAAGCTCGAACAAATTTGAAAAGTGGTCCGCAAAAGTGAAGAAGTTGGACCACCCTGATGTAATTAATCAAATATTCTTATCAAACAATAGAAAATTTTTACGTTACTATCAGAAGTTTTTTATAGCGAAAAGCTATTGCATTTAACAATTGAAATAGACCAACCGCAGTATAATGTAGACCAGCAGCATATGTAAAAAAATTTTATTTTTTAGTAAGTGTTATGCGACAATACTTTTTTAAAAAAACATGATTGCTGAAAAATTAAGCTCAAAGCATTTATAATCTCTACCTGTTGTAGGCGGACTATACGACCTTCCGGCCAAATTCGACCTGTTAAACCGTTTCATCCAGCCCATCAGTTTTCAATGTTATGTCTAGGAATGTGGCTAATACACTGTACTATCCCGACCCTTCGGTTTGTTTAAAAAATAAATTTATGGCTCTTGTCTAAAAAGTTTCGCCATCACTGGCTTATACAATTCAAAATCTTGACGTAAAAGAAAAAGAAAGTTCAGTCAATTTTGATTCAGCGCAGAAAAAGTCTTAATGATTTTATCGGCGAGGTAGCTCAGGTAATAAGACTCGGACAGCGCAAAAAAATGGATTTGATGCTTAGTCTATTTGAATGATTTTTGTTATGATTTTGGAAAAGCACTTCATGACATATCGTCCAATGGGGTCACGCCGCGTACGTACAACGATAATTTTGCTTAAAACGGTAGGCAGTTACCAAGCCAATGCGGCTATATGAAGAAGGCGAGAAAAATTAACGATATGAAGAAATAAAATCGTTCGTGATGCGGTGTTGTAAAATTATTAAAATAGCTTTTTTAACTTCCTCTCTATAAAAAGCTTTTGAAAGAGGGTTTTCAGACAATAACAAACTGGCTACAAACTTACCCCGTTGCAAAGCAGAAATGCAATTAAATGTATTGAGCTGATATTTTTTGCTCGGCATTTGGTTTCAGTACGACAACTGAGTTGAACTTCAAGCAAGATAATTGTTTAAGGATACAGGATTGTATGAAAATTATTTCTATAATTTTTTAGAAAACCAACTAAGTTAAAAATGCTTAACGCTAATGATCGACTTTTTTAATTTGATCTAGGTTACAACAGTATTTTTCGTTTGTCATAAAATTTGTTGGTGAATTGCACATTTAAACAAAAGATTAATTTTATTTTGATCGCTTTGAAAAACGCAGAAATAAGTAGTGCAAAAACAATTTTGAGTGTTTCTTGTGATTGTTTATCTATTCATATTTGTTTTTAGTTTGATTTGTATGTTGCATTTGCATATATATTTTTTTCAATTGCTCTAAAAACTTATCATGGGCGTTATACTTTTTCTAATTTTTAATACAAGCTACCTGAGACAGTTTTATTTGAACAACTGTATACTTACTAGTTGAATTTATAACAATGTACATAAAAACAACTATGCATTTACTAGTTGAATTAACTTTTTTTAAACATTGCTCCGAAATAAAATTGACATTTCGATAAGATTTCGCTTTAACGAGTTTCTTATTAACATAAGTCACAGAAATGTCGAAAACGTACCAGAGAGTTTCCATTGGAATGGCATACAACGCTTTGTTCGGGTTGGGCTGTTTGATTCTCAGTGGTTTTGCCTTTCTCTTACCCGATTGGAGAAATCTTCAACTTGCAATTTCTTTTTGGTTTATTCCGCTTTTTGTTTTTTCTTGGTTTTTACCCAAATCACCCAGGTGAACAAGCATTTCTTTTAACTAGATTTACTGAAGCGACATTAATTTTATATTATTAGGTGGCTTTTGAGTCAAAATAAAATAGAAGAAGCAAAATCTTCTCTCAAGAAAATGGTTCGTTTAAATCGATCTAAATTTTCAGAAGTTTTATGGGCTACAGTCATCAAAGAAAACCAAGAAAAAAAACAAGTACGTCAAAATTATGCTTGCTCTCTAATAAAGTTCATACTGCAGAATAACAGTCTTTGGAGTTGAAGCTCAAGCTGCGAAAAGGGAAACAGTAAACTCTTGCCCCCTCGATTAGCAATGTCAAATTTGATTGTTTATTTCTGCATCAAATCAAATTAATTTCTGTATTTACTTATGAATTTTATTAATTTTGGCACAGTGTGCCTATGCTTTGATCATAACTTAAAGCACTCGAGTGCTTTCTTTATTGGGAAGCATCTTAATAGAAAATTTGAGTGCATGTTTGCAAATTATTGTACATAAAGTGTATTAACGTCAAACTACAGTAGGGGTAAGGGCCCACTGCATCATTTTAAGTATTAGTTGTTTATTATATTTATTATTATTAGTATCAGTTGTTTTCAACAAAGCATCATAGAAAATAAAAAACCAGGACAATTACAAAAATACTTTTACTTTTAATACATATGAGTAACTACAATAATATTATTTAGGTGCTTTGATTTTAAAAAACCCAAAAATTGATAATGTTTTAAGATACAGCCGGAAAGTTTTTGAAATTGTGCCAAGCAAGTTCCAAGAAACTTTGGATAAAAAGAAAAAGTTCGATTATTAAAATATTCGAACAAGTTGTAGACTATTGCTCATTTGATCAGATCAGGCCTTCCAACCGGGGCCCTAGGTCCCCCTAGAACAGTGGTTTTCAACCTTTTCTGTACCGTGGCCTATTTTTCAACCCAAGTTAACTTCACAACCCACTTTGGTCAACAAAATTAAATTCTCATCCCAAAATCATAGTGTTCTCTAAAAAAAAAAAAAAAGGTCTTCACTTGGAATTGCTGTCAATTTTCCCTATTTTTGTCCCAAAATCATAGTGTTCTCTAAAAAAAAAAAGGTCTTCATGTGGTTGACTGCACAGGACGCCAGAAAAATGCCTAAAAAATGGGACGGATGGCAAGCCTAATTATACATATATATTATACATATTGCTTTCATTTTGATTTATGCTCCATGGCCCACTAAAAAAACCACTGTGGCCCACTACTGGGCCATGGCCCATAGGTTGAAAACCTCCGCCCTAGAAGGTCGCCAGACATTCTGCAGGGCCCACGAGCAGAGGCTTTCGTTAAGCAACTCTACTGTGTATTGCCAAAAGCTTCAAATTTTTTTAGTTTTTGTAGTTAAAATGTAATTACATTGTAAACTACAATAAAAACGGGAGCACTTTTTAAAAGCAGTCTAAATAAAATGCAGACCTTTTTTTGGTCTTTACTTAATAGAAGCCGTTCAAAAACTGTCAAAAAATGACTTTATTTATACACACAAAAAAACTTTACTTTATTTGACTGCTATTTTATTGGAAGTTGACCATAATTTTTCATTCTTTGCTTTGATTTCATTGATTCTTCGACATTGCTTTTGTTTGGTTTGTCCTATTAAATCGTCGAATAAATTAACAAATTGAAACTTATTAAAAACAAATCTATGTATTTTTATTGAAGATTAGAAGGCCACCGGTGTTAGGAGTCTCTGGAAAGGAACTAGGAATTAGGAATAGTTGGAAATTCCTGGTCTTTAAATTTTAATCTAAAGTATTATGATGAAATTGTTCATAAAAATTATACGTAAACTTTGCAGTCGGATAAAAAAATAAAACAAGATGAAGAAAATAACAAAAGCCTTCTTAACTTTTTTCGAAGACCATATACTCGTTTCATAACATGGAGCAATATGTACGTGTGGATGATTACGTGGTGAGATTACTAATACTAGAGTTTTATTAAATAAAATTTACAATATTAACATACAACTAATGATCCAGAAATGATACAAAAGTTAGCTTTTTCCAACCTGCCAAATTTAACGTTTAGATACGCTTTAGTTTTTCAAAACAGCAAAAAAATGTTTTGGATGCACTGATTTAAAATTTTTGATCTTTGGGTACTTTTAAATTCCGCTTGTATCAAAACTTTTCAAACATAAGTTTTATATTCATAATCATGCGACGTTCTTGTTTGTAAGCAATTTTATTGTCTATATTTGACTTTCTAAAACAAAATGTTGACTAACTGTACAATGTTTGATCTAGTATGGTCTACTATGGTCTCGTGTTAAGTGGCGGAACTTTACCTGGAAATATTTTTATCAATAACGCGATTGGAGGACTAATGGATGTTGTGTCAATGCTCATCGCTATACCTTTCATCACGAAAATAGGTTGCACTAAAACTGTTTCCATTTCTCTTTTCGTCGGTGGAGGTTCTTGTATCGTTTCAACAATAATTGTTCAGTTAAGCAAAGGTAACACTGCTTTTTTTCTAAAAATGACGCTTTTGAAGGTTTTAGAAAAAAAAAAGTTCTGTAAAAGTTTTTTAAACTTTATCTTGTTTTGTTTATATAATATTAAAATGGTACTCTAAATACTTTATTGTTCATTTACATAACCTACGGCGTAATTACAGCAAGCGATACTTATAAGAGGTATCTTAAAGTTTTCAGAATTTTTTCACAAAAAACACACAAATATTTTCCCATACTTTTGGTTAGATTTCATTTATCGGTGATTTCCTTTCCCACTGAAAATAAAATTATGGCTACTGTGAAAATGAAGACCAAAAAAAAATTTAATCATATATGATCATATGTTCATCAATCACCTCTATGCTAAAAACAAATATCGACCAATTTTCTGTTTTTACCGTTTAAGTTTAAGATTTGTTTTTTAAATAAATTTTATATAATTCGCCCCGCAGGGTGAGCAATTTTATTGTTGGGATTTTAGTTTTGATTTAACTTTTTTTTATGGTAATACTATTTTTAGATCTTCAAATTTGTGCTACTGTTTTATCGTTGATTGGTCGCTTCTTTATTGGTATGACCTTTGCTACCATCTATTTACAAACGGTCGAAATGTTTCCAACTGTTGGAAGGTACACAAAATAATTTATTTTGCCTCGTTTATGGGCGCTATTTCATAAAAATTACAAATTTGGCATTCACGTGCTTTCGGGCACAGAAACTGACGTCATCATTTGTTTAACATGCATATTTTCGTAAAACAAGGTCTAGCTCCTTCACCGAATTTGCACCTCTCATACATAGTACATCAATCAGCAAAAAAAGATACATATTCTTTAATTTTGAATGAGAACACATGACGTAAACATTGCATCAAAATTTTCAGCGTTTTATTTTGATAGTACAGTTATCTAGATCAGGGTTTCTCAAACTGTGGGTCGCGTATAAAATATTGGGGACGCAAAGCAAATTAGCTTTTCGTGCTTTTGAAATTTGCTTTTTTACAATTATACTTATTGACAATCAAAAACTAGAAAAGGTAAAGTGTCATTATTTAAGGCATTTGATCGAGAAAATAAAGCCTGAATCAGTGTGAAGACTCTGCCTGATTTTGGAGACGAAAATTGCAAATCAGGACCTGATTCCAAGTGAAGGCCTTTTTTCTCTTTTTTCGTTAATTCGCTTCATGTTACTATTTCCATTTCTCGTTGTTACTACTTGTTTTTCATGCACAGGAAAAAATTTATGTAAAATTAGCCCACACATATTGGGGTCACACAAAAATTTGTTTCTTAAATTGGTATCGCAGAACAAAAAAGTTTGAAAGCCATTATCTAAATAGTTATATGGATCGAGGATTAAAGTGGCCATATTTTCGAAGTGATGAACTGGGACCTTCGCTAAAAGAAAAAAATTAGTTCCGAAGAGTAGTGATCTTTAAAAAAAGATTTTGACTTTGAATCTGTCTCGAATTTCTTGATTCTCGTCTCTAATCTTTAAAAAACGGGACATAATGGTAAACCGAGCGGCACACCGAGACAAGGCCTAAAAACGGGATGTACGGCCACCCTATTAAAGATTAAGTTTCGCTTTTTGATATAGTTCGTATTAACTGCGAGTTGATTTAGTTCTTATCAAAGTGATAAAAAAACAATTATTGTAAGTAGAATGCATGCCGTTAACTTCTCTCAGAATAAAGAAAACTCTTTATACTTACCAACACGGTTGTGAAAAGTGTCACTTTTACATAGAAATTATAAGATAAAATCTATAAATGTTTTTAAATACAGTATATTTGATAAATAAACAAACAATCTTTTCAGGACGACTGCATTTGGTCTTGCGTCAATGGCAGCACGAGTGGGCGCAATATTTTCACCATTCACTACTCAACTCCAATACAACATACCGTGGCTTTCTCCTGTGAGTAAGGCTAAAACTGGCATTTACAACGTTATTGAAATTATTTAACAGAGCTATAAAAGTTTTTTGCATTTTATCTGCATTGGATCCTATATAGACCCACTCAATAATAGGCCTATGGGAAAAAACTGCACTAGCTATCAAGGTTGCGGAGTCGGAGTCGGAGGTTTTAGGAAGGATTCGGAGTCGGAGTCGGACTGTTAAGAGGACTAGGAGTCGGAGTCTCCTCATGTCCAATTTCTTTACATATTAGTGATGTTAACCACGCAACTTACGCGGCCGCGTGCGCCAGTGGAGTGCTTTGCAGTAATCTTTTTAAGAGAACCTTGCCGCGTATCGCGCGACACAGCAAGCGACTCATAAAAAGTTTGCATTTTAATTTGTAAGCAAATAGTATTTTGCGTAATGCTATGCTCGGGCAACCGATTTAGTTGCTTCTCTTTCTTCAATCGAATGACAGGAAGTAAATGCCAGGTGCATAATCAATTACTACCCTAAGCAGCTTTTTTCTATAGTGTAGTGGTACCGTGACATACGAGTTTAATTGGTTCCGTGACCGAGCTCGTACCTCAATTTACTCGTATGACAAAGCCAATTTTCCCATTGAAATTAATGTAAATGCCCTTAATCCGTTTTAGCCTCCAAAATAGCCCCCTATTTTTTTTTTGACGTGTCTTTAAATAAGTACTTCCTCCAACAGAAGCGAGTGTTGAATGTCTGTTTTCATCACTAAGGCTCATCAGAACAGACCAAAGGGCTGCAATGAAGGAGAAACTTACAGTAGCAATTTTATTTTTACGAGCAAATTATTAAATTAAAATTTTGGAAAATTAAAACTTACTCTTCTTTCTCTATTCTTTCAAAGAAATATCAACCAAAGTTTAGAACCAAGGTGAGTTTTTTAATAATCTCCTAATACGAATGTCAATAAACGGCAGGGAACCTGCATGTTCAGTCTCGTAGAAAATTACAATAATTGAAATATTCATGAGATAGAAACTACAGACCCCCTTTTATTTTGTTTACAAAATCCGAAAAAATTTACATATGCAATCTTACTATCAATATATAACCATGAATTACTGTAAAGATGGACTCCATGCCATCAAACTAATGGCTGAAGTTTATTTCAGAAAAATAAGTATGAGCTTATTATTGGTATGGAAATGTCAACATTTTTCTCTGGAGTTTCTTTATATGTAGTGGGTGATTCAGGAAAATTCTAAAATTAGTCGCATTTTATTGTTTTTCTTGTAGTCTATAATTGTGGGTTTTAAATTTTTAATTCTTTTACATATGGTTTTTTTGTTTCTTTTGCTTTTATAAACTTTTTTTTTTCAAATTTTTATTGTTAATAAATTCCATAGTTATTACTTACATTTGCAAAAATTTTTACAATTATGAAATATTCATATTTACGTTTTAACCTCATTACCTACTGATAAAAACGAAACTAAGCCACCTAAACACAAGAAGCACCAGACTCGAGTTTTGCTCTTGTTAAAGTTCATTAGTGATGCATACCTCATTGAGTTTCGAACCGACTAGATGTAGTCCTACACGCAGGAGACAACACTCAGAGTCTAGTCCTACACCCAGGGCCTACACAAGTCATTAATTGCATTAACATTAAGGTTTGTCGTGAATTCGATTTACCATGGGAAAAATAATAACTGTAAAATAGACTAAAGATAACATCATGATTATCCATAAAATACTTTGATGTTCAGAAAATGTGATAAGCATTAAGTATAGAGCACATATTTAGTTTCGAGTTATGTATGCCATTTCGAGTTAGTTTTCTAAATGTGATTTGTACATGTATTAATGTTTCATTCAAACACAGTAAGAATTATAGTTAATGGGTTGTGTACATAATATAATTATATGTATATACGTATTTAACAAAACATAAATATAACAAAAAAAACATGTTGTATTAGTCCCAATATAGTCTCAACAGACAGTCTCAAAAAACTGTTTCGCTTGTGAGGCTCATCAGGGAACACAACAATTAAAAAAAGCAATATTATTTACGTTGAAACAAATAAAATAAGCAAAAATTAAAAGTTAAAATAAATTTTTACGCTTCAGATGAAACTCGCATCTTAGAAAAACAGCGCTACCAAAAGTTTGGGTTTAAACAATTATTTTACTCAAGTTAGTGATTGATTAATTATTAAATAATTACTTTTGTCACGAGATATTAAAAGAAAACATGCTGTAATGTTGCGCATACTCGTAGATGTATTAAACTTAGCCAAGCTGCCGAAAAGTTTAAAGTGTAGAAAAGTTTATGGATCATTAGTTAAGAGCAAGTGTTATAAAAATTTTTTTTTATACTGCATAAAACATTAGTATGGATCATTCGTTAAAAGAGAGTGTTATAAAAACTTTTTTTATAAAAAGATTCTTTTATAACACTTTCTTTTAACTAATGATCCATAAACTTTTTTACGCTTTACCGGTAATCTTTTCGGCAGCTCGGCCAAGTTTAAGAATACATCTATGCGCAACATTACAGCATGTTTTCTTTTAATATCTCGTAACAAAAGTAATTATTTGCTAATCAATCACTTACTTTAGTAAAATAATTGTTTAAACCCAAACTTTTGGTAGCGTTATTTTTCTACGATGCAGGTTTTCATCTGAAGCGTAAAAATTTATTTTAACTGTGTCCTCTGATGAGCCTTACAGGTGAAACAGTCTGTTGGAACTATTTTAATAAAAATTTTTTAATATTTGTGTTTTGATAATTAGGAATAATCGTTCTGACTATTGAAGCCATTAAGCACTCTTCTGAAGAGCAGCAGTCATTTGCAGTTATACAGTATATGTATTGATTTATATACTCATGTACATAAAGTAAATATCTTTTTATGTATTTAAAAAACCTGACTTATTTTGTGCAACTGTCAACTCAAAAAGATGATTTTTGCTTAGTTAAATCTAATTTAAGATAAATACTTTGCCCATACTAAGGAGTCGGAGTCGGAGTCGGAGTTGGAATCGTAGTCAAAGTTAAAGTCGGGAGTCGGAGTCGGCATTTTAGAAATTTTAGGAGTCGGAGTTGGAGTCGGAGTCGGATCATAATCTTCCGACTCCGCAACCCTGCTAGCTATTATGTACAAATATGGCCAAAAAACTCCCAAGCAATTCTTGTTCAATTGTGGGCTCAGATCTCATTTGGGGTTGTTGTTGAGGTCACAAAAGTTCACCCTTCAACTTATCTCTATGTGTTTTTTCCTCGAGAATTCGGCGGATGTTTTATTCCATGAATAAGGTTGGAGCTGAAAAGTTGAATCAAGAAAACACAACTAAAAAGTTTATTTAAAAAACCAGACTAAAAAGTTTATTTAAAAAACTCCAGAGATAGTAGTAGGAAACAGAACATTTATCATTTATCCCTTTTTTAGTGCTATATTTGGACAATTATTATTTTCTACTTGACAATCTTTTCAATGTTTCTTGAGAGTTGTTTAAAGTAGCTTGACTAGGTAAAAACAGGTTGATATGATTGGTAGTCGAACTTGCCATTACCAATTGAACTAATTAATATAAGCGTGCACCTTTTGTCGCGCCTTGATTACTTCATGCTGCAGCGATTTTCAGTTTTCTTTCTTTATACAGTTGCAGTTATGTTGTAGTGGTTTACGTTTGTTATGTTATCGGTTATCATAGAGCCTTATATTATTAATTGTATTGTGTTTAGACGTGCCTCGTTTTTAGTTTATTAAACCTTAACTTAGGCAATGTTACGTGTTATAGTTTTGTAACAATTTAATAAACTAAAAGTTAAATATCTGTTGATAACAGTAGCAGCAATGGAGGTTAAAGATCTCCGTCCGAAAGTCTTCAGTACCCATCCCGAAACTGACGGTGCAAAAGGGCATTGGCTTCATTGGATCAAAACGTTCACTACCTATATCAACAAACGTCGGCACTTTCCCCTGCTTGGTGGTCTTGACAAGCAGTTCTAAATTGCAGTCATATCTCTACTAAATTACTAGCGGACAGCAATATCTTGGCATCTCCGGAAGCAGGGCGGGGTAATTGCTTACCCTATGTATAGCGCCTCCGTCGCTTTCCTGCAAGTCAGGAGGATAAATATAGAGATAAAATAAATAAATAAATAAAAATAAATAAATAACTGGGCGAAGTAAGTGCGGATGACAAACTGAATCTTCTTATCAACCACGTCGACGCTACTGTTTACGAACTATTCTCTGAGGCACCTGATTACGATGACGCTATTAATCTCTTAACGAATACATATGCACGAGCTCCAAGTCCTATATTTGCAAGGTATACTTTAAACACTTGTAACCAGAAAGTTGGAGAATCACTCGACGTTTACCTTCAAAAGTTGAAGCGACTAAGTATAGATTGTAACTTTTTGGCAGTCTCAGCAAAACTGCATAAAGAAGAAGCAATCCGAGATGCATTTATAAGTGGAATTTTGTCCAACGAAATTAGACAACGATTGCTTGAAGATCACAACCTTAGCTTGCAGAATGCCTTTGATAAAGCAAGGTCACTAGAGATAGCGCAGAAGAATGCTGAAGCTTATTGCGTAGGACCATCGCAACTCGTTATTCCATCAAAAACTATAGCTAAAATGGAACCAAAATTAGCCGAATGCTCATCTGACGAAGAACACAGTGCGACCATAATCAGGAAATGTATGTACTGTGGGAATAAAAAACACCCACGTAATCTCTGTCCAGCAAAAGATGTGATTTGCTTTAATTGTTCAAAAAGGGGGCACTTTTCGAAGGTTTGCCGCTTCAAAGTTGAAACCACTGAAAAACCAAATGCTTCAACTGCATCACTGTTTGGACTAAAACCTGATTGTCACGGTAGAACTTATTCAAAGGTAAATAGAAAAGTCAGCATAAACGGTGTAGAAGCAAACGCTTTAGTAGACACGGGTTCTACCCTAAGCCACTTGAGTAAGCGGTTCTCAAAATTTTTAAATTTAGAACTCGAAGAATCTGATTGCTCAATTGGTCTAGCTGTTAAAGGACACTTGTCGAAAGGTCTGGGTAGATGTAAAGCTGATGTCCATCTGAATGGTAATGAGTATAAAAATGTGTCTTTTACAGTACTTGACGATCTTTTGACCGATGCTATTTTGGGACAAGATTTCATGGCACGACATAAAAATGTGAAGATTCATTTTGGTGGAGAAATACCTACTTTGCACCTAGGAGCATTGCAAGCTATCAAGACTTCTACTCCTGTAAAACTATTTGAACACCTCAGAGAAAATACACAGCCAGTGGCAACAAAACCTAGAAGGTACTCACAAGCTGATACAGAATTTATTTCTTCCGAAGTAAAAAGACTTCTTAATGATGACTTGATAGAACCAAGTAGCTCTCCATGGAGAGCACAGCCTCTAGTTGTTACGCAAGTCAACCACAAGAAAAGGATGGTTATTGATTATAGCCAAACTGTAAACAAGTTTACCTTGCTCGATGCGTATCCCTTACCACACATGCAAGACATTGTAAGAAGAATTGCTCAATATAAAGTGTATTCAACGTTGGACCTGACGAGTGCTTATCATCAAGTAGAACTGTCTTCTTCTGATCGCTTGTACACTGCCTTCCAAGCTGATGGATCTTTATGGCAGTGGAAAAGAATACCTTTGGTCTCACAAACGCTGTTCCATGCTTTCAACGAATCGTCGACGATATCATCAAGTCTAATGGATGCGAAGGTACTTTTGCGTATTTAGATAACATTACTGTTGGTGGCGCCACGCAAGAAGACCATGATAAAAATCTCTCGAAATTTTTGTCTGTCGCTAAAACACATAATCTTACTTTTAATGAGGCAAAATGCGCGTATTCTACTGATACCATTAAATTACTGGGATATGAAATTCACAATGGTTCTTTGCGACCTGATCCAGACAGGGTAAAAACTCTACGAGAGCTTCCCCCTCCTAAAACTACCAAAGAGCAACAGCGTGTTGTGGGATTATTTGCATATTATGCACAGTGGATTTCGCACTATTCCGACAAAATAAAACCGCTTGTCATCAACAGGGTCTTTCCATTAAAAGATCAGGCTTTGTCTTTATTCGTTAACTTGAAATCTGAACTTGCGGACGTAACTCTAGGCGTTATTAATGAGAAAGATCCTCTAACAGTCGAAACTGATGCTTCTGATGTAGCGATTTCCGCCACTCTCAACCAAAATAACAGACCAGTCGCATTTTGGTCTCGATCGCTGAGAAGAAACGAGTTAACCCAATCTAGTGTCGAGAAAGAAGCAATGGCAATTGTTGAAGCTATACGTAAATGGAGTCATCTGCTCTCAAGAAAACCCTTCAAGTTGGTCACAGACCAGCGTTCCATAACTTACGTATTTAATGGCAAAAACCATACGAAAATTAAAAATGCTAAACTATTACGTTGGCGTATCGAGCTGTCTCAGTTTGAATATGATATTGTTTATCGTGCGGGAAAATTTAATACCGCCGCGGACACAATGTCTAGAATATATTGTGCTAATCTAAATTTTTCGTCATTGTATGAGATACACGCCGGACTCTGTCGCCCAGGTATAACTCGTACTTATCATTTTATTAAAATGAAAAATTTGCCCTACTCTATTGAAGAAGTTCGTAAAATTGTAAATGGATGTCGCGTTTGTGCTGAAATCAAACCTGGTTTTCATAAGCCGATCGAGTCGCATTTAATAATAGCAACGCAACCAATGGAGCGCTTAAGCATTGATTTCAAAGGCCCGCTACCTTCTTCTTCTAAAAATAAGTATTTATTAACCGTCGTAGATGAATATTCACGTTTCCCTTTTGCGTTTGCTTGCTCTAATATTGAATCACAAACCGTAATTAATTGTTTGCAGCAAATTTTTTATTTGTTTGTCGCTCCTGGGTACGTGCATTCTGACCGAGGAAAATCTTTTGTTTCGAATGAAATTGTATCGTTTTTGCACAGTTTACGCATTCCCACCAGCAAAACATCTGTGTACAACCCTAGGTCAAACGGCCAGTGCGAAAAATATAATGATATTATTTGGAAAGGTGTGCAACTATCTTTAAAATCTCGTGGCCTTCCTATTTCGCAGTGGGAGAAGGTGTTGCCGCAAGTACTCCATTCTGTCCGGTCCCTGCTCTGCACAACAACAAATTCAACTCCGCATGAGCGTTTTCTCTGTTTCCAAAGACGTTCAGCTTTGGGAATTTCGGCTCCTTCTTGGCTCAATTCTTCATCAACAGTATTAGTGCGAAGACACAATAGGTCAAGCAAATACGAGCCCGTAGTAGAAGAAACCGATCTCATTCATGCCACTCCACAATATGCTTTTGTCCGATTCAAAAATAGTCACGAGTCAACGGTTTCTTTGAGAGACATTGCTCCGCTGCCAGATAGTGAAGAATCGATTTCGTCAAATACGAGTAACGATACTGTGATTAATGTAGAAACAAACAATGAGACTTTACCAGAAGAAAATAACAAAGAGACTGACACTAAAACGGTCACAGAAAAAAAGTTTTGATGCTGAAATGGTTATAGAAAGTTCCGGTTGTAATTCTAAAGATGTCCCAGATGAAGCTATACCTTTACGGCGTTCCTCTCGAATAAGAAAAGAACCTGATCGACTGATGTATTACCACAACCACTAATCTTAAGTGGGGGAGAATGATATGATTGGTAGTCGAACTTGCCATTACCAATTGAACTAATTAATATAAGCGTGCACCTTTTGTCGCGCCTTGATTACTTCATGCTGCAGCGATTTTCAGTTTTCTTTCTTTATACAGTTGCAGTTATGTTATAGTGGTTTACGGTTGTTATGTTATCGGTTATCATAGAGCCTTATATTATTAATTGTATTGTGTTTAGACGTGCCTCGTTTTTAGTTTATTAAACCTTAACTTAGGCAATGTTACGTGTTATAGTTTTGTAACACAGGTTAACAAACGAATTAGCCAAATTTTTATAAATTACAATTCAAATTGTCTTTATACTATCATGAAAAAAATAAATGAATAAAATGGTTGTACAAAGATTTGTAGTTTATTGCTTTCAAAAAAACTTTAAAAGGATAAAACTAGCATAGCAAATTTTTGTTCAAATTTATTCTATTTTTAAAAGAAATTAGTTTTGCAAAAAACAGTTTGTTGGTATTAAGATAATTCATAATTTCATTCGGTTACCAAACAATCAAAAAAGTCCTTGATGTTAGTACGCTTGTACGACTATGCTTTTGCCCCGGCTTGAAACTGTATAAGGCTGATCCCGGCCAGAATGGATGTGATTATGACTGTTTAAAATTGTTTAGTGGGCCATTAAAAATCACGGCATTTGATGAGATTTAGACCATTATATGACTATTTTATATACAATAACCAATTGAAAAATTTCAGGTTTCAAACTTTTACATAAAACAACATTTACTTTTACTTAAAAACGCTGTTTTCAATATTATATTAGCTTATATACACAGTATATATATATATTTTTTTGTAAGAACTTTTCATTATCAAAAAAATTGATGTCACCTCGAATTAAAAGTTCTATAAAGTTGTCTTATTTCAACATTAATCAATTATTTCCAGCTTATTTACGGAATGACGGCTTTGATCGCTGGGTTGTTTGCTTCTACGTTTCCTGACACCAGAAAAACTGAGCTTACAGCAACTTTTGACGAAGCCGAGCAAATGTTTCGTAATCATCTTCATGATACTTGGGCTTCTAGATTATTCTGCTTGCCTGAAAAGTTACAGTATGAATATCTAAATAGTTTTTTTAATATTATATAAAATTTAACCGCATTAAATAATAATAAAAAAATCGAATCTTAGTTTCACTTGTGGCTGGTTGGGCAGATGCCAAAAAATAACTTACCACCAAAAAAACTTGTTTTGCTATTACAACTGAAATCTTTCAATAATATTTTACAATTTTTAGGAAGGAGAAATGAGATTTAAAAAAAGCTAATATTGATATTGCTATCAAAGCAAAATATTCTCAATTAATAATTAAATTTTACTTAAAAACAATCATAACATTCTGAAATTCTTTTTTTTTTCTAGGTTTGAAGAAAAAGTCGAGAAAGTTCCTCTTCGTGAAAATTTTGTTGCTTAAAGCAGCGGATAAAGCTTGCAAATCAAACATCAAAGCTATAAGCAGTACCGTACTTGGCTTAATTGAAATTAAAATTAATTTCAAATGAATTAATCTTTTTGGTTATTGCCGAGTTATTGTTCACGTGAAAAAACGATGGTGCTATTATGTTTTTTAGCAATTTTCAAAAGCGTTTATATTTTATCAAGGCTGTAACCTGATATTTGTTAAAAATAAAGTATTAAATTCCTGAAAAAGTAAAAACTTGTAATCTTATTTTAGGCATTTAATAAAAAAATCTAATTTGTGCATTGTTATATGGTCTTTTTAAAAATAAATTTAGAAAAGTATCTTTAATTAGCATTAACAAATCAAGAAAGATGCAGGCTCGATTTGTCTCCCTAAGTTGCCGTTTCTCAAGCTATCTGCGCGAGGTTACTTAAAGTGTTCCGTTGAACAATGAACATGACGGTTTGCAAATACGTCATAATGAGCTTGCATAACCTTGCATATTTTTTAAATTTCACATTCTTATTTCGTCTGTTACGTTCTGTTTTGACAGTAACTCAAGTTTTGGCGTGCGAAATTGAAGTCCATTTATATTCTAAACCAGTGATTTGCAACACTGGGCGTAGCCCTACAGGGGGCAATTAGATTTCCAGAAATGCGATACAGTTTCGGAGCGATAACTTTTCTTTTTATGTTAGCTTCTACCTCTGAATTAGGAGGGAAATCAAGAAATTTGAACACTAATTGAAAGTTAAGACCTTTTTTTAGTCATCACCGACAATTTTAGACAAAAATTGAGAAATTTAGACATTGATTGAAAGTGAAGACCTTTTTTAATGCAATGTTGCAAGTTCATAATTTGGGAAAATGTCATAAAATTTGTTCAAAACTGCATTGCCTCCACAAAAGTTTATGTGCTGATACAGCCATGTATCGCCAGATGGGAAACAACAGAATTTTAAAAAGCGATTAAATGGTACATGACCAAAAAAAGTTGAAAAACACTGGTTCACACGAATCAGTAATTAGGAATTTTTTTGATGAAGTGTACCGTGAGCTAAAACGAAAAGATTGAATAAATAAAATTTTGAGAAACTCAGCCCTCAGTGATTTCTATTAAATTCCTGAGAAAAGCAGTGGTTATCTGACTTAAAACAGAAAGCAGCTACCGGATGTTTATGGCAAAATAGTCAACGTCTACAAACCATCGCCAACGTAATTGCGATCTCTGGATCTCGCAGTGTTTTCTCACCCCTGTCTTTACGCTGGCGATTTTAACTGTCGTCATGCTGATTGGGGTTACGATGACAACAGTCCGGAAGGTGAGTGCTTGGCTGGCTGGCCAAGTATTAATTGTCTTGCCCTTTTATATAATGCCAAAGACGCTGCCAGTTTTTATTCCGGCCGCTGGAACACTAGCATCAATCCAGATCTAGCTTTCGCTAGCGTAGGTCCAAACAGTTGCTTACCGGATAGACGTGTCCTTGACAAGTTCCCCAGGTCACAACATCGACCTTCGCTTATTACACCGCCAAGGTTTGCTCTGGCAGTGCCAAGCATGCCTATTAAGCGATGAAACTTCTGCAAGGCCAAATGGAGTCACTACATTGCTTTGACGAATAAATTCGCAAAGACTTTGTTGCCGCCTGATTCACTTGATGTGAATGCGGCTTACCAGGACTTCTGTAACACCATTAAGAAAGCAGCCAAAAAGACAAACATACGCGGGTATTGAAACAACTATATTCCATGTTGGGATGCAGAGTGTAAGTCCCTCCATAAAACCTTTCCTGCAGTCTCCTCAGGGAGACGACTCAAGTTTGGCTGCTACAGCTTTGCTTGCCAAGCTTGACAGAAAGCGGAGGGATCGATGGTCCGAAGCAATTCGGAGCATTGACTTCTCACACTCTAGTCGAAAAGCATGGAGTATTTTGAACAACCTTACTTGTAGGTCACGACACTCTCCTCGTTACTGTCTCGTTTCAGCCGATGCTATTGCATCTCAGCTGGTTAGAAATGGGAAATACGAGGCTGTTGACCGCAAGTCGTCTCGACTTGTCTCTCAAGAAATGTCTGACCTTTGGAGGGCCACAACACCAGACGCAGTAAATATCTCTGACAATTTTTCACAGAGATATTTACTGCTGCCCTTCAACATTTAAAACCAGATAAAGCTCCGGGACCTGATTCTATCTGCCCCGAGCTTATACTCCATGCTGGAGCGGCTTTGAAGTCACGGTTACTTGACTTCATTTCTTCCAGTTTGCGCCGACTCAAAATTCCCAAGATCTGGAGAAGAGCACTTGTGGTCGCGATCCCAAAACCAGCAAAGTCCGTGGGGGACCCAAAGAGTTATCAACCAATATCTCTGCTCTGTATCCCCTACCAGATCCTCGAGAGGCTTATCTACGCTCGCGTTGAGCCGTTAATCGATCCACTGCTCCCTAAAGAGCAGGATAGGTTTCGACGCGGGAAATCAACCGTAGATCAAGTTGCTCTGCTAACCCAGAACATCAAGGATTCTTTCGAGGCTAAAAAGAAGGCGGTGCCGTATTTATCGATCTGACAGCTGCTTATGACGCTGTCTGGCACCGTGGTCTTATCTGCAAGCTGCTGAGACTACTTCCGGATAGGCACATAGTCAGAATGATTATGGAGCTTGTCCGAAATCGAAGTTTCACCCTTACCACCGGTGACAGCAAGCAAAGCAGGCTACGCCGTCTTAAAAACAGCGTTCCTCAGGGATCGGTCTTGGCTCCCCTCCTATTTAACATCTACTGTATACGTACGATTTTCCTCTCATGATTTCCAGAAATTTTGCTTATGCTAATGATTTGGCATTGTTGCACTCTTCTGGAAACTGGAAGGACTTGGAGGGGACTTTAAGCCAAGACATGTTCACACTTTCAACGTATCTCCAGACTTGGAGGTTGAAGCTCAGTCACACTAAGACGGTGACGGCAGCCTTTCACTTAAATAACCGAGAGGCCAAACGTGAGCTAAAGGTCTACAACAACGATAGACTTTTACCGTTCTGTCCAACTCCTACTTATCTTGGGGTAAAACTGGACAGATCGCTCATGTTTCGTCACCACTTAGTGGCATTGCGCAAAAAACTATCCTCGCGCGTCACACTGCTGAGGCGACTCGTGGGCTCGGGATGGGATGCTGGTGCTAAAGCACTACGCATAGCCACCTTGTCTCTAGTCAGCAGTACTCAGCAGCTGAGTACTGTGCACCAGTCTGGTGTCGTAGTGCTCACACTCGCCTCATCGACAGTGTCTTGAATGACGCCTTACGCATAGTTACTGGATGCCTGCGTCCCACTCCAATGGAGTACTGTAAAAATGCTTCCAGGCTCCGTGTTTTTGTTCCCGAGACCGGTGCCAGCCTGTTGGGATGGGCTTACCCCGAGCAGCTTGGGTTAAGTTCAACTGCGTACTGGTGTTGGGCGATTTCATTTGTCCATGCACAAATGGGGTCTCGCTCCTTCACCGAATTGCGAGTGTGGCGTCTCTGAGAAAACCGCAGACCATGTACTAACAACGCGCCCTATACATCGGGCACCACATGGAGCACGAGATCTGACGGTTTTGGATGACGAAACTCGATACTGGCTTAATAACACCACTGCCAGCATCTGATTCAGGCAGCGCAGCAGTCTGGGGTAGTAAAAGGATAAACTCTCGTCTCCAGTCCTGTTTGTGTCTGACCTGGAGTGGACATCCTTCAAACGACGACGACGACGACGAAAGAAAAAATTTAATCGTATCAATTATTTATCGTCATCACTTACACCACTGCGGCATAGGCGTTGAAATTAATTTGACTAGTCGTAAAGCGATTATCTTGACCTGCTTTTGGAGATCCAAAAATACTGCTGATCGGTTGAAAGTTTTCATTTGTTTCTTTTTATAGTGATACGATGTAGTTATAAACGGTGCGTTAAGAAAGCAAAATTAACGATATTGTTTTCCCAACGACACAAAAACGTAAACT
Source organism: Diplosoma virens (assembly GCA_963680785.1). Lineage (NCBI taxonomy): Eukaryota > Metazoa > Chordata > Ascidiacea > Aplousobranchia > Didemnidae > Diplosoma > Diplosoma virens. The sequence continues at coordinate 15,505,162 of OY796897.1, forward strand.
AAATTAGACCAGAGGTTCCCAATCGGTGGTACGCAAATATGGTTCACGACAAAGGCGTTAGAGGGTTCACGACAGGGAGACAAGGGGAGAAATTGCCTTTCCTGCCCTGTAATATTTGTAAAAGGCACGGGCACAGAGAGCAGAAAGTGCCTTTTGAAATTTGCAAGACAAAACCATTCAACTTCATTTGTTTCTACAATTATATAATTTCAACCAAAATTAAATCCCACAAACTTCGTAAAATATGTATTGAGAGATTAGGTCACCAAATTTTTTCGAAAAGAGCCGCACAGCTAGTAAAAGAATTTAGAAAGGAAGTAGAATTTAGAAAAAATGCACGTTATTTGTTCAAAAGACAGTCTCAAAAAAAGTAAATTTTAGCGTAATAGAAAAAAATTTTACAAAAATTTAGTAAACACAACAATGGTTTTAAAAGTAAAAATCTTGTTAGTGCAAAGAAGAGACAAAAAAAAGATTACATCAGATGCGTTTAACCTTTTTGAGCCAAAGTTCATTTTGCGTTATGAAAAGTCCTTGCAGGCCAAGAAAATAAAAAACCGCTGTAAATTTTACAAAAAAAACAGTTTTTTTTGATAAAAGTAAATATAATAGGAATCATTCCCAAAGCTTTTTGTCTGATTCAGGAGAAATCGTTGGAATGAAGAAAAAGCAAACCGAACTAAGTGTAAAGTAAAGAAGATGACATTTAAAAGAGTTTCAGGCCATAGACAAAATATTTTTGATTACAATGAATGAGGTTAAAGTAGCTTACAGTCAAAAGAGGGAAAAGGTGAAAGGTACAGCAGAAAGACCTCGAGCAAGAAAAGCGAATCTGTTGTCGTTATGAAGGGCGGATTGCAGGTATCGAAGATGCTGAAAATGGTGCAGAAGATGCAGAAGATGTTGGCCAATGGCAGACTCTTGAAAAAGGCGATGTTGAGAACTAATATTAGCTTTGCAGAGAAGAGAAACTGTCGTGGCTTTGATAGGCGGGGAGATTAGTGAGGGGCTGGGAGATATGTTGTTCATTGCGCTCTTGCAAGCGTTTGAACGTGCGACCAACGTACCACTATCACAATGGCGCACAAACTAGTAGATAATATTGCTGCAATAATGAGAAGGCAGTGCATAGCTGCAGGCAAGAGCTATCAAGTTGTGAAAACAACATATGGTTCGGCGGCAAAGTAGCAGGGTTTCACTGCCGTGATGATTTATTTTTGGATCTCGTCAAAACAGTTTCTATTCACGAACTTGGAGGTAGACAAGACAATTTTCATTTTTTAGATCGACAATTTTTACTTTATTTACTTAATTTTTGGATAAAAGTGAAATTAACTATGTGTTTCAAATAGCTTTTGGTAAATAAGATAGATTAAATGCTTTTCAATTAGTTTGCAATTTGCTTTTCGAGAAGATCATAAAAACCTTGTGAAATAAAGTACCAATAAGATTAATTTTGCGTCTTTAAGGGCCCCAATCCTCAATTCTTTTCATCTTTCCTTATCGTATGCTCATGAAAAAAACTAAGCTTTCCATTTTCTTTTTAAACGTTTTGGTAGAAAGGCAAGAATTTAAATTTGTTACATTGGTATACAAAAAGCTATAGACCTATTTTCACTGGCCAGTACATATGCTGATATTCTTTAAGCCTCCAAAGACTCTCGAGCAATCAGAGCTCTCTTCTTTACTTTATAATTCAGTTCGGCTTATTTCTTTCTCATTCTGGTAATTTCTCTTAATGATTGTCGGACAAAAACCTTTGCGAGTGACTCCAATTCTACTTGATATTTTCAAATTCTATCAATAAAACGTCTCTTGAATTTTATTTTTTTGACCTTTACTAGAATTTTTGGTAAAATTTTTTTCCAACGAGCCAAAATTTGCGTTTGTTGAGAATGCTTTTTCAACCATAAAAGTGCTCTTCTTTAAAAATTTACCCCTCCGCCGAAAAATTTTTCGGCGCCCTGGTTCACAAGTACATATTTTCGAGAACTTTTATTGCGATAAGTTGACATCTGGATTAGAAAGTTAAAAACATTAAAAATCGCATACTCAATAATATCAGTCAAAGAGCTGGAATATCTTATTCCAGCTGAGCATAATTTTTGATGCCTGTTAGCAATAATATAAATGGCATCAACCTTAGTGAAGAAAAAACAGATACAAAAATCACATTAAATGTAGTTTTGTTTTTTTGCTGAACGTTCAATAGTGTGTTTGATAATTAAACAAGTAGTCATGTGACAAAATTTAGTTTTTCTAAAAGTATGTGGTTCGCGGTATCTTGAAGAACTTCCAAATGGCACGCTTTTGAACAAAGGTTAGGCAACATTGAGCTAAACCATATCAATTACGGTCATCATAAAGACCCGCTTCTTCTTACCTAACCACGTTGCATTTAAAATCACAACTTTACGTAGAAACATTACATTAGGCACTAATAAGCAACGCACTGATATATATTTCGCAGATTATAAACATTTTTTTAGCAGTCTAGACCTAGACGTTTTGTTTTTGAGTCGGCAGCGCAGTCGAATGTTTGGAGAGCGGCGATTGTTATCGACATGGACTCGGTTCAAAACCTACTCGCGCCATTCTGTGTGTCTTTGGGAAAGGCACTTTACGGGCCTTTTTCCTGCTTGATGGTCTTGGAAAGTAGTTCTAAATTTTATCATATCTTAATAAAACTAAAAAACCAACATAAAAATAAAAATTCGACCCAACAGCAATATTTTGGCATCTCTGGAAGCAGGTCGGGGTAATTGCTTACCCTACGTATTAGCGCCTCCGTTGCTTTCTGCGAGTCAGAAGGATAAACGTGAAGATAAAATAAAAATGAAAAATGATAAAGCCTCGCCTTACGATTGAAAACAGCGGAAACTGATGTTCGAACCACAAAAGTTCTCTTTAACAAATTGAAAAGTTGAACTTTGGAAGACGAAGTTTAAATAGCCACACCGCGTCATTACTACATTTTTTCCTCATAAGTTTGATTCGTACATTCTCAGGCTTATTGCTATGCCGCCTAACATATAACGATCTGCCGCCACTTTGCATGGCTGCTACTAAAACTCTTCTTAAAAGTCAATAAAAATTTGAAATAAATATAAACTCTAAGCCAACCAAAGTACATTTGCTGACTCCAAAAATAAATTTGACCTCGCATGCCGGAAGCAAAAGAATAGTTTTAAGGTTCAACTGATGCAGTTTCTGAAACTAACAAATTTTTTGCGCACTGCTGTGCACTGAAAATGTATTTACAATACAATTATTAAAATAAAGCAAAACACAAAAATATTCTAGGCAGCTAAAACTATTTATGAATTAATTTCGGTTTATATGTTTTATCGATTTAGATAAATTATCAATACACAAATTACAGTATTACAAAAAAATTCAAGTTCAAAAATTTGAAATACGACGTTTTATTCACTCAGATATATTAAAAAGACAAATTTCTTCTGGATAATTCCATTTGCAAACGGCTAAAGTGACCCATCGTTGCTAAAAGGTACCACAAAAATGTTACCAAACCAATTCAAAAATATTCTGCACTCAACTATGAATGAATGATCTAACGACGACTTTTGTTTCGTGATAACAATTTTGCAGTATAAATTCCTTTTGGTCCCGAAAAATTTGATTTTATGGCCCTGATTTGGATGACTGAGTTAGTCTAGAGATTATTTCTGCCTCCAACAGGGAAAATCTAGGTTTGATTTTTGGGCTGGCCAAATCTGACGTGATTTTGCCAAGTGCTCTCTACTGAGGAGCCATGCACACATAAAAACCAGACCACATAAAGGTTGCGCTGCTCGAGGGCATTGTGTGGGAGGTAGGCGCCACAAACTCGTGACATACATTAGCAGTAAATGAAGTAAAATAAAACGACCTGAATTTCATAAGACTACAATGCTAATTTTTTTAAATGCGTTTAAACAGCCGCAACTGTAATTCTACGAATTGATGGAAATTAAAAGCTTTATCTCAAAACATACAACATTACTTTGGACTGAATGTCGACAAGAATGGATGATGGAGTAGTAAAGGAAATTTTAGTCAAATAGAAATCTAAAGCAAAAGTGAAAATAAAAATTCTTGGAAGCATTGCAATGAAATTAAACTTGAAATTATAGAGATTAAATATAATGCTATCGCACTTTCAACAGTTTTCAACTAATATAAATAATCTTCTGTTGCAATTGTTTTCTTTGAACCGAAACGATAACTCAAGATTTGAAATAAATCCCCAATTGCTTGTAATTTTAACAGCAGCTGCTACTGCAGTTACGTAGCTCACAGCTTTGTAAAATTTTCTTGAACAATGTAGCTTTTTGTTTACTGGCAATAATTCAGGAAACAATTTGATACTTTACCTTTGCACAAAAACCAAGCTTGTGTTTTTTGGTGGTTTACAATATCGATATGTATTCAGTTGATTGATTGTTTTCATTGGTATGATTTATAATTACTTGTTCTGGAAATTGAGTTGCTATGAAGAAACAAGCAAAACAGATTTTTTATAGTTTAGTTGCATTTTTCAATCTAAACACCAAAGCAACAGGAGATTGTATCACGTGATCAGTGACCTATCGTGATGTTCGTGGTTGTTGAAGCACTAATTTTTATATAAAAAAACAAAATAAAGCTCTACTAAAAAATGGAAATTTGAAGCATTCTCTCACATTTAGTTTACCCTTTTTGAGCTAAAAAAACATATTTTGCTTATGAAAAACTTTCAAAATTTTTTAGTTTTCTTTAACACTAAAATTGCAAAATCTGTTTAAAATTAGAGACAAGTCAGTTTTTTTATGTTTTAAAAGTCTTAAAAAATTTGATTTTAAGCCAGAGTCTTCGATTTCACATATTTCCTAAAGCTTTCATAGTCGGATCCAGGGAAGCGAAGAAAGCTTTAAGCCCTTAAATTTTCAGGAAGATAACCTACTTTTTTGGGTCAACGAACTCCTGAAGATACCTTACTCTAAAGTGGTTCCCAAAGTGGTTCCCAAAGTGGGCGCTACCGCCCCCCAGGGGGCGTTGGCGAGATTTAGGGGGGCAGTAAGAAGAAAGGGGGCAGTTAGGGGGCGGTAAAAGAACAAGGGGGCGATAGGAAACAATGAGAAGAAATATACATGAAGGACGATTAAAGACCTTTTATAGGTGATCTTGCAGCAGTGTTTCCCAAAGTATTCAATACTAGATCGATTCAGGGTAAAGACCTTTATTTTTTAGAGATCACAATGAATTTGGGAGAAAAATAGCAAAATTACAGATGAAATCAAAGTAAAGACTTTTTTTTTTTTAGAGATCACCAAAAATTTGGGAGAAAAATAGCAAAATTACAGTTAAAATCAAAGTGAAGATTTTTTTTTTTAGAGATCACCATTTAAAGATCACCAAAAATTTGGGAGAAAAATAGCAAAATTACAGATAAATATTCTCTGTCGAACATTCTTTTCACTTAAAAAAGAAGCGAGGGGGCGCTGGGAATCGAGCTGAAAACCAAGGGGGCGCCTGACTGAATTTGACTGAAAAAGTTTGGGAAACACTGCCTAGGTATCTTTAGGAGGTCATGAATCAACTCGCAATTAAAAGTTTTTCATTATCTCCCAATAGATTTTTTTTGTTGAAGTAAAAAACAACGTCGTTTAAAAAAATGAAAATCTGAAAAGTATTTTCTTGAAATCGAAAGACAAGATATTAATTCTCATGCACACTCAATTGGAGACAAATAATCTTTTTGAGGTTGGCAAAATATATGCGTAGTTAAAAATTTGCAATTATAACTGTTCCCCAAAATTCTTTAAAGTCTCTTCAAGAGAGGCATGCTTCTTGTTAAAAGTTATGGCTTAAATTAACACAAAACGTCGGCCAATTAAAGACACAGCCCGTCATTTTAAATTTTGCAACTAAAAATTGGAAGGGCTGTTGTTGTTTACAACGGCATTTGTTTTTTTTAGTACGATTTGTCTTCACGAAGGAAGTAAGAGATTTTACAATTAGTTTTTACAAGTAACGATAACGAATAGTTTATCGATTAGTTTCAGTTAGAAATGTATGCTATAAGTTTTACAAATGCTGTCAAAAATTGAGTTTTAAATACTGAATTATTAATATACCTAAATTTGTTTTGATTTACTTTTTTTATGGTAGTTATACGCTACTTGCTAACTTGATTTGAGTTTTATCAACGGCAAAGAACTTATAGTTTAAAAAAACAGAACTTTAATCTAGAAAAAGATAATGGTCACGCAAAAACTGGTGAAAACTAAAAAAAGTCTTCACTTCTAAAATTACAAAAAATTTAACACTTCGTTCCTATTATTTTATGTTCAAGGTATAACAATTGGCGTTTTTCAAGAAGTCAGCGTAAACGATTTTCGTCAGTCAAACTAACTCGGATAGCTCCGGCAGTTACTATCATAGATATCCTATATAACTGGAGCTATCCTATATAACTCCAGTTATATAGGATATCTATGATTACTATAGGTGAGGGGCGTATAACCATTTATCTCAATGGGCCAAAACGTACAATAGTAATAATGCTGCGGGCCAGACAATTTAGTACCCAGCAAAAACATGTTATTATTCTTTGTATTGTAGAAAAAATTCTCAATCAATTTACACGTAACATTAAAATATTAATGAGATAATTGAAAAACTAGATGCGCAATATCGCTTACGTCTGTACTCTAGCCCAAAGCAATATTAAAAGCAGAATATTTGCTTATTTTCTGCTTTAAAGAAAGTTGGATATTTTCCGAAAGGTCATCTATTCGCCTTGCCACTGCAAACGCGAGACATGCATATTTGCTCCATTGCACATTTCTTTTCTGGAAACACACGTCCAGTGAACAAAACCAAAGAATTTTTAATGAATTTATCATCACTGTAAGCTTTCCATTTTTTCTGTAATTACTTCAGATATCTCAAAGCTCAACGTCTTCTTCATATTCATGAAATACCTCTTGCATGTTGAATAACTTTTTAAACTGCTCTATTTTGTCAAACCATAATCGAGCTTCAATGCCATCAAATTTAGCAGCATGTTTTGTGCAATACCATGTTCTTGTCGATCACAATCACGGTGCTCTAACCACGCAACCATGCTGCCGGCAAACAGTTCTAAATTTCGCTCATATCTCTATAAAACTAAAAAACAAATAAAAAATTTCAATCGGACAGCAATATCGTGGCATCTCCGGAAGCAGGTCGGGGTAATTCCTGCCCTATGTACAGCGTCGCCGCTGCTTTCCTGCAAGTCAGGAGGATAAATACAGAGATAAAATAAAATAAAAAAATAGTGACGCTTAATATTGTCTTCTTTCATTACTGCTATAGTACAATTACATATTTGGGCAAATCTGACAAATTACATTTTTATTATGTTAAATAACGAAGTACTTTTTGCACCATTCATTGCTGAATCGTCTTCTTTAACAATCAACATTTCTTCTCTTAATTGAAGACATTGTAAACTTTTGGGCTAATTTCCAGAATTAATCTTCGTATTTAACTAGCAGTTCCACAAGTACTATGATGCAACAAGAACAAATTACAATACCCCGTTTATAGTCCGAATTTAATTAGTATGAAGGAGCAAAAGTAAACATAAAAAGAAAAAAACTGATAAGCAGGTTAAAAACAGTTATTGATTATTCGACTTTCTTATTTTATGGTTTATTTATTCGACTTATTCATTTCTTATGTTATCTCCAAAAATTCTTTTTTTTAACACTTTTGCTTAACTCATTTTTAGTTTACTAGAAGCGGGCCATAAAAGGAGGTGCCCCGGGCCGCATTCTGGCCCACGGCCCTTATGTTGCTCGCCTCTGCTATAGGTAATTACTTTTTGAAGAGATCTTTTCTCCTTGGTTTCTTTTTTATTTTATCTCTATGTTGTAGGGAATTCCGGCTTAGTTTCACCAAAAAAATCGCTTTCGGTGACTTTTTGAAGAGACACAAAAAATATTTATTTTTTCTAATGTTCGACGAATAAAAGCTATCCTCAAAAAAAGAATGCCTGGACATAACTCCAAGGTTGTTGAATTCGAATTGATGCGGGTCTTTCAACTGGTGGACTTTTTACAACTCTGATTTTTTCAACAGAATACCAAAATATTTCCACCGACCATTGGTTCGCGACCCCTGGTCTAGTTCGTGACACAAATTTGTAATGTCAGCCGGATCTAATCATTCTGTTTAATTCCTGAAGGAACAAACTGGAAAAAGTAATTCTTTTTATATTTTTTAAAATTGTTTCTGGGCCAAAAAAGGTTAGGAAGCACTGTTTTAAATTGATTTGTGGTTTGTTAATTGACTAACGTTTCAATCTTTTCCTGTTAGCTGAAATGTCATGGAGTCAAACTGATTGTTGTTTTATTGTAAAACTTTAAGCTTTTGTGTAAGTTCAATACGAATTTTTTAAATAAGTTGTTTGATTGGTTTAACGCTTTTTAAATTCCAATGTCTTTACAAGCCAAGGAGCTAAACTTGAAAGGGAGCTTAGGAGCTAAACTTTGGTTTTTAATATAGCTTTCGTAATAATAATGCTCTTCAATTGACAAGTAGAAGGTTTACCGACTTGCTTAGTTGATAAATCTTGACTATTTAAGTTTCAGCTAATCTTCGCTGAATTGATGTTTATTTAACTTAGTATAATCCGATGACTTTATAATCACTTTAAAACAAACAAGTTCCAGTTAATGCATTGGTCATTGGAACTTGGCGACGTTGTAGGCCAAAACTCATAGATAAACCAAAAACCGAAAAGTGATGTTTGACTCGGGCTACTTAGCAGTTTCATGCCAATATTTCACAGTTTCAGTGCTCCGGTTATTGAAATGAATACCCACTAGCCTATTCCCAGATATTGTTTTTATTAGCAATTACAATTACCATAGAAAAGCTGTAAAACAACTTATATTTTACATTGGGATAAAATATAAAAAATATATTCGCTCTTTAGTATTGTGAGTATTATAGTCTACATTGCTGCAGTATCCTTTGTAAACAAGTCTTTTTATTTACATAGTCAATGCTAAATACATTCAAAAAAGAAAAAAAATTGCTAAAAGTTTTGAAGTTGAGTTGACCACTACCTGCTCGTTTTATACCACAGGGGTGGAAAACTTTATTACATTCGCCGGCCGTATCTCAAAATTAAAAAATTGGTGCGGGTTTGCCTCCAAAATAAAATTTTGGGGGCAACCTAATTTTATAGACGTTTGCCCGAATCATGACCGTCCAGCACTTCACGGATATAAGAAATTTTATCCTAAATTTATGGTGAAAAGTAAAAAAAGAAAAAATCATCGCTTAAAATCGGTCTTTCATTTCTCAATTTCCGTCCTTAAAACGTAGTGATCTCTAAAAAAAAGTCATCATTTGCAAACTGTCTTGAATTCTCCCGTTTTTTTTTGAAAAACCAATAATGACTTTGCTTCTGATCAACCACACGCGGGCCGCATTGAAAAATCTTGAGGGCCGGAGGTCCCCCACCCCTGTAATACGACAAGAGTAGTATATTAAGCATGTTTTCATTACTTGATTTGCTAATATAAGGAGAAAGCAATAGTGGAATTTAAAAGTTTTAGAAACAGGTTCGATCAAAAAAAAAAATAAAATCGTTTATATGAGATTAACAAAATTTTTTTTGCAATGATTAACATTATTACTTGCACGCTAAATTTAAGCTAACACTAATGTTTTCAGCAACCATTTCCTGAGCTCATAAAATTCTAAGAACAGACTTGTACGAACCTGTGGGAACCGGATAATGAGCTTCTGATTCTATGTAAAAATAAAAATCAGTGCTGATAAGCGTAACAAGTTGAATTTAAAGAAAGTGGTAAAGCCGAGATATAAATGGCATCTCAAACAATCTTTAATGAAAATTGTTTCTTGAGGGCAATTTCCAAAAAACTTAATGATGGATTGCTATTAAGATAAATCACTACTTTAAAAAAAGAGAGTCAAACGGCCTGTTGTTGAAATCATGCTAAAGATAGATGCGAAAAATAACTCTGCCAAGTGATTTAAAATTTCTTGTATAACTAAGTTGCTTCTTGTACATCATTAATTTTTATAATGAATCAAACATACAGCATTTGTCTCGATGGAAAATGAAAAATCGTCTTTTAAATTATTATTGATTTTATTTAAATCTATTTTTTAGAATTTTCTTATTTATTCATAAAACTCAAAAAGTAATCTAATTAAATATAATAAAATACCCATGGTTAGCTGAAAAATGTTTTTGTTTACTTAAAAAACTATTTCGCACCGAGTGGAATGTATCTAAACATTAACTTGACTCGGCAAATGAACAACTGAAATTTTATTTTTGAAAAGTTTTTTTGAAATGTGCTTAAGTCTCGTCATAGCGCTTTTTTTCTTATTGGCTAAAAACGGAAAAGGAACGGACTTGCAGCTTTGACCTAGAACAGTGTTTTACAAGGGTGTGTCGCGACACAATAAAGTTCCGGTGTGTCGCAAAATTATAGCGTTTAATTTATTATGCTGTATAAAATTAAAAATGAAATAACGAGTATATTTGTAAAGAGTTCAAATTCAGAACAAAAAAAAAATTAAAATTGTTTCAAATGTAATGAGTTTGATAAATTAACTGCTTGATGCGAAGAGATTAGCATTTTGTCCACAACAACGTCCATTCCATAGACACGCTACTATTCCAAAATACAATTTTCTTCGCTTCGCACCAAATGGGAACAAATTCAAAATATACTCAACTCATTATATTCGGCATAATTTTACTTTCATTTTTATTTCATTATTTTGAGAATGTCAATAACGTAGCGGTGTTTCTATGGAATGTGAGAACTGATATTATTTTTTACGTGTTAATTTCAAGGAGGACCAAGGAGTCAAATTCAAAAAAATTTAATGCCATTTTCGAACCCTTACCTGTACGAGTTGGCATTTTCTACCCTAAATGAAATAAAAAACGGGAAAAACTTCTTTTTGTAAAAGAGGTGCTGAGAGTGGCTTTGTCCAACATGTCGCGCCTCAAATCAAAAATTATGCAATCAAAAGCAAACGCATACATCATACTACCATAACTAATTGTTTTTTCTTTTTTTGAAATTAAAAAATTAATATTTGTTTTGGTTGTATTGAAATATAATGTTTATAAACTTATGAAAGATTTTATTTACCAAAATGTGTCGCACCATTCAAAAGATTTTGTAAATGTATCGCATTGGCAAAAAGTTTGAAAAGTACTGATCTAAAACCATAAATTCTTAATGTTTGCACAGATTTATTAAAAACAGTTGGCAACCACTTTGTTGATCGTTTATTTCACTTAGTACCTCGCTTAAGTTGCCAATACATTAGAATGCGTTGACTATTTTTAAGCCGTCGAAAGGATAAAGAATCTTTAGCGCAACATAAAACTTAAGAAAGACTTGGTAGTAATTTTTTTGGCGGCAAACGGTAAGTTTTGATGTAAAAAAATTTTTTATAACGTCTTTGTAATTAATCGACAATGTCTTGTAGCCCATAGTTTGGGAACAGCTTTTCGATAAGACTCTGGCATTGTTTTTACATGTTAAATACATTCTTTTTATAGCACGTAAAAATCTATTTTGATTTGCTGAAATCAATATAAGTTAAACTGTAAAAGCTGTAATACATCATAGATAAAACTGTTGTCATTTTCAAAATTCACCAAAGTTTTATTTTAAATAGTGTCGACTCGCAGATAACCATTTTTAAATCGATACAGCATTGTCATAAAGTAAGATTTCAAATGCTTTTTTATTGTGTTTATGTTTCTTCAATATTAATTTTTTTCTCTATAAAAAATTACTTTAACATTATTGTGAATATTAGTTCAGGGTTTTCGAACTATGTGCTGCAGAAGAGATTAAAGCGAGCTGCGAAATTTTCATGTTTTGACAGAAAGTAATTCGAGTTTTGGTCTACAGATGAATTTTAGGTAGTTTCGTATTTCGAAAATTTTCAAGACAGACTGCTTCAGTGAAAATGTAATAACAAAGAGGCTTCGTTTACGTAAATTGCTTGTTCGCTGGGCGATGAGAGATGTGCTTTTCAACCTTTTTAATATCGCGGACCAGAAAAGATGTTAAACAAGTGCTGCAGCCCGGTAATTCATCTTCGCTTCACTTTGGTAAAAAATCATGTAAAATTACTATGTTCTTTTACCAAAGTGAAAAGATAAAAAAACAGGCAGCCTTTCCCTTACCAACGTCAGTTTTAACTGATAATAAAAATTAGTCAAAATAAAAGAACTTCTATTTGCATTTATGAAATGGTTTAGTAGAAAGCACGGCTTTCGTGAAAGAACTTTGCTGTTATTCGATGTTATTTATTAAACGTTGATATTATTTCAGTGTGTAGATTTGTAGAGTGTATCAATTACGTAGCTGTACGAGCTGGGGTGCTGGGAAGCGACGCAAGAAATTCAGGCAAATCAGATTTTTTCGGGCACCGACAGTGAACTATTTGGCCAATGATGACAATGAACTATTGGAGAAAGTTACTCACTTTAAAACGATTCAAATCTGTGGAAAAAAAAACTAAGATTTAATGTGAAAAGCTTTTTTTTGGTCTTCGAAAGTTTATCTGAGCAAAACCAACCATTTCTACTCCATTTACAAATAGAAAAACAAGTGAAAAGCAGAAAAAAAGTCTTCACATTAAATCTGAGTGACATTTGGCCATCTTTGTAAAATGATGCGACATTATGATTTGGGCAATCGCTGAAAAAATATGGGCAAAAATGTGTTAACCCCAATTTTTTTGGTCTGGTACGGCTATGATCAAATAGGTTTTTGCCTTCGTGAAGTACGTGTGCCGCAAGCAAATTTAAATTTTATTTAATATGCTATAGCAAAAAAATAGTTTAAAAAGTACTATATTAGTTTGTCAAAAAAGTGAGAAATGGCTTCAAGCAAAGTCACGGAAGAGAAAAGCATAGTAATTGTGATTGTATACACAATATCCGTAAAGTTTACAAATGCATTTTTTGTTAATAAAATAAGGAATTATAGAGCAAAAGAGTATTAAAACCTGTTTTCTATTGTGATTTATGTATAAAAATAAAGTAAATTCTAGCAATAAAATTTAAAGCTTTTAAACGGATCGGAGTCCTTATTAAATATGAGAAAGTATATGTAAACCATTTTGATGCCAAGGCTACAAAAATAAACTCAGTGTGCCTAAATAAAACTAAATATACCAATAATATAAGATATGTCCATGTCGTACTTTAAGAACGAGTAAAATTTCAGTCGTGAAGTGATCGCACATGAAAAGCATATCATATTGTTTTGTTTGGTTGATGAGAACTATTTCGTTTAAAACTGTTTCGTTTAAATCAAGCTTTCGGCAACGTTAAACATAAAAAGCTTGATTGGCAGATTTTAATTTGCACAAGCTATTCACAGCAAAGTGCCGGCAGTCAAAATCAGTATCGTGCAGCATTGAGTATGAACGAACAGTGCTGCAATCAGACAAAACACTTGCAAAGGTTTCAAATTTAATACGGGAAGTCGAGTTTTCAACAAGATTAGAAAAATATTTTATTTTTAGATGAATTGTAAAACCAACTTGCTGTTGACGTAAAATCAAGAAGTTAAATCTTACAATTTTTTTTGTCATAATAATTTGTAAACTATTTTTCAAAGTTGATGATAAGAAACAGTTACGGCAACACTGACTTGAGAAAAACTGGTTTAATTACTAACAAAGGCCACTGATTAATTATCTTATTCAATATTTCATTGCTTATCAATTAAAATTTGCTGGGTCTGGAATCCAAGCTGATTGTAGATCTGAAATTGCAAATGTACCAACAAGTTTTTATTGTTTTCTAACAAATATTAATTTGGGCATTGTTTTTGTCACGTGATAAACTTTATCCAATCAAATTCAATTTATTTTGCCGTATATAATGCTCGAGCGCAAAAATAGATTGATAAGTTAAAACTTTCTGTAGCAAAGCAGCGACGAGTAAGTAGATCAGAAATTAAAGCGAATGCACAAAGATGAGACAAACAAATAGGTAAAAGAAAAAGCTCCTTTAGATTTGGTCAAAATATGATAAAAAATTATAATTAATTTAAATATTAAAATGCAAAATTATAATTCTACAGAATCTTGTAACTTTTTCATTATATTTTTGGCAAATGTGAAAAATATATAGTAAAAACTTCGTAGTAATGTTTTTTTTTATGTTTATATTGCACTGTGCACTTTTTTGGCAATAATTATTTTAAAAAAACTTAAATTTTTTCATGATCAACTTGCACCAAAGTTTTTTTTTATTTTTTCTTCTTAAAAATCAGTAACCGAATAACTCATCAAAATTGTTCTCATGAATCGCGATTTGCAAAAAAAGAAGTTTCTTTTGCATTTTTTATTATTATCTCTACATTTACCCTGTTGAGTCACAGAAAAGCGATGGAGGCGCTATACATATCATCTATCAAGCAATTACTCCAATCTGCCATGATATTGCTATCCGGGTAATTCCCATAGATTCCATTAGATGTAGGAGTAAAATTTCAACCTGTTTGCCAACACCGAAAATAAGACAAAGGCCGTTAACTGCTTTTCCCAATGACCCGAGAGAATGGCGCAAAACGGTTTCGAACCGCGACCGTGTCGATTCTGTTTGCCGTAAGTCGAGACTCTCGTAACCACTCGACGCACTGCCGACGCCACTTCTCTTTCTTTCGAAGATCATAAACTAGAACGGCGATCCATCGTGTCCAGTGTTGCCACTTTTTTTGAAGATTAAACATCTAGAACCACAGAAATAATCAGCTAGAATAATCTAGATTTTGCAAACGACACTAATCTAAAAATTAACCAAACACAAAATATGTTTGTAAAGCAATTAAACATTTTCAGATAGCATTAGGTAGAATTAGTTTTAATTGATTAACTTTTGTTAAAAATTAAGGCAAAATTCTTTCATACTGAGGGCCATTGGACTTGAAATTGAAAGCTCAGATGAATCAAATTTTTTTAGCTTGTAAGCTTCAGATGACGTAATTTGTTTTACCACTGCATAAGCTAGTTGTAACTACAATATATTCCCTTTTTAATCAGAATTTAACGATCAGAATTGAAGTTAGTAAATCAATTTTCATGTTATTCCTTAGCTTTGATATTAACATGGTTCGCGGCACTGAATATTCTCTTCATATCTGCATTAGAATGAGGTAATTTCATACGTAACTAATTTAGCACATTCAAACAATTGAGAAAATGGTGATTTACCAGAGGCATCTTTGACTTGACACCAAAATTCTTCTGTTTGTTTTATTTTTCCAGTCAACTACATTAATTTTATTGAGATTACTCTCAGCACCTAAAAATATCATTGATAATAATTTGTCAACTATGAACTGAAAACCAAAGAGAATTTACATATGATGTAACAAAAATTTCAGTTTATAACGTCATAAATATATTAATCTGATAATTGTGTTATCATCTAAAAATTATCAAAAGAAAAGATAAAACAACCGGAAAATAATCCATCATCTAGATCAAAGCTTCTCAAACTGTAGGTCGCGTAAAAAAATTTTGCGGTCGTGAAACAAATTGGCTTTTTGTGCTTCGTGAGGAAATTTTTTTGAAAAAACTGTGGTTATTGCACATGTATTCGACGAATCAGAGTATTTGGGGATAAAAATCGAAACTTGATTCAGAGTGAACACCTTTTTTTTCTTTTTTTAGAGAACACCTAAATATGGAGACGAAAATCAAGATATCTCGTTTAAATGCCCCGCGAAAAGTCCCAAAATTTGCCGCTGGTTTAACATGGGGTCACAGAACAAAAAAGTTTGAGAAGCCCTGATCTAGATGACCAAATCTATCAGCTAGACAAAACAAAAATAATCGAGATCTAGCTGTGAAATATCTAGAGTGGAAACACTGATCGTGTCCCGACTTTTAAAATTTAATGACCACTCTATTGTTGTACAATTTCTGGCGTCATAACGCTCGATTTGTGTTTCAAAAAGATTAGACAGGATTATTTAATAACTCTCGCATGGCATTTTCGACTTTATTGACAAATGAATAATTTTTTTGGTCTTTGTTCGGACATTAAGGATAAAAAAGTGTCAAGATAGAATAAAGAACGTCTTTTCTGGTCAAAAAGATAAAAAATTAAAAATTTTAAGACTTTTTTATTTGTATTTTAGCCAATAACCACCTTAATGGTATTTTTGTTTAAACTGTTATTTTTTACCCGTACCATAAAAAAAGTTTCTCCATTCTTTCGATATTGCTAAATTTTTTTTGCTTATGTAATACATGGAAGGTGTTTGACTTACAGATAGATAGTTTTTTTAATGCAACTCCAATAATCTTTTTTTTAGCTCCAGTAATCAAATTGAACTAGTAAACTCTAGAAATCAGTTTGTAAATAAATGTGAACACAAGATTTTGCTCAACTTCACCGGAAAATAAAAAAACTTTTTTAAATGCCACATGTGGCTCTGCCGTTTCGTAACTATTAAAATATTTCTAATTCATAATGACATGTTAACGATAAAAGTGTTTAACTAAACCTTTTACTATTAAGTTTTTTTATAAAATAAAAATTTTTTAATGATTTTTCATTATATTGTAAACTTAGCTTCACTTTAACTATTTTTTTAGTGTTTTTAACAAATCATTTATTGTTTTTGAATAAATTTTTAAAAAGAATGGACTTTGAAAAATCTTCTATATATGATGAGGAAGTATATTTGGACTCTTCTTTTTCGTCAGAGTCTGTTGAAAAAGTTGACTACACCGAATTTGGTGAGGCAGATTTTTAAACTTTAATTTCAGATTGCTGCAATCTCTACGATTTTATTTTAAATCTATTGTTTCAGGTGTTAATTCGTCGTTTGCAACGTTGCAGCCAGTCAATACTGATGATGGTGTATATAATAAAGAGATTTACAACTTTGAGTCTAGTGAAAATTACGTGCCTTGCATAACTACGCTAACTGATTTGAAAGAGGAATCGGATGAAGTTTTCATTAATAGGAGTTCGCAATTATCAGAATGGGATCAGCCAAGCACTCCAAACTTTGGTGAGTTGAATTTTTACGGTTTTTTGATTTCGTGTGTATCGATGAGGGAGAAAAATGCACGGCTACCAGTGGCGTACCGTGACTTTTCAGGTCAGGCATGCCATGATGAAATGATAACGTCATCAGTCTCAAAATTTAGCTCAATTTTAATATTTGATAACCTACCAGTAGGCGTACCGTAAGTAAGTAGGCCTAAGCTTATGCTAAAAGTAGGCAACTTGCTTTAACCTGCTACCCTAGCTAATTCATTTTACTGCTTGCTTAAACTAAAGTGTTAAAGTGCTTTCAAATTAATATGATTTCGAAATGCATCTGAATGTGAGTATTGAGTAAACGTAAGCAGTTTGTAGCAAGCGATACTAGATCAGTTCTTCAACAACGTCACGCTCTATAAGCATGGGCGTGCATGCAATATCAAAACTGCATGCATAGATACGATATCAAATTGTTGAATAATCGGAGATTTAGATTTTAATTTAAGAAAAATTTCGCAAAAGAAAAGAAATATTCGGATACAACAATGTCTGCAATGGAATATGCATCTATAATATTTCTTAGAACTACCGGTATAGGTCTCGTAATTCCTTCTAGCAACAGAGTCAAAAAATGCAACTTAGATTTTGCATGCGTGTTTCCAATTTTATTTTGTATTTTAGTGATAAGCTCTAGCTGAAGCTGTACTGAATGATCCGAGTTGCAATCGATAAAATGTATTTATGCTGTTATATCAAAAAAATAATCAACATAATATCATCAAAATTTTTATACTTTGAGAATTTTTTTCAAGATTATTTTTTTATTTTTTTATATAATTATTTTTTTATAAAATTTCTAGGCATGCAATGCATGCCTTGCATGCATGGAGAATACACCCCTGACGGCTACATAAAGAGCAAGAAATAAAAGTTTAATACCAATCGAATGACAGCGGTTTTTTATACTGTCTTAATAACTGTTGATATAGCGCATTTAAAAATGAAGTGAACCAGCTTTTGAAAATCTAGGTCTCCACGCCATGGAGTTTAAAAGATTACTTCAATGTGCTGGATATTTTATATTTAATTTAGGAAGAGAGATAGATTTTAGAATTCACTTGTAAATAATAGCAATCAATAGCCAATATTTTATCATTTATACAGTACAGTAATTGCATAGTTGAACGTTTTCTACTTTCACAAGTTCATCTCATCTCATCTCTATATTTATCCTCCTGACTTGTAGAAAAAGGACGTAGGCGCTATACAATATACATAGGGTAAGCCATTATTCTGACCTGCTTTCAAAGATGCCAAGATATTGCTGTTCGGTTGAAGTTTTTTATTAGTTTTTTTTAGCTTTATAAAGGTATAACTAAAATTACGAACTGCTTGCTAAGACCACCAAGCAGGAAAAAGTGCCGTAAAGTGTGTTTTCCAAAGAAACAACTGAATGGCGCTAGTAGGTTTCGAACCGTTGAATGGCGCGAGTAGATTTTGAACCAAGACCACGTTGATTACAATCGCGGCGCTCTTAACCATTCGACTACGCTGCCGACTAGTCCTTATCAAAAGCATCTAAACTAACACTCTTCAACAACATAGAAAAATTATAAACAACAATTATATACAATTAAACTATTATAGATAGAACAGTTTTCTCAAGTTTATGCTCAGACTGGTACAGTAGACTGCGGTTAATAAATCCAACCGTATATAATCGCTTGGAACGAAAATTCAGCATGGTAAAAACGCCATTTTATAAATCCCAACGCCGCTTTATAAATCCAGTATTTCTTCAAACTATTAAATTCATTTTGAAAATTTTGCTTGCCGAACTGGTTTGTTTTCAGTGCTTATGCGTATTTTTGTTCGTAATTATATAAACCAGGGTGGTCCAACTTCTGCACACTTGTGGGCCACTTTTCAAAATTATTCGAGTTTGCGGGCCTCAAACGGCTAAAAACACCTATTTTCGTCCCAAAATCAGGGTGTTCTCTAAAAAAAAAAAAAAGGGTCTTCACTTGGAATCGGTCTCCGAAATTCGTATTTTCGTCCCAAAATCAGGGTGTTCTCTAAAAAAAAAAAAAGGGGTCTTCACTTGGAATCGGTCTCCGAAATTCCTATTTTCGTCGCAAAATCATAGCGTTCTTCGAAAATAAAAAAGGTTGCCGCTGCTTGTGATCGACAAGACTTGTGCAAAATTGTTCCGCGGGCCCGTAGTTGGACCACACTGATATAAACATCACAACATAATGAATTTCACTTAATTTTTGTTTATATGTTCTGACAGTTTTTTCCATTTAGTCACTTAGGAAAAACAAAGATAGCTTACAGCAAATATTTGCACATTGTCTTTTGATAAAGTATAACTTCTTATAGTCTTCATTTTCTACAGCTACTAGCTAAAATCAATCAAAAGACTAACAACAATTTAATACTGTAATAATTGCTTTTAGTACAATAATTTTCTTTTTTTGAATAATTGGGTTTTTGCATTAAGTACCATTTTTTTTTTATCTCTATATTTATCCTCCTGACTCGCAGGAAAGCGACGGAGGCGCTATGCATAGGGTAAGCAATTACCCCGACCTGCTTCCGGAGATGCCAAGATATTGCTGTCCGCTAGTAATTTAGTAGAGATATGACTTTAATTTAAAACTGCTTGTCAAGACCACCAAGCAGGGGAAAGTGCCGTAAAGTGTCTTTCCCAAGGACACAACAGAATGGTGCAAGTGGGTTTTGAACCGAGCGCTTGAATTTTAGAGCTTGAATGCTTGCACACTTGCATAGTTTAAAGCAATTTAAAATGGTACGTAACGCAAAAACGAAATTGTAAAAAACAGAAAAGTACGTTACCAAAAACAATTATTAGAGTATTAAATTATTACTATTTTTTGATTAATTTTAGCTAGCAACTGAAGGCTACAAGAACCTATACTATATCAATAGGCAATGAGCAAATATTTTTTTTTAAGCTATCTTTATTTTTCCCAAGTAATTAAATAAAAAAACCGTCAGAACGTATTAACAAAAATTGAATGAAATTTATCATGTCATGCAACTTGACTGCAGTAGAATTGGAGATAGGAAAAGTTACAAGAATCATAAGCACTAGAAACAACTCAGATGCAACTATATTTTTTGAAACAAGAATGTAATTATTTTACTCATTTTTACAAAAAAATGTTGACACAGACGAGTAATGGTTATTATTTGTGAATTAAATTGACAAAATCTGCTTACTGTAATACAGTAACAAAATAGTTTGGTCGTTTACCTATTATAAAACAGTAACAAAATAGTTTGTTCGTAATTACCTAATTTTGGTTCTAATTTAAGATATGTACGATTGAACATAAATTTTAAAAGCAAAATTACCTCGAGCTACAGTGTAAAAGATATTTAAAAAAAACTACTGTATTTGACTATAAGCAAAGTCTAGCTCAGGGATGTCAAACCTTGTTTCACAATGGGCTGAATTTTAAATTAAGCCAAAGTTGATGGGCCGCAAAAGCTTTTCACTAAGAATCTCTCTCTATTTTCTTAATTTTCGTCCCTAAAATTTAGTGTTTTCCAAAAAAAAAAAGATCTTCACTCAGAATCTGTCTCCAATTTGTCGATTTTCGTCCCAAAAGTGTACTAAGCAAACTTGCGGAACTCTTTTTCGAAAACCTCATTATAAGAAGAAAACTTAGAATAGGCAGTGGGCCGCATTAAAACTTTAAATAGGCCGCAGCATTTAAACTAATTTTTACGCCCAACACAAATTCCAATCACCGAAATAAGCTATCCTCTTTATGACTTGGCTGTTAAAACAAACTAAATAAAGCCAAAGCTTGCTCGGCTTAGCAACAGTTGCCATGTCCACTTGGTGGCTGGAAAAAGTCTATTCAGCAATTGTTTAGATCAGGGATGTCCAACCTTGTTTCATTACAGGCCAAATTTTAAATCGAACCAAAGTCGATGGGCCGCAAAAAGCTTTTTACTCAGAATCAGACTCTAATTTTTTAATTTTCGCCCCTAAAATAAAGTGTTTTCTAAAAAAAAGGTCTCCACTTAGAATCTTGCTATAATTTTTTAATTTAGTCCCTAAAGTAAAGTGTTCTCTACAAAAAATAAATAGATAAAAAAATAAAAAGATCTTCACCAAAATCTGGCTCTGATTTGTCGATTTTCGTCCCAAATGTATACTAAGCAAACTCGCAAAACTCATATTCGAAAACATTATTGTAGCAGCTTACGTTGTTTGATCTGGCGCTGGTTGCCACACTCGACAAGAAACTCGTCTTCGCGTGATTATATTGAGCACAATTGACTTTATTTGTTAAACTTTCTATTTTTGTAAATATAATTATAAACTGATTTACGAAAGACGGTTTTAACTAAATTTCCAATGTATAAATTCAACAAACCAAATTACAACGCCACTTGTTTTAAAATAAAAGCAAAGAAAAAACGTGATCTGATCGCAAATTTAGGTCCTTTGTGACGTAACACTTATTCAAATAGAAACAAGGCAAGAAAAACATAACTCAAATTCAGCAGAGATATAACAATTATTATACCCAGAAAACTTTGAATAGGCGGTGGGCCGCAGGTTGGACATCCCTGGTTTAGACAATCGTAATATAAAATAAGTTACGGGGTGGATTCACAAAACTTCTTACGCCTGCTGCTATCTTTTAATGCAATCTCGCTCTAAACTTTCGTTTATAAAAATTTACGCTTTGCACGCTTTTGTGTTATTTTTTTGTTTTTTGTCATTTGTAGATAAATCTAATGGAGAAAGCGGTCGAATTGAAAACGAAAGACAGCAATCACTGCAATCTAACGAATTGCCACTATCTAGTCCTTTCAGTTCAAATACAGAGTCTCCAGTGAAAGCATTAAATACACGCGACCCCTGGGAAGATGAAACCACCATACCACCTCCCCAGATAAAGTTCTGTGGGAAACGAACTACCAATTTTTCATCCGATGCAGCTGCTTCTCCGTTGTCTACGTTAATGCTAATATTGGGGGAGGACTTTTTTAAAAACTTGGTGGAACCAACGAATCATTACGCTTCTTCTTTTCATGAGAGATCAAAAAGATTAGCAGCAAGAAAATTGGTCCCAATAACGCACGTAAGAAAATGGACAGATGTTGACGAAAAAGAACTGAAAAAGTTTTTTGGTTTGTTATTTGCAATGAGTCTGAATCCTAAACCTACACAGGATTTTTGGTCAACAAAATCGTTTTTACAATGTCCATTTTTTGGTGCTACAATGTCACGTGACCGGTTTATGCAAATTTTAAAATTTTTACATCTAGTTGACAACAATACTTTAACCGACCGTGCCAAGCGACAAGACAAACTTTATAAAATCAGACCTGTAATAAATCTGCTTTTGTCACAATTCAAGGCGCTTTATCAGCCTGGTAAACAGCTGAGTGTGGGTGAGTCTATGTGCGTATACGAAGGTCAGGTGAATTTTGGTAGTAATAATCCTGTAAAACCTCATAAATTCAGAATGAAATTGTACCGAGTTTATGACGGAGTTACTGGATATTGTTGCAAATTCAAAGTCGCGAGGCAAGAATTAATTGTAAACAAGTGGTTAGTTTTTGACCTTTTGCATGATCATCTTGGGAAAGGCCACGAAGTTTACTTGGACCGCCGTTACACAACAGTTTCATTGTTTCGTGAGCTATTTGCGAAAAAAACCGTAGCCGTAGGTAAATGCATGCAATTCAGAAATGGTTTGCCAAAGGATTTGATAAGCCAAAAGCTTCAAAAAGGAAACGTCGTGGCACGTAGACAAGGTCCGCTTATGGCTCTGAAATGGTGCGCTGAGGACGAAGTCCTCATGCTTTCCACAAAACATTCATCTGCTGTGGAAAACGTCAAGGTAAAACCGCGTAGTAATCCTCTTTTGAAACAGAAACCCGTTGTAGTTATAGAATACGCTAAATACATGCCGCGTGTTGATATGAGTGATCAAATGATGCGATATCATAGCTTCAATAAAAAGACCGATTATTGGTGGAAAAAACTGTTCTTTCATTTGATGAATTTGGCTCTAGTCAATGCCCAAAAACTTTACAATCTTTGCAAAGTCGAAGAAGGTCAAAAAACAATGTCCTTGTTTAACTTTGTTTCAAGTATTGTGGATGACCTGACCAAAGTTAATGATGCATCTTCCAACGTTAAATTCTCGCGTTTTGTACATCCGCAATATCGGCACTTTCCAGAGCACATCTCCGATGAAAGAAGCGGTCAACAGATTTGTGAACACTGCAAAAATGAATATGAAAAGAACAATACCACGGATGAGGAAGGTGATGGATCATCGAATAGTAACACTTTGCCAAAACGACCCCGACGTTCCGCTTATCAATGTAGTCTTTGCAAAGTTGCGTTGTGTATTGATAAATGCTTTACTGCCTATCATTCAAAATAAGATTACAGCAAGTAAATGCATTTGACTTTTTTTTCTTTGGGCTACCTTAAAAATCAAAATATTTTTAAGAAACCAACGTACAGCAAACACAGTATAAGAGTAACTTAAGTAAAATTTTTTTATCATCATGCTCCTGACTCACAGGAATGCGTCCGAGGCACCATACATAGAGCAACCGTCAAGTAATTGCCACAACTTGCTTCGGAGATGCCAAGATACTGCAGTCCTTTTGAAATTTTTTATTTAAAAGATTCAATCCACATTTAGTACTTCCTAAAACCGTTAAGCAGAAAAAAGTGCTATAAAATGTTTTCCCAAAAATACAGCAGAATGGCGCGAGTAGATCGAGAATCCCGACCTGTCGATCACGTTCACTATCAATTATGGCCCTCTTAACCACTCGACCACGCTGCCAAATATTTATTTTTATAAATCAAGTATTTTTTTTATTTTATTTTATCTCTATATTTATCCTCCTGACTCGCATGAAAGCGACGGAGGCGCTAATACATAGGGTAGGCAATTATCCCGACTTGCTTCCGGAAATGCCAAGTATACTTTGGAAAATATTGCTGTCCGCTTGTAATTTAATAGAAATATAACTGTAAGTAAATAGAGATAAACAGAAAGTAAAATGTAAAAATTAAAAAAATAAATAATTGCTAAAAAGTTATCGGAACTATGACTATGAATAATTTTTAATCAATGTCCATCATTTTTTTACAAAAATCTTTCATGAAATTTGATTACGCAGTAAAATTTATTTCATACATAACTACACCGTAGACCTGATATAATGTGGAAATCACAGTCCAATAAGCCTATCCGCTTATAACAAATTTCTAGTTTTTTGTTAAATATTTTTCAATTTGTTTTGTTTATGGTGAAGCTTCTAAATAACGTGTTGAAGAATGAACAGATGAGTGATAATAAATGCTAAATACAAGCAAGTGCATTTGCCACAAAAATATATGTAGTTAGGAATTTTAAAAATAATTTGCCTCCCCGCTAACAATCTAAAATAGCCTTTGAGAGCCAATACAATTCAACTATTATTTGCATGTGTGTAATGCTTTTTTTAGATCAGAACGGAAGTAATTTAAGTGGGGAAAAATATCGGGGTCCGTGCTCTAACCACATTAAATCCGAATCCCCATTAAATTGAGTTGCATTACACCGGGTCTACGCTGTATATTTTTGCGTTATTAATCAAAAATAAAACCACCCTAAACATAAACAAAGCTTAAGTGTGATACCCAAGGTTAAAAAACACTTCGTCGTCGTTTGAAGAGGTATCCACTCCAGGTCAGACACAAACAGGACTGGGGCCGAGGGTTCATCCTTTTACTACCCCAGGATGCTGTACTGCCTAAATCAAATGCTGGCAGTGATGTTGCTAAGCTGGCATCGGGTTTCGTCATCCAAAACCGTCAGACCTCGTGCTCCATGTGGTGCCCGATGTATAGGGCACGCTGTCAGAACATGGTCTACGGTTTGTTTAGAGGCGCCACACTTGCAATTCGGTGAAGGAGCGAGACCCCATTTGTGCATGGACAAATGAAATCGCTTAACACCACTCCGCAGGCGGTTGAGTTTAACCCAAGCTGCTCGGGACAAGCCCATCCCAACAGGCCTGGCACCGATTCCAGGAACAAAAACACAGCCTGGAAGCATTTTTACAGTACTCCGTTTTCCATTTAAGATTTGTCCATTCAGAGGCGCGGATGCCAAGTCTGGCAAGGTTGTCCAAAAGATTCCACGCAACTGACAGAAACGGGCGTCTAAATCTTAGTCTCACTTGGCCAGTATCTGAGGACCCACTTAAAAGACCATACAAGATATGATCGGGGTCCAGAGATCCACGAGATGATCGGGGTCCAGAGAGCCAAGAAAAGTGTTGCTCCCAGTCGGCGAAGCTCAGCTGGCTGGATGCCTGAAAGTACAGGTAGGTAGTCCGTTGGAGTGGGACGCAGGCATCCAGTGACTATGTGCAAGGCGTCGTTCGAGACACTGTCAATGAAGCGAGTGTGATCACTGCGACATCAGACTGGCGAGCAGTACTCAGCTGTTAAGTAGACTAGAGACGAGGCGGCTATGCGTAGTGTTTTAGCACCAGCACCCCATCCCGAGCTCACGAGTCGCCTCAGCAGTGTGACGCGCGAGGATAGTTTTTTGCACAATGCCACTAAATGGTGACGAAATGTGAGCGATCTGTCCAGTTTTACCCCAAGATAAGTAGGAGTTGGACAGAACGGTAAAAGTCTATCGTTGTTGTAGACTTTTAGCTCACGCTTGGTCTCTCGGTTATTCCAGTGAAAGGCTGCCGTCACCGTCTTAGTGAGACTGAGCTTCAACCTCCAAGTCTGGAGATACGCTAAAAATGTAGACATGTCTTGGCTTAAAGTCCCCTCCAAGTCCTTCCAGTTTCCAGAAGAGTGCAACAATGCCAAATCATCAGCATAAGCAAACCTTGGATCTTCTGAAATCTGAAAATCATGGAAGGAAGATCGTACGTATAGATGTTAAATAGGAGGGGAGCCAAGACCGATCCCTGAGAAACGCCGTTTTTAAGACGGCGTAGCCTGCTTTGCTTGCTGTCACCGGTAGTATGGGTGAAACTTCGATTTCGGACAAGCTCCATAATCATTCTGACCAAATGCCTATCCGGAAGTAGTCTCAGCAGCTTGCAGATAAGACCACGGTGCAAGACAGTGTCATAAGCAACTGTCAGATTGACAAGTACGACACCGGCCTTCTTTTTAGCCTCAAAAGAATCCTCGATGTTCTGGATTAGCAGAACAAATTCATCCACAGTTGACCTCCCGCGTCGGAACCCATCCTACTCTTTAGGGAGCAGTGGATCGATTAATGGCTCAACGCGGGCGTAGATAAGCTTCTTGAGGATCTTGTAGGGGACACAGAGCAGAGATATCGGCCTTGCAGAGACTTATAGACATTTGGCCTTGCAGAAGTTTCATCGCTTAATAGGCATGCTTGGCACTGCCAGAGCAAACCTTGGCGGTGTAATAAGCGAAGGTCGATGTTGTGACCTGGGGAACTTGTCAAGGACACGTCTATACGGTAAGCGACTGTTTGGACCTACGCTAGCGAAAACTAGATCTGGATTGATGCCAGTGTTCTAGCGGCCGGAGTAAAAACTGGCAGCGTCCTTGGCATTATATAGGAGGGCAAGACAATTAATACTTGCCCAGCCAGCCAAGCACTCACCTTCCGGACTGTTGTCATCGAACCCCAGTCAGCATGACGACAGTTAAAATCGCCAGCATAAAGACATGGGTGGAAAAACACTGCGAGATCCAGGGATCGCAATCGCGTTGGCGGTGGTTTGTAGACGTTGACTATTTTATAGCCATCAACGTTCACACACAACCATTCGATCTCCGATGTCGGTGGAGATTGGTACAAAAGCATGTGTCTTAGTCGCTCGTGGACAAACGTGGCAAGTGTTACGTCGTACGTAAATATTTGCTGCGTTGGTAATTGGCTACGAGTTTCAAACCAACGCGTCTTTTGTTCTTGCGTTGGATAATCAGCGCTGCTTTTTAGTGCGTTCTCCCGCGGCTGCTTGGCATCGAGTGACGTCACGTTGCATTGGGCAAGGGTTGCTTGCCACTTTGTATTTTAAAGATAGCTCTTGCTTTTGGAACGGGTCAGATAAGCGTTGTAATCGATGAAAAATCCGATTTTAGTTGCAGACTTTCCATTTGTATTTAGCTGGGGACAATTGTTAGTCCCCTTGGACATTCGCTACATTAGGTAGCAGTTTGGTGTTCGTATTGTTTGATTTTCTTTGCTCGTCCGCCCAACATCATTGGTGAGTGTGTGGACAATATGTCTACGTGTTGAAGCTAATTTGTGCAATATTGTTTAGAAAACCGTTTCCGACTAGCGTCGCAACTATTGTTTTGTTTTCATAAAATAAAACCGAAAAGTTTGGTACTGGTTGTGAAGTGCGTTTGTGAGGAGCTGGAAGGAAAAAACAATTTTGGGACTCCATCACAGCAAGGCCATGCTTCCTGCTTAAGGAAGACCCAACTAGTTGATAATTTCGAAGTACCAACTTCTCTTCATCAATGCAGTGGATCTCCTATAGTAAGATGACGAGTGCCTCAGACTGCAGAGCGAGGTGATGAAGAACGTTCATCTTGCTTGCAGTGAAGCCTTCGATGTTCAGCTAAAGAATAGTGGGTCTTCGGAACTTGTTGGCAATGTGTCCTGAAAAGGGTGGTTTTATCGAGGCATTGCCCAGTCCTGAAAAGGACGTTTGCCGATTAGCAGACCCACGCTGAACATCGGAATGGGTTGATACCGTTCCGTTTTGGCAGGTTTGGTTTTGGCCTATCACTTTTAACACCAGTGAACAGACGTACTTACGGCCCAGGCTGCGAGAAAGCACCTGCCATCTGAGCCACTTAACAATCACCTGCCATCTGGGCCAAAGAACACTTAATAATCAATGTATTGCTCATGGTTGCGGCGTCGGAGTCAGACTCTTAAGAGTTTAAAGAGTCGGAGTTGCAATATTTTATCCGGCTACGACTCCTGATGCACAATTTTTTGTTAGAAAACACTACTTTTTAGGGACGAAAAGTAAGAAATCGGTTACATAGAGAACTGTTTTTAGGGAACGCTTATTTTTGAGCTGAAAATCATGAAATCCGAGACTGATTCAAAGTGATACTTTGTTTTAGGGGACGAATTTTTTTTAATAACAAGCGTCTTTGGAAATATGGTATATCTTGCATAATGCTATTTCCCTTATTGGGGAGTCGGAGTTGGAATCTTTGAAATTCTAGAAACTGGAGTCGAAGTCGGCATCTTAGAAATTCTAGAGTCGGAGTCAGATCTTAAATCTTCCAACTCCGCAACCCTAGTATTGCTTACAGCAAACTGAGGTGTGGTTGAAACTTTAAATCTATTAACGGCGATGAACAGTTTTATAATTTCAAAACATTGTGGAGATTAAAGATTTCAACCAGGACAACAATATCTTGGCATCTTTAAAAATAAGTCGGAGTAATGCTTGGTGATTGCCGCCTGAGACATATCTCAATCTCATGATAATACTACAAGACATAGCATGTGTTAAAAAGGTTTAGCTTGCCAATCAGAGTAAATAAGAGAAGTCTTTACTAGATTAAAGTCGCCAGATCTTCTCTTGTGAAGCGCAGCTTAAGGATAATTTTGACAGTTACCGGTGACGATTTGCGGGACGTGCGACAATTTCTTACTGGGAGTATGGTAACATGCTGTTGTCCGGAGGAGCGTTAGAAGCTTATTTCAAGCTATCGCAAGAAGATTTATAAAATAAGATTGCTTAAAAAAGGTTTTGCTGCGATGAAACTAGATTTTCTGAAACAAAGCAACAGGAGTCGGAAATTGCCGCGCAGTTTATAGTTTGGCCAAAAAATTACTTTAATTAGTAGGCTAAGTTGTTTGAAGTAAATATTTATATAAAGGTTTTGTTGATTTCATGCTGTATGAAATTTATCAGCATCTGTCTGAAAGAATTACGTCTGTGCATTTGATGGAAAGGAATGGGGATGCCTAAATCTAAGAACCGATTGTTTACTAAATGGGTGAAGTTACAAAAAAAGATTAAGAACCACACTGGTCTCGGATCTTCTTGCCTGAGATCTCAACAACTATTTACTAATCAATGTTTCAAACCTTTTCTGTCTAAACCAGAGGTGGGCAAATATTTTAGTTCGAGGGCCACATTCGGAAGTTGATTTATTTGCGGGCCGCATTATAATAATCTCTAAAAATATTGATCTTTATTATCAGTGGTAAATATTCAAACTCAGAGGCCTGAGGCAAGAATTTCCAAAAATTGATGTTCTCTAAAAAAAAGGGAGGCTTTGCTTTTGTCTTTCACTTTTTTCTCCCAAAATTATAGTGATCTTTAAAAAAAATGTCTTCACTTCGATTTCGTCCCCATTTTCGCTTTTTTCTGCCAAAATCATGGTGATTATACTCAGGTGCGGATAATATTATTTTTGCCTACGATTCGTTTATTTTCATCAATATTTTCAACGGAAATCTATATCCACACAAACTATACTCGTAATTTTGGCAGGCATAAGTGGGCCGTAAATTGTTCACCCCTGGTCTAAACAATAAAATAGAAATATGCCTTCTCTTTTACGCTATTTTGTTTGAATATTCTTTACATATGAGTTGTGCAATAAGCAAAATAGTTAATATTTATATGGCCATCAGAATTTGCTACAACTTAGAAAATCCACGTACACGTCCCAAATAAAAATATGCAATATAAATTTTAAAACTTCAAATTATGTACTTTTGAGTTTAAAAATTATCAAAATTTTGTTGGTTTCTTAAGCTCAGGTTGTTGAGTCAATAAGTTAAAAAAAAGTAGAGCAAAAATGGTAAACTTAAAATCAGGTTGGAAAACTGATCTTAGGGATTTTGGCTTTAAACTAACATTTTTTCTTCGTGTGAAAACTAATCTTATTTTTCTTGTATGCCAAATTTACCACACAGTTTTTGTTTTGTATAATTTTAGTTGGTAATTTTATTTATAAAAAAATTACTTTCTTTCTTACTTTATAACATAACTTTATTACAACAACGGCAAAACATATGCTTACGACTTTGCAAACTGCAATACATTTTACACTTTTAAGATAAAACTCAAAATAGTATTTTGCAATTTTTTATATTTAAATTCGTATAAAAAAAAAAAAACTTTTAATGTATATAAAGACGCATCGTAACACTCTTGCACGGGTCAATATTTTGTGCCCTACCTCTGCATACCATTAAATATTTTTGTATCAACCGTCTGTGACAAGCCAACACTTTTTCAGCTTTAAAAAATCCTCAAAAAAAAACATTGCGAAAGAAAAAACATGAATAAAAGGCTCAAGACCGAAAATTCATAAACTGTTGTTATACGTATATTTAGGCCTTTTTATTTTTTCAAAAACAAATTGGCTTGCCTTAAAGCTTAAAAATCATTGACCCAACTCAATGGGTACGATCTTAACCGTCAAAATCACTTTATGGATGATCTTGATGTAAAACCAATATATTTTGTGCATTTCTGATCTTAATAATGTTAAAGATCAAAATCACTTTGAATATAAGATATGCCGAAAAAGAGACACAATTTTTTGCTTTGTACTTTTGTAGCAACATCAGTCTATATCTGTTCCGTAACAAAATTTCAATTATGCTAATGGGTGCAAGGATTTTTGAAAATTATTGGGGATATGGATTTGACATATTTGATTTTTAAAATGTATCAGCAGAGTTTTGTTGTGTGACAAAACAATGTTTGTTATTAAAATTTTTTTAAAGCGATGTGATTTGACTTTTACTACAGGGTGTTCAAAAAGTAACAGTACAGTAGATACTTTAAATAATACGTAGGAAAAACAAATGTAATTTTGTTTGTATCGAATCAAACTTTATTAATAACATCTTTTAAGCATGTCAAGCATTATTTTCGCTTTTAAAGTATATTTTAGTTGCTGACTCATTCATAGTTTACAACAATTGCTGGAAATGTCCACCGTGCAATTCAAGACAAATTTCAACTCACCGCTGCATATTAATGAACACTTGCTCTAACTCCTCATGCTGTTTGCTCTAAATTGGTGTTCTGATATTGCCTTCAATTGCTCAATAGTATGAGGATTGTTACCATACACTAAACCCTTCAGCTCACCTCGCTGATAAAAATCAGGAATTTGGTAATTGTGGAGGCCACAAATCATGAAAAGTGCTGTGAGCACTAAACCCATTTTGCAAAACCTGGATATTGACTCTTGCTATATGGGCCGTGCACTATCTTGTGAAAACTATCCCGCCTGCTTTTCTTCATCTGTTAGTTCCAGGAAAAATAACTTCAACATATTGCTGATGAAGCACACGGAATTGACTGTGTCTTTGATAAATATTTGACCAATAATCCAATTCATTGATACAGCACACCACACTCTTGTCCAAATTTTTCAGCAAATAAATTTTGGAATTTCTTGAAAATTTTTCCTCTTTTACCTGACACATTTTGCACCGAAAATTTTTTCTCTCATAATGAAAGGACCATTTTCAGGCACTGTGCAATAACTGGTAAATTGTAAATTATGGCAAATCAGAAAGCACTTTTCAAAACCCGTATTCATGACATCATTGTTACTTTACTTTTATATCATTAATTACTTTAGATTAGGATTACCATATCTGAATAGAAGCAATCCCCGACAAACATATGCATACTAACCAAAAAAAATTTAGAGGGGCGATGAAGATTTCGCCAAATTTTGTGACATTTGCCCGAATCATGATTTTCTAGTACTTTATGGATAGGATAAAAAAGATTATCTGAGATTCTTGGATGAAGATCAAAACAAAAAAAATTGGAGTCAGTCTCGGATTTTTCAATTTTCCTCCCAAAGGCATGATGTTCTCTAAAAAAAAAAGGTCTTTAGCAAAGGCACCAAACATACGAGTCTCATGTCCAAATGCACAATGTTAAACTGAATTCTAAATTCTAAAATTCCGGACAATATTCTAAAATTTCGGAAATTTAAAAATTTAACATCTACTTTCGGACATGTCCAAAATTTTCCGGACGGTATGGCAACCCTACGTTAGATACACCAAATATTATTTCTAAGTCTGTCGACAAACTTACCAGTATATCTCTGTAACATTTAACCTGCTTATGGACTAATATGCAATCGAAGTTATTGTGTGTAATTTGTGTCAATTCTACTGTTTTGTTATTTCTGGAACACACTGTAGAAGCATTAATCGGCAAATCGATTTCATATCGCTGTGTTAATTTTACTACTTTTTGCGTATTATTGGTAAGTTTTTTTTTGCATTTATATTGAACTACAATATACAGGGTGGGGCATAAGTTTGGAAACAATTTTTTAAACTAAATTATTTTGTTACTATAGAATAGTTCCTAAGCAGGAAATACATTTTATTGTAGCTAAGACAACACTCCATCACAGTATCAAATAAATTTTTGCTAAATTTTAAACGATTTGAAAATGTCAGAAAAGAGAGAAGCTATAGTTGCATTACACCGTGCCGGAAAGTCAGATTCCGCTATTGCAAGACACTTTCAATTGCGAGATCCATTGTTTGGAAGACATTGACACGTTTCAATGAAAGAGGGGATTTAGCTGATCGTCCACGAAGGGGTAAACCATGCACCCGTCTAAATCAATGATTAAGTGGATTGGAGAGAGGATTAGGAGAAACCTGAGGAGATCCATGTGACAAATGGCAAAGTTTATTGACATGAGTCCCAGAACCATGAGACGACTCTTCCACAAAGACCTGAAAATGTCCTCTTTCACCCTTCAAAAGAGACAAACTCTGTCAGCAGCTGTAAAGCAAAAAAGATTGGAGAGAAGCAAAGTTCTTCTGGCACGGCGGGTGCGATTGTTTGGTCAGATGAAAAGATCTTCACAGTTAAATTCACTCATAATCGAAGAAATGACAGAATCATTGGAAGAAATGTCAAAGAAATTCCTTATAACGAAAAAACCGTGTACCAGACAATGAAACCAGCCTCCATCATGGTCTGGGACGCTGTTTCCAAAACCTGGAGGTCTCTCCTCATTATTGATCAAAGCGCAAAAATTAACGCTAAATATTATGTTTAAAACATCTTGGAGCCAATGTTGAAATCTGCTAAGGATCAATTCGGCGATGACACCTTGTAGACATTCCAACAGGACGGTGCCGCGTCACGGCGAATGTTGCACAGAACTGGTGCAGAGAGCATATTCTCAGGTTTGGTCTAAAGAAATGTGGCCTCCCTGCTCCCCGGATCTGAATTCCATATAACTTTTTGGTGTGGTCCATCCTCGAAGCCAAGGTCTGTGGAAAAATTCACCACAGTGTGGACGATTTAAAACAGTCTCTACTGCGAGCATGGCAAGAAATTCCACAAGAACAGCTGCCTGCCTCCGCGGAGGATTTTCGCCGGAGTTTGCAGGTGGTAATCAAAAGCAATGGGGCCATTTCGAATAAAATTATTTTGTTTGCTTTGTATAGACTTTCATGTAATTGTATATATCTGTAAATTGTTAGATATATTTTTTGTTACATTATAATATCGATTTTAATTTGCTTCCATATTTACGCCCCACTTTTTAGTAGGCCAAATAAATTATGTCTATTTTTATAAGCTTATGACTGAATGGAAACAAATTCAAAAACGTAAAAGATCCGTTTATATCTGAAATATGCCTGGAATGTTTGAATTAGTGGTTCCTAACTTTTTTGCATGCCCTACTTTATCCATTTATCTACTAATAAGATCACTAGATTTACCCCCATTTATGTTAGCAAATTTGTCGCGGGCCACAACCGGTGCAGCAATTAAACCAATGAATTCTTTTGGATTTTCTTTTCAATTTCAATGGGTTATAATTTTGAATTAACCACCATGATAACCGGAATTGATAATCACTGATTTAATCGAAGACTAAAGAAAAGTCCTCAGTTTGATTGTTGTACCCGTGTTGCCCGCTACAAGCTTACTGATATACAAAGGCCTCAAGGAAAGAAAGACTAGCATTTCAAAATAGGTAATTTTAAATCACATATTGACCCCTTTTTTAAGCTATCCTCCAATTGGTACAATTACATTGTGGTGCAGAATTATAAAGAGAATTATACAGTGTGGTGCAGAATTTTATATATGAAGACATAGTATATCCAAGTATGAACAAAATATATAAAATGTAAAGCAAAAATCTAGCTGGCCTTATAATTCTGCATCACACATACTGTACTAATATGTAAAACTTTGGTTTCAATTTTCTCTTGTGTTTAATTAGGAATTGATATACTGTATTGTTTTAACGGTGCTGATGATCTGTTATTGTTTTTATTTTTTTCAAGTATATCACTGTACAGTATATACGTAATTTTAAAAGTGATCTTAATCCTGATCTTTAAAATTTTGCTTATCTCTGACCCTATTCATATCCGCCAGTGAAACGAGTCCAGAATAACCGACATAGAGACTTACCCTTGTTGTTTGGTTATCTGGGCATAATTATAAAACAGTAAACCAAATAAATGAAAATAATAAACAACTAAAGCTTTAGATCAACAAATAACAAAAGGCAAAAAAACTGCTTTGGTTTTTCGACACAAGGTTGAGACTCCGATATACGCGAAAGAAGTGCCAACTGTGACCTATTCACTGCTCACACTTCGCTGTACGTCTTCTGTTTTACTTTTTTGCCACCGCATCCATGCAATACTTGTAATGCTTGCAAGAATAAGACTTGCTCCAAAGATTTCCAGGAAACCTGGTGTTTGATGAAGAATTACATGTCCAAGAATAATGCTCACAACCATATCTGTATTTTGACCCATGGATACCAACGCTGGATGAATGAGAAGAAGTGCACTAAAATAAAAACTTAAATTTTATTTCTTATGTTACCAAATTATTTCAAAATAATTATAGTTTATACCAGGTGTGTCCAACCCGTGGTCCGCATAAAGGTTTTGAGTGGCCTGGGTGGTATTTTCCGAAATGACATAAACTGATTGGGATAATAGTGTTTCGTTATTTTTTGAGAAAAACAAGTTGAGAAAGAATTTTGGGCAAAATTAAGACTAAGAAAGAGTCTTCATTTGTAAAAATTTTGCTGCTCTGTTTTATTTACTTTGCGGAAAATACTTTTAATAAGCCAAAATGGCCCTCGGCTCAAAAATGTTGCACACCCCAAGTTTATAGAATAATTTATTTTTGTGCCAAACCACGTTTCACCAATATTTTTCAAGATATCGTACTGTACATAAGGAAAGGAAACTAAAAATCCAAAAATTACGTTTGTGCCTAACTTTTTAAAAATTAATTGTTATTTAAAGTGTCACTAAATTTTTTTACAAGCTTGTAGAGACGAGAGAAGTAAGAACCGAGAGAGACAGAGAGAGAGAGAGTAAGAGCTCGCCAATAACGAATTGTAACGCTTAATATTAAGTTTTGTTGATTTAAGTCTATACCTGTATGGCGAAATCTGCTTTACTTTAAAATACATTATTTATTTGATTCTATGGTAAACTATATAAAACGCAATAAAAGAATTTTTAAACAAATACAGACTCAAGCCTTGCATATATTAACAAAGGAAAGAGACATAAATCCAAAACAAAAAATCTTGAATTAAAAATGTAGCTGCTATGGTTGAAAAATCAAATTACGCTATTTAGTACTGGTGATTCATCATTTATGCGTTAAATTAACCGACAGCTTCTCATTATGGTTAATATGTTTGAGCGAAACCAAAAATACTTAAGATCTGCAACCAATGTCATCAACGCAATAGTTATGTCTTTAAAGTTAAAATAAATTTGTATTATTTTGTGACTTTAAGTTTTTGAATGCATGTTGATTGATGTCGATCTATAATCACACCTTGAAGCTCATTTCGACGCAAACAATTAAAATCCAGCCTACTAAATTTTCACTTGAGTATTCAATACAAAGTTAAGCTTTTTTAAATTTTAAAAATTAAATATTGGCAAGAAAATCCTAAAAAACTATTAACAGCCGCTTCTACGAAACGAATAAAATTTGTGTTAAAAGCAAAAAAGGTAAGTATTCTAAAAAAAAACACATAAAGATTAAAGCGTGCCTGAAAATGAATCACGTCAGTGTTTCTGCTGCTTTTTCAAATCAACAAAAACCGGTAAGCTTAGCCTATACGATAAAATGACAAAGTTTCCTTTTGTTTCGGTTGTATTTGTACAAATTTGATGCATAAGAGCAGAATTGCTTTAAAAACAAAATTGAAGCTTTTTATTCTTACTTTTAGAAAAAAAACAGAAAAAAAGCTAAAAAATTTTTCTGAGATTCGTGACTCATACCGATGCATTCTTCTTACTTCAAAAGAAGCGGCGGGTACATCAGACAGCCCGATGACCAAACCTGGTCAGTTAAAGAACTCAGAGTCAGCGAGCATGATGCTCAAATTGCGGATGGGATTTTTTAGTGCTGTTTTTCCTTAGCTCTCAAAAATAGTTATGATTTAGCAAAAAAATAAAATTGATATGTTATAGCCTAAATATTTGAAGATCAACCAACTCTTCTCAAGGTGCTTGAATCAAGAACGATTTGCATACCTACCAATAGCTCAAGCTACTTAGATTAGAAAAACTTGATCGTTTCTTAGAGCAAAAGCACCCTTCTATCAATTAATCAGTAATTACATTAATTGGCTAATAGCCTGTAGAATCATGTAATAAACTGAAATAATCTATGACTACCTGTTTGAAGAAAAGGTAGCGACAGACGATGTTAAGCAAATAGCCATCGTGTACAGAGCTCCAACAGTTGTCGGTGGCCAACGCAAGGGGCGAAGAAATAGTAGCGGAAGAGAAACAATTAAAGTTAAAGTTGAGTGAAAAACCACGATAACAAATGGATGTAAAATACCTAAAATAACAACAAAAGTATAGCATCAAGTATAATATCTTTATGGTATTGATTTTTTTTACTACGAGACAACTTTTCAAACTGAAAATAATAATTTTCCCTATTCTACCGTACTGCGCCGTTTTTGTGCAAAACATTCAGTGCATCCTAGACTGAAATCATCCACAATGTGTTATTTCTTAAAGATCAGTGCTTATGATCCTACAGGGATCGTGAAAAATTTCCATATACAATAAAGCAAACAAAACAACTTTGAATTTTGATTATTTCTTATTCTTAAAAGCAAAGGTACAAAAATGTTTAAATTTGACGCCCCTTGTAGATTTGATATTTTAAGCGCTCTCTTTACGCATAGTTGACAGCAAATAGTAAAAAAGAGTCAAGCTCTGTTTTTTAGGCATTTTTTTATTGTTTCTTAATTCAGCAAAAGTTATAAAACGATTGTGTTGTTTCCCATATCCGCTTGCGGAATTAGCTTGTCAAATTACCAAAGCTTGTCAACAGCGTGGTCGAGTGGTTAAAACACCGGGATTGTGATCGACATGGTCTCGGTTCAAAACCTACTCGCGCCTTTCTGTGTGTCCTTGGGAAAGACACTTTACGGCTCATTCCCCTGCTTGGTGATCTTGGCAAGCAGCTCTAAGTTACAGTCATATCTCTATTAAGTTTTAAGTGGACAGCAATATCTTGGCATCTCCTGAAACAGGTCGGGATAATTGCTTATCCTATGTATTAGCGGCTCCGTCGTTTTCCAGCGAGTCATGAGGATAAATATAAAGGTTAATATTTAAAAAAATTTTAAGTACAGTAATTTGTTGCACTAAAAATATCAGAAGCGAAATACCAGATTAACCTATCACCCAAACACTGCGCGAAAGTCGATATTTTGAAATTTTGAAATACCCGCCTATTGATGATTTTATGATTTGTTCCAAAAATAGAACAGCAAACGCGTAGCAGTCTGTAGCAGAAAACATTTTTCGAATATGAAATTTTAATGAAACGCGTGCATTATAAATGAGAAAAACAGTCAGTCAATGCACATAGCACTAACTACATTGACTGTCCAATGTGCTTTTAATTGTTTGATCTGATCATAAATATAATTCTTGCAATACTGAAAATCTTATTGAAAAAAAAATTGGCCAGTTTAGTTCTGTTCTGCCGGTAGAAAATGAAAACAGCACTGGATCTTGTTTATCTTTGTTCCGTTTGGTGGCGTGATTGATGACTATTCAGTCACAAGGGAAGTCAAATTAGGTTTTTGGAATTCAATGTGAAAGCGATAACCTTTTTCTTTAGTGATTTAATTTTTGCTCAATTTTTTTCTGCGCATATTTTTTGCTTGTTGTTTTAACATTATACATGCTTTTCCGCCGACTCACCGTGAATTAATAAAGTAAGTGTTTAGGGATAGGAAACAATGTATGCAGTGATGGATATTCAAAATTAGGCGCCCGAAGCAAAGTCCTAATCAGGGTGTTCTCTAAAAAGAAGGTCTTCGATCTCGTATTTCCCTATTTTTCTCCCAAAATCATCGTGATCTCTAAAAAGGGGTCCCCTAAAAACAAGGGGAAGCCTTAAAAAAAGGGGGGTCCGAGGCAACTGCTTCACTCACCTTACCCAATATCCACCACTGAGTGTATGATACTATCAATAAGCTACTTATCTTTGGTAAGCCACGTAGTCAAATATATTTCAATCAATGAAAAATATTTCTATTAGAGAATGCCTATCATAAAAAAGAAGCAACTAAATAGGTTTGCATTGTGACTTCCAAGATAAAAGAAAACAAAAGAAAAATTGGTGTTATAAAAACCAAATTTGCCTCGCCTTAATACAGTGGTTTTCAACCTTTTTCGAACCATGGCCTATTTTTCAACCCAAGGTAACTTAACAACCCACTTTGGTCAACAAAATTAAATTCTTATCCCAAAATCATCGTGTTCTCTAAAAAAAGGTCTTCATTTTCCCTATTTTTGTCCCAAAATCATAGTGTTCTCTAAAAAAAAAAAAGTCTTCACTTGGAATCGCTGTCAATTTTCCCTATTTTTGTCCCAAAATCATAGTGCTCTCTAAAAGAAAAAAGTCTTCACGTGGTTAACCGCACAGGATGCCGAAAAAATGCCTAAAAAACAGGACGGATGGCAAGCCTAATTATACATATATACAGTGCGTTCAGAAAGTCACTGTGCACCTTTCATTGTCTGCTTTATTTTTAGATAATCAGCGTTTTTCGTTTGATCTTAAACCATAACAGCAGAAAGGTACTGCAAGGAAATCCTTTCTGCCTTCATCGACCAGTTAACTGAAGAAGAACGATCGACTGGTTATTTTCAGCAGGATGGTGCAACAGCACATACCGCGAACATTTCACTTCATTTTTTGAATGAGATCTTCCCGAGCAGAATCATCTCCAAAGGAATTTGGCCGCCAAGATCCCCAGATCTAAGTGTTTTGGACTTTTACCTGTGGGGAGCGACAAAGCAAAAGGTTTACCGAAACAAACCACAATCTTTGCAAGACCTACGTGATAACATCCTACACCAAATTGAAGCCATTACCCAAGAGGAAATTCATCGAGTGTTCGAAAACTTGAAACGTCGAATTAACGTTTGTATTCACGAACTTGGTGGGCATTTCCAGCAGTTGTTGTGACTCTATTTTTGTTATTTTTAATAAATTAAGAGACGGTCATTGTTCTTCACATAAAATTGACAATTCAAAATATTTTGTTATTGATTTTTCGAACACAGGATATCGTTCTTGTTTTAAAATTCCAGGTGCACAGTTACTTTTTGAACGCACTGTATTATACATATTGCTTTCATTTTGACTTATGCTCCATGGCCCACTATTGGGCCTCTGCCTTAATAACATTTATGGCATAAAAAAGAAAACAAAAAACACACATCTTCATATTGATATGATTTTAACACTTGACATCTCAAGAAATTTTCAAGTCTATGTTGTTAGTT
This sequence comes from Diplosoma virens, assembly GCA_963680785.1. NCBI lineage: Eukaryota > Metazoa > Chordata > Ascidiacea > Aplousobranchia > Didemnidae > Diplosoma > Diplosoma virens. The sequence continues at coordinate 15,545,122 of OY796897.1, forward strand.
CATGTCTCCAATCGAATTTGACATTTTATTACAACCTTTCATCCAGCGTTCTGGTTTTTATCAGAAGTGACAAATGTTACATTCTTTATATATATCAGAAGTGACAAATGTTTAGATGTTCAGGTGGATTTCGAATTTTGTTTTTAATCATTTACAGTATTTGCATTTGTTCGGAATCGCCAAAAAAGACGAAAAACAATTCTTTTTTTTATGGCAGCGTGGTCAAGTGAGAGCGTCGTGTTGATGGACGTTGTGATTTACACTATCCCCGTTCGAATCCTATCCCAGTTTTGTTTTTGCGTTTTTGGGTAAAAACTTTACATTAGTTTTCTCTGTTAACGGCCCTTAATCAGCTAGCAGCTCAAAACTACAGTCATATCGCTTTGTAAACAATTGAAAAATCAAACCAAAAACTTTTTACTTGACAGAAATATCTTAGCATCTTTCAAGGTAGGTCAGGTTAATCACATGCACTTGCTCTGAGTTTAACGACTTTGACGTTGTTTTGCCAGTCAAAAAATAAATTATTAATAAGATAAGGGCCAACATCCAGTAATGATCATAGTCATAGGTGATTTAAACGAGCTCTAATTTTTTTGATATTTTCATGCTTTTCAAAGCATTATAATTTGGGCCTTTTTGTTTTATATTTTTGATTTAATTTAGGCTACATTAAAATCAGCCCGTTTCTACACAAAAAAACACTAAATGCATACCACTACGTAAATCGCTTATTCTTTAGCTTTTTAAACCGATTTCAATTTTTTTTCTAATCTTAAGCAAATATAATTAGCTTGCCGTTTAACTTCCTCACAACAACCATTCCTAAGCTCCGTGAGACTCCAGCAAAAATAACCAACACGTAGCCATAAACACTAATCAACGTGTAATTGCCGGAAAGGTCCGTTGGCGGAATGCGATCATCAGAGTTTGACACAAAGCTAGAAGCTGAAAAAAATTATTTTCTCTGTAATAATAACGATTGCTGTTTTCATGCTGAGTTACTTCATTTAGTAACCGGTTCATTTAACGAAGAAATTGACGCTGAAGGGTGATTGAAATCTTTTTTGTAGCTGTTTGTATTTTTAATACGGGCTTTTTTGGACATGTTAAAATAACTTAAAACATAAAAAACAGCTTTGCAAGCCGTACCACAACTGGCCCTCGTGTATATTACTAAGATGTCATTGACAAAAAAAGGTTTCATGCTCAGCAATTTTTGCTACTTAAAACAAAAGCTTTTTTGAAGTTTTGTGTGCTGTAAGAAAAATTATGGGTTAATTAACTGAATTACTTTTCAGAATAAAAAGTATAGCCAATATATTTTGAAACATTGTTTATTAAGGACGTTTCGGAATTATAACTCATTCCATTATCAACTGCGTGAAACTATAATAGCATAAAACAGTTTTACTCAGTTGATGATGGAACGAGTTATAATTCCGAAACGTCTTCAATAAACAATATTTCAAAATACTGTATATTGACTACATTTTTTATTCTGAATTACTTTCAAAGATTGCTGTAACAAGAAATTTTTCCCGAACTTAAGTACATTACAACAGCTGCAGCGCATCGGTGTCGACAAAATTTTTACTATCATTTGTACAAAATGTTTGTATAGTAAACTGAAAAAGTAATGTTTCAAATTTAATAAAACAATAGGCTACATTACATAAGATAAATTGACTAAATTTACTTTTACCTACAATACATGACATTCCAATTAAGCAGAATAGAACAGAAATTGTGTCTTTTTTGGATATGAGTTCATGGTTTAGTAAAAATGCAAGGATGATCGAAAAAATGGTTCTTGCCGCCCCACGTGATGCAATGGCATTGCCAGGAGGAATAGCACTATTTCAATAAAAGATGTCATGTTACGTCATAATGGAATATTACAATCGTGTAGATTTAGTGAAAAAGAACTAAATCTTAACAAGTTTAAAATGAAAAAGTTGATCAACTAACGGATAATGAAGAAAAAGGAAGATGTCGGTTGAGTTAATAAATATTTAATAAAAATTTTTAATTTCTTTTTTCGTAAAGAAGTTTTTGGTAACAGCGATTCAATGGTAAAACCCACGAAACGTAAAGTGATTAGAAATCTGTTTTTTGTATTGAATCAGCTCTATCAATACATATTTTCACCTATATATTGTAGTTACCTCTGCGTATGAATTCATGTTATCATGCTCTTGAGAAGACACTTCACGTCAGTTTTTTCTGCTTAGCGGTCTCAGCAAGCACCTCGAAATTCCAGTTGTACTCAGTGATGGCTTTAATAGGATGCGAACGGTGCGGCCGCACCGAGCCCCCCTAAAATAGATCAAAAAGTGTCCCCCTACACAAGATATTGCTCTATTTCTTCATAGTAGCACCAGGACGTCGATGGCATGTCAAAAAAAAGAAAAATGTTGAATCGGTGGTTGTGGTATGCTCGGCTTCTGCTCGTTATGTTGTCAAGTGTGCTCTGCTTTCCATGGCGTTTACCCTGTGAAAGTTTGTGCGACAGCGTTTTGGTCGTGATTTGTATATGTTCACTATATGCAGTTACGTGACTGTAACACTTAAAGTGAAGACTTTTTTTTTTAGAGATCACTTTGTTTTGAGACAATAAAAAGTAGCTCTACAAATCAAACGACAACTTTTTTGAGAGATCACAATGCTTTGCATCACTCAATAATTGGCCCCCCTAAATTGAAGAATTTTTTTTAGAGATCACTTTGTTTTCATTCACTAAAAATGCTTTCGGCTACCTTTTTTTAGTACACTAAATAGTGGCCCTCCCTTACTTTTCTTGCACCGGATCCTCCTTTTTGTAAGGCCGTCACTTGTCATATTATTTACATGTAATACCGAAAATAATGTAAGAACCGGAAAAAAATTTAAAAAACCAAAAAAAATTTAACTTGACATTATGCATCTTGAAAAGTAGGTCAAAGGTAATTGCTCGACGTTTACTTAAAGTTTAACTCCACTATGTTGCTGTACAAGTCATGAAAAAATGGTCGATATGATTATATGATATAAATGTTTCATAAATTAAAATAACACTCACTTAAATGCTTCGAATGATGTAAATGATGCTGATGCATATGAAATTGATATAATTAGACAGAACCAACGGTTTTCTTTTGCTGGTATGAAAGGCTTTCTTTGAACGCAAATGAGAAGTCCAAAAAAAAGTGTCTAAAAATTTTTATGCAAATGAAAAATAAAAAGGGGGAAAAATTTGTTGACACAAAAATACCTGAAAAGCGCCCCTTGCAAAAAGGGTTTCAACAGTGCCCACGCCATTCTGCGCCGCCATTCTTACGAAAATCCCCGTCAGACCGTACATGGTGCCTGCTCCGAACATTGCCAGCAACAGCCCGAAAGTTATTTTCGCTTGTGAGTTCGTAGAAAACTTTGATGTTTTTTCATTTTCATCGTTTGAATAAGAAGCTTTTAGTGAAGAAGAAGAAGAGGAAGACTGCTTTTTGAGCATGCCTCGGTGCAACGTTATTATTTGCTGCCCTTTTGAGTTTTTGTATGAAGAGGAGTTGTTTTTTTTCCTGATAGTATTTGAAATTGAACAGACTAGAAATAACAAAAAAAATTTTATGATATAAGACACAAATATAAATTATAGGTCATTTTTTTATGACTTTTAGCATGCACCATAACCAGCTATACCAGCCAACTACAGCCCAGGTTGTACCACCAAGGGGCGGCGGAAATTTTTTGGCGGGAAGGGCAAAATTTAAAGCAAAGGCACTTTTTTGTTAGATAAAAAAAAATGTAATTATGGTTTTAAAACTAAATAAAATTGTCTTGAATGGAAAGTTAAGTGTTCAAAATATAGTTGAAGAAATAGCCGCTATAGCCAAAAAAATTTAGGGGAAATATGTTTTCGCCGAAATTATTTCGAAGATTGGCCGAATCATGATCGTAAAGAATTTCATGAAGACGTGGAATGTCACTTCTATTTATAAGCAAGACTGTTTTGTTTTGGTTTTTACTTTGAATCGATGTGACCATTTTCGCCCACATAAATTTAGTTAAGACCAAAAAAAGGTTTTTACTTTGAAATTGTGTACGATTTCACCATTTTCGTTCCAAAAACTAATGAAGACCAAAAAAATCTTCCTTCTGTATCTATGTACGATTTTACCATTTTTCTTCAATACAAACTATGGAAGACGAAAAAAAAAGGAATCGGTTGATTTAAACACCAATGATTTCGCTTTATAACGTTTTTTACATTTTTTATGTATATCTTATCCACCAAAAGTGCTTCTTTTTTTTTCTTGGTTTTGCGCCTTTGCTAATTTACTGTTAGTTTCTGTTATCTACTTAGTGTTTTATAAACTTTGTTAGCTTTGATTTTGGTCGAGTTTATATGATTGTAGAGGCAAATTAACCCAATGTTTCTTTACTTCGAATTTCAAAGGTACTATCTGCCCCCTGCGCCGCCCCTTTTTAAAAATATTTCAAGAAGGGAGAAATGACCCTTCCCCCGGCTTCCGGCAATCCTGATCCTACCACTTTGATGGGGGTATACCCATATTATTATTCATTTCAACAATATTTGCAAAAAACAATTTTTGCTTTTTATATATATTAATAGATAAAGTATAGAAAAAGTTTTCAAAGTAAAAATCTTTTTCGAAATTTTTATTTCACTTTCTCGAAAAAAATCAAATGCCGATTTTTAGAAAAGCGAAGGGTCAGTTAACAGCTAAAATACAATTTATGATTTTCTTCAGTGATCAGAATTAGGCCTATGGCTTTTTACACTATGTTTTTATATCATTAACGGCTGAATGTTTGTTTTAAAAGGATAAAACAAGTATAATTTTGTTTCACTTGGAACAAAGCATTTTTTACCGAGAATAATAATAGGAATGAATAGGCTATTCACCTGCTTTGATGTTTTGATTATTTACTCCGTTTTCTTCAATCGTCTGAGTTCCATCATTGCTTTCCAGCAGTGGAGAATATTCGGTTGATTGACGTTCGACGTGGTTCTGCCTATAACACAATGCCGACATATATTATTACTACTGTGGTCTAATCAACTTTGACAATCCTATTAAAACTACTAAAATGTTGAAAAAACTTTATTTGCGTTTGGTAAAGAAGTTATATTAAAAGCTTTAAGTTTTTAAAGAGGCTGTAAAAGGTTAAGCTTTTTTTATGTAAGCAGATATAAGCATGTAAACAGGTATAATTTATAAGCATCATGCATGATTTTGATTTTCAAGATTTCTTTTATTTCGGTGATTTGGATGTCGATCCATTATCATTAAGTCTATTTCGTGATGTAAATGTTAAAGATGACAGATCACGTCGCATTTCAAAATTTCCCAATGGACAAAAGCATTTTGGGTCCTGCTCCTGTGATCTCATTAAAACGCTGTCATGCCATCATTCATCGCGTGAGATCGCACGGTGTAGTAGCACCCATTTTTGTTTATTTTTAGCTACACCTGCATCAGAATTTTAAATCAGTTCGAAACAAGATCAGAATGGTGACGAACCTAATAGAAATCATGAACTTTATCTCGAATGTAAAAAATTTGTCCACACTAAACCTTTTATCGTATAAACTTGTTAAAATAAACTTTTTTTCCCCGAAAATTAACAGTGATGACTGAGAAAAACAACGTCATTATTAAAGTATATATTCTCTGATTTTATGGCAGCTAAAATCATTTTAAAGTTTAATAAATGAACTTCGATAGTTAGAAGCATATACATACACATCGTACAATGCTAAAAATCGGTTTGGGTTAAAGCGAAAAGTTATTTTAAAAATTTTTCAAACTTGAGCCTGGGTCGAATCAAATTCTAAATAAGTTTAGCCGGCCATTAATTTAACTTGATTAAATGATTTTTTTAAAACTTTTTCCGACTTTGTAAAAAACATATAGTCCGAAGCTAGGTAAAAAAAATTTTTTTTTAAATATTGGCTAAATATTGTCATTTAATTGTACTTCAGATACTGATTTCTAAAATAAAAAATGTTCCATGTGAAAATCGACTAGATTACAATCAAAGTAAATTATCACAACACGAAAATTCGTGTTTTGATAAAGAAGCAATCGCTCTACCAGAGGTTAGGTTAGCTGTAGTTAGGTTGCAAAGACGCAAACTTTAGCTCTTGACAACAAAACGCCTTACTGTATATCAAATTTACGGTCGTTCAATTATTATAATGAAGCGTATGGAATTCTACATTTGTAACATCAACTGAAGATCTTTAAGACGTGCAACTAATCACTATGTAGGTTTAAAATGTTAGGGTCAAACTACCTGTAACTTTGGCCCAGGCTTGCGACAAAGTTAAGCCCAAGCGTATTAAAGTTGATGTCAGCAAATATCAATCTAATCAAATTAATCTATTTTTAAAAATACAGGGTGGTCCAAAATGATCTGACACATTTGAAAGCTTAATAAAAGCCAAAGATAATTAATCATTTGAAAAAAAACTTTTATTTTCTGAATGTACATATAATGCCATTTTATTTTATTTATACCAAAATGTATTTATATATTTGATAAGCTTTTTTTATTTATTTTCAGAATATCCTTATGAACTGGAACGGCGAGCATCGCGCATTCATTGTTGAAACATTTTTAAAAAAACGAATCGATAACAGTAACACAAAGAGCATTCCGTTTGCACTTTAAGCTCAAAAAACATGATCCTCCACCCACTCGTAACACAATTTTATTATGGGTTGCAAACTTTAGAATAAGTGCAATTCGTTTAGAAATAGCAGCCATTCCACAAGAAATGATTCATAGAGTTATTGATAATTTTCATGAACGTCTCCAACAGTGTGTTGACAATGATGGGAAGCATTTAGTTGATTTGATTTTTAAAACCTAATGAAATAAAATGGCATTATATGTACATTCAGAAAATAAAAGTTTTTTTCAAATGATTTATTATGTTTGGCTTTTATTAAGCTTACAAATGTGTCAGATCATTTTGGACCACCCTGTATTTATTTCAGAATGCTTATGTAATGGGACTTTTCTTATCTAAAAACGTTGAACACAAAATAAAATGCCGGAGAATAAGTTGTACTTCGGTTTTGATAAAGATCCAATTCTAAATTTAACTTATTGCTAGGAAGCAAAGGCTTCAAGACGAGCTTCCCAGTCAACGAGCTACAAAGAATACCCACCACGAGTTTGAGTTTACAGAATTTCAAAAGTAAAAGTTTATAAATTTCCATTTATTTTACAAACACTAGATTGCCTATTTAATCAATTGTTTGTGTAATTAGCACACTCAAAAATCAAAAGTGTAAAAACGCTTCTTTAAACCAATTTTTATTCGATCAGTAGTTCAAATTGTAACAAATTTAAAGTATGCCCCGTCAAATATTCTAGGAATTTTAAAATGTAGCACAAAAGCAGTGCAATTAGTGCAATTACACAAATCATTGACCTACCGAAGTAAGCCCATTTTTAACCGCATTTGAGTTTCAATTTTCTTTTTCATTTTTCTTCGTAAAACAAATGTTACTGGATCTGAAAATAATTTGCACAAAATTGATTTTACTATTAGCAAATATTCATCATTAATTAGACATTTTCCGGAATTGCAGGAGCGTTCAAGACAGCACATGAATTAATTAGCCTACGACTCGGGCATCGCAGTTGCAAACTTTTATTGTCCACTTGAAAACTTTATTTCTGTTATTACATAGCCACTAGCATTACACTTCACTTGTCATTAGGCCTGCGCGTTCCACTTTTATCTCTGAATTACTACCAAGGTAATAAACAATCTTTTACCATATTCACGGTTGCCGATTCAGCAAACAAAAACAACGATGCTAATTTTTTTTAAACAAGGCAATTAGATAAAAAAAAGTAATCTTCGTATAAATAGTCATGGCTCTGGTATGGACCTAACTGAGCGCCATTAGTAGCCCCGCTAAAAACACTGTAAAAATGCTCCCACCTTTGTGGTAGCACCATGAAAGCTTACTAAAAACCCTTTTTGATTTTCACTTGTACAGATCACCAATCAATTTGCATGAAACCCTGTTTTTTATTTTTATGTTAATTTTTGGTCTTCACTCCACTATAAATGTAAAAAAAGTGAAAAACATTAGAAAAAAGGCTTTTTAACTATAAGGATAAGGATAAGGATAAGGATTTTATTTTTTTTGTCAACGACCAAGACATGAAAAGTCAAGCAAAACCAAAAAAAAAACTGTAAATGCACTACAACAACATTTGGTCGCTATGACTAGATGCCAGCGAAAGACCATCAAGGTCACCAAAGTCAGCTAGCACCTCAAAATACTTTAATTATTTAATGTTCAGTTAGGCTACCATTCAGTAGAAACAAACAAATAGTACACACCAATATGCAATGACATACAACAGATATCAAAACAAATTACAGCTGGTACAAAGCACACCGAGAAATTTATAAAGAGAAAAACAAAAAATAAACAAAAAAAAAAAAAAACGCAACACATAAATCTAAAAACAAGTAATATAATTCATTAAAATAAACTGATTTACAGTATTAGTAGCCTACATAAAGGTGAAAAATTCCACAAAGAAGAATTAAAGGTAAAAAAAAAAAAAAAAAAAAAAAAGAATACACAATAAATATGATTTTAAGCAAACAATGTAGAAAAAATAAAAAAAAAAACATATATTTCCTTTTTTTACATTATATCAAGTTAATTGAAAATAACAAAAACAGTTCTATTAATAATACAGAGGGCATGCAATACAAGTAATTAATGCAATACAATTGTGATAGGAAAAATACTGTATACATACGTTATTAAAAATATATATAATTGGTGGATTTTGAAGAAACAGCATAGCAAAAATATCTCATGAAACAAAAAAAATAAAATAAAATAAAAACAATACATAACATTAAGAAAACTGATATATATGTATTATTCATAACACCATTTTTTTAAAATAACTACTTTGCTTATCAGTATTTTTCATAGGCTTTTGAAAGAAATACTTTGTAATTTTTAATGAAAGAATTAAAAGATAATTTTTTTATATCACTGGGTACAGTAGACCACAATTTTGCTCCAATGTATTGTAGCCTTAGTTTACCAGATTGTTTTGTTACAGAATGCAGAAAAAAATTTCCATCAGTGCTATATCTTGTTAAATGTTGATGCACACTGTTTATTTTATCATAATAGTTATAAAAACAATAAGGTAACATATGATTTTCAAATTTAAACATAAATTTAACAACTTCTAGTTGAAAAAGATGAAATAGTTTTAGCACATTAAATTCTTTGTATAGCATGTTAATTGGGGTCTTAATGTTCTTAAATAAAGAAGTCCTTATAATTCTGTTTTGCAATGTTTCTATGGTCATCAAGAGTGTTTTGTTAGCCCGTCCCCAGTTTAAAATAGAATATTGTAAGTGCGATTGAATTAATGAAAAATATAATATTCTTAAAGTACTTAAAGTACTATACGCATATAATTTATGTATTTCTTCAAACTAAACCTTAAAAAAGAGATTCCCTTTTATTTTTTGCCCCAGAACCTCCTTTTGTAGAGCCATAATGCTCAAGCTTATTTGTTTGATTATATTTATGCAAATTTTTTAGTAGCGCGAAGATTTCCACTTATTGTTTATAGCGCGAGGATTATAGGATTCCATTTCCACTGTTATCCACTTATTATAATATATGCGATTTAATTGTGCTAATATTGCTTTTCTTATTTTGCATCACATTGTCTTATTATTTGCTTGTTCCACAGCTGAGCAAAAGTGTTAACTTAGCAATCATTGTTGCCATTGTTATCACTTAGAATCTGTGGTTAAACCTACTATTATTATTATTATTATTATTATTTGTTTAGAACTCAATTGGTCAAGAGTTCAAACCTCCGGAGAGTATGAATAACTGGGGCGCTTAAGAAGTTTATACAAGTTAATGATCAACACTCTCATTCAACTAAATGATTTTACATTTTAATTCAAATTTAAAAAAAGGTGGCAGTAGAAAGAATTAACATTAGTACATAGAGCTAGCACATAACATTAGTAAAATATGATTTTTTTAAAGTGTTTCAAAATTTTTATAAGCTGTAGCGTAATTAGGTAGGGGACAGTTGTCCCACGGCCCTCCCCCTTGGAAAAAATGAAAGACAGATTCAAAGTGAAGACCTTTTCTTTTTTAGAGATCACTAAGTTTTTAGGACGAAAAATTGACCAAACCGAGACAGATTCAAAGTGAAGACCGTTTTATACCACTTAAAAAAGATTCTCCGCTAAGCATATTTGATTGTGGTTGTGTGGCCCCCTTTTCAAAAATTCTCGGAACGCAACTGTTTATAATATACTGCAATTCTCAAGATTACCTATTAATAAATAAAATATTATAACATTTTTAGTAATTTCAGCCTCTCGCTACAAATAAACAAAAGTTTTTAACAGGATTTTCTTCTCACACTAGGTACTTGCACCTGAATAAAAATGCTCACTGCTTTGCCAATCGGAAGCTTATAAGACATTTTAGCAATTGCAGAAATTCTTCTGTGCTTCAGTTGCTTTTCCAAATACCAATGAATAATTTAGCATTGATAAAATAGATAAAAATATTTAAGGACAGATTTTACGGAATTTTTTTGAAAAATCTGTCTCTGGAGATTGACAGTCAATATTTTAAATTTTAAATCGAATGATTTTTGAATGTTAGATAACTTTGATATATCGTTATTTATAAATTCGATTTTTTTTTGCTTTCTACTTATCGCTATAAATAATACTTTAAAAACTTGTGTTTTAATCGATCGTACATATCAAAGAACGTTTTTGTTTTTATATGTTTTTTTAAAGTTTTCATGATTTAAAGCTATTTTGCAATTAAGTGTAGCAGACAAAGATATTAATTGCAAACTTTTAGTGCAGCATGGAGGAACAGAAAAGTTATATTTTGTGGGTTCTACAACCATCGAGCGATCAAGCACGTTCTGGGAAATTTATCGACCTTTTCTAGCTTAGTTTTTCAATATCCTTCAATTTACCACAAATTCTGTTTTACAAATGGCAGATTGTAACTTGTTTCAAAAATGATTTTGCTTACTTTTAAAAGATAAAATTTACCAGGCTTACAATAATAAAAAAATTGATGTTAAAAAAGGTAGACAAATTTCTGGTTTTAAAATTTTAAAATCTGCCTTTTACCAGAAAAAGCAATTGTAGGCCTACTCGTAAATTTAATATTAAAAGGTATTAAAAACAAGATTGAAACTCAGAATAAAAAGTAAAGCCAAAATAAAAATATAGTTTACAAGAGGACGTTTAAGAGCAGTAACTCATTCTTTTATCGAATTCGGAGTTGTAGTCAGTTCTTTTGAGAAAATTTTAACCTAACTAGTTCCACCCCCAACCGGATCTGTAAACCCATATTAATCGTTATTTTTGGAACGTGAACCGGAAGTGAATCAGTAAAACCAAAATTTGCTGAACCCCTAGAAAAAATATTTTGCTGGCTTGAATCGGAACTGAACCCATAAAAATTAAATTTGATCTGAACGTTATTTTAAATGGTCAGTTTAGACGCATTGATTTTAACTTTTGATATACAACCAAAAATTGTTTGGTCGCTGTTGTGTGGCAAAAATTTATAGGCGATAAGTTTAAAGCCAAAAATCGGTCATGCGGGCTGAATAAAGAAAGCACAGTTTTAATTAAAGAATAGGCTATGCTGAAGCAGTAAAGTGAAAGATTTAATTAATAGAGCCCCGCCAAAAATAACGAAACAAACTCAAGAATTGATAAAAAAATTGGAATCCCCTGCGCGGGCGAGTTTTTTCTGTTCATTGAAGTGAAAACCTTTTTCAATTATTCACTTAAGCATTGGCGTACCAGCCGAAAAAATTTGGGGAGGCAAAACAGTTTTGCCAAAATTTTGTGACGTTTGCCAGAGTCATGATTTTCTAGAACTTTACCGATGTGAGAAAAAAATTTGTCAAAAATTTAGGCTGAAGACCAAAAAAAGTCTTCACTTAGAATGTATCTCTGATTTCTCAATTTTCGTCCCAAAAACACAGCGATCACTAAAAAAAGATTTTCATCTTAAATCTAGCACACACAAATCCTTCACGCTGCCCTAAAATGTCTGATTTTTCCCAAATTTTTTCTATTGCTTCCCGAAAAATTCTGGTTTTACCCAAATTTTTGAGACTTGGGGGTAATTTCCCCCACGGGTATAGCTATGCTCTTGGGTTGCAACTTGTAATCTTAAAATTTCTCTTACAGGGTCATAAAATTGGCACCCAGGATTACCCTGTAATTTCATATTTAACGTTAAAATATTGAAGACCAAAAAAAGGTCTTCATCTTGTTTGGTAACCGGATTGCGGCCAGCAACAAATTTTTAAGTATCCAAACATATCTCAATTTCGTAGATGAAACTAGTTTTGAATTGATTACTATATTGATTTTGTGTCGAGCATTTAATAAAAGAGATTTTTTAAGACTTTAAGGGCCGCATTAATAAATAGACTTGACTTTGCAGCTGCGTCTCGTTACTTCCGGTGTTCAGTTGCTTTTACCGGAAAGCGCTCGGCCCTGTGCTTGCGTCTGATTGTAACTAGGGGCGTGGAGGTTTTCGACGTTATAAACCAAATTTTGGCGAAAAAACACAAGGGGGCCTAGAGCAGAAACCCTTGACGTCTTTGCAAAATTGAAAAATTAGAGCAGTTTCAAAATGATAACTTTTTTTTTACTTTTCACTAGTATTTGGGGCAAACTATATCGACACTCTTAAAATTTCTTGGTTATTACACCTATGTATCACAAAATGGGGGACATCAGAATTTTAGAAGTGATTAAGTTGGGCATGGCCAAAAAAAGTTGAGAAATACTGATCTATGAAACGCACGATTCAGTTTAAGCCAATATAATAAGATTTAACTTTGTGCTTGGGTACTTTTTTGCCAAATACAACCAATAAATTCTGAATAAAAAGTTAAAACTAATATACTGTAAAACTTAGACGTTTCAAAATTTTAACTCATCAAATCATCGAATTTTATCTCAAACAACTGTTTTGAAGCGTATTGGCTTTACTTTTTATTGCGACATTACTGTTCAGACTCAAAATGTTATGCTCAGAGACACAAAGTTTTTCGTTAATTTTTTCTAATAGTTCTAAAAATTTTGTATTTACAAACAATAATGATTTCAAGAAAGCTCAAATAGTTGCTTTGTCTAAGAGGATGGTTCATGGCTCCCTTTCAGATACTCTCAACACACGTAACTCACCGCTTAAAATGTTTCAAAAGTCAAGTGAAGTCCAAAAAAAAAAATTATCACTTTGAAACTGTCTTTGATTTCCCGAATTTCGTCCAAAAAAAAAACAGGGTTATCTCAAAAAAAGATCGTGACTTTGAAATTGTCTCCGAGTTCTTCATTTCGAAAAAAGCTTCTGCATATGGCCCTCCGTAAATGCCTCGTGGTCTCTTGAGAGTTTTTCAAAATAGGTTTAATAATAAAAATTGTTTTTTCAACTTGAACGAGTTTTTAATTTGTACCTACTATCAAAGACTCGCGGGCTTTTACTAGATGCATTGCTGCACTAATGAAGCTGCAATGTGCATCACGAACGCACTATGAGAACCACCGTAGCATTATGCATCAGTTGCATCACGCACGCCGAACCCGAGCTCACTGTTCAACCAATTTTTTTTGTTTTTGAAGGATGCCATTTTGAAGGATGTTTTTGACTGCCCAACTATTTAAATTCACTGATAAGAGATCAAAACTCGAAACCCTCGTCGGGCAGCGAGTTCGGGTCCGGCGTGTGTGGTGCACAATATCGCAGATGGTACTGTTGTCGTGCCTTCTGTTCTCCACTCGATATACCTGTAATTTTTTATGAAGAATTGATGGGCTTATCAATTGCTGCAGGGAAAACGAAACGAACCACATCTAAAGCGGGGAGTTAGATCTATAAAGTCGCACTCCTTGATGTTTTAGCGGCACATGTAATAAAATAACACGCCACGACTAAAATATAAGACCTGGTAAAAACGCATCGTACAATTCGACAAAAAACACTCAACGCAACAAAATACACTTTTGAAATAGCATTCTTGGCATATAGACATCTTCAAAAACACACGTTTTGAACATATTGTTTAGTTTCAAGTCTTTATAGTTGGAAGTGAAAACAGTTGAAAAGTTATTTTGGACTGTCGCGATATATTTATTTTCTTCTAGAAGTGCCCAAAAGAGAAAATCGAGAACTACTGCATTAAATAATAACAAAACAAAATAATAAAACACGCTACAGAGACACACATGGTAAGAGCCATGCAGAGAATCTCTGAGTGGCTTTGTAATTTAGGAAAAAGGTGGACGACAACTTTAAGCTTTAAATTAAAATTTTTTAGTTGTTTGCTAAATTTGGTTCTATTTAAAACCACCTTGGTTGGGTAAAGTGTACCTCCACTACAAATTATTCCGAATCTAAAAAGCAAATAATGAAAACGAATACATTAATTGATATCATAAACGTTATAGTTACAGAAGCAAAGTTTACAGGCAAAGTAATTATCGTTATCGTCGGATCTTGCGCATTCCTCTTGAGTCCACTTCCAGCATCGGTCAAACATAGTCCATTAATCATTTTTCTAACGGCTTTGAACAGTTTATTATTATTATCTTCGCACTTGATGCTTTTTTGCCTGGGGAGAGCGCGCTTTAGACTTTTTTCAGCTAATGAAAAGTTGCTTCGTCTGTTTTAGCTCCTCTTTTGTGGCGGGATTTTGTCCTGGTTGTAGCTTGCGGCATTGGCTTTAGTTGTGAGGGCGAGAGCTAGCACACTTGCTCATCAGTGACATTATAATGGCTGTTGTTTGTGATAGACCTTGACAACTTGGTTTTGTTATGCAAATGCACGAATTGTATAGGCATTTCCTTATTAACACGAGGTTTGTTTGCTGGTGAATTGGGCATTTTGCCAAGTCCGGAATTATTTTATGATTCTGATTCATCTGGCTCAATTGCTAAAATATTAATTATATTAGTTCCGTTTATGGCCTTTGTGGGAGTAGCATTCTCAATAGTGTTCAATAGACATAAATGCAACGTCGAAAGCTTGCACTTTATGTTAAAAGCTACTTCTTTCCGCCAGTTAATATGCCAGTTCTTGAAAAATCTTTTTGTGAAGCCGGACAATTTTCTTGGAAGACACAACAAAAACGTCCAATTACTTTGACAAAATCTTTTGCGGAGGTAGTTTTTCAATCGAAGATTTATAAATACTACATAAATACTCGAGGGGTTATTGAGCTTAGATGTTGGGGGTAGTCTTCAATCTAGGAACTTTTACTTGCTTCCGTCCATATTGACCAGATCTAGAACAATTTTTTAACCGACTTTTACTTGACACCTGACAACTTGGACTTTGAGTTAAAGACAGCATGCGACTCGCTATAACTAGGTTGACAAAGATGCCAGGAAAAAATAGCGCTAAAAGCACACGCTATGCATGAAATAATAAATACATTGTTTCGTTTGTTATGTAACATGTTTTGTTTGATCCACTTTACCCAATTGGTCACAGCATTGTACACCTTTACCACCAACCATTATCCAAAATTTATACACGATTAAGAAGTACAGACAAAAACATGGTGGGTTGTCAAGTTGCGGCAGCTCCCGACAAGTACGCCAAAAAATATAAAATTTACAATACGTTCAAGGAAAAAAAAGAAAATCAATCAAATAATAAAAAATTGATACGAAACATTTTTTTAAATGCAATTATAAAAAATATCATTTTTATCCAATTTCTAAAATACTTTAATTACAATCTTGTAAAAAATGATATTATAAAAAGATACAAATAATAACAGTATATTTAAAGTGACACAGTGTAACAATAGAAATAACCTTAATCATTATTGATAGACAGAATTTGCACTTTGTCGTGTTTTTATGATGATGTACAGTTTAAAGATTTCAAAAAATTATAATTAATTAACTGAAACATCAATTACTTGATTTAAGGTTATAAACATCACTAAACTTTAAAAAAATGTAAAGCTTTATACATTTGAATTTATGGGAGATTAAGCAATCAATAGAAATTATTCTTTAAAATTTTATTCATTCTGATAAACAATTCATTTAATATCTGTGGTGTATATTGTTAAGACATATCAAATTCTGTCATAAACCAAATTACTTTATTGAGGCACGTTTACAGCCGTTTCCAGTACTTTTTTTTCCAGCGTGATGTTTTTTCGTTTTATTGACGCTCAAATCCACTCAATTTTTTTTGAAACAAGATCACGCTAAAAAAAAGTACTAAGTTTTTCTTGGACAAAGTAGCGAAATCAACAAAAAAATTGCAGTTAATTTAGCAAAATTTGATAATAACTAGCTGTCTTTTGCGTGGCAGAAAGAGTTTCCGGAAGTTATAGAGCTTTACTAGGTCGTGGGATTTTTATTTTTCGCCTGTTAAGGTGGGTTGGGGTGTCGCTCTTAACGAATATCTTACAATGGATGATAAAAATTGATATATTAGTCCAATTTATACCCTAAAAAACTGCCCGATGTAACGGACTAAACGTCGGGTACAAGTTTTGCTTAAAAAAGAATATACAGTAGACTCCGCTGAACTATTTCGGATAACTGAATCACTTTTGCACCAAAACTTACAGTAAAATCCCTTAAACTCAGGGAATGTTGTGAAATCAACCCTTAAAGCACCGGAGCTTATTGCTTGCACGTCAACATTGGAATGAAGATTCCCTAAAAGGTGATTGGAAAACAAATGAAGGCTGGTTCTTGAGGTTCAAGAAGCGAGAGAGGGTCTGGTGCACAAAAAATGCATGACGAGGCCAAAGATGAGGATGTTCAACAAAGAGAAAACTGGATTGCAACAAAAACAGACTACTATATTTCGTTTTTTTCAGCAGAAAATACAATTAATTTGATTTTTTTTATGACTTAATAAGCTTGATTTTTTTAAAATATATTTTCGGCTAACTGTATCAAAAGCCCTCTGCCGAAGGGATCCAGTTAAGCGAGTCTACAGTATTACGCCGTCTAGTGTATTTTGAAATTAAACTAACCTCTGATTTATATCAGAAGAACTTATTAGAGGGGGCCCCGCTTATTATGGCCCTCCGGTTATCGTAGGCAATTTTTGTGAAACAAAACAGAAACCAATTTGCAAAGCATTTATCTCCGCTTATTTTGGGCTCCTGTTCTTCAGGTTTTTTTGACGTTTGTGTTCTATTTGCAAACAATCGCTATTTGTCCAAATAAAATACTGTGCCAACTGTTCTTCAGATTGTGTTTTATTTGCGAACAATCGCTATTTGTCTATATGAAGTACTGTGTTGCTTAGGTACTTTTAGACTTTTTTAGTACTTTTAGGCAAATTTTTCTATTTTGTATAGCACGTTTTAGTTATATTGTTTTTTCTCGTTGCTATTACATGCAATAAAAAATTTCTTCACATGTCAACCAAATCTAAAATTTTACTAAATTCATTTGTACTGCAGTCGCATTGCCTTCCTTTACGTAAAGAAAATTAATTTACATTACACAAAGTAGCAAAGACTTTAAGCCTGCGTTTCATTTTTGCAAAAATATAGAAATTCGGGAGATGATTTACTTGAACCAAACGTCAAAAATTGTCTAATTAGGTCCATCCAGTGTAACTAGAAAAAAGTTCACTCAGAACAAACAGTTTTCAAAACTCAGAACAAATTCAGAACGTTTGACATTTTGAGAACATTGACGCTGAAAAGATTTGCACTGACATTAGGGAGGAGGAAGTATTTTCCAAACAATGTCTTAATAATTTTTTTTTTTTAAAACAATGTGCTCTCTATTTTTAAAAGCGAGACGGGAGCGGAGAAGGCAGTCGCGGATGATCCACTGCGAAGTTATGTCAGCCGGTAAGCTACTACTGTCTATTTGAAGGTAGCAAAGAGATAAAACTAAAAAGTAAAAAATATTTTCATATTTTTCTTTTTCAAGTGAAATCGGTATTGAATTATTGATTATAAGTTGTCGGCTAGTATTAACGACTTTTGATTATTTTGCAAACTCGCGATCGATCGCCACGGAAAATCTGTGGCAGATAAAAAATTCTTCTCCCTTTTCTTGGCTGAATTTCCACTGAAACAGTGAGAGATTCCAAATATTTTATTAGAAACAAACCAGAAACGAAACAGTAAAACAAACCAGAGAATTCTATTGGTTTAAATTTTAATTTGATGAGAAAAGGAGTTCAAGACCGAGCTTTCGGCGACAAAACTCTAAATCAAGGGTAGGGAACCTGATTGCTTTCGCGGGGCGCATCTCAAAATTTAAAAATTAAGTGCGGACCGCAATAAACTTTTTTTTGATTCAAGAAAAAAGGTAGTTACTGGACAAACGAAGCGCTTCTTCATCTGGTTTGTCATGTCAAGACCTTTTTTTGTTTATTCACTTGCTTTTTTGGTGTTCACCCAATATTTATTTTTTCCTAGTGAGCCTGCATTTCTATTATCATACCCTGGTTGTTAGTAAAGCGAAAAAGCACAATTTTGATGAAAGAAATTAACATGGTTCTTCCCAACCACACGCGGGCAGCAGGTTCCCCACCACTGCTCTAAATAAAAGAATTACAGTCAATTTGCAAGATTGCTGTTTGGAGATGTAGGACTGACTTAATTACAATATATGGCAGTAACTCTTTTTTGAAAACTTGAACCAGAAGCGCGAAAACAAAAATTGAGTTACGTGCAGGAATTGGTTTCACAGCACTTATAAAACTTCATGGACACAATGAATAACAATATAAAATGCGTGCTTATCTTTTGTAATAATCTATTGTGTCTCTATTTGGTCCCTTGGGTTTAATATTTTAAGACTTAAAATAAAAATTATGTTGATAATATTTGCGCTAATAACTAAAAATTGCCATAAACTTGATTAATTAAGGTCACATAATCTTTTTTTAAACAGAAAAGAAAAATGTATATATACATTTTTCAGATATTTTCTGCTTATCTTTTCTTAAGGTTTACTGATTTTATAGTGTACCAAAACGTCGAGTTTTAATTATTGTTTTTATTTTTAAATAAAGATTTAACAGCAGTTTAGACTCTAATTTTACCAGAAGAACACAAACAAAGATTTTAATAATATGCCTGGTATCAACAACAGCAAAATTAAACACTTAATGTTGGAAACTTTTCAACAAAAATAAAGCTCCATATGTGTAATGGAGTAGATGGTCCAATTTTCAATTGTACTTTATGTAATTCTTACTTTTTTTATCCAATAACTATGAAACCATTGTTCTAATCGTTTTGTCTTATGCGTTTTTTAATAGTGCTGTTTAAACTTACTTTTTCTTTTTTCAGAAACTTTAGCAACTGTGCACAAAGACGCACCCTATAATGAAATCGGAAAGCTGTTGGCACAGTACTGTGGCAAACCGATGACTGGGAAGGAGGACAATGTAACAGAGAGAATTTCTTAATGCAAAAAATTCTGTAGCTGACCCTTCGCTAGAATGCGCTCAAGTTTCTGACACTAAACCAGTGTCAGAAGGTCAATTTGCTGTAACTTGATTATTATTTTTGCTACTTCATTGTTTGCTTCGTGCATTAAATTAAAATCGTTTACATTTACTGAATGTGTTGAACTGAATGTGTTAGTTTAACTCCCAGTTCACCAAAAACTTTTTAATTATTTGAACTGTCAGCCACTCTTAATATCAAACCATAGGTTGCAATTAAGGTGTATGTAAATCATTTTGTTGTATTTGTCAGATGCACTGTTAAGAAAATATATAGTTGAAAAAACAAAAAATATTTCAAAAAATTAACAGCTTTAAATAAGTATTAATCATTTTAAAAAATTTTAATATACATAAATTTAAAATTTTTTTTATTATAGGGTCAGATCTTTTTGCTATCTTTTAATCAATCACAGACTCATCAAAAACTAAGTATGAAGTAAAATATACATTTATTTCCTTAAATATTATATATTGTTCTTAAATATACTTATATAAACAAATTATAACAATATTTTGTACTCAAACATAAAAGTTACAGCTGTTTGGCACAAAAATATACTGTGTAAGTGTTTTAAACTACAATATTTAGTAATGCGTAAATCTATTGCACAAGAATTCATTCATATTTTATCCTTTATCTATATAAACAAGGATTTATTGATGGCCCACTTTACGGTACAAGATATATCCCTGTTCTATCATTGATTTAAGAATGACATGCCAACGGCCAACTTAATCCTGAAAAAATATATTCTTATTCTATTCCTTGCATAAACAAGGATTTATTAATGGCCTAGTCAACAACAACAATAAAATTTTATATGCCTTACACAAAAATGTAGATATAACAAGTTTTTTCAGATGCAAGAGACAAAATTGTACTCCGTGAATTATCAAATGTTAAAGTTATAATGGAGTTGTATGAATTATAATGAAACATGGAGTTAATAATGGAGGAGCTAAAATCGTTGCGCAAAGAAATTGCTCAAAGTAAACAACCCCAAAATACTTTCTTCTAAACAGCTTCTCGATATCTTCGGGTGAATTAAATCTAAACAGCTTCTCGATATGTAATTAAAAAAAAGGATGTGATTTTAATTTTTAACTTTTTTCCTGCCTCATTTAAAACGTGTAGGAAAAGTGGCTACTAAATTAAGTGTACCACACTT
Organism: Diplosoma virens; assembly: GCA_963680785.1. Lineage (NCBI taxonomy): Eukaryota > Metazoa > Chordata > Ascidiacea > Aplousobranchia > Didemnidae > Diplosoma > Diplosoma virens. The sequence continues at coordinate 15,565,844 of OY796897.1, forward strand.
GCCTGTCAAGTGTGGTACACATGGCACAGTACACTGTCATGTGTTAGTTATATTCAAAATTGGAAGAGATAGGAAAAGATAGAATAACCTAATAGATAATTCAAGATAGGAAAAAAATCGGCACTTGACAGGCAAGTAATTTGAAAAGCACTAGTAAATCATTTTTGCGCTTTGAAAATAAATGTAGTCGTTGTCGCTTGTTAGTATCCGAAAAAATAAATGCGAAACCATATATAGCCCGGCCGCTAAATTGGTCTATTAGTGAGAGAGCCTATATATAGTTCTCCCGCTGAGAAGGGGTTAATTTTTTAACGACGGGGTGATTTGTGCCACAGATCCGTGCATTGAGTCGCCACTTGCATCGCGTGCATAGAATGCAACTTAACGTGGTGATACACTTCAACAATTTGCTGCACGGGATTAGCGGTTTGCACGAGATTAGCGGTAGTGCTAACAATTAGCTGCAGGCACAATTGTCGACGTTTATTCACTGTTTTACTGAAAATCACACACAAAAAAATACCCAACTTATTATCGATATTTTTCTTGTGTATGATATTCAGTAAAACAGTCACCAAAAGACGGAAGGAACTTTACAAACAGGGCATTCATAAACGGTTCTTTTTGGGTTTTTTTTGAAAGTTCGAGGGAATATCCAAATCTATATTTACAAACAACAGAAGTACGTTGTAATGTGGGTTTGGTAGGGTCAAATTTTTCGCATCTATGGAAATTTTCAAGGGTAAAGGGTAAGGTACTACTAGTAGTGGGAAATCTGTTGATTTATCAACGCCAGTTAGGGACTTGCAAACTTGAATGGTGTATGACCACAAGGATACGATGCATATTGTACAGTTTTTGAGCATTTATGAGACATAACTGTTGTAAATGAAAAAAATTTTTTCTACCATTTCACTGTCTTTCTGTTCATGGAGTAGTATTGCAATAACTGGTCACTTTTGTCCACTCCGGACATGTAGTCATTGTACTCCTGGACTGCCATCGGTTTACTTTTGGCGACGCGGCCGCCAGGCACTCGCACCAACACATCTTGCATAGCAGGAGTGTGTTTAGTGCTGAGCACTAGAACGTCACGCCAATCACGCTATTTCAGAACCAGAAGAGCACCATGCCTACGTGCAGCGACCTCTCCTTTTCCAAGTTTTTTCTGTATCAGGTCTTTGGGCAACCCACTCCTGTTGCCCATGATTGTCCCACGGCAACTGTCCGCTGTGCAAACAAGTCCTGAAACAGCCGAATCGATGTGTAGTAGCGATCCATGTACACTTCATGACCTGCAAAAAGGTAATCGTGTACTAGATCGAATACGACTGACCTAGTCGCCATCGATTCTTCTGCCCCAATCCTAAATTTGCAGCAGCAACCGCTCACCGCGTCGCACAACTGATACAGTTTTATTCCCTACTTGTGGGGCTTATTAGGGTTGTAGGTGACTCCATGCCACTTTTGTTTAAATGGGCAGGTCCCTTCATCCAAACTCAGCTGCTTTCCAGGGTAAAAAAGCGTTTTAAAATTAGCTGATATCGTTTGAATGAAGAGACGGATTTTGAACAGTTTATCGGTCAAAGTGACTTCACCGGAGTTATCCACGAGATGGAGAAAGGATAGAATCGGGCGAAATCAATCCCTCTTCATGGTTCTTAAGAAGAAAGCAGTTTGGAAAAAGGGATGTGTAGACCAAAAGCTGGTATAAGCAGCTTTTTGTCCCATCCCCATCACAAATAGGATTCCAAAAAAAAGCTTGAAGAACTGAGCTGCTTCAGAATTAATATTAATCACAGATTCATTAAAAAGCTTTGCTTTAAAAAAATAACAAAGTTCAACACCTTTAAATTTAATTAAACTTGCTTGCTTTTTTCGATTTTGAAAAACTGACCAGGAGTAATATCATTTTTTTGTTTTAAAATTTGAACAATGCTGGCGTTGCTGTGAAACACGCGAAACGAAATTTGTTGTAGTGATTTGTAGCCACCCTGAACGTAACTTTTTAAAATGCCAAGATAGCTTTCGAATTTAAAACAGCTCACATAATCCAAGGGGCAAAATCTTATGAAATCATCTGTTAAGTGAATAATGCTATGTTCATTATATGTTACAAACCCTTTTCCATACAAATGTTGAGACTCATGGCAGAAATCTATGAGTAACTTATGACAGATTGTCATATATTGTCGCTAGTACTTGCGACAACAAAACTCGCATTGCAATTAAAAATTTTAAGAACGAACTATATTTTTCTTTGCTTAAAATACCAGCGTATAATAAAAACTCTTAATTCTGTTGCCTTCCAATACGGTAATTCAGCAGGTGGTCGCAATTTCCTGTTAAATTCAGAAGGCAAATAACTTTGAAAAATTTTTATTGATGCGTTGAGCCTGGAAACAGCGAAAAAAGACAACTTGGCCTGATTTTGCCTGAAAAAATTATAAATAAAATTAGTAATTAATAAAGTTAATCAGTAATTAAAATTCAATAAAAAGTATTTTTTGACAGTTAGACAAAATGAAATCTTCACCCAAACTTAACCCTATTCAGACTGGGGTTTTTGGAAACTTTTTCTGGAACTGGGGGAGGGGGGCTGGAACTGCCCGCGCTCTTTGTTTGCTTATATCTCAGCAATTACTAACGCTAGAATTGTCATTCAAGTTTTTATGGAAAGAAAATTGTATACGCTTTTAATATAAATACTTAAATGTTGCATTTAAACATTATTTTAAAATAAAAAGGCGAGTTTTTAAAGGGTAGTCAATTTTCGTAAATTGGCTTAAAACGAGAGAGCGATTTGAGAGAATTAACGACTTCGGCTGTTTGTCGAACGTCAATGAGTCGTAAAATTAGAAGTGCCACTTGACGAAGTTGTTACAGTTTACAGAGAAGGAAATTTTGGATCAGTAAATTGTGCTAAAAGCTGGTTTTATTATTGTTTACATTCGATCTTTGTTATTTATCAAAAGATTTTTTTAAAATCATTCACTTTTGTAAACAATTTAGGCAAGAAGCTTTATGACTTAAAAAAAAGCACAAAAAATTATGTTTTTGGTTTTACGTTGCAAAAGACTCACTTTAATTTTTTTCACTATAAAAGAATATTTCAAATTCACTAATTTAGTTAAAGTTTATTGTTTTTGATTACATGATTTTTTTTGACTTTACAGAAATCATTTTTATTTTGAATGTTTTTTCTTTTTCTAAACAACCTCCTTCTAAACTACTTCTTTACTACTTGTTTACTACGTCTTTCTAAACAACCCTTGCGAATTCAATATCCAACCAGCGTTGTGAACATATTAGAAATAGAGCTCTAAATAAAATATTTAGAGGTTTTTCAAAAAGAGTAATGCGAAGTATATTGATTTTTGGACCGGTTACGCTATGTTGGCTCCTCACAAATAATACTACCAGCATCGCGAAAACGCGACGCAGATTGCGTCATAAATTAATAAAAATTTTAATAATTAAAAATATTTTAAAAATTATTTCAGTTTATTTTTTATCTTTTGACTAAAAGTTATGTAGCTATTAGAGTTTTGAATTTAATACAAGGTCGATTCTATATTGAACTATAATCTTTTATGTTCATATTTACACTAGACGTAGCGTTTACACAAATTGCGAAAAATATTTACCGTGAATTTATCTATGCTTTTTTTTGGAGGTTGATGTTACCTACACCCCGAGAAGCCCCGATAAAATTGACATATCATGGAAACCATAATAATTATCATATGTTCGATATAAATAATTGTTAAACTTTAAATTTTAAGAACAAAAAACTAATGCTCTCTAATTTATCAAAAAATTTTTACATTTATCAAAGAACATCAACAAAATATTTTAACTTAAAAAAAGTTAGTGGGTTTTATTAATAAATTGAACGCTCAATTTCCCTTTTATATTTATTTTTCGGACAACATTCAACAAATTAAAAAGTATACAAACAAATAATGAAAAACCATTACGCAGCATTGATTATAAAAATAACAATCAAAAAGTTTATCTTTACGTTTATTGGATAAAAGCAGTCTTTACGTAAAAAGATGTTCTGCTTGGAATTTGACGTTAATGACAATTATTGCAAAATTGAAAGCGATGTTGTTGGCACACTACTTTTCCACAGTTTTGGCATTGACTGATAAGTTTGGGCAATTGATCTTTCTTTTTTTATTCCTGGCCTGATATTTCTTTTATACATATTTCACAACGACGTTTTCTTTCTGATTGAGGAGGAAATATTGACAGCAAAGCCGTATCAATACTTGGTTCCACAACGTTTTCGCCAAGTACCAACTTTATTTTTTGTTGAATTTCACTGATAAGACCTTCCCTGGATCTTCTTTGGATGAAAGGTTTTACTAATTCTAAAACAAGATTAAAGCCAACTTCAAACGAATTCTGTTTGCGCGGCTCCGTGTGTTCATTGATTGCTAACACACTTGCTGCATTTATGCGACAAGTGTCAAGCAAATACGAAAATGCAATTGTGGTCCATTTTCGAGACTTAGTTTTGCACAAATAGAAACTAATTTTTTGGTCTACAATGTCTGTACCTCCTTTCGTATAACTAATTTTTTGGTCTACAATGTCTGTACCTCCTTTCGGCCTGGTAATTTTTTTGCTCCAATGTGACATATCCGGCCGTATTCTTAAGTAGGCTGTGGTTGCGTCTATTAACAATTTAATACTTGTTACGGTGAAACCAAGTTTTAAATCAAAATAGTTTGAATATTACCCCAAAAAATTTTAAAAATACAAAGATCGATTAATTTTGTAAATATTGGAGTTATTAAAACATTTTGTGAATATTGGAGTCAAATAGAAGCCGCGGGTTCTATGTATTTTTGTGATCATTTTGTGCATTTTCTATGCAAGGGCGGTTTCTAATCGAGAACGGCGTATAATTTTAACCGTAATAAATAGCAGAGCTGTAAAAATTTATCCTACACAATCCAAAAAATATTTACCCAAAAACATTTGCCTAAAATATTAAAAAGGAAATTTTCCTACACGTTTTAAATGAGGCAGGAAAAAAGTTAAAAATTAAAATCACATCCTTTTTTTTAATTACATATCGAGAAGCTGTTTAGATTTAATTCACCCGTTCTAGGTTAAAGCGTGAATACAAACTTTGCATAATGCAAGTTTGTATTTTGCATTAATACAAACTTTGCATAATGCAAATACTAACTTTGCATAATGCAACATTAGCAGTTTTTAAATAACCTTAAATTTTGGTGCATATTTTGGAATGTCCGCAACAGCGGTTTCAAGCTCAAAATATTTTGCGGACTTCAAAGTACATTGTGTTGCTTTTGCAAAAAAGAATAATCATTTAGTTAATATTTCATAAAAATGTACATCAAGGAAAAAAAATTTTACTTACTAATAATTACTTCGTTTGCGATTGTAGAAGAAAAATTTTTTTTCTTTTTTTCCATTATAACTATATTTCGACCACAAATTCATTGTCCCCATTTTTCTTAGAATAATGCGGACGCATTCCCCGATATTGCGTTACCCAGGGAATCTAGTAAAATCATAGTAAATCTAGTAGTATGTAATTAAGATAAAAGTAATATATTGTGATTTAAAAAAACCCTTTTTGGAAAAAAATTTTTAGGGTACAACAAAATAAGTACTCCCAACTAAATCAAACAATATGTTTTTAATAATAGGCTACCTATTTCTTCGATAATACATTAATTTGCTGAATGGTCAGGTGATCATTGTTTTTGCTGAATTAGTTTTAATGCTTTGCTGAAGAAGTTTGCTGTATTGTGCTAAGTAGCTGTCCTTGTACATATAAAACCGCAGGTAAAAAATATATTCAATCCTTTCCTTTGTATAAGTTACAACTATATTTTTTCTTGATCGGGCGTCAGAGTTTATCTCTAAAGATAGACCCAAAAATTGAATTTGTCTCTCTGCGGTGGCTTGATTGAAGAAAGACTCCAGAGGGGACGGAACGGAGAAGAAAGTCCCTATAACAAAAAAGTACTGCAGTGTATTAAAATTGTGCTTGGTTTAAATTTGCTATCATTATTTTTTGTTTTTGTTGTAAATTGGCTTTGTATTTGCTATTTTAGACATGTCTTGTGATAGAAATAGTAATGGGGTAATGACTCTTTCTAGGACTAAAGACTTAGAAGCGCAAGAAGAGGTCCGACCCGAGGACAGCGTTTCAAATGTAGGTTTCAGGACTTCATATACGTCTGGGCTCTTTGTAGCTCAGATTGAATAAGAAGAGCAGCTGGAAACCCACCGCATTATGCTCGACTCGCAATTAGCACAACCTGCCCGGGACGAAGCGCAGGCACAACTTGCCTGGGACAAGACACGGGCTGAATTGAAAACACAGATGGCACTTAAGGAATCGGCACTTGGGCTGAATTTTGAAAAAAAGAGTTAGAAAAACTTAGGTCTAGGTCGGGGACCGCTTCTCTAACTAGTTTAAAAGGGTCTGGGAGCTCTAAAGTAGTTGGGATGAAAACTGGTCGCGAGAGAATAGATGTTCCTACCGAAATTGCTCACTCTGCACCCGCTGTCGGAAAAAAAAATTAGCACGAATTCCCCACATTAACGATGCCACAAAAACTGTCAATTTCTGCAAAGAAAGAGATGTAAATCGCGGGGCCGCTAATGAAGCAGCGATGCACAATAAATATAATAACAAAGGCGATACTTGCCCTTCCTCTAGCTTTGATGTGCCTCTAAACAATTTTGTAAATGATTTGAGTAACCTGCAATACCCTCGTGGTCGAGTTGGCGTAGACAAAGATCAAAAATTGTCAACGCATCTTGACAGAGGAACAGCACGAAGCGACCGTTGAACCTTCAATTCGTTCCAAGAAATTAATGTCGCCTCCGCCTCATGTTGATAATTATTCGCAATATTCTCAGTCATTGATGCGGTCAAGTTCTGACCAATAAGATTGCCGCTTTCTACTAGGCAGGACTTTTCGAAATATTTGTCAAGTCGTTTTGGTCATACGCATGAACCTAGTTTCCAGAGTTTATTTTGAATTTGTTTCGCACGAGGAGGAATGCCAAGTCCTTTGATTTCGGGATTTTGTTGTTAAGTGATAAGGATGAAACACGTGGCGCGAAAGAAAGTTTTAAAATTAAGTCGATTTGTCCTGTCAGGAAAACATTGGTTGGATCGCCTGATAAAAGTAAATGGTCACCAAAGAACAGAAGGCGTTCCAATAAACCTGATTCAGTTGAATCAAACTGGAAAATAAACCTGATTCAGTCGAATATAGTGCAGAGGCACCAGCTTGCATTTTTTGTTGTTCTGAAGGACGTCAAGAGCGTCATTGGCTAGTGAATTGTCGAGGATTTTTAGAATTAGCCTCTGGCGAAAGAAAAAATGTTATTATTATAAAGCTGGTCGCTGCTTAAATTGCTTACGTAAACACATGGTTAAAAATTGTTTATTTCGGTACCTACTAGGAAAGTTAATATTGCCTCGGTAAAAGCTGCTTTAAATAAAGTGACTGCTGTTGGTTTGATAAACCCTAATAACGGGAAAAGTAAATTGGTTTATTGTCAACTTGACCCGGGGTCACAGTGACCTTTGTTTCTAGTAAGCTAGTGAGTGAATTAAAACTCAAGGCTTTTGATAACGTGTCGTTTGATATGGATACTATGATTGGTAGAAAGAATAATATCGCGAATTTGGTTAAATTTAGTATTCAATCGTATAATAATAAAATGTTTTTTGATATAACGTCTGTAGTGATAAGCCTTGGTGCGATAACGTAAGTACTCTGCCACATATGCAACAGTTGAGTCAATTTAAGCATTTTGACGATGTTGAAATTTTAGGCTTAGATAATTGTGATGCTGTTGATGTTTTAATTGGTAATGATAATGCTCATCGTATGTACGCTAAGCAGGAACGCGTAGGCGATAGTTTAACCGAACCGCATGCGATTCTTACTCCCCTTGGCTGGTTAACTTGAGGCGGAAGGTCTGGCAGAAGCGACAGGTTTACAAAAATATTTAGAACAAATTTAAAAAATGTTAGTGACACGAGTAGCTTAAAGCAGACTATTGTTAATAAAGATAAGCATCTTGCTGAGCTCGAAAGCGAAATAAAAAATTTACGCTTGACTAAGTTTATTTTTTGCCAAGTCGATTATATTTTGTTGTTCTCAAATGCTTCAGATTGGCGCTTTTGCCCGATTAATGTGAATGCGGCCGATGTACAGTAGGTTCTCGCCCAAACTCGATTTTAAGAAAAGAATCACGTGATTTGTGGTTAAACGGGCCCGAGTTTCTTCGGCAACCTAAAGAGCTTCCAGTTCCACAGGACACTAAATTTGTTCCCGCACGTAGAGCCGACTTATTAAATACTTTTAATTCAACTGAAGTGTTAAGGGGTGACTTAGAGCAACTTATTGAAAGTGCACCGTCTTTATATGTGCTAAAAAAACGCGCTTCCTATCGTCTTGCCTTAGTCGAATATATCAAGTGTAAAGCTCAAAACCGCCCAAGTTAAATGCGTTATATTTCGAGGAAGCGCTGGATCAGATTGTCGTTCTTGTTCAAAAGTGTGTGTATGGAAAATTTATCGATCGGATGCTGGGTTATAGAAAATTTATCAATCGGTCTGTTGACATAGATTCGTCAGAAAAACGAAAGCCAGAAGCAATTGAGTTTTACCAAATGTGGAGTAGATGTAGCAGATCAAATAGCTCGTCAATATTCAGTAAAAGCGGGTACACGCCGGTGGCCAGTTGCTGTCTTTTATAATATCTTAGACTGGGCTTGTATCAATGCGTTCGTTTCATACAAGGAGCGGGAGACTCAATATCAAGGCGAAGATTTTTTCAAACTCAAGAGTCAAACAGAACCAGCAAGAAATCAAGTCTCTGAGAACTGTAAACAAAACAAAACTTTAAAATGCTGTCATAAATGCGACAACATGGTGTGTGCAAGTGCACAGCCTACGAGTTGGTCGAATGTGTCACATGTGCTATGAATAAATGAATAAAACACATAAATTTGCATATGCAAGGTGGTAAATTGAGTGTAAATTTTTAAAAAAAAGTAATTAAAACAAATTATCTTAGGGAATAGTTATTACCAAGAAAGTCTCACTCGTAAATTTGATTTAATACAGTATATCACGCAGTTTAACCTCTTTTAACGAAAATTAACAGCTTAACCTCTTTTAACGCGGTCAAAATGACCGCTGTCTTCTAGGGCTTATTGGCTGTTTGCGACAACCGAAAACCCCGGCTGTTCTAGTGTTAAATGAAGGGTAACGTAATAAGTTTAGTTCTAATAGTTCTACTAACGTACTCTGTAGAAAAAAGCTTTCACCAAGCTTGTACAAGCGGATATATAGAGAAAACATATATTTTTAATAGATTGCCCTAGCGTTTGAAAAACCTGTGTTTGACAAAATTCTAACAATAAAAACTTCAATATTTACCAGACGCATAAGTTTTATCTAAAGCTAATTTGCAGGGTCTTTTTATAATTTGCTATGATCTGTTCACTTTTGAAGAATATAAGCAAATTTAGAATCGCTCGCTGGCCACTGGATGATTAAATCAATAATTTCTAAATAGTTCAGAAAACAATTAAAAGCGTTAAAAATTGTTTGCCGAGCTGCAAAAGCCGCACACAGCCGGTGATCATGGGTTAAATAACGCTGTTTCAATCCATAAAAGTTATTGCAACTTTGTAGCAAATGCTAACACACACAAACTTTATATGATGCATTTAGGTGCTGTCAAAAAAATGCATGGACATACAAAGTGACCAAGTTAGAAATGGAACGACAGCTAATAAAGTGGTTTGTACGTAAATGCTCGAGATCGTGGCGGCAATCGCGCAAAAAGAAGCAAGTAGCACCTTATTTAAAGTTCATAATAATCAATTCTTGCCAAACTTGCCTTTTTGTGTGTTTAGATTTCTGTTTATTTTATGTGATTTTTGTAGTTTTAAATAAATTTTATCATGTTTTTAGAGGACTTAAAATTAACAGTTTGAAGTTAAAAAGAAGCAAAAATGTGTATTAAGTATAGTAGCAAACAAGCGACGTGCAGGTTACTCAGTAGCATTTTTATAAAAATGCTTGTGGTTACACAAGTATCACTTAAGTTTCGAACCCACTTTTGTTTCTGTCTTAGACAGGTTTCAAAGAATATCATACGAAATTCGAGTGGGGTAAAGCACGAATATAGAAACCGCTTAAAAATAAAGTCGTCGTGGGAATTATTTTTTAGTTTGGACATTTTGACAATTATTGTTGATATGACAAATAAAAAAATTTCTAAAGTTGGAAAAGAATTGCCTAAAAATATTTGAGACGACAACAGATGTACTTTTTTACATTTAACTTCCGCGTTTGAAATGCTGGCTGTTATTGGGCTAATTTATTTGCGAAGATTACTTGGTCTTGCAAGTCATAATATTAAAATCCTATTTAATAATCTTACTGGAAATCCTATATTTGGTGCGACCATGAGTAAAAATCGATTTAAATTTCTTCTTTCTCACATTTCTTTTGATGATGCGAATCATAGACCAGAAAGGTGGAAATACGATAGATTTGCTGTTTTTGGCAAATTTTTGAAATATTTAATTATAATTGTGGAAGGGTTGCTGCCAGATAACTACCTAACATTGGACAAAACACTTTATCCTATGCGAAGTAAGCTATAATTCAAACAATTTAATCCTTCAAAACCGGCTAAATACGAAATGCTTTTTCGATCTATAAATTCATCAGGATTTCCGTTCACATACACAACATCTGTTTATGCTGGAATACCGGTAAACTATCTATCAAATAACCGCAAGTTTTATGTTTACGGCGTTGAAGAAACAGTAAAAAGCCTGATCAAAAATCTAGAAAAAATGCGGATCTTGAGGGAAGAAATTTATCTTACGATCGATTATACACTTCAATACCTTTGGCAAAGTGGCTTTTGGAAAGGAAAATTACTACCATCGGAACTATTCAAGCTAATTGCAAAGGAATACCAAGTGAAATAAAGCAAGTGTATAATAGAGACAATGGTTCTTATACAGTTTTTTGGAACGAACCTGAAAAAAAATATCAACCTCGATTCTTTTATTGCAAGCTCTAAAACAGGAAAACGAAATATTTTAATTTTTATTTACAATGCAACCAATTTTTAGGATTTCAAAAGATCAAAAAAAACGCTTTATACAAGTTGTATGGTTATACGAAAGGAGGTACAGACATTGTAGACCAAAAAATTAGTTTCTATTTGTGCAAAACTAAGTCTCGAAAATGGACCACAATTGCATTTTCGTATTTGCTTGACACTTGTCGCATAAATGCAGCAAGTGTGTTAGCAATCAATGAACACACGGAGCCGCGCAAACAGAATTCGTTTGAAGTTGGCTTTAATCTTGTTTTAGAATTAGTAAAACCTTTCATCCAAAGAAGATCCAGGGAAGGTCTTATCAGTGAAATTCAACAAAAAATAAAGTTGGTACTTGGCGAAAACGTTGTGGAACCAAGTATTGATACGGCTTTGCTGTCAATATTTCCTCCTCAATCAGAAAGAAAACGTCGTTGTGAAATATGTATAAAAGAAATATCAGGCCAGGAATAAAAAAAGAAAGATCAATTGCCCAAACTTATCAGTCAATGCCAAAACTGTGGAAAAGTAGTGTGCCAACAACATCGCTTTCAATTTTGCAATAATTGTCATTAACGTCAAATTCCAAGCAGAACATCTTTTTACGTAAAGACTGCTTTTATCCAATAAACGTAAAGATAAACTTTTTGATTGTTATTTTTATAATCAATGCTGCGTAATGGTTTTTCATTATTTGTTTGTATACTTTTTAATTTGTTGAATGTTGTCCGAAAAATAAATATAAAAGGGAAATTGAGCGTTCAATTTATTAATAAAACCCACTAACTTTTTTTAAGTTAAAATATTTTGTTGATGTTCTTTGATAAATGTAAAAATTTTTTGATAAATTAGAGAGCATTAGTTTTTTGTTCTTAAAATTTAAAGTTTAACAATTATTTATATCGAACATATGATAATTATTATGGTTTCCATGATATGTCAATTTTATCGGGGCTTCTCGGGGTGTAGGTAACATCAACCTCCAAAAAAAAGCATAGATAAATTCACGGTAAATATTTTTCGCAATTTGTGTAAACGCTACGTCTAGTGTAAATATGAACATAAAAGATTATAGTTCAATATAGAATCGACCTTGTATTAAATTCAAAACTCTAATAGCTACATAACTTTTAGTCAAAAGATAAAAAATAAACTGAAATAATTTTTAAAATATTTTTAATTATTAAAATTTTTATTAATTTATGACGCAATCTGCGTCGCGTTTTCGCGATGCTGGTAGTATTATTTGTGAGGAGCCAACATAGCGTAACCGGTCCAAAAATCAATATACTTCGCATTACTCTTTTTGAAAAACCTCTAAATATTTTATTTAGAGCTCTATTTCTAATATGTTCACAACGCTGGTTGGATATTGAATTCGCAAGGGTTGTTTAGAAAGACGTAGTAAACAAGTAGTAAAGAAGTAGTTTAGAAGGAGGTTGTTTAGAAAAAGAAAAAACATTCAAAATAAAAATGATTTCTGTAAAGTCAAAAAAAATCATGTAATCAAAAACAATAAACTTTAACTAAATTAGTGAATTTGAAATATTCTTTTATAGTGAAAAAAATTAAAGTGAGTCTTTTGCAACGTAAAACCAAAAACATAATTTTTTGTGCTTTTTTTTAAGTCATAAAGCTTCTTGCCTAAATTGTTTACAAAAGTGAATGATTTTAAAAAAATCTTTTGATAAATAACAAAGATCGAATGTAAACAATAATAAAACCAGCTTTTAGCACAATTTACTGATCCAAAATTTCCTTCTCTGTAAACTGTAACAACTTCGTCAAGTGGCACTTCTAATTTTACGACTCATTGACGTTCGACAAACAGCCGAAGTCGTTAATTCTCTCAAATCGCTCTCTCGTTTTAAGCCAATTTACGAAAATTGACTACCCTTTAAAAACTCGCCTTTTTATTTTAAAATAATGTTTAAATGCAACATTTAAGTATTTATATTAAAAGCGTATACAATTTTCTTTCCATAAAAACTTGAATGACAATTCTAGCGTTAGTAATTGCTGAGATATAAGCAAACAAAGAGCGCGGGCAGTTCCAGCCCCCCTCCCCCAGTTCCAGAAAAAGTTTCCAAAAACCCCAGTCTGAATAGGGTTAAGTTTGGGTGAAGATTTCATTTTGTCTAACTGTCAAAAAATACTTTTTATTGAATTTTAATTACTGATTAACTTTATTAATTACTAATTTTATTTATAATTTTTTCAGGCAAAATCAGGCCAAGTTGTCTTTTTTCGCTGTTTCCAGGCTCAACGCATCAATAAAAATTTTTCAAAGTTATTTGCCTTCTGAATTTAACAGGAAATTGCGACCACCTGCTGAATTACCGTATTGGAAGGCAACAGAATTAAGAGTTTTTATTATACGCTGGTATTTTAAGCAAAGAAAAATATAGTTCGTTCTTAAAATTTTTAATTGCAATGCGAGTTTTGTTGTCGCAAGTACTAGCGACAATATATGACAATCTGTCATAAGTTACTCATAGATTTCTGCCATGAGTCTCAACATTTGTATGGAAAAGGGTTTGTAACATATAATGAACATAGCATTATTCACTTAACAGATGATTTCATAAGATTTTGCCCCTTGGATTATGTGAGCTGTTTTAAATTCGAAAGCTATCTTGGCATTTTAAAAAGTTACGTTCAGGGTGGCTACAAATCACTACAACAAATTTCGTTTCGCGTGTTTCACAGCAACGCCAGCATTGTTCAAATTTTAAAACAAAAAAATGATATTACTCCTGGTCAGTTTTTCAAAATCGAAAAAAGCAAGCAAGTTTAATTAAATTTAAAGGTGTTGAACTTTGTTATTTTTTTAAAGCAAAGCTTTTTAATGAATCTGTGATTAATATTAATTCTGAAGCAGACTCGAACACATTTGTTGAAGGATATATTGCTAGAGTTTTCCAAATCGTAAAGTGCGATGAGAAAGTGTTTCGTTGTATAAAAAATTTAAGAAAACAAAAATTTCTTTTCTCGACCAATTTGTTCCTCTAAAGTAGAAATATGCGCTGTTAAAAATCTTACAGAAAAATTTGAAATTGTGGAATTCACCCGAGACATTTGCAAATGTGTATTATTTCCCTTTAAAACTAAATTCGTTGCAATATGCTTGTGCCATTCCGATTAATTTATTTTATTTACGCTTATTTTACAATGTGCTTTTCTATGAACTAATTTTAATTACTTTGATGAAAGATTTTTTATGTGTTAAATTTCTTGATAGTAATACTAACGATATCGTTAGTAAATATTGAATGAAAGGCTCAAAAAAATGTTCTTAGCCTCCTGAAGGTACTGAAGAGGTCCAGTCTCTTGTTAAAGACCAACAACCGGCTGGAGCTAATTGAAAAGAATATTCTTGTGAAATTCTGTGCGAAGCGAGTAAGATACAAAAAAAGCAAAATAAGAAAACCTGTTTGTTGATTTATTAACTTTAAATTGCAAACTGAGCGCTGCATAAAAAAAGCTTATAAATATGGTTGTTCCTCGACATCTGTCGGGGAAATTAGTTGTGGAGGTGATGGAAATAGCACCGGTGACGAGTTTGTTTTGCCTGAACTTGAATCTGCACCAACCAAAAAGTAAGTAATTTTTGTATTATTTTCTTGATTAAAGTAGTCTTAACCCAAATTTTAAAGCAGTCATCATTACTACACGTTTTTGTTGCATTTTTTATGACTTATGTGTTAAAAAAAAATTTTTTTATTTGTAATGAAAAGAATTTTACGGATAATTTTTTCTGGTATTACGCAGTGGTCGTAAGCAGGAATTAAAGACAAGGAAATGTTTGTGTTGTAAGTGTCGCATAAAGATTGAGATTTACTGGTTAAACGTCGTTGTTATCCTGTAGTAATTAGGCATAAATACTTAGGCCCACTATGCGTCCCAACTTCGGCGAGACAATCCCGAGTCCCGGCAGATTTGCCAGAAATCTGAGACAGATTCGAAGGGAAAACCTTCTTTTTCTTAGATAACGCTAAATTTTAGGGACAAAATTCATAAAATCCGCGACAGTTTCAAAGTGAATACAGTATTTATCTAATTGTAAACCCCCTTGAAAGTGCAACGCACTTAATGGCAATAAAAAATTATTATAAGCTGCCCTTGAAAGTAAACCGTACCTACGATCGAAAAATTAAAGTTCTTTAACTTATGACCGTCTTTGACGAAACAAGAATGAAAAAGAATTAAATCAAAAAAAGGCGTATACAAATTTCGGCTATTATTTGTATACTATAAAACAATCTTTACAGTAGCTTTCCACTTTCCTAACACCTTGGCTTTTAATATCAAGCAGATGGCATCGACTGCTTCTTATTTTGCTTCACTCACATTTTGGTCGGCGATAAGCCGATTTGTGCTGCTGCTTCCAGTCCAGATACCAAGTCTATGCTCAAACAATAAAAACCACCAGTAATTAATCTAGCTTTTCGGTTTTTCGTAATAGTTACATTTCTCAATTTGTAGCGAGTGTTTAGAACAGGGGTTCTTAAACTTTTTTAGGACCGTGCCCCTTTTTGTCCTGCAAACAAAACTCGCGTCCCCTTTCTATGATACCAACAGCATGCGTGGTCGAGTGGTTAAAGCACCGGACTGATGATCAGCATGGTCTAGGTTCAAAACCCACTTACGCCATTCTGTTGTGTCCTTGGGAAAGACACTTTACGGCACTTTCCCCTGCTTGGTGGTCTTGACAAGCAGTACTAAATTGCAGTAATATCTCTACTAACTTACTAGCGGACAGCAATATCTTGGCATCTCCGGAAGCAGGTCGGGGTAATTGCTTACCCTATGTATAGCGCCTCCGTCGCTTTCCTGCGAGTCAGGAGGATAAATATAGAGATTAAAAAAAAAAAAAAAAAAAAAAAAAAAAAAAAAATTCCGTCCCAAAATTCATGATGTTCTTTAAAAAAAAGGTTTTCGACCATACTTTCGTAACAATTTTTTTGCCCCGATTTTCTAAACTTTTGCCGCCAGTTGTTCGCTTTTTTTTTACTTTTTTTTTAGAACACTTCAGTTTTGAGGCAAAAATCAAGAAATCTGAGACTGATTCAAGTGAAGAGTTTTTTTTAGAGGACACACTCTTTGAGAACGAAATTTGTTTCCATTAACAAACGTCCCGGTTTGCTTCTTCTTATATATATTGCATATGCCTATGTATACTGTATAAAATTACATGATGAATATGACGTCCCGATTTTGTAAGTGACAAGTGCGCGATTGCGACTCTTGCGACATCACGGTTTTTTTATTACACTGTATATGCCGTAATGATGTCCTATTTTCGAGTTCGCAGATTTTGCACATCCGAAAAAGTTTCGAATTCGGTGGCTATGCCTAATTTTTATTTGCCGCAAACAAATAATCTATTGCATTGTTTGTTTAAGAAAGGAAAAATTTTTAGTTCTTCAATTGTCATCAAAAAAAATTTTTTTTCAGACGTACTCGTTCTTCGTCTAACCAAAAAAAGCTTCAAAAGAATAGCCACTTACATAACAGTACAAATGCTATCCATCTTTTGGGGTTAGGAAGCAATCTCAGAGCAATTGAAGAGCGTCAACGGCAGCGATATACATTGCTTCAAGAGCAGACAAAAATTCTGCAAAACTTGCAGAATGAAATTTAAAGTTTAAAAGTAATTATTGAAAAGATGCTCAACTTGCCCGGAGCAGAACCGGGAAGAGAAAATATCTTCAGCATTTTATTCGGCGAAAATAGAAGATCTCGATGATCTTCTCGAGCGGGCAGTTCAGGTTAGTTTTTGGTCAAGTCTTAAAAAGTAGTAGTTATTTGATCAAAAACAGTTTTATAACTCATTTCCTCAAACTAATTATTAGCGGTGAAATGCTTACTTACATATAAAATTTACTGGTCTCCTGGAGTTCGGTAAATTAAATATTTTTTTTTAAACAATGAGTCAGCACTTTTAGCTATTTTTAATTACGTTTCTGGCAGTGTATATTTAAATTTTATCTGAAAATTAACAGAAAGAATTATTTATGTATAGGATGTTCCGTCTATTGCTAAAAGAATCGATGGCAAAGATCTGCGGTGCAGCGTCAGATCGTTCATCAGACTGTTTATGAAGAAAAAGTTGGCTTTGCAATATTCGTGGACGGGTATGGGTGCTGGACGAAAAAGAATAAAAAAGTCATTTCGGGACTCGTCGTTGAATCGTTTGTTATCAGGTATTGGAATAAAAATTATTTGTTGATTTGCTATTTAATTGCAACAAATAGTGTTATTGTTTTTTGTTTTTTTTTATTCGTGCATTTATATCGTCTACTTTAGGGCCGTCCAACCTTTTTGAGTCAAGGGCCGTTTTGACTTGTAAAAAATATTCAACGTCGAGTTTTAATTATTGATTTTATTTTGAATAAAGATTTAACAGCAGTTAGACTCTAGTTTTACCGAAGATCATGAACAAAGATTTAATAACATGCCTGGTATCAACAACAGCAAAATTAATCACTTAATGTGAAAACTTTTTAATAAGAATAAAGCTCCATATATATCATGGAGTAGATGGTCCAATTTTCAATTGTACTTTAAGTAATTCTTATTTTTTTATACAATAACTATAATGAAACCATTGTTCTAATATTTTTGTTTTATGCGCTTTTTTAAAGAATGCTGTTTAAACTTATTTTCCTTTTTTCAGAAACTTTAGCGCACAGTGTGCACAAGGATGCACCGTACAATTGGCTGTTGGCACAGTTCTATGCCAAACCGGGGATTGGGAAGGAGGGCGGTGCAATAGAAAAAAGAATTTGTCATTGCAAAGAAATTCTGATACTGAATTAGTGTCAGAAACTTGAGGGTATTTGTCGTAACTTTTTCTTTTTGCTAATTTTTTTTTTGCTGCTTCATTGTTCGTTTCGCTTTTAATAAAAATTGTTAACATTTACTGAATGTGTCGAATTTACTTCCCGGTTCACTGAAAACTTTTTAATTATTTCAACTGTCAGTCACTCTTAATATCAAATCATAGGTTGCGATTAAGGCGTATGTAAATCATTCTGTTGTATTTTTCAGATGCACTGTTAACACAAAATAAAGTTGAAAAACAAAAATTTCAAAAAATTAACTACTTTGAATAAATATTAATCATCTTAAAAAATTTTAATATTTATAAATTTAATTTTTTTTATACGGTCAGATCTTTTACCTTTTAATCAATCATAGACTCTGAAGTAGAATATAAATTTATTTTCTTAAATGTACTTAAATAAACAAATTATAGAAATATTTTGTACTTAAACATGAAAGTTATTTCTGTTTGGCACAAAAATATACTGTATAAGTGTTTTAAACTACAATATTTAGTCATCCGTAAATCTATTGCACAAGAATTTATTCGTACTGGACTTTATCCTTTATTTATATAAACAAGGATTTATTGATGGCCCACTTTACGGTAGAAGAATATATCCCTGTTCTATCAATGCTTTAAGAATGACATTACCAACGGTCGACTTAAATTTGCAAGAATATAATCGTGTTTTATTCCTTGCATAAACAAGGATTTATTGAAGGCCTATTTAGGTGACGAGAATACATCCCTGTTTCATCATTGATTTAAAAATGATTTCATCAACGGCCAACTCAATCCCTAAATAATATATCCATGTTTTATTCCTTGCATAGACATGGATTTACTGAAGGCCAATTTAGGGGACGAGAATACATCCCTGATTTATCATTGATTTAAAAATGATTTCATCAACGGCCAACTCAATCCTGCAACAATACATCCATGTTTTATTACTTGCATAAACATGGATTACTGAAGGCCTATCATCCCTGATTTATCATTAATTTAAAAATGATTTCATCAACGGCCAACTCAATCCTGCAAAAATATATCCATATTTTATTCCTTGCAAAACATGGATTTACTGAAGGCCAATTTAGGGGACGAGAATACATCCTTGTTTTATTATTGATTTAAAAATTATTTCATCAACGGCCTACTCAATCCTGCAATAATATATCCATGTTTTATTTTTTATATAAGCAAGGATTTTTGGTGGCCAAGTTTATCGTACAAGAATATATCCGCGTTTTAACCTTTAAACAACCATGGTTTTATCCTTGTATTTATCCATGGCCTGTAACATCTCGAGACATAAATCGAGGAAACTTTACAAGGATATTTTCTAGATTTATCCACGATTTTTATGACTGGGTCGTGATGGCAAATTTTTTGTTAGAAAACACTACTTTTTAGGGACAAAATGCAAGAAATCGGGGACAGATACTAAGTACAAACTTTTTTTTTTAGAAAAGACTTATTTTTGAGTTAAAAAATCATGAAATCCAAGACTGATTTGAAGTGATGACTTTGTTTTGGAGGACGAATTTTTTTCTATTAACAAGTGTCTTTGAAAATATGATATGCCTATTCATAATGCTATTGCCCTTATTGAGGAGTCGGAGTTGGAATCTTTAAAATTCTAGAAGCTGAAGTCAAAGTCGGCATCTTAGAAATTCTGGGAGTCGGAGTCGGATCTTAAATCTTCCGACTCCGCAACCTGGTATTGTTTACAGCAAACTAAGGTAGTTCACAATTTTAAATCTATTAACGGCGATGAACAATTTTATAATTTCAAAATATTGTGGAGATTAAAGATTTCAACCAGGACAGCAATATCTTGGCAGCTTTGAAAATAGGTAGTGTAGTTTTTTAAACGAAATAATGGCGATGGCCCAAACGCCAACTACACCGTCGGTTGACTCTATTCGAATAAGTAATCACACAACCTGCGGCTGACCTTGTTGCTGAAGCACACGCACGGTTCGCAATGAATGAATGTATGCACAAACGATAGCACGAGGTACGAACGAACGATGGTACGATACGATACGATACGGCACGGTTCTTCTGTAATCACAGAAGCACTTAATATTAATAAACAACCACTAACTGCTGATAGTTTTATACAATTTGACATACAACAATAATAAACGTACCAGGCTTGTTGGGCCACAATACCGCCGGTCGATGTTTTTGGTAAATAATATTTGCTGAATCTTGCCACAGAATTAACAAACCACTTCAAGCATTAACAATTAACATTAACTTACTCAAATAAACTTATTCAAATAGAATGTAAAAAATACAAACAAATCAGAAATTTAAAACTATAAAACTGAAATTAAAACTTTAAATTAAATATAACTAGCTAATTTTTTAGCTGCTTTCTGTTTAAATTCCATTATGTTTTGTGAACAAATTACACGTTTTACGAAAAGCGAAACAATGGGCATTCTGACTGAATTACGAAGCACACGTGTGAAATTAGGTTGCCGCGTGAAAAACTAAAAAGGCAAACGAAAATAAGGAAAATGTTAAACTTAAAATCTTACAGGTAGGAGTAATGTATGACGGTTGCCTGGAGTAAAAGCGCCTGAGACATATTCCAATCCTGCTATAATATTACAGATATAGTATATCAAAAACCGAAGTTAAAACGGTTTAGTTTGCCAATCAGAGTAATAAAAAAAATGAGACAAACAACAACATAAGAGAAGTTTTTGCTAGATTAAAGTCTCCAGATCTTCCCTTGTTTGTGAACAACAGCTTAAGGATAATTTAGACAGTTACCGGTGACGATTTCAGAAATGTGCGACAATTTCTTATTGGGAGTATGCTAACATGGGCTACGCAGTTTAGCGTGCTGTTGTCCGGAGAAGCGTTATAAGCTCATTCCTGGCTATCGCAAGAGAATTTATGAAATAAGATTGGTTAAAAAAAGTTTTGCTGCGATGAAACTAGATTTTCTGAAGCAAGGCAATAGGAATTAGAGATTACTACAAAATTTATAGTTCGGCCAAATTATTACTTTAATTAGTAGGCTAAGTTGTTTGAAATAGAAAATTTATATAACGGTTTTGTTGATTTTATGTTATATGAATAATTTATCAATTTTTGTTAGAAAGAATTGTATGTGCGTTTGATAAAAGGAATGGGAGTTTATGGTCTCTGGCCAGGTTTCAGAATTACGTAAAAAGAAATCTTTGTTTTTGGTATTACGTCATGGATTGCATCACGTTTTTTGTTTTAGAAAGACATCTAAGCAATTAAAATCTCTGGGAAGATTGCGTGTCCCTTGGGATTGGAACAGGGACTTTTAAATAGTAGTATCTGGACTGGAAACTAAATCGAAAAAAAAAATTTGCGTTCCATTAGTCGGCCGAACAAAGCGTGCAGCGCAATAGCAATTAACAATTCTCGACATTTAGCAAATCAGGACTTTTCACAAACCTCGTGTTAGTAAGAGTTGAGCTTGAGAAAACAGCTGGTAGGAAGTTCTAATTAAAACCATATTCTTATAATCTAATTCTTTAACAAAAAAAAAAAAAGAAAGTACCTAAGCGGGAATTAAAAGTTAGAATTAAATATATATTTAAATATTTAGAAAAAATTTAGGTAAAAACATAAAATATAGACAGCTGCACTAAATTTAAAAAAGAATTGTCAAAACATGAATTAAGAAATGTGAGTGAGAAAATGTGCGAATTATGACATTGCAATTGAACTTTAGCTGTAATGCACCAGTAGCCGCTATTTTATAAATTTAATTTACATAATGTCAATACAGTATAAAATCGCATCAATTGTGATAAGTGCAATAACATTTCCAGTGGCAAACAAACAGGACTGAGGAGCCGGGAGCCACGGAGCCAGCCAATTTTGAAGGAGCCAGAGCTGGAGCTGGAGCCAAGTTCTGATATTGTGTGGAGCCGGAGCCGGAGCCATCAAACTTTTTGCTGGCTCCAGCTCCTAACAATATTTTTTTACGTTTAAAAGCCACCTAATTAATTTGTGGATCTAAATGTGCATTAAGGTAATGTAAAGGGTGTGTTTGTATTTGAGTCACTTGTGGTTGAGATAAGTAGCATGGAGTATGAGATAGGTGCCCATTGGTAAGACAATGGTTTTGTCTTGCAGGCTTTGAATGTGTGTGTCTCGTGTGCAATGAACAAAGCTGCGGAAAAGCTATAAATGCCTATGAAGTTGTTGTCTTTGCTGGTTCATTTGTACCAATTGAAGATATTGTAGGGGTTCAAAGTGCTGGAAAAAGCAAGTTATAGGTATTTATACTTCCCAACAAAAACATGGAAGTTGTACCTTTTGAAAATCATCTGAATGCAGTAACTCAAACTGAATACCACTAATGTTCTCACAACAATATTCAAAAAGTGCTTGAATAGTCATAATCTGGTCAGGCATGGGTCTTTGTAGGCTTGCTATTTTTGTCTGTTTAACAGTTTCCCCAAGATCGTCACATGGAAATTTGCCATGGCTGGTGGCAAAAAATGAACACCATGCTTCATTGTTACAATCACATTTGCAATAGCACAGATTCAGCTTCAGCCTTCAAAGAAATACACAAGATTACCAATACTCTGAGACAAGCTAAGAAATAGTGTAGTCAGTTTGCACAAAAGCCCAAGCATAAAAACTGTGTCATGTGTTAGTTCATCTGATATGAAGCAAAATGTCCTCTACATGAAGTTGTTATCTTGCATGTAGTATGCCACTGATGGATGAACAATGCATTGCTGCTGATTCTCGTGATAACTTTGCACTTTGTCTTGAATTGTGAAGGTGTAGTTCTCAGCAAAGTCCAGCAAAACCACACTGAAATGACTTGTCAAGAACTTTTTTGAGAATTTAACTGCCTTGATTGGCATTTAGCTATAAATGAGTGCTTGGTCATATTACCCAAAACTCTAACAACTTCTTCAACCCATTCTTTTCTGGTCATCACCACAGTTTATAAGATCCATTCCATCCGTAAATTTCCATTGCTAAAATTGGATTTCTTCATCAAGGTTATCATATTGGATAAGCAAAAAGCATTGCAATGTTTGAGATCCAAGACATTGCTCCTGCCAATGCAACATGCACATTTGTTGTCTGTGCTGCACACAATTTTGCTGATCAGCATTTTGGATGTTTTATCACTGTTTGCTGCATTTACTAGAAGGATTACATTTTGGCATTGAATACATACATTTTTGAAGAATGATATGAACGAATGCCTTTTGAAGATACTGGGACACACCATTTTGGACATAATGAACAAAATTCTGAGAAACCAACTTTCCGCTCCAAATATTTATCACAAAGTGCAGCAGACAATTTCTTTAATATGCACAGAATTAACCATTTTTGTTGGCAAACATTTCAAAAAACACCTGCAAATTTTTTAATTTTAAGCATTAAATGAGTGAATTCACCATCTTCATATAGTGATAAAACAGCAGCTTTTGTGTGAACAGATATTTTGTTTCTTCCTAGAATAATTGGCTTTGACAAAATATCATATGACTGCTTTTGCTTCATTCAGACTCTCCAAAATAAACAGCAGCTTGTTTAATTGACCAAGATTTTGATTTCAGTGTGAGATACTTTGTCACTGTCAGTGCTTGCATTAGCCATTTTCACTCTGTTTTCTTTGATTAACAAATCTCTGTCATTACCTTTTTTCTCCAGCAATTTTAGTTCATTGGCAGTGATGGATAGGTATTCCTGGTCTTGCACAGTTTTCTGTTTTTCTTGAAATTTACATTATTTTATATGATATCCCTTTAAAGGGTCAATCATTTCTAAATTTTTTGTATCTTTGAAATACCACACTAATTACACTTTCACTGGACCTTGGTTGTCTGCTGGGGATCAAACATGTTGCTGACAGTGCAACAATAGCAAAATGTGCCAATCAGCTCTGTAAACAATGTCATGTCTGGTAAATGTACTCAAGTTTCAACTGTTTCTAAAAGCTAATTGAAATATCACAAGGCTAACACTTTTTATCGACTACTTATGGTACCTGTATGACATCAACATTTATTGAAAGTTTTATAATAATTCAATATCTTTTAAATTATTAAACAAAAATTAATTAAATTGAGTGTGAACTTTTTTCTAATTAGCTTCATAAGAGTAGTTTAGGGCTATTGCCCCTTTAATTCTTTCATGATATGGTTTGATCTAATTTGACATCATCAAAATCAAGCAATTTTTCAAAGTAACTTTACTCTGAGAGCACAAAAACAAGTTTTCAATTTATGGATATATGAAAGTATATGAACTATACTACGCAAAAAAGCAAAAACCATATCATGAAAACAATTGCTATTTTTTTTATTGGGTCGTAAACTTTGAGCTTGATTTTTATGTTAAATTGTTTATTTATCCCATAAAGGAGACATTTTATTGACTTTTATGAGCTTAAACGAATTTCTTGACCCCAAAAATGGTAAATTCAACATTTGTTTCATTTTTCTATGAGCAGAAATCGAGTTATTACAGAAAATCATAGAGCATGACCAGTGCTCACTTACCAAATGCCACAAGTGGCCAAAACTTAAAATTGCGATAACTCGAAAACGCCTTGAGATAATTTCAAAAAATTTTTTTTAAACTTCAAGTTTTTCTAAGCTTTACAATATATAATGAAACCATTAATATCCAAGAGTAGTGGTTACAGGGCCTGGTTGATTATACATGGAATGACCCTCTTCTTATTCACAATCACTGTGTTAATGCAAATTTTAAAAAATGTATCAATTTGATTAACAAAAATAAACAGCAAGCAAACATGGAATAAAAAGAAAACAAGAGAAAATGGATCTCTCAAGAAGCAATATTAACCGCAAGGGTATTTGGGTTTGTTTCACAAACAAAAAAAAATCACTTACAGTGACTTTTTAAAAAGACCCAAAAAAACAAAATAAATTGTTTTACAGTTTCTTAAATTTTATAATAAGAAACCATACAACAGAGTTGGAGTAATTTTAATTTATAATTAAATTGAATATTATTAAGTATATCTATATTAAATTTTTAGATACACAAACATTTTGAGGACAATTCTCATAAATTTATGATAATACGATTACTTTATTATAAAGTCTGGATAAGATAATGAATCACAAAAAAACTAATTATTTGTATAAAACATTTGTTGATATTTCTAGCAATAAACCAGATTTGTTTAAATGGTTTTCTGTTGGTGAAATGAAAATCGTTCTTTAAAAATTGTAAGTGCTGACCTAGATATTTATTAACTTTGTATGCGGTTATAAATTCAATTTTGTATAAAAAAACCGTAGGCTAAATTAAGTTGTCTAAACAGAAGCTAGCTTGTTCAAAAATTTAACGGAATTCGATTGCTTTCTTTGTCCTCTAGAGCTGAACTTCTTGGATAAGGTCAGTAAAATTCTCCCAAGTCTAACAACTACCTTTATATTTAAAAATGCGTATCTCTGACGCCAGGCAAGAAAAAAACTATAGTTGTAGAATGAAATGGAGACAATTTATTTTTTATCTGCGGTTAAATACAAGTGCGGCAACTTAGCAGAACACAGCAAACTTCTTCAGCAAAATATTACAACATAATCGTTCATGTAGCAAAAATATGGTCACTTGACCTTTCAGCAAAATTATGGTCCTTTGACCATTCAGCCAAATTATAGTCACTGTTTCTTCAGCGAAGTTATGATCACTGTTTCTTCAGCGAAGTTGTGATCGCTGTTCCTTCAGCAAAATTACGGTCACTCACTGCCGGAAACGATGCCTCCTTTTTTAAAACAAACTTAAATCGGCCCACGTGGTTTAAACTATAATGCTTTCAAGGAAATTAATTCCGCGCATTACGCAGAAATCACTGACAAAGCGAGGTCACATCGTTATTATTCATTTTAAAAAATGCACGTACGATAATTTAACAGTCGGATACTTCATCACATCTGGACTAAACAAGTTACAAATGGATCAACCATTTGAAAACGTCAAAAAACATCAAATTCTCAAAGGGACCTCGCAATTAGCCAACTGCAAATGTATTGTTGACAATTTTTCACTACACTTATTTAAAGTTAACTATCAATATAATAATTGTGTTAGTAAATATAATTGTATGTATAGGTAATCCCAAAATAAATGTTATCATTTGCTGTCCATCTATTAATATTTTCGGACCACCCTGTATATATTAACTCGCCGTTCGTTATTCATTCAGTTTAGATAGATAGTAAATAGAATGTTTGGTGCTACCGTGCTGTGTGGCCGTGATTTGATCAGTTAAGGACCAGGTTGAAGCCTGAAGTTAATTCTATCGTAAAGTAGAATAGTTTGTACAAACTATTAAGTTAAGTATTAGTCATCAGGGTGCTGATTCATACTTAAAGTTAGTCAGTACAAAGTTGTTGGTTGATTATTCGCAGTTGTTGGCACTGTGAATTATTTTGAAGCTTTGGGAAGCTTGAGAGTCAAGTTTTACGACGGTTTATCGAGTTTGTTTGATTTTGTGAATAATACATTCTTTATAGTAAGAAACTTTGGTTTCTTGCAATTTGTAGAGAGAAATTTTATAGAGAAATCATTCGTGCTTAGCCAGAACTAACTGTATAAAAAAATTCAGCCTTAACTCAAACAATTTCTAAAGCTGGCATTAAAAAAACACAGCTTTACTTCAGCGCAAGTATTTGGGTTACCTAATTCAAGTGGTCCTTTCAAATTTCCGAGTAAAATTTTGAAATCTGTGGTTTTGTCCGGGATAAGAGATAAGATTAGTTTAAGACAGGGATGGCAAACTTTTTTCATAGAACGGGACAAAAAATGCCAATTTTATAAAAATTACAATTAGCTGGGCCATTGGCTCAAATTTTAATCAAAATTCAAGGTGAAGACTAAAAAGAAAAGGTCTTCACGTCCAATCCGTTCTAAATAGCCTAAAATTTTCGAAAAATGTTTCGAAAATATCAGAAGTTTTGGAACATTAGAGGGTCATTACATTTCAACTAGTAGGTCACACTGTAAACCGTCAGTCAGTGGTACGCCATCTTTGATTTAAGAGTTTTGAATTAGAATTTACGATTCTGAAATGGCGACTAGTTCCATTGAGAAAAAGTTTGCAAAACTAAGAGTCCGCGTAGAAAGTTTAAATATGTCGAAAGAGGAGAAAGGTAATTTTTTTGGAATAAGTGGTATCGCATTTGTGAGAAAGAGAAAAAGAGAAAGAACCCAAGTAATGCTATAAGAGAAAGAACGGCAAGCAATGCTGCAAGCTAAGCAAAAAGAATTAGAATTTGAACTTCAAAAGAAAAAGAAAAACGGGCAAGTAATGCTAGAAGATGAACAAGAAAAATTGGAAGCTGTGCGGAAGAAATCAGAACAAGGGGCAAATTTAGATCAAAAGAATCAAGTTTAAAGAAAGAAAAATGCAGCTAAACCCGAAAAAGTTGAGACCTGAGCGGTAGACAGATCTCTCTGTAGGAGAAGAAGGGGAGGGAAATCAGGCAGAAGATGCACGGGTTGTTTTTGGAGGAGCAAAGTCTCATGCCTCCCCCATTTTATTGACCAAAAAGTTAACTTAAATAGTTTTCTGCTACAGTGTCACAACGTTATAAATTTATTTAAATCAAACTATCGAATCTTGGGTCTAATGTAGATGAGGTAAAAAAGCAAGTTTCGTGTCTACTAATAATAAGGCTATGCTGGCACGGAGCAAAACAATGTTGTACAAGTCTTCTTTTTTCCTAAATAAATAACAAAAGTATTTTTAAATTTATCACATAAATACACTTGTATAAAAGTCAAAACGTTTGTTTGAAAAGATTACTTACAACAATCTTGGACCTCTGGACCCTGATCTTATCTTGTATGGTCTTTTAAGTGGGTCCTCAGATACTCGCCAAGTGAGACTAAGATCCAGACGCCCGTTTGTGCCAGCGGCGCGGAATCTTTTGAACAACCTTGCCAGACTTGGCATCCGCGCTTCTAAATGGACAAATCATAAATGGAAAACGGAGTATTGTGAAAATGCTTCCAGGCTCCGTGCTTTTGTGCCCGGGACCGGTGCCGGGCCTGTTGGGATGGGCTTACCCCGAACAGCTTGGGTTGAGCTCAACCGCCTGCGGACTGGTGTTGGGCGATTCCATTCGTCCATGCACAAATGGGGTCTCGCTTCTTCACCGAATTGCGAGTGTGGCGCCTTTGAGCAAACCGCAGACCATGTTCTAACAGCGTGCCCTATACATCGGGCACCACATGGAGCACAAGGTCTGACGGTTTTGGATGACGAAACTCGATGCTGGCTTAATAACACCACTGCCAGCATCTGATTCAGGCAGTGCATCAGTCTGGGGTAGTAAAAGGATAAACGCTCGGCCCCAGTCTTGTTTGTGTCTGACCTGGCGTGGATGCCCTTCAAACGACGACGACGACTTACAGGCCCAGATGGTAGGTGCTTTCACGCAGCCTGGGCCGTGAGTAAGTCTGCTCATTGATTTTAAAATGACAGACCGAAACCGAACCTACCAAAGCGGAAGGGTATCCACCTACTCCGATGTTCAGTGTGGGTCTGTTAATCGGCAAACGTCCTTTTCAGGACGGGGCAATGTCAGGATAAAACTGCCCTTTTCAGGGCACATTGCCAACAAGTTCCGAAGACCCACTATTCTTCAGCTGAACATTGAAGGCCTCACTGCAAGCAAGATGAATGTTCTTCATCACCTCGCTATGCAGTCTGAGGCACTCGTCATCCTACTGCAGGAGACCCACTGCACTGATGCAGAGAAGTTGGTACTACCAAACTACCAACTAGCTGGGTCTTCTTTAAGCAGGAAGCATGGCCTTGCCACGTTTGTCCACGAGCGACTGAGATACACGCTTTTGGACCAATCTCCACCGACATCGGAGATCGAGTGGCTGTGTGTGGACGTTGATGGCTATAAAATAGTCAACGTCTACAAACCACCGCCAACGCGATTGCGAACCCTGGATCTCCCAGTGTTTCCTCACCCCTGTCTGTACGCTGGCGATTTTAACTGTCGCCATGCTGACTGGGGTTATGATGACAACAGTCCGGACGGTGAGTGTTTGGCTGGATGGGCAAGTATTAATTGTCTTGCCCTGCTATATAATGCCAAGGACGCTGCCAGTTTTTATTCCGGCCGCTGGAACACTGGCACCAATCCAGACCTAGCTTTCGCTAGCGTAGGTCCAAACAGTCGCTTACCGGATAGACGTGTCCTTGAGAAGTTTCCCAGGTCACAACATCGACCTTCGCTTATTACACCGCCAAGGTTTGCTATGGCAGTGCCAAGCATGCCTGTTAAGCGATGGAACTTCCGCATGGCCAATTGGAGTCACTACATTGCTTTGACGAATAAATTCGCAAAGACTTTGTTGCCGCCTGATTCACTTGATGTGGATGCGGCTTACCAGGACTTCTGTAACATCATTAAGAAAGCAGCCAAGAAGACTATCCCACGCGGGTATCGAAACAACTATATTTCGTGTTGGGATGCAGAGTGTGAATCCCTCTATAAAACCTTTCTGCAGTCTCCTCAGGGAGACGACTCAAGTTTGGCTGCTACAACTCTGCTTGCCAAGCTTGACAGAAAACGGAGCGATTTATGGTCCGAAGCAGTTCGGAGCATTGACTTCTCACACTCTAGTCGAAAAGCGTGGAGTATTTTGAACAACCTTACTGGTAGGTCACGACACTCTCCTCGTCATTGTCCCGTTTCAGCCGATGCTATTGCATCTCAGCTGGTTAGAAATGGGAAATACGAGGCTGTTGATCGCAAGTCATCTCGACTTGTCTTTCAAGAAGTGTCTGACCTTTGGAGGGCCACAACACCAGACGCAGTAAATATCTCTGACAATTTTTCACAGAGAGAATTCGCTGCTGCCCTTCAACATTTAAAACCAGGTAAAGCTCCGGGTCCTGATTCCATCTGCCCCGAGCTTATACTCCATGCTGGAGCTGCTTTGAAGTCCTGGTTACGTGACTTCCTTTCTTCCTGTTTGCGCCGACTCAAAATTCCCAAGATCTGGAGAAGAGCGCTTGTGGTCGCGATCCCAAAACCAGCAAAGCCCGTGGGGGACCCAAAGAGTTATCGACCGATATCTCTGCTCTGTGTCCCCTACGAGATCCTCGAGAGGCTTATCTACGCCCGCGTTGAACCATTAATCGATCCACTGCTCCCTAAAGAGCAGGCTGGGTTCCGACGCGGGAAGTCAACCGTAGATCAAGTTGTTCTGCTAACCCAGAACATCGAGGATTCTTTCGAGGCTAAAAAGAAGGCCGGTGCCGTATTTATCGATCTGACAGCTGCTTATGACACTGTCTGGCACCGTGGTCTTACCTGCAAGCTGCTGAGACTACTTCCGGATAAGCACATGGTCAAAATGATCATGGAGCTTGTCCGAAATCGAAGTTTCACCTTTACCACCGGTGACAGCAACCAAAGCAGGCTACGCCATCTTAAAAACGGCGTTCCTCAGGGATCGGTCTTGGCTCCCCTCCTATTTAACATCTATACGTACGATCTTCGTTTCATGATTTCCAGAAAGTTTGCTTATGCTGATGATTTAGCATTGTTGCACTCTTCTGGAAACTGGAAGGACTTGGAGGGGACTTTAAGCCAAGACATGTCCACACTTTCAGCGTATCTCCAGACTTGGAGGTTGAAGCTCTGTCACACTAAGACGGTGACGGCAGTCTTTCACTTAAACAACCGAGAGGCCAAACGTGAGCTAAAGGTCTACAACAATAGTAGACTTTTACCGTTCTGTCCAACCCCTACATACCTTGGGGTAAAACTGGACAGATCGCTCACGTTTCGTCACCATTTAGTGGCATTGCGCAAAAAACTATCATCGCGCGTCACACTGTTGAGGCGACTCGTGGGCTCGGGATGGGGTGCTGGTGCTAAAACACTACGCATAGCCACCTTGTCTCTAGTCTACTCAACAGCTGAGTACTGTGCGCCAGTCTGGTGTCGCAGTGCTCACACTCGTCTCATTGACAGTGTCTTGAATGACGCCTTGCGCATAGTTACTGGATGCCTGCGTCCCACTCCAACGGACCACCTACCTGTACTTTCAGGCATCCAGCCAGCTGAGCTTCGCCGACTGGGAGCGACACTCTCCTTGGCTTACCGTGGATCTCTGGACCCCGATCATATTTTGCATGGTCTGTTAAATGGGTCCTCAGATACTGGCCAAGTGAGACTAAGATCCAGACGCCCGTTTGTGCCAGGTGCGCGGAATCTCTTGGACGACCTTGCCAGACTTGGCATCCGCGCCTCTGAATGGACGAATCACAAATGGAACGCGGAGTACTGTGAAAATGCTTCCAGGCTCCGTGCTTTTGTGCCCGGAACCAGTACCAGGCCTGTTGGGATGGGCTTACCCCGAGCAGCTTGGGTTAAGCTCAACCGCCTGCGGACTGGTGTTGGGCGATTCCATTCGTCCATGCACAAATGGGGTCTCGCTCCTTCACCGAATTGCGAGTGTGGCGCCTCAGAGCAAACCGCAGACCATGTACTAACAATGTGCCCCATACATCGGGCACCACATGGAGCACGCGGTCTGACGGTTTTGGATGACGAAACTCGATGCTGGCTTAATAACATCACTGCCAGCATCTGATCCAGGCAGTGCAGCAGTCTGGGGTAGTAAAAGGATAAACCCTCGGCCCCAGTTCTGTTTGTGTCTGGCCTGGAGTGGATGCCCTTCAAACGATGACGACGACGACGACGACGACGACGACTTACAACAACCATTTAAAGAGAATTTTCTAACTTTTTTTAAAATTAAGATAATTTTTTATAAACAGTTTTTAGTGCGTGTAAACGCGTTAATTTTGTAAAGAGTAAGGCAAAGTTTGTGTTTTCACGGCATTCGTGTTAGTTCTCTGAAGTAAGTTGCCGAACTTACCCGCTCTTTTTGTAACCAATTTTTCCAAGCTTAAGTTTTTTGTATTTTTATTTTTTTCTGTTTTCTCTAAACCAGGAATATCCAACCTACTTAACGTTTTTATGCCCATTAGTTACGAAAATTTTTTAGTATATTTTTATAGCTGTATAGAATTCGATATCACTGCGGTGCGGTCATAGTAACGTATAGGAAAACAAAGTAAATACCTCAGTTGATTGTTACGTCGAATGACGTTCAATGTGATTTACGAAAACTTTTGTGGGCGGAGCTTGTCATAAAGATACTTACCTTAAGCATCGTTTTCCGTATTCACATCGTCTTGCTATTAAATTAATATTAATTATGTTATTTTCAACAGTTTTTAAAATATCAAGTGGTTGTCAGTTAATGACTGTAGCAGTAGTAAAAATAGTAACTTTGAACAAATGCGGAGTGATTTGAAATAAGGTTAGAGTAGTAGCAGCGATGCTGCTAATGATAAAAAAGAGAAGCATATTAATATAAAAAAGAGAAGCATATTAATTTATTAGCAGCGTTGAAAAAGGATTAGACATTTTTAGAGATTCTAAGTTCAGTCTAAAAATTTAACATATGGTCAGGGTCCAAAGATCTACTGTAAGTCAAGAAGAATGTCGCTTCTAGTCGGCGAAGCTCAGCTGGCTCAATGTCTGAAAGTAGGGGTAGGTGGTTTGTTGGAGTGTGACGCAGGCATCCAGTGACAATGTGCAAGGCGTCATACAGGCATTTTCTATCAGGCGAGTATGAACGCTACAACACTAGACTAATGGGCAGTACTCAGCTGTTGAGTAGACCAAAGATAAGGCAGCTGTGCGCAGTGTTTTAGAACCATCACCCCTTCTTGATCTTGAAAGTTACCTCAACAGTGTGACGCACGAAGATATAAATTTTTCGCAATCGCAC
Source organism: Diplosoma virens (assembly GCA_963680785.1). Lineage (NCBI taxonomy): Eukaryota > Metazoa > Chordata > Ascidiacea > Aplousobranchia > Didemnidae > Diplosoma > Diplosoma virens. Next base: position 15,598,676 of record OY796897.1, read on the forward strand.
TAGATGGTGACAGAATATGAGCGATCTGTCCAGTTTTACTACAAAATAAATAGTGGTTGCACAAAATGTTAAGCCTTCTAATACTGTTTCAAATACTTACAGTAGCTCACTTTTGGCTTCTCGGTTATTTAAATGAAAGGCTGCCGTCACCGTCCTAATGTAAACTTTCATGTTACAAGAACAGTGATTCTTAACCGCGGCTCTCAACTATCCATCTTGCGGCTCTCACTTCTTAATGAATGAGGTTTGAATTTCTTCAAATTTATTTTATAAGATTCTAATATAAGATTATTTTATACTACTTAAGTCATAATTCCAGAGCAACCTACAAAAAAAATTCGCCCTCTTCAACAAGAAAATCAACTTTCAAAAGTGATTGGGAAGACAAATTTTGTTTAATTGCAGTAGAAAAGAAAACATTGCCTTTTGTGTCCTGAGTTAGTAATAAAATCCTGTGTTAGTAAGCAGTGTAAAAGCTTTTAATGTTTAGAGACACTACGAAATTTATTCTGCAAACTGCGATTGCTACAAAGAAGAATCAAGAAAAAGAAAGTAAGAATACTTAAGTCAGCACGTAACAAGGAGACAAATACATTTAAGTGTGGTAACGAATACGAAGAAATGACAATGACATCATATAAAATTAGCCATTTACTGGCCCGCAATATAAAACCATATCCGGATAGGGAAATTATGCAGCAGGCTATTGTTATGTTTGGTGTAAAATGCTGTTCTATTAGCATTCAACTTAAAGCTAAATATATTACAGCTTAATAATTACACAGTAACTCGACCCGTTGAATGTATATTTAACGACCAATAGGAACAGCTTCTTCGCCGGTCAAAAAATTTTGTTTATTGCTCGATCGCACATGACACTTTAAAAAATTTTACCGTAAAGCAAATAGCTGTGTTTATCAAAGGTCATGGCAAACTTTAAGATTTACGATGCAAACTAACTTTGCCTTCCATTGATGATTCCACAAAAAGAGCAGATATATTTTGTAAATTTCACGTTACTCTTCAAGAAGCACATTTGGATTTATTAAAGTTGTTTTCAATGGCAACAGATGGGTCCACTTTAATGCTTAAAGCAAATCAAGGACTACAAAGACCATTTACAAATGGCGTGTAGACGATAATTTTTCCTCGTGTGGCATGGCATCACTGCATTTTACATCAAGATAGTGTCGTTGCTAGATCTTTGAAAATGCTTCATGTGACAAAAGTAGTAATAATAACAGTAATTTGGATTAGAGCAACTATACTTTACAATCGTAAATTTAAAAAATTACTTTCAGATATTAATGCTGATAATAATGACATGGTCATGATCACTGCTGTAAGATGGTTAAGCCGTGCTGCATGTCTCAAAAGATTGTATGATCTCCTTCCGGAGATTTAAAATGTTTTCCGAAGGGAAGAAAGGCATTTCTCAGCTTGGCAACGAAACATGAATAACTGATTTGGCGTCTATGATTGATATTAACAACTACTTTTTATCACTAAATTGCATTCTACATGGAAATAACAAGTTTTGTCTTTTGCACCGGGGTGGTTTGTCAAGCGCTTTCCAAAAACGCGGGCTTTTTTGTTTAAAAAAACGAGAAAAAAGTTTGCTCTAAGTTTATTAAGTACTTTCGCTTTCATTTGTTGAAAGAGCACTTCAAAGTTTATATCATCTAAAAGCCTGGTTCTTTGTGATGAAAACGATATAGAATTTATAAAAATGAATTAATAATAAATAAAAGTATTGACCGTAGTTTTTTTTCAAAAATTGTTGTTTTTTTCTTGTGCCACCGTGCGTCATAATATTTTACCTTGTTTAGTCGTTAACAAAAGCTAGAGATCTAAAATTTACATTGGAAAAAAAATTTTTTCAAAAAGAGAATAAATGAGCGAGTTATGTAAAGAAAATCGCTCAAAATATTCGCATATTTTTGCTATCGCGAGTGATCGCTTCGTTATCGTGTGATCGTGCACGTGGATTACAAACGACGCGATCGGACCGAAACGGAAAATACGTCACCGTCTGGAACAAAAGAATTAGAACGCTAATCCGTGCGAACCAGACTTCGGCTGCCGAAAATCGATGAAGCGTATCACCGCATTAACATGCATTCTATGCACGCGATGCAAACAGGAAACCGACTGAGTCGGATAGCCCGTACTAGCGTTAAAAATGCCTCGCCGACTGAGTCGGAGAGCCCAGTGCAAAAAGGGAGCCGGATCCGGATCCGGAGCCATGGAGCCAGCCAATTTTGAAGGAGCCGGAGCTGGAGTCGAGTCACGTTCTGATATTGTATGGAGCCGGAACCATTAAAATTTTTGCTAGCTCCAGCTGCTAACAATATTTTTTTACATTTGAAAGTCAATTAATTCGTGGATCCAAATGTGCATTAAGGTAATGTAAAAGGAGCGTTTGTGTTTAAGTCATTTATTTAAGATGAGTAGAATGGAGTTTGAAATGGGTTTCCATTGGTAGGACATTGGTCTCGTCTTGCAGGTCTTCAATATTTGTGTCTCGTGTGCAGCCAGTGACAATGAGCAAAGCTGTCTTCTTAATAGTTTGAAGTTTCTTGATGTTGGTGTTTGATATGATAGGGCTCCATATGATGTTTGCATATTCTATTATGGGCAAATGATAATTTTACACGTAGAGATGATTAGTTTGTTTTGTTTACCCTATTTGTTTAAAATAAGTGTTTTGAGAATGTTAAGCGTTTGTTTTGTTTTAATGACGGTGAGATTTATGCATTGTGAAAATGTTAGTTTTGGGTCAAAAGTAATTCCAAGAGTTTTTGGGTGTTTTTTGTTGGTAGTGTTTGATTGTTTAAATTAAATGATAGAGTTGTGCCATATTCAGCTGGTATGGTGTAAAAAGTGTAATATCTTGTAAAAATATTGTTGAATGGGTTGTTGGACCTTAAATGGTGATTGATTTGAGATACTGTGATTGTTATGTCATCGGCATATGCTGAAATTTGTAGTACGTCGTTTGGGGGGAGAGAAATCTCAGAGATTTAAATTTTAAATAATGTTGAAGACCGAATTCCACCTTGTGGTACTCCAGATGTTGATTTATTTAAATTTCGAGAGTGTGCCATCGTATTGAGTGCATGCTTGTTGTCCTTTATGGAATGTTTTTTATTATTTATTTTAATAGCGCCGGTTTCTCTAGTGCTTTGACAATGGGTGATAAAAATGATATCATCGGTAGCTTGTGCCAATGTTGTGGTCCTTATTTGGTTTTAAAATGGAAGTGGTTGGGGCATCTTTTCCAAGATGCAATATTGTATTAATATTGGGGGCAATGTTGTACATATTTATGAGGTATTTGATGGAAAGTGACCCTAGGTGTTTTAGGGGTGATCGGTAAATTCTACTATGGTAAATTCCACAATAGGTAAATTTAATCGTTGTTTTGGGTTCATGTATTTTTTTGTTTATGTAATTGTTAACCCTTTGGTGGCTAGAATTAATTCCGATTTTTTAGCAAATAAACCATATTTTAAAAGAGGAGCTGTAAATCCTTATTTATGTGTATAAACTTATTAAAAATATATATTTTCAGGTTGGAAAAAGTCTAAAGATTCAGAAAAAGAACTTCAGGGGTCACCTCATCTTAGTCCCCGTCCAAGATATATTGGCGGCCATCTTAGATTTGGCTGTCAAAATCAGCTGATGTAAACAAAAGAATGTCATTAAATTATCATCAATGGCTGTTGATGATGGTTAATGAATACAAAGTTAATAAAAACGATTTAAAACAAAAGTTGATAATGCAGATAATATGGGGTTTGAATCCCAGGCAATTTTTTGGGGGTTTTAAGGGATTATTTCCAACTATTTTGGGGGCCTCAGGACCGCGTCTATATGGGAGTTTTGCCACCAATGGGTTAAAGTAATGATTTAGGCTGATTTTTTTGCTTGCAAGTGTGATTATGTTGTTGAATGAGCTTGCGCATATGCCTAGGCAAGTGAATGCAATTTCTGCTGTTATGATCTTTTTTAAGAATAAAGAGTCTGTTGGCATCCAGTATTGTTTCGACATGATGTTTGTTTGCCTCATGGACGCTTTATGGATATTTGTGGAATGGGGTCTGTAGAAGATGAAATCTTTAACATGATGTTTAAATGATGTCCAATTGGATTTTTGGTAATTTGTTTTTGTTTTAGTGAAGTGAGATAGAGTTGTTTTGGTGTTTTGATGTATACTGAGGGCGGAGAGTAACAATAAATAATCTGATGTGTGTGGGGGATGGTCTCTGAGCTAGTGCAATTACGGAAGTCTGCTGAAGCGGCGATGTCTGATGAAGTAGGCTATTGTGTTTGATTGGGTGGTCGACGTGTTGAGCGTTTGTGTTAAATGTGATGTTTTAAACAATTTGAATTATTTAATCAGTTCTCCTCTATGGTCTTTGGTCGGCGCGTACCACACAATTGTTAGTGAGCATTGACATCTGCGGTGATGATTGTGTTTAAACGATTTGTTTTGTATGTAAATGTGCTGGATATATTGAGTCTTCTTTTGTTTGAGATATATAATCGATAGGACCCTTGAATATAATATAACACTACCCATTGAACCCTTGGATAATAAATAGTTGATCCTTGAGTTGTTGCAAAGTGCAAGTTAGTAAATTTTTGATGATCGATATTACGGCTAGATTCTTAGCGTAATATAATAGAAGTTAACCACGCGTTCCTTGTATGGATACGGTTTTCTATTAAACATAAAAATTAATTAATACAACAAATAAAACAATTAAACAAAAAATGACTTACTAACTAAATCCACTTCGGAGTTTTCCAAACAAGACTAACTAAATCCACTTCTGAGTTTTCCAAACAAGAACGTTACATTAATTGAAAAGCAGCGAAAGAAAAGGAAAAAGACCTAGTTGCTACTATTAAAAGAAAATTGTCTCGCAGAAACTAACAAAAAAGCGCCGATTTAAAAAATGACGTAATACGAGAAAAGAAATTAGTCCGTGTTTTAAATTAAATTGAGCTCGCAACTAGGCAGGGCCAATTTGGCACTAACATCCCGGCCCCGTTGAGAATACTTGGGTATTTTCAAAATCATGAACCTTGAAGATACAATTATAACGTAAAAAAGACTTAAACCTAAACTAAATTGAAAAACGAAAAATACAACACAACACTAAAATCTACAGTTTTGGTTGAACAGTTTCAGCAGCACTAATTAAGCAGAGCTTTGTGATCGGACGATCAAACACCGAAGTTGCGGTTTTAATCTTTGCGCTGCGTACCACTCCTCGTTTATCATTTCGAGTCTCTAAAATGACACCCATGTGCCAAGCGTTTCGAGGTAAATTGTCATCAGCGATTATAACAACGTCTCCGACAGTAAAGTTTGGATTTAATTTTGTCCATTTTTGACGTTTTTGCAGAATCGGTAAATATTCCTTTACCCATCTTTTCCAAAAAAGGTTTGCTAGATACTGCACACGTCTCCAACGTTTGCTGGAATAAACGTCAAAAGAGTCTTCGGTTCCTGGTGGCAATGACTGTTCTTCTTTAAGCATATTTGGCGTTAGAGGTTGAAGATCTTTAACATCGTTTGAAACTGCGGTCAGCGGCCGACTGTTAATGATGTTTTCCACTTCGCACATAAAAGTTGCCAAAGTTTGTTGTCAACAACAAAGTTTAGTATTTTTCGAACAGAACGAATGCAACGCTCCCACACTCCACCATGGTGAAAAGCAGCAGGGGTGTTAAAAATCCACTTGATTTGCTTCTGCAAAAAAAAATTGTGAATAGCAGTTTGATTCCACTCATTAATTAAAAGTTTTAATTCCTTTTCAGCTCCGACAAAATTTGTAGCATTATCGGAGCGAATTTCAACCACTGCACCCCTGCGAGCGATAAACCTACGTAAAGCATTGATAAAAGAGCTTGTATCCAGAGTGTGGGAAACTTCTATATGTATAGCTCTTAGCACAAGACATGTAAAAAGAACACCATACCGTTTGACTGAGCAACGTCCTCGTTTTACCGTGAATGGCCCGAAGTAGTCGACCCCCACAAAAGAAAATGGTGGCATTCCTGGAGTTACTCGATCAGGAGAAAGATCCGCTATTTTCTGTTTTCTTAGTTCTCCGTGAACCTTTCGACATTCATAGCAACGGTTTAAAATGCTTCGCGTCAAGGAATTAGCATTTGTTATCCAATATTTTTCCCGAAGCATCGAAAGAACATGAAGTCGGCCGACATGTCCTAAAGTTGTATGAAAATAATCAATTAGTAAAGCTGAAACGTTAGAATTGTGCGGAATTAAAATTTGATGTTTTCTGCTAAACTTGATTGGAGCATAGTTTAATCTTCCACCAACTCGAATAATTCCATTATTGTCTAAAAAAGGATCAAGACTTACCAATCGACTACTTCCTTTTACCGTTTTACCAGTAGATAAAGACTGCAGCTCATCCGAAAAATACTTCCGCTGAAGAAATTTCACAATTTGAATTTCTGCTTCATGTAATTCTTCAACAGACAAGGGTTGAATTGTTTTCGAATTTTCTTTGCGAAAACATCGATTTTGAGCGTTTTCACTTCGTGACCTTTGCAAGTTGTTTTGAAAACGAAGCAGCCAGGCTATTACTGACTTCAGCTTTGTCCATTTTGAGTATTTGCAAAACAAATCATCCACTGTTGTACAAAATGAGACACAAACGTTGCATACCTTTGGCGCTAGCTTAAATTCTACATCAGTTTCTGAGGAGACAGAAAGAAAATCTGGTTGAGCTGGCCACATTGCACAAAAATTTTGCAAAAATGGAGGACCGTTTTTCCACAACGAGCACTTGAGAAACTCAGCCGCAGGCATGATCCTAGTTGCTTTATCTGCTGGATTAGAAGAGCTAGGCACATAAAATCATTGAGACAAACTAGAGTTATTTCGAATAAAAGCAACGCGATTAGCAACAAACGTTTTGAAAGCACGAGATTCATTTCTGATGTATCGCAGAACTGTAGTACTGTCAGTCCAAAAATATGAATGCACTCGAGAAAATTGCATTTCTTTACGCAAAAAGTTATCATTCTTAACAGACATTGTAGCAGCATTTAATTCAAGTCTAGGAATAGTGCTTGTGGAGATGGGTGTTAATCTGCATTTAGCCAATAAAATAGAAGTGTGACATTCAGAAGATTCGTTGATTAATCTTATGTAAGAAACATTGCTATAAGCATCTTCTGATGCATCAGAAAAGTGATGAAACTCAACTACATTAATTATGCCAAAATCACACGGCTTTACACAACGATTTACGTAAAAAAGGCGAAGTTGGTTAATTTCATCTATCCAGGCATGAAACTTGATTAGCGATTGAGCATCAATGTGATCATCCCACGCAAGCTTTTGTCGACAAAGTTGTTTTTGAAGAATTCATAGGTAGAATGATAGGGGCCAAAAAACCTAAAGGATCATAAATTGAATTAACTATAGAAAGCAATTACCGTCTGTTGAGGCAAGTTTTCTTAATATTAGACATGTCAAAATGAGAAGTATCTGTTTTTGTTGACCACAATAAACCAAGAGCTCGTGCGTCCGGGTTGTGCGTAGGAAGATGCAGGGAGTCGGACTTCACGGCTCGATCCGCTTCGAGAATTGTTTGCAAGACACGATCGCTGTTGTTCACCCACTTCGTTATGTTGAAACCACCTTTCTGCAGTAATTCTGAAAGCTGCGAAATCAAGCTTATTGCCTCTTCTTCATTTGCTCTGGAAGCCAAGCAGTCATCTACGTAAAAATTATTAAAAACTGCTTCTGTAACCCCAGTTGGGTATTTGGATTCATTATCTTCAGCAGTTTTGCGTAGGGCAAAATTTGCGCAACTTGGTGAGCAAACAGCACCAAATAAATATACCTTCATTCGGTATTCTTGTGGTTGTTCATTTAAATCACCATCTTCCCACCACAAGAAACGCAATAAATCACGATCCTTTTCCGGTAGTTCAACTTGATGGAACATTGATTGTATGTCCCCCATGATTGCGATTGGTTAAAGTCGAAATCTGCAAAGAACTCCTAAAAGAGAGTTAGTTAAATCAGGTCCCTGAAGAAGATTGTCATTTAACGAAAAGCCCCGAAAGCGAGCAGAACAATCAAATACGACACGAATTTTTTCAGGTTTTAACGGATGATATACACCATGATGCGGAATAAACCAAACGTTCGATTCCTGGCAATTTGTAGCCTTTTCAGCATAATTGTTATCTAACATCTTGCTTAAAAATTGTACGTAGTCGTTGTAAAAAGACGGTTTCTTCAAAAATTTTCTTTTTAAACTCATTAGTCGTTGATAAGCAAACTCTCTATTTGGGGGAGGTTTTAAGTTGGAAAATTTTAAAGGAAGAGGAATTTCGTAATGATTGTTTTCTTTCAACTTAATTGAATCATTAACTTCAGCTAGAAATCGTTTATTTTCAATCGAAACTTCAGTGGTCTCCAAGCTGCACACGTCCATACACATGTCACATACTGCTGAAAATTTAGTTTTAACAAAAAATACGCAGTTCTTCTCATTGGGCCGTTTTAAAAACCTGGGACCAATCACCGACCATCCTAACAAAGTTTTTAGAGCATAAGGTCCACCATTCTGACTTGGAATTATTTCAAGAGGTTGAAGCACTTGCGGATAGTTGCATCCGATAAGTAAACCAACGTTAGCATTAAGTTTGGGCATTGAAATATGATTCAAGTAATCCCAATTACTCGCATCTAATTTAGTAGAAATTTCATTTTTCGAAATCGGCAGAGACTTCAAGGAAAAACATTGCGACAATACAACATGCTCATTTTCGTTAAAGTCACACACTTCTAAGTTTTGGATAAGTTGCGCATTTGTAGCCACATTACGACTTGAAATAGTCGTAGTTGTTAATTGAACATAACGACCTGTTACGTTGAGCTCGTTAAGTAAATCAATACTGCAAAATGTTGTGGTGCTGCCCGGATCTAGTAAAGCATACGTTTTCACAAAATTACCTCCAGAGCTGGCACGAACTTTAACCGGAACAATTGGAAGCATTACGTCGTTCGTTCTGTTTTCGCTAAAACCCACAAAAGCGCATTCTGCTGATTCTGAGGAAGCAGGGTTCTTATCAGAAGTTGGAGACGGGAGAGGAGGATGCGAAAGCGTTGTGTGCTTTTTATTGCAACTCTCCTTCCTGCAGCAATCAGTTCTTGAACAACGGTCAGCGCGATGTCCTGGTTGCAAGCATGCAAAGCACAACTTCTTTTGAATAACAAACTTATATCTGTCTTGATAAGAAAGATTTCGAAATCTTTTACAGTGATTAAGATAATGAGGAGCCAAACACATTAAGCAAGATTTAGTCGAATCAGTATTAGGTTTTACAGCTGATGCAAAAAAACAATTTTTGATTATTCACCTTTTTCTTTACCGAAACGCCAAATACTGGATTGCTTAACTCACGAACTTGCTTTCGCACAAAATATACAATATCTTCAATCGAAATGTTTTTCTTTGCCTCATGCATTATGTTGTCAGCAACTGCACGCCATTTATGCTGTATTGGTACAGGCAAGCGATTGATAATTTGTCGTAGAACATACTGAGTATTAATTTCGTTAACACAACCAATTCCCTTCAAAGTTATTACGCACGTTTCTAAATCTATAGCAAAAGCGCTTAATTCACTAGAATTATTTGTTGCCAAAGAAGGACCTTCAGTAAGTTTCGAAATAAAAGCACTAGTTATTTGATAAGGTTGCCCAAAATTTTCTTTCAACGACATTTTTGCACGTTGGAGTGCATCTCTAGCGTCATGAATATATAAACAGCTACAAACTAGATCTTTAGCCATACCTCTAGTGTATTGTGAAAGATAATACAAACATTGCCGAGAATCCGGTTCTTTGTTTTCAATAATTGATTCAAAAGCATTAATAAATTGACAGTACCTGATTGGTTCACCGGAAAATGTTGGCATATCCACAGGGGGTAATTTCAACGACGCAATACTTGGAATGACTTGTTGTGAATGAAGCGGCGTGAGAAACGATGTTGGATGCATCTGAGACGTTGAGCTGACAAAAGGCGCAGAAGTTGGCGTTTTACGCGGCTCTGGCAGCTTCGAAAGCTTCGGAAACACAGATTGAAAGGATGCTTGCAGTTCGTCTTCAGAAGTTGCTACTGGACGGACGTTAAAACCGGCAGTAGGTTTAAAGTTCACTTGCTCAGCTGGTTGATCAGCGGGGTGCCGTTGCTCGGGCAAAGGTCTAGATACAACTAGAGAAATAACTTCAAATTTGCTTGTGCTAGGAGCTTCCAGTTTACTTGTACTTGGTTCCTGCTGAAATTTTGTAGAAGCTTTGTGTTTACTCCGACCAGAAACAGAGAAGCTTCTTTCGGAAATTTGGTCAATAATATCACTTTCAATCGCAGCACATATAATATCAAGTTCTTTTTGTAGAATTCGCTTGCGATTCATTATCTCCCATTCTTCTCTTTGACTTTGAATTTGAAGTTTCCTTATTTCTTCTTCGCGAGATTTTTCCAATGCACGTTGTTATTCTTCTACTGCACGTTGCTTTTCTTCAATGTCTTGTCGCAACTCGCGTTCTTGTTCTTCTCTGCACTGTCGCAAGATCAGCTCTTCTCGCTCTAATAATTCTTTTTATCTAAGAGCTTCCATTTCGACTTGCAACTTTGCTTCTCGAGCAGCAGCACGAGCCTTTAATACAGAAGTTTCACTTCTTTTAGAACTTGAAGTCACAAAACTTTTTGAACCAGATTTGTGACCTTTTGATTTTGAAGCATCATCTTTCTGCCGAGAACTTTGGGATGGGTGATGACGCCTTCCATTCTTGTTTTGAAGTTAGTTAAAAACTTTGAAGTCAGTTAAAAACTTTATATTACGGCTAGATTCTTAGCGTAATATAATAGAAGTTAACCACGCGTTCCTTGTATGGATACGGTTTTCTATTAAACATAAAAATTAATTAATACAACAAATAAAACAATTACACAAAAAATGACTTCTAACTAAATCCACTTCTGAGTTTTCCAAACAAGAACGTTACATTAATTGAAAAGCAGCGAAAGAAAAGAAAGAAAAAGACCTAGTTGCTACTATTAAAAGAAAATTGTCTCGCAGAAACTAACAAAAAAGCGCCGATTTAAAAAATGACGTAATACGAGAAAAGAAATTAGTCCGTGTTTTAAATTAAATTGAGCTCGCAACTAGGCAGCAGGGCCAATTTGGCACTAACAATCGATATATCATCTAGTTATCTCTTATTGGCAAATATTTATATAAGTACTACCAAGTTGGAGCCGGAGCCGGAGCCGGAGCCGGAGCTGAAGTTTGAAATTAATTGGGTCCGGAGCCGGAGCCTAACCTAAATTAGGCTGGCTACCCAGCCCTGAATTTATGTAGCACTTGTAAAAAGCAATTGTTTTTTTACTAATTTTGAATCTTCTTTAAGCCGTTTTAGCCTGTATTTTTATAGCAGAGCTCTTAGGAGATCGACGAACTCTCTTCCTGATAAAACGTTAATTTTCACTGCTAAAAATTCTCGGACGGTCTGTTTTTTTGCTGTCCTTAAAAGTACTTTTTTTTAAATTTTTTGGTGTTAGGTATCTTCATCTTCCTTGATATTTCCCGTTCTGAGACCTTCAAAAACCAGTAAATTGGATGCGTTTTTCAACGTTGATTGCTAGTTTTTTGGCCAATTTTCGGGGGTCAAAATTTTGTAATTTTTAAGTAAAACGTTTAAAATATTACATGAAAGTAAAAATTAGAAATTAATATGTGGTAACGTCTATTTCCAAAACCTAAATATGCATTTTGATGCAAGAATACTTAATATTACGTGATGAAGAAGTTTTTCACTAAAATGTGCATTTTTCCGAAGGTGGTCTTAAACATTTGTCCCGACTGTAAATATACTAAATATTCTCATATAAATATACAAACTTCAAGCTATATATTTATATTTATTTAAACACTACACTTAATGGTTAAAACCACAACAGTCTGTTTCATCTTATAGAATCATCAAGTGGTTACTATAAAAGCTTCTATTTTGACAACTAGACAGACTTCTATTTTGATTCATTCATATTTTTAATTTCGACTATTCCGACAACCAGACATTCATAATTCTTTTATTTCGACGACAGCAAACAGTGACGTAGCTGAAGGCAACAGAAACATCTACAGTTTTAAATCGGAAAGAAATTTTCCTCAATGTAGCGATCTCGCAGGATTTGAGTCTGACTTGTATCAAATGGCTCGCTCAGTGAATTCCAGACGAGTTTCAAATTCCTTCCAAGCCCAGCTGGAAAAGGACGAAAATGCTATCAACACGACCACAGCCCTGTACGTCCCGGCCGATAAAACCACAAATCTCAACAAGGTCGAAGTCAAGTATTACGAAAAATTGCTGCAGGATAGCATCACCACTAAATATCAAAAAACCAGTAAAGACACAACAAGAAAAATAAACATGGAGGCTAAACATCTCAAAGAACAACTCAAACTGGATGATAGATTTGAACAAGCAGCTAAACAAAAAACCTTTATCACGTTAAAGGACCACAAGCCAAATTTTCCGAACAATATTTAATGTAGATTAATAAACCCTGCCAAGTCCAATCTTAATAAAGTAAGCAAGCAAATTCTGCAAAAAATCAACAACAGAATACGACAGTCTATCAGTCTACTCCAATGACGAAGCACTTCTGCAGTAATTTTGTGATTTAAGGGCTTTCCTTACGAGAAAAGATGCAAATTCCTGATATTTAATGTCGTTGATTTCTACCTCTCCATTTCGGCGAAACGGCTTGACGACGCCATTATTTTTGCCAAACAGTTTTTAGAAATCAGCAAGAACAACAGCAGAATTATCTATCATTGCCTCACAGCAGCAAAATTGTCTAGCATCAATCTCCTCTTTTTAGCAGGGACTGTGCCTGGATTAAGAACAAGGGCTCTTTCTTTGACATTACTATAAGCTTCTATGACGGGGCTGAAGTGTATGAGTTGATTGGCCTGTTTATCCTCCACCAATTATTTCAGCTTGTGGAAATCAAGAACATTGGTCTTTATAGGGACGATGGTTTGGCCATCCTAGAAAGCGCTTTGGGTCCTACCTCGGAGCATATAAAGAAAAGGATTATAAAGCTATTCCACTGGCACGGCTTAACCCTTAGAAGACCGGAATCAACGATAATTGATTGGCGACGCGAAACCGGTATCATTCCAGAAATATACCAGTTTCGCGTGACGCATGTATGTTGCGAGAGCGAGAATATAGCGAGAGAAGAGAAATAAATAAAAGAGAAAAGAACTATTTGCTTTCATGCGCCTTGTAAAAACAATCGACCTCACAGTGAGAGCGACCAAGTGATTCCATTTGTCTTACGTCACAGCGCGAGCACGCACATACAATTTTTGGCTGCGCACATACGGTGCGATGTTGATAATTATGATAAATTTTGAAATAAGATAATTTTAAAAAAGGTTTTTTCAAGGGATTCAGATTAGGCTTATAGGTTAAGAATTTTACTACAAATAGCGACTAAAAAGTTTGAACTTTATAATGCATTATGGCATTAAATCAAAAATAAGCGTTTTTTTCTGAAAAACTATGGTTGATATTTTAATCGATTACTCACTCATTTTTTATCACATTTAAACAAATTTTATATCATTTTAATCAAGAAAAAAATTATCTTTTAATGATACACAAATCAATTAGCTTCTCTAAACAAGAAAAGCGCAATTATTTATTGAAAAACTTAATTTGTTAAAAAAAGCAAATTTTGCTCTGTTTGCAGTTTTGCTGCATCGTGGCAAAATGAGTCAGCGGTGCTTTAAGGGTTAAACATTACAGATAAAACCTACCTCGTCAAAACCAATTTCCTCGATTTTACCTTCAACTTGAAGTTAGGAAGATATTGGCCCTACCGCAAGCCTAATGACCAATTACTTTACCTCCATCAACATTCAAACCACCAGACCGCCATAAAGAAACAACTTCCATCGATGCTCGTTAATCACTTTTTTCTGCTTCTTGAAACCGCGAGGAATTCGCCAGAGCTATCCCGAAGTATGAAGAGGCTATGCGAAGAAACGGACATTCCGGTGAGTTACGGTACATCATCACACCCGGCTCTCATAAGAGGAAATCCAGAAAGCGGAACATAGTGTGGTTTAATGCACCCTTTAGCGAGCATGCAAAGACTAACATCGGCTAACTATCGAAAATAATGTTTTGCACATTTTTCCAAGCGCTAGTCTGCTGTAATTAATTAAAAAAGTGAATTTTTTTGTAATCTCATAACCCAAATAACAATGTAGTATCTTAAGCATCACTTTTATTACAAATGTTAAGCCTTAAAAAGTGAAAAAAGAAAATTTTAGAAAAAGATGCTCAGCAACAAATTCTGTTAACACAGTATATACTTGCGCATGTGTTCGTCCCCAATAAATTAAATAGTCTTTTTTTTCGGAAACGACACCATTTAAAAATGAAAGATATCCAAGGTTTTATTTAGTTTATAAAATGCAGTCAACAATCAAAACTTGATAAATGCCACGACTCCACTTAATTAGTTGCTTTTTGCCAAGCGTAAAAAAGCTTATTGGTTTTCTGTTAGTTTTGGTAGTTTTACTATAATAGCAGTCAAATAGATTTACTGCTTAGTATTTTGATTGATGGTCTTTCGTTTGCAATCTTTTGATAGGTATCGATAAAAACGTCTGTTTAATAAATCGTGCACTACATTAAATACAAAGATCAACACAATTTTTTGAAAAAATTGCAGCTTGCAGCAAAAATTTATAGTTCTTTTGTCGATTGCAGTAGTAGCAACAAAAATTCATTTTGGCCATGAGCTGCAATATAATTTTACTTGACCGTTTCTAAATTAATGTTACTGATTGTATTAATAAGCAGAAATTGTTAAGTGATATATTTAAAGGGAATTTAAAGCACCAAATTTATTTCGCAAACATGTCAAACTCGAGAGCTTATGCGTGGTGCATTCATAGCATGAATGAGATTGTAAGCCACAAATTTAGATGCTCATCCATTTTTTTGACATTTGGTGCAATAAAGTGTTTAATGTTTACTTTAGCGTCTAAACTAGATAACGAAGAAGTTACGCTTCTTTACTATGAAAAATTTTTACAATCAAAATAAACCGTCTAAATATTTCTAAAAGTAAAACGTTTACAAATTAAATCTCATTAGCCACAAATAATCATGAAGGATTGTTGGTTTGGTAAGCAAAACTTAATTGTGTGCAAATATTTTGTCCACATGCTTGACAACGTTTTTTTGCTGTCAAGATTTTCAGTGCTCGGTGAAAATGTATTTATAATCCAATTTTTACCATCTAAGATTAATTAGAATTAGCCTGTTTGGTTATCTGACTATAGTTTTAACAATTTTATTGGAAATAACTGTTTACAAACATAATTTGATCCAAACAGCGCCATAGTATTTAATGCTAATTCGTAAATCTTATTGCAATCTCAATTAAAACAAAATATGAGTATTCTAACTTCATTACACTTTACTTTTGGTACAGAACTCGACTCAACTTTATTCATTCCTTTTGATTGCACTTATTAGCTTAGGCATGCATTGCATCATAAGCTAAGGTAAATGAAATGACGTAAAGTGGTCTTTAATCGATGAAAAAACAAAAATTTTCTGAATTCTTTTAAAAGAGTTTAAATAAGATTGCTATATTTTCTATTTGTGCTATGAAAATTCTAAATTGATAGGTTTAATACTGTTCTCTAGTTGTTTCATTGAGAAAAATGATTCAAAATCGCACAATTCTGTAAAACCTCGTAATGTCTTGCAAATTTGGCATGATATTTTAAAAGCTAAAAAAACATAAAAAATGAAAGTTTTCCGGGCCGCAACAAGTAGCACCGAAGGCCATAAGTTTGAAATACCTGGAGTACCATAAGTTTGAAATACCTGAGTAGAGATATGTGATAAAACAATGATAAACTGTGACAGTAAAAAAACTTATTGTTTTAAACAAGTAGGTTTGTGATAGTTTTAAAAGTCTAAAAAGGAATTTTAAATATAAAAAAAGTAAAATAAAAAGTTGTAAAAAAGTAGGTCTGCAGCGTGGCCAAGTGGTTAGAGCTCCGTGATTTTGATTGACGTGGTGTCGGTTAAAAATCTACTTGTGCCATTTTGTTGTGTCTTTTAGAAAGACCCTTTACGGCACTTTTCCCTACTTGGTGGTCTTGACAAGCAGTTCTAAATTTTAGTCATATTTCTATAAAACTAAAAAATAAAAATAAAAAAATTCAACCTGACAGCAATATCTTGGCATTTCCGGAAGCAGGCCGGGTTATTGCTTGCTCTATGTGTAGCGCTTTTGACGCTTTCCTGTTAGTCAGGAGGATAAGTATAGCAATGAAAAGAATTGAAAAAATGATATTTGTCAAATACATCTGTTTGACAATTACTCATCTTGTGGTGACGTGGAAAAGTTTTCTTGAGGGATATTCAGTATAGCGTATGCTTAAAAAACAGTATAAACTTTAACTATACCGTTTCATATTCAAAGTGAGACTAAGTAAATTCAAAAAAGACTAAGTAAATTAAAAATGAGACTAAAAAACATTAAGATAAAACTTAAATATAAAAATATTAAAACATTATTTTGATAATAATGCGTAGATTGTTATACAGTATAAAATAAGTATTTTAAAGTTACTTAAATGTTTTTTACTTTTTGATTTTAAAATCAATAAATTAATTTTTTTTTTAATTTTTTTAATTTCTTCTTCTTCTTTTGGCCTTTCCCTTTAATCAGGGGTTGCCACAGCGTATGATGTTCCTCCACAGAATTCTGTTTTCAATGTCCTTCTCTTTCACACCAGCTTCCCCCATACCCTCCTTCACTACATCCAGAAATTTTCTCTTCGGCCTCCCTCTTTTCTTCTTTCCCAGTAACTCCATTTCCATCACCCTTCTTCCTACATACTCCTGGTCTCTTCTCATTACATGTCCATACCACCTCAGCCTACTCTCCTTCATCTTCATTCCTAACCGTTCTTTCTTAACTGTACCTCTGATGTACTCATTTCTAATTTTATCTTTTCTCGTCACTCCCATAGCAAACCTCAACATTTTCATCTCTGCAACTTCCATCTCTTCTACTTGTTTCTTTGTAACCGCCACCCTTTCAAATCCATTCACCATTGCTGGTCTTACCACTGAACTGTACACTTTTCCTTTTACTCTAACTGGTAACCTCCTGTCACAGATTACTCCCGATACTTTTTTCAATTCGTTCCATGCTGTCTGCCCCAATTTCGTATTTCTATTTCTATCTTTTGTTGTTTATTTCTATGGCATTTTAATTTTTACAAAATTTGTTAAAATAAGAAATTTTTGTTTTAATCTTTTAATATTTATAGTAATACTGAAACAATAATATTTTTCATAAAACTTGAAGGTATATGTAAATACATAAATTTTTAAATAATTTATTTTACATTGTATAAATAAAGCATAAATCTTAAATTAGTTAATGTAAATAAAGTTACTATTCATATTCAACTATATTTTAAAAAATCTTAATAGACGTTTTGTGGTATAGAATTTGAAGATGGCGTGAAGTAAAAGAGTTTTCTTCCCAAAGCTTTTCATCTCACACTCTTCAGGGAAAATCGTCAGAATAAAGCAGAATTGAAACCGAACTGGATTATAAAGAGGAAAGCAGAGTTCTCATTGGCTGAAAAAATAAGTTAGCCAATGAGAGGAAAGATTACCAAGTTTTCAAAGAATAGACGAATTCTTTTTGTTTAAACAGAAGAGGATTAAGAGATTTAATAAAAGTCGCTTCAAGAGCAGAAAGGTGAAAAGAAGAGCGACCTTGAGCGAGAATAGAAAATTTGTCGCTGTTGTAATGAATAGCGTATTGGGCATTGTCAAGAAGATGTTGACCAATGGCGGATTCGTGAAATTGTTGTGGGCGAATGTTGGCCTTGCAAGAGCGGTAAAGGCTTTGGCGGTTGTGCGAGGCAAGAGAATTGGCGATGGATCTTGGAACGTGTTGTTTGATTCGCTCTTCTAAACGTTGAGACGTGCGACCAACGTACCAACTATTGCAGTGGCACACAAACTGATAAATGACATTGCTGTGATGATGGGAAGGTAACACGTCTTTCTTAGTTGCTGATAAGAGCTGTCGGGTTGTAAAAATAACGAAAATGGCCCAACTCGATGCCGCCAACTCGATGCCAGGCAACTGGTTAGGGTAGGGTTAGTAAGCAACAACAATTTGAAAGTTAAACTGTTAAAAGTTGGCTTGGCATCGAGTTGGCCTGGCATCGAGTCTGCGGCATCGAGTCGGCGGTATCGAAGCGTATCCGATCCAAAATAACATGTGGTTCGACGGAGAAAAAGCAGCCTTTCACAGCAGACGTAGTCTGCATTTAGAACTTCATTGAGACATTTCCAATCTATGAGATGTGTAGGTAGACAGGGCACTTTTCCACTGTGTGAACCGGGTTAAAATTTAGTTGCTGAAGTTTTCGTTTGAAAGCCGAATTGATTGCATGTTCCGGGTAGCTATTTTTTAATAGAATTGAACGAATTGCATCAGAGCTTGGCAAAATGATTGCATGTTCCGAGTAGCCATTTTCTAATAGAATTTAACGCATTTTTCCAAGCTCTGATGCAATTCGTTCAATTCTATTAAAAAATAAATTCAGACTACGTCTGCTGTGAAAGGCTGCTTTTTCTCCGCCAAACCACGTGTCATTTTTACAACCCGACAGCTCTTACCAGCAACTAAGAAAGACGTGTTACCTTCCCATTTTTCTTGGCATCTCCGGAAGCACCTTTCCTGTTAGTCAAGAGGATAAATATAGCAATGAAAAGAATTGAAAAAATGATAATTATTTGTCAAACACATTTGTTTGACAATTATTCAATTTGCCGTAACGTGGAAAAGTTTTCTTGAGGGATATTCAGTATAACGTATGTTTAAAACACAATAGAAATTTTAACTAGTATTTGTTTGTTTTTCAGGTATCCAATTATTGTGTATTTTTTATGCTAATATCCTTTAACTAATTAATTTATTTAAAGATAAATTTTCACATATTTTTTGTAACTATACGAGAATGGCGAGTGTTTCAAATGAGCAACAGTCCAACAATGACAATTTTAAATTGAAAGGTGTCCATGAAATGCTTGAAAAAGTTAATGTGCCGGAAACACCTCCTTGGAGGAAAAACAATGAATCTCCTTCAATTAGTCAAATGCTTAAAGGAATTGTCGATGGAATTTCTGATCATAATCCAAATACGCAGCAGTATGAAACTAATTTGCTAGAGTTAAAAATACGGTGTATACTTAGTAGCAACCAAGGTGAAGATGAAGGAACAAAAACATTGGAATCAACAAAAATTGTGTAAAAATTAAAAATTTTTGTAAATAAAAACAAATCTGAAGCTTTTTCTTTGCAAGAACAAGTATCATTGAATCTGTATAATGCAATCCAACATCTTGAAGAACGAAATTTAGGAAATGATAGAGGGTTGCTTGATGTTGAAGAATGCATTCAAGATACAAAATTTTAATGGAAAATTTATTGGAACTGGAGAGTTGTGGAGAGTTTTCAACACAAATAAGAAGAGCTGGCAATCACTTTTTTCCCGTATTTAAGACAAAAGAACATGCTTATGATGAAGTTTTAAAAATAGTTGATCAGTACAATACAACAATTGAATACATAAAACAATCTGATTTGGATCCAATCAAACAAAACTCGATGTATATTCGATGTGCTGCATGGATCTTATATCACTTTGTATCACTGCACCCTTTTGCGGATGGAAATGGAAAAATGTGTCGTTTGCTTGCAAGTCATTGTTTGTATTTGGTGTTTCCATTTCCTTGTCCAATTTACAACATTTATGCACCAACTGATAGGAAGGATTACCTCGATGCCATTAATCGTGCACGTAAAACCAATGATAAAGACCTTGGTGAATTAATTGCATTAATGATCGAGTCAGGTTGGTACACTAGCAGGTTTTTTCAAACGTCTGAAAAGTTTCCACAACCACTAATGAATTAATTAGTTGCATTAATAATCGAGTAAAGTACGCATACTACCATGTAACTTTAAACGTCTAAAATTTTTGTAAGCACACTATTAAGTATCTTCAAACTTTTAAAAATTTAATGTTTTATCTTTGCACTTGCAGTAATTTTTTTAATATTTTTATTAATATCGATCAATTTCATGAAAGAAATTTTCAACGAAAAAATAAAACACAGCAAACTTTATATACGATAAAATGATTTACAAAATGGACTGAAAAAATTACCAAACCATACATAAAATTAAAAATCTTTTTACATAGTAAACGATAATTAAAATAAGCAATGTCTGTGTGTGGCGTTTATGCGATAGTTTAGGTCACTTCCTGAGGGCGCAACACAGTCAAGTATTTTGCATATGTTCGCTGCATATGAAATTGTTGCACATATCAAATTAGATTCGTGCTTTACGGTCCACATTGCGTTCACATATACAAGTATATCATATTTCTTTTTTCCGGTGTTTGATCTTTTTCCAAGCTGCAACGAATGGAGGTAAAAAAGAGAGACAATTTATTGTTGTAAGCTCTGCGTGGTTGAAAACCCAGTTTGCAAATAACCAAGCGTCTTTTTTTTGGCTTTTGTTGATTAGCATATGGTGGTAATGCAGCTTGTAAGCATTCGAGCAAGATATATTCAAAATCTTTACAAACAATTTTCAACATGCCACCATATTGATTGGTACTTTGTAGTGTATGAGCTTATTCACTCCTTAGCTTATTCTTATTTTGTCTGTGTCACTTTAAATTTATTGTAACGCGTAGCACTTTTTAAATCTAATATAGTCAAAAAACTATTCCCTAAAAACGTTTACATCATATAATAATTTACATCAATTTATCTTGTAGACGTCACTGCACTTATTTCTTTAATAATATTTTAGCATTAACCTTTAACATTTAGTTTCGTTTTTTTGTTCTGAACGTAATGTAAATTGTAAATTTTATTGCTTGCGCACTTATCCCGAAATGTCGACGAGATAACCCACATTGGAAAGATTTTAGTAATTCTGTGACATTGTTTTTCGCTTGCATTAGTTTCGTTTCTTTATTTTAGCAAAAAAATTTAAATCGCCTTCTCATTTACATTAATTTATCTTTTAGACATCACTGTACTTACTTTTTCTTTATTATTTCAGTACCAACTTTTAATATTTGATTTCGTTCTTTTTTTTATATAGATATTAAATTTTTATTTCCCGCGCACTTATCGCGATGTTTCTCGACTTCATAACTCCCGATGGTTTTTTCGGTATTTTCTGATTACCTACAGTATAATTTTGGTCAATTGATATATGTCTATCTATATATGTGTGTGTATGTGTTTTATTATTTTGTTTTTGTTTAATGCTTATGCCTGACAAATAAATACAAACAAAATTAAAAATTATGTATCACTTAAAATGAATTATATTTTCGTTACTTGTAGCTATAAACAGCTATTTACACACATTTAAAAAATGAGAGGACATTGACAACATGAGAAATGGAAAAACCTTAAAATGTTAAAGGAGAAAATTTTTTGTGTACAAAATCTTTGATGTATAATTGAGTATAATGAATTCAGCATAGCTATCAATCCCATTTAATCTAACTTAATCTATTTAAAAAGAAGTGTTATTTTACACTGCAAACTGATAAACCGTGTTTTAACTCTTTCAGGATTAGATTTTTGATGAAAAAAAAAGCCGTACATGCTCAAAAATTTATTTATTTTTGAAAACTTAATTTTTCTTGCACAAAGTACTACTTATGCTTTATATTAATCCAAACTGGCGTAATCCAAACAGTTCTTATAGCTTAACAACTAGACTGTTCATGGATATACTCTTGCATCTATGTAGGTGGTACAAATTTTGAGCTGCTGAGCAGGACAGAAACTCGATTTAAATAAGTGGTATATTTTCTGTACCACTGAGCATTAAACATGGCCTTCAAAGTGGTACAAAATATGTATCAACAGACTTGAAAGAGTTAAGTGTTGTATTTAATCCAATTTTGTTCAATGTGGTCGATGCACTTGCTCGGCTTACGCCAGATCTTCTATCTTTAGTTATGTTTCAGACAGTGCAACTCGCATATCTTCTGTGATATTTAATCTGCTCAAAGTTTTGTTTTGATATAGAGTAGTCTAGAAAAAACTCTTATACTCCTAAGTCGTTGCAATTAAAATGAGCACTTTTAAAGTAATTCTCACAGCATCGCGATCGGACAGCTGGGACATTTCAATTCAAAACTAAGTAACATACTTCAGTGTAAAAAATTTTTAGTTTCCATCATTTATCAAATCTCTTGAATTGGATTTTTTTCGGCAGATAGCTTGTTCACAATATTTCAAACGATTTATAGTAACGCCATCGCATACATTTTTTATCGCATTATAAATACATCGTAGGGAATTTCATTGTTGTAAGTTTTGATAATGAAACGATTTTTTACGTTTTAAATGATTGTTTTTTTAGCTTTGTTCTTTTTAAAGTAAAAATTAACAGAAGATTAACTAAGAAAGGTTTTAAAATAAAAGAAAAAGATAGTTTTGCATCTATCATTCTATTTTAATTGTAACCTTTCGAGTATAATATTTTACTCATTGTCAAAACATATATTGTAGTTATCATTTTATTTTAATTGTAACGTTTCTAGTATAATACTTTAATGAAGTAGGCTATTATACTACAAATATTACAAATAAATTAAAATGATAACTGCAATATTGCAAAATTATTCAAATGTTCCACTTATTATGCTCAGAAACAAAGATAGACATTTTTAAATAGTTTTTGGTAATTTATATTTTAAAAGAAGCACAAATAAAGGATGTAGTGCTAACCCTAACAAAAAAATTTGTGGTTTATTTAACTTAATGTGAAAGAAACCTAACAAAGAAATTACTGACGATGTAATGTATTGTGATGTAATTTTACAGCGGTGAAAATGTGTGTGATGAAATTGCCGGGCACCATTTTAAACGTCTTATTAATGTCGTAATGAATCGAAACTATTTTTTAAAAGCTTTGAGTTTGTGAAAATAATAGCAAATTTTTTTACTAAAAATGCAAACGTGGTGTTTCATAACCCCGAGAACATCGTCTTTAATATAAAGACTATTGCCATTGAGAAAGTGTTGGGAGAGTAGGTAGTAACGTCATATTGATGGTGCAGTAATCAATACCGATCGGTTCAAAACCCACTTCAATCAATTTTTTTGTGTCCTTGGAAAAGACACTACAGCACTCTGCTTGGTGGTTTCATCAACCAACTCGAAATTTCAGACATACCACTAAATAATAGATAAAAACAAACAAAAAATTTCAACTGGTAGGCAATTTCTTGGCATCTCGAAAGGAATCGCTGCGTAATCACTTAACGATTTCTCTAAATATAAACGTTTTCCTGTAAACTTTGACGTTTTTTTGCCATCTAAGAAGATAAATAAAGATAAAAATTTCTACATCTGTTGCTGATATATCAGCATTTAAATTTGGATGAGCATTTAAGCATACTGAAGCACTGGGACTTTCAACAGCTAAATTTACAGTACGTATTTTTAATAACTACTGGTATTGACCGAACCATTCATTGTTCAATTTTGGAAGTCTTTAAAAAGACTGTTTTCTTTAGAACTTTGTCGGCCAACTCTCGTCAGAAGAAATCGTTGGCAGCGACGAACTGTTAACGTGTTCCAACGTGACAAAACGTGGTTACACGTTTTCTTGCCATCTCATTTTCTCAAAAATGATCTGTCGAGACAATTTTGTTTAACTTTATTCCTGTATTTTATTATTTCATTAGTGTCAATTTGATTATTGTCTGTAAGGCAAAAAGAATTCTTTATTATCTTTTCGAAAAAGTTGTTTAAAACTTTGAGGTAGGTCACTACAACCTAACTAAGATTTATGATTTTCGGAAATTTTTATTGTCTCGGGATCTTCCAAAAAAATTTAAATTTCTGGGAAATCCCGGAATTTTTAAATTGTAACGATTAAATAGGTACAATATGTACGTAGCGGTACCAGCCGAAAAAATGTGAGTGCAAAAGAGTTTTTTCAAATTATGTCGCTGATTGCCCGAAGCATTTACTCATGACCGCTGGTATTGATTTGTAGCACTTAACGGAAATAAAAAAATGTCCCAGATGTTCGTCTGAAAAATCTTCAATTTCATTTGAAGACACAAAAAAGATCTTTATACTTTCAATCCTTATTATATTGTTTTATTTATTTTACTGTATTTTAATTTTTTAGTGTCATGTGATCTACCCACATTACCTTTAGAATAATAAACACCGCCAAGTCCAACCTTGGTAGAGTAAGTAAGCAAATTCTGCAAAAAATCAACAACAGAATACGACAGTCTACCAGTATACTCCAATGACGAAGCACTTCTGCAGTAATTTTGTGACTTAAGGCTTTTCTTACAAGAAAAAATGCAAATTCCTGATATTTGATGTCGTTAACTTCTACCCCTCCATCTCGGCGAAACGGCTTGACGACGACGGTTTGGCTATTCTAAAAAGCGCTTCGGGTCCTACCTTGGAGCGTATAAAAAGAACTATAAAGCTGTTCCACCAGCACGGTTTAAACATTACAGATAAAACCTACCTCGTCAAAACCAATTTCCTCGATTTTACCGTCAATTTGAAGTTAGGAAGATATTGGCCCTACCGCAAGCCTAATGACCAATTACTTTACCTCCATCAACATTCAAACCACCAGACCGCCATAAAGAAACAACTTCCATCGATGCTGGTTAATCGCTTTCTTCTGCTGCGTGAAACCGCGAGGAATTCGCCAGAGCTATCCCGAAGTATGAAGAGGCTATGCGAAAAAGCGGATATTCCGGTGAGTTACGATACATCATCACACCCGGCCCTCATAAGAGGAAATCCAAAAAGTGGAACATAATGTGATTTAATCCACCCTTAAGCGAGCATGCAAAGACTAACATCGGCAAGGTTTTTTTTCACTTGCTCGCCAAACATTTTCCTCTTCATCACCGCTTACACAAGTGTTAGTTCCGGTACGGAAAATGATTCAAACTTGAACGAAGAATACTAGTTTATTCCAATGTTTACGTAGTTAAATTAAATATACTAAGATGCTTCATGTCTACGTCAATGTCAAGTTGTGCGAGCCTGCCACTTACCCGCGCTACCCCGTCAAGACAGAGGGGGTTAATCTTTCGCATGAATAAAGGCCATCTATGTGAGATGTTTTCGTAAACAAATATGGGAAATGCTGCCTCTGGGTGTATTTGACGAGTTCAGTTTCTGCATTTTGCAAGTTCTTGACAGTAATCTGTTTAAGGATTTTCAAATTACAATCAAAACTGCTGCGATTCTGCAAGAAGGATTTGTACTTCAAAGTCCAAGCCGTCAGACGCTTCAGTTTGTATAAATTAGAACAGCGATTGATGAGCTTATCTATTGAGTTTAATTCACCAGCAAAGCGAGATTCCAAGGCGGAACAAGCAGCCTGCTCCTTAGCCGAAATAAATTCTTCGGACGGTGCTAAGTTTGACAATGTACGAGTATCTATAGGCCAGTCGGTGCGGGGCTTTGTCAAAAACTCTGGTCCATCTAACCATTTTTTCATTTCGCTAGAGTTAGCTCGTATGCCACGAGAAGCAAGATCAGCAGGATTCGTATTCGAGGGCACATGGCGCCAACAATCAAGTTCAGTATTTTGTTAATGATTGCTAAACAATTGGCCACAAATACAGGAAAGCGTTTGGTATTATTTTTTATGCAATGAAGTACGGCTGTAGAGTCGGTCCAGAAATTTAAAACTACAGGTAGATCTAACTCCGCCTTCAATTAGCAAGATAAGCGTACGGCTAGGACAGCGGCAGTTAACTCTAATTTAGGTATTGATACTGACTTAATTGGGGCCAATCTAGATTTTCCCAAAAGAAACGAACAAAGGACGAATTTTTTTTGTATCAACTATGCGAAGATACGAACACGCGCCGTACGCAAACGAAGATGCGTCGGCGAAGCAGTGAATTTCATAGCTAGCAGCAGCTACTTGGGTAAAACACCGGAGAATCCTAAGCTCACTCAAATAAGGCGATTCCTCGAGCCAGCGAGACCACCTAACTCTTACTTCTTTGCTGATAACGCTATCCCAATCAGCTTTCTGTTTGCACAAATCTTGAAGCAATAATTTTGCCTCTAACATTACTGGCGCTACAAATCCCAGGGGGTCGTAAACACTTGGTGTCATGAAAAGTAACCCTCGTCTTGTGAAAGGTTTTTGTTGACACGAATGTCAAAGTAAAGTAATCGTCTCTTATATGCCATTGCATGCCCAGGATCTTTTCCTTCACACCGTTATCTAACATAAACTTGCTTAAGTTTGATCTTTCTAATTCAGAGATAGATTCCAACACCTTGTTGTCGTTAGAAATCCATTTCATCAAGTGAAAACCGCGTCAGACCAAAAGTTCCGTGAGTTTTTGTTGCATCGTGACTGCTCCCTTAACTGTAGAAACTGAAACCAAGCAGTCGTCAACGTAAAAATTAGGAAGCATGGCTCCTGATATCATAGATGGATATAAATGACCAAATTCACGAGCGGTCTGCTTCAAACAAAAATTGATGCAGCTTTGAGATGAGGTTGCACCAAAGGGGTGTACCACCATTTTATAAATCTTCATTTCTTTATATAGGTCTCCTTTGGTCCACCATAAAAATCTGAGCGCGTTTTGGGCCCGGGGATCTACCTTAATTTAATGAAACATTGCTTTTACGTCTGCTACTAGGGCGACTTTATTCTTTCTGAAGCGAGTAAGGACACAAACTAATCTGGACCCTTCATTAGTTTGTCGTTTAAAGAAGTTCCATTAAATTTTGCCGCACAATCGAAAACTACTCTAAGCTTTTCAGGCTTACGCGCATTAACTACGGGATGATGGGGAAGGTGTCACACAGTGGAAGCATTTTGAATATTTTAAGTTCTTGGGCATATCCTTCTCTTAAGTACAACTCAATTGCTTCTGTGTATGTCTTTCTCAAATTCTCGTCTTTAACCAATCGGTTCTTCAGATTAAACAGTCGTTTTCTCGCTAAAGGTAGATTATCTGGAAGCTGCCTTTGACATTCTTCTTTCCACAACAATGGCAGTTGGTAATATGCTCCGTCAAGGCATAATCTAGATTCCATCACGTCGTAAGCTGCTCTGTCCTCTTTTGAGTTTGGAACGTTCAATATTGATGTACCCTTTTCAAAATCTGACTTCCACAAGCATTTAGTTGCTTGAAGCAGCTCATCATCTTTACAACTTAGAAAGTTAACATGAAAGTTTGTTTGGGAAGAAAGCGTCATTGAGGGACCTAATAGCGACCAACCTAAAGGGGTTTCGATAGCGTTAGGTGTGCCTTTAGGACCTTTTCGTATATTTCCCATACAAAACATTTCTGGAACGTCAGCAGCTATTAACATTTGAATTGAAGCGCCTGGTATAGTGTCAAATTTTATCTCCCTAAGATGTTGAAATTAAGAGAGTTCTTTTCTAGACGGGATAGAGTTAGATTAGAAAGAAATACTTTCAATGGAATATATATTGGTTAGAGCAAACGAGTTATCGTTACTAAGAGCAGATACTTCTAAGTCGCACAATACACTTTTGTAGACTTTGGAAGACCAATTTATAGTTTTAATCTGAATGCTGGTTTCAGGACCGTTAAGGTTTAACGTCTTAACAGGTTTTCGTCGCAAAAGGTGTGGGTAGAACCTTTGTTAGAATTTTCTCGTATTTGTGTCTGTTGTATTTGTCGTTTGTATTTGTTTGTCCCTTTACGATGTTTATTTATTTAATTTTATTTGGCAACACAAAAAGATTATTATAAATTCAATCGCGCTGTTTTGTTTGGTCCTTTTCACCGTTTAGAATACTTGAAATACTTTCGTTATTTGCCGGTTCGAAAATCTATTGGTGAGTTAATATTCTATTTGTTTTTTTTTGATTTGGATAACTTTAAATTTAATTTGTTTTTGCCTTATAAATGTTGTGTTTTTTCATTTGATTTACGCCGTGCCTTTAATTTAAAATAAAAAACATTGAAAACCGTTACAAAGCATTGTACACTGAAGTGCATGTTGTTCAACCGAAGAACTTGAGCAGCGACGTGTTTTAAATTCTACGGCAAAGCTACAACTCTTCAGCAAAACGTTGGAAGAGTCCCAACAACCTTGGTCTAGAAATGCATAAGTCAAAATACTATTATTTTTGTGAGCTACGCGGACTAGAACAACGCATAAGTAGACAGCTCCAGAAGAACTTTCAGTACAAATTTTATTGCTAACTAAAGCACTAGAAACGTTAGTATTTTCAGTCGTATCGGAAGTCGATGTGGATTTTTCGCGGGTATGAAGTTTTTGCTATCTATAGATCGATCGATAGCAAAAAATTATCGATCGATCTATCGATCGATGGCCCAGATGGTAGCAAAAAACTATCGATCGATGGCCCAGATGGTAGGTGCTTTCACGCAGCCTGGGGCGTGAGTAAGTCTGTTCATTGATTTTAAAAATGACAGACCGAAACCGAACCTACCAAAACAAAAAGGTATCCACCCATTCCGATGTTCAGTGTGGGTCTGCTAATCGGCAAACGTCCTTTTCAGGACGGGGCAATGTTAGGATAAAACTGCCCTTTTCAGGGCACATTGCCAACAAGTTCCGAAGACCCACTATTCTTCAGCTGAACATCGAAGGCCTCACTGCAAGCAAGATGAACGTTCTTCATCACCTCGCTATGCAGTCTGAGGCACTCGTCATCCTACTGCAGG
The DNA here is from genome assembly GCA_963680785.1 of Diplosoma virens. Taxonomy (NCBI): domain Eukaryota; kingdom Metazoa; phylum Chordata; class Ascidiacea; order Aplousobranchia; family Didemnidae; genus Diplosoma; species Diplosoma virens. The sequence continues at coordinate 15,627,620 of OY796897.1, forward strand.
AGACTCACTGCACTGATGAAAAGAAGTTGGTACTTCTGAACTACCAACTAGCTGGGTCTTCTTTAAGCAGGAAGCATGGCCTTGCCACGTTTGTCCACGAGCGACTGAGATACACGTTTTTGGACCAATCTCCACCGACATCGGAGATCGTGTGGTTGTGTGTGGACGTCGATGGCTATAGAATAGTCAACGTTTACAAACCACCGCCAACGCGATTGCGATTTCTGGATCTCCCAGTGTTTGCTCACCCCTGTCTTTACGCTGGCGATTTTAACTGTCGTCATGCTGATTGGGGTTACGACGACAACAGTCCGAACGGTGAGTGCTTGGCTGGCTGGGCAAGTATTAATTGTCTTGCCCTGCTATATAATGCCAAGGACGCTGCCAGTTTTAATTCCGGCCGCCTGAACACTGGTACCAATCCAGATCTAGCTTTCGCTAGCGTAGGTCCAAACAGTCGCTTACCGGATAGACGTGTCCTTGAGAAGTTTCCCAGGTCACAACATCGACCTTCGCTTATTACACCGCCAAGGTTTGCTATGGCAGTGCCAAGCATGCCTGTTAAGCAATGGAACTTCTGCAAGGCCAAATGGAGTCACTACATTGCTTTGACGAATAAATTCGTAAAGACTTGGCTGCCGCCTGATTCACTTGATGTGGATGCGGCTTACCAGGACTTCTGTAACACCATTAAGAAAGCAGCCAAAAAGACTATCCCACGTGGGTATCGAAACAACTATATTCCGTGTTGGGATGCAGAGTGTGAATCCCTCTATAAAACCTTTCTGCAGTCTCCTCAGGGAGACGACTCAAGTTTGGCTGCTACAACTCTGCTTTTCAGGCTTGGCAGAAAGCGGAGGGATCGATGGTCCGAGGCAGTTCGGAGCATTGACTTCTCACACTCTAGTCGAAAAGCATGGAGTATTTTGAACAACCTTACTGGTAGGTCACGACACTCTTCTCGTCACTGTCCCGTTTCAGCCGATGCTATTGCATCTAAGCTGGTTAGAAATGGGAAATACGAGGCAGTTGATCGCAAGTCATCTCGACTTGTCTTTCAAGAAGTGTCTGACCTTTGGAGGGCCACAACACCAGACGCAGTAAATATCTCTGACAATTTTTCACAGAGAGAATTTGCTGCTGCCCTTCAACATTTAAAAGCAGATAAAGCTCCGGGACCTGATTCCATCTGCCCCAAGCTTATACTCCATACCGGAGCTGCTTTGAAGTCCTGGTTACGTGACTTCCTTTCTTCCTGTTTGCGCCGACTCAAAATTCCCAAGATCTGGAGAAGAGCGCTTGTGGTCGCGATCCCAAAACCAGGAAAGCCCGTGGGGGACCCAAAGAGTTATCGACCGATATGTCTGCTCTGTGTCCCCTACGAGATCCTCGAGAGGCTTATCTACGCCCGCGTTGAACCACTAATCGATCCACTGCTCCCTAAAGAGCAGGCTGGGTTCCGACGCGGGAAGTCAACCGTAGATCAAGTTGTTCTGCTAACCCAAAACATCGAGGATTCTTTCGAGGCTAAAAAGAAGGCCGGTGCCGTATTTATCGATCTGACAGCTGCTTATGACACTGGCTGGCACCGTGGTCTTACCTGCAAGCTGCTGAGACTACTTCCGGATAAGCACATGGTCAAAATGATCATGGAGCTTGTCCGAAATCGAAGTTTCACCTTTACCACCGGTGACAGCAACCAAAGCAGGCTACGCCGTCTTAAAAACGGCGTTCCTCAGGGATCGGTCTTGGCTCCTCTCCTATTTAACATCTATACGTACGATCTTCGTTTCATGATTTCCAGAAAGTTTGCTTATGCTGATGATTTAGCATTGTTGCACTCTTCTGGAAACTGGAAAGACTTGGAGGGGATATTAAGCCAAGACATGTCCACACTGTCAGCGTATCTCCAGACTTGGAGATTGAAGCTCTGTCACACTAAGACGGTGACGGCAGTCTTTCACTTAAATAACCGAGAGGCCAAACGTGAGCTAAAGGTCTACAACAATAGTAGACTTTTACCGTTCTGTCCCACCCCTACTTACCTTGGGGTAAAACTGGACAGATCGCTCACGTTTCGTCACCATTTAGTGCCATTGCGCAAAAAACTATCCTCGCGTGTCACACTGCTGAGGCGACTCGTGGGCTTGGGATGGGGTGCTGGTGCTAAAACATTACGCATAGCCACCTTGTTTCTAGTCTACTCAACAGCTGAGTACTGTGCGCCAGTCTGGTGTCGCAGTGCTCACACTCGCCTCATTGACAGTGTCTTGAATGACGCCTTGCGCATAGTTACTGGATGCCTGCGTCCCACTCCAACGGACCACCTACGTGTACTCTCAGGCATCCAGCCAGCTGAGCTTCGCCGAATGGGAGCGACACTCTCCTTGGCTTACCGAGGATCTCTGGACCCCGATCATATCTTGTATGGCCTTTTAAGTGGGTCCTCAGATAATCGCCAAGTGAGACTAAGATCCAGACGCCCGTTTGTGCCAGCTGCGCGGAATCTCTTGGACAACCTTGCCAGACTTTGCATCCACGCCTCTGAATGGACAAATCACAAATGGAAAACGGAGTACTGTGAAAATGCTTCCAGGCTCCGTGCTTTTGTGCCCGGGACCGGTGCCAGGCTTGTTGGGATGGGCTTACCCCGAGCAGCTTGATTTGAGCTCAACCGCCTGCGGACTGGTGTTGGGCGATTCCATTCGTCCATGCACAAATGGGGTCTCGCTTCTTCACCGAATTGCGATTGTGGCGCCTTTGAGCAAACCGCAAACCATGTACTAACAGCGTGCCCTATACATCGGGCACCACATGGAGCACGAGGTCTGACAGTTTTCGATGACGAAACTCGATGCTGGCTTAATAACATCACTGCCAGCATCTGATCCAGGCAGTACAGCAGGCTGGGGTAGTAAAAGGATAAACGCTCGGCCCCAGTCCTGTTTGTGTCTGACCTGGAGTGGATACCCTTCAAACGACGACGACGATAGATCGATGAAGAAGAAGGAGGGTATGGTGAAATGCTCCAGAAAAGCCATCAACCCCACAAGTATTCGTCCTTTTGCATGCTGGTGTCTGATGCTTAGAACTCAGGCACTTGTGACATAACTTCATTGATTTTACAAATTGAAGAGCTTAGTTCTAAATGTACTTAAGTCACATAATGTCATTTTGAGAAAATGAGGTTTAAAGTTTTCAGAAACCCTACTTCTACAATAGAAATACGCAAAGATTTCAAACCTCTGTGCTATTCAAAAAGTGATTTTCTGAAAAGGTTTTTTGTCAGAATATTTCTGGCGAGTAAACAAACAATTTTTTCAGCTTATCTCATTTTTTCGAAAATGTGACTTAGGTACTTTTAGAAATAGGGCCTTCAATTTATAACGTTCATTTAGTCTAAGAAACTAGCACAATTTAGCAACTTATGTCTTGTATCTTTGCAGCACCAACAAGATCCTAAACCCGCCTTTTTATTTTCTTCCTTCAAGAACGCTACGGTTGTCTTAGAGCTAAAGGACTTGGACTTGGGGTTAGATTTATCATTCAAAGTTCTGAGGCTGAACAAAGAATTAGCAACGTCAGATTCTTGTTTCACGAACTCAACTAAATCGGAGAATTCCGCTACAAGGCCCCTAGTTTTTTCTATCTCTACAGACCTTTTCACCCATCGCCCTCGTAAATTATAAGGCAACTTTCCTACCAAGGTGGTTAGAGTGTCTAAAGTATCTAGATTTGTGCATCGGGGAATGTCATTTGTTATCACTAGGGTCTTCTCTAGTATTGTCTATTTTAATTGTCGACTTGCATCGCTTTTAATTGCCGGAAACTCTTTTAAGTTTTTGGTAGCAAGCGTCAGATACAATCCATGGCGAACCGTACTCTCTAATAAGTTTTTGTTTGGCCTGTTGGTAGCATGCTTCATGGCCCACTAAATAGTTTATCTGGTCCTGTATATCATCGGAGCAATGCTGAAGCAACAGGCAAAACATAGTTCGTTCATCATGAACCCTTGGCTCAAGGTGTGTTTCAAAGTTATTAAGAAATGACTTGAATTCAAGAGGATTTCCTTTAAATTTAGGAAATTCAGGTCTAGGCAAAAACATACTATCATAATCGAGGTTGTAAAGCCAAGGTTGGTAGGGCGTATTTGTAAATGAAGAATAAGATCGGTTAGGTAAATGTTGCGGGGCATCTAAAGGTGAACGAGAAGCATCTTCATTCAAGGGCGCTGCCCCCCGATTCGCCTCGTATCCCGAACGGCTTGTATTGGCGGTTGATACAGCTGTTTGACCACAAGTAACCCTCTTAGTAGCCGTGGAAGAGGTTATAAATCGAGTTCCTACATTACTTGGAGTTAATAAAGTTGAAGGATTTAGATTAGAAAAGGAGGTACCCCTGAATTCTGCGTCTTCCCACACCTCACACTCTAACTCGGCTAGAGCTATTTTGCGTAGGGCTTCCCTTTATTGCACCTCTGTTTCTAGTCGTGATTTACGCTGCTGTTCTTCCGCCCGCTCTCTCGCATGGTTAGCTTGTAATTGCACCAATTTAAGGTTAAGAGTAGCTTGGAGTCGCCTAACCGTGAGAGAAGAAGACCGTGAGCTTCTACTAGATTTAGTCGAGCAAGTGGGCGCGGCATTAAAACGGGTAATATCCTTATTAGAACCCAAAGTCCCTGTGCGAGTAAACCAGTCACTTATTCGCGCATCATATTTGTGTTTATTAGTTGCGACATCAGCTATGGTTTGCGCAGGTATCATATTGCTTGACATTAGTTTCATTAATTCATTATATGAATCTTCTATTTTGGAAACGCTTTCATTCAACGACTTGGTCTCCGGATTACGCGAGGACATTAATTTTTCCGCGGCTAAATAATTATCGTTCAGAGATCGCAAGCTTTCGATAGCGTTTTCTACATCGTCTTGAAGCGGGTTAATCTCGGAAGTATTGGATTCCATTTGTGTTACGGCAAGTACTCGAGTTTCGAACCCGGGTTTATTTTCTGGCTGTAATTCACTTAATTTTTGTTTTTGACATTTAATTTGATTCACTTCATTTTTTCACGGCGCTCGCTTGCTAATTGATTGTTGCTTTGAGCCGACATTTTCCATTATCTCACTACTAATTGATTGTTGCTTTGAGCCGACATTTTCCATTATCTCAGCGCGCTCGATTGCTAATTGATTGTTACCTCGAGCTGACTTCTTTTTTCCATAAGTTGGGTGTAATTTGTGTAGAAACGCTTAGTTTTGCTACTTCAGCCTTTGTGGAGCGGTCGTAGATTTACTGTTTGAAATACTGTTAGACGCCGTTGGGAGTGCTGTTGAGGCTTTTGAGCTGTTTATAATACTTTTGAAGATACTGTTTGATATTGTTAGTTTTGTCGGTCTGCTCCGTGTCAGTCTACAGTTGGTGAGTGTTTATAAGTCTTTCTTTTGCATTAGTTATTTATGTTTACGTTTATTTATAGAAAACCGTCCGACTGTATTATTTCGTCCAATCATCCAAATCGTTCGTCCGTACTATTTCGTCCGACTCTATTATTTCCTCCGATCGTCCAATCTTCCATTTAACGTCCAATTTAGTTCGTCTTATTTCGCATTGTTTTTATATCTTAATACAAATTTAATTCAAATCAAATCAAGGACGCGTACATTTCCGGAGACAGCCACACGGAGTTTAATACCGCGAAGAACTTACTGTAACAATTTGTAATAAATAATCAAACAAATATAAATTGACACAATATATAATTAACTATAGTAGATTAATTAGTTTAAAGTTTCAACACTTTCGGTGCTCTATATTGGAGCGGATAAATTTAAATGTTCAAATACCGTTTTCCTTGCGGTCTTCCAACTTCTTAGGAATTTTTTTGAAGACTTGAATTCAAAAGCGTCCGTTGACACAATAGATAAAGGTAACAAATATAATTTTGCCTCTTGCAATGAGGTAAAGAATTTATCACAATTCTTATTCAAATAGAATTATCTTATTCAAATCGAATCGATAATTGAAGCAATAAATGTCAGATTTGTTAAATTCTTCCAAAATTTGTTATAACTCTTGATAGTTCCGGTACGGAAAATGATTCAAACTTGAACGAAAAATACTAGTTTATTCCAATGTTTACGTAGTTAAATTAAATATACTAAATTAGATTATAACAAATTTTGTTCCGTTCCGAACATCTGCCAATAGGCTATTCCATTCCAAAAGGATATAAGAGAAAGCGGCCAGCAGGCTCTCCAACCAACATTCGTCTCAAAAAGCAAAACCAAAAAGAGCTGCCTCATTTGCTACTATTACACATAAAGAGATCGCCAAAGGGCAGGCAACAGCAGCGCGCACAAGTCACCACGCGCCATGTGCAAACTTTACAGACTTGGTTCGCGTCTTGGCGACGCTACAAGGTTTGCAACAAAAATAACGTCAAATTGAGCTATAGCTGCATGCCCAACATGGCAGCTATAATATCCAGGCACAACAAAGCACTTCTTGTTCACAGAACCGAGCCAGTCAACACTGTGCCACCGTGTAACTGCAGGGCTAAAACCAGCTGCCCAATGAAGTCACAGAGATGGGTACCTCGAGGCATGTCTCGAGACACGTTTTTCGAAGTCTCGGTCTCGTCTCGGTCTCGTAACCCCAAAGTCTTAGTCTCGGTCTCGGACCACTGTGTCTCGAATCCAGGTCGAGACATTGCAGCGGAGGTGTAAATATGTAATGATTTTTGGTAAAAATAAATTATTTGTACGTTTTTTTAGCCATTCAGGCGTTATGGCCTTCTTTAAATTTGACATTTGTCAGAGTAGAACCGAATCATGGCAATCAAGAAGCCTGGACCCGTTTAAGGTGCTCGAGAAATTATAGACCTGTTTTTATCAACATTTAAACGACTTGTATTTCATGTTTTTAATAACAAAATTTGGTATCTGGAAAAGCGGCTATATCACGATGCTTTTAATTGTAGTCAATACTGTTCTATAACATTCTAATAGATTACACGTGTGAGCATTAAGCAATTGACACAATTGCGGTTCAAAGCCTTGTCGTTTGGTTCTGCTGTGTCCTTGTCGAAAGATACTTTACGGCATTGTTTTTTGCTTTAAATTCCAGTCGTCTTACAAAATAAAAAATTAAAAATAAACATCGGATTATAGGACAGATGGCACTAAAAAGTACCGTCTGTGGCATTGTGCATCACGCATGCTAAACCCGAGCCCACTGCTTGACTAAGGTGTTCCGAGTTTTAAATTCTCTTTAGAGACAATTTGGTTATCCAAGTTTTGTCACAGAGCTGATCATTTATATAGAAAAAAATCTTAAACTTGTGGGGTTCGACCAGATGCATTGCTGCACTGATAGAAGCGGTATTGTGTATCAAGTGCCTTAAAAGTGCCTTTCTTAAGGACACAACAGAATGGCTCGAGTTCGGTTTGAACCGAACCGAACATGTCGATCACAATCACTGCGCTTTAATGCGCTTTAACCATTCGACAATTAAGCCTCCAAGGTTGTAAAATCGGAATCGGTTGAGTCACACGTTTTAGGATGAAGTCAAAGTCGTTTTTTCAGATGTTTTAGAATCAAAGTTTGAATCGTAAAATTTTAAAGAGCTGTAGTCAGATTCGGAAAACACTTCTCGGACTTCAAATGCCCTGTTTATAAGTCACACTTAGTAACCTGGGAGAATCCAGCAGATAAGGAGCGACATCTCCTTAGGATTTTCAAAAATACAACATTAAAACCAGCTTTTAGTAATTGTAATTATTATTGCAGAGTTAGCATTTTAGAATGCCTTTTCTTGTCTGTAATTAAGAGTAGATTAAAATCGAAAATTTTTTATTTTTACCATAGACCCCTTAAATAAAAGGACTGGTATCTTCTATGCTCGGTATCTGGAACTTGGATCCCACCCATAATTTGTGTCAATTATGTGATAGAACCTTGATTCTGGTGTCTTAAGGGTTTTTTAGAGCGAGGAGTTTATTTTTCATAGTTTTAACCTTCTATGACGTCATCTGCAGGCCATTTAAAGGTCAAATCTAGGTAATTTAAGGGTAAAAAAGCATAAAAAACACAAAATCATACAGATTATCACATATTTTTTCTATTAAAACAATGGAAAACACACCTTAAGTTACCCTGTCATAAATTAAAGTCATATATAAACAGTAAGCCTGGAGAAATAAAAGGAACCTGTCTAAGGCAAACAATATAGTTATTCTAGAAACCAGAGAATTAAAAAAAAACATACTGTACTACAATATAAATAACATAACATGTTTAGTTTTTAGCAGATAGTTTTTCTTTTCTCCTCAAGCAGCCAAGTTGTCTTTCTTTATCACTGTTGTCTAGAGCACAAATGCTTTCAAAAAATGTTTGACACTGTAAGGCATGCTCCTTGAATTGCAACCACTGGACTATCAATACAATATAAAGCTTGGCTGAGATGAGCTCGGCAACAATGCAGGTTGCACTTATCAAAGAGTTTATAATCTGAGTGTACAAAACGCACTGTTGAGAGTAGAGGTACAGTTAGTCCACCTCTATTTAAGTTTGTGACAAAACCTGAATTAATATGATGGTCGTCGGTATCTTCAGTCTCCACACTCTTACCTCAAAATTTGTGTTCAGATATCCAGCCAGAAAAATAATTTTATGTTTGATACTGTCATTAGATTGAACTACAGTAGGTCTTCAGTGTCAGCAATAGTGATGTCAAAGTGATAACTATCAATGCGGATGTAAGAGGTACAAGGCACATTATTAGACTTGTGCGGCATAGACTCATATTTCAAAAGTGCATGGAGGTTCTTGGTTCTAGAGCTGCCTTGATATTTACAATGTCAATGTAGAAATCACCCCCATTGCGTTGTCTGGCTTGGCCAAAGAACTTTTCAAGAGCCACATTAGCAAACACACCAGGTAGCACATAGGTGAAGTTGTGCTGAGTTAATAGCCACTCTGCAGCCTTAATGTTGGCGCGTGTAGAGAGCAACAATGCCTCTACAGTTTGTTTTGTGAGCTTTTGCGTCCGACCTCGACCTCCTGACCATGCACAGGAGGATATAACATCACAAGTTTCAGCAAGTTTCTTGAAAGTAGTGCAATTCTTGGTCCATGGTTGACGACACTTAACACGCATGTTAATACCGGAATACCAATCTTTCACATTCATCATGTGGAACCAATCAGTGATCAGCTTAACAAAAATGATGGTGCCCTCGCTGAGGCCAAGTTTATCTTTTACAGTTGAAAGAGCAGCAACAGTTTTGTCATGGAAGATTTGACAAAAAAAAGGCACGCTTTGTCTCTGCAAGGGCTTTGGGTACACGCCTGTGTATGTGATCTTGGTTAAACGGATGTAGTTTCTCCTGTCTTCCTCGTATAATGCTTCTATGTCCTTCCATCGTGCAAAATATGTTTTACCCCTTTTATGAAAGAAAGTTCCTTATCAGGAACCGTTATCTAGTTATTTCTTACATTTTTGAAAGAATGAACATAGTCAAAAACAAAGAAAATATGAGAATTTATAGCATTTATAAAGGCTTTACCAGGACCACCTAATTTACCATAAACTGCAACATTTGTTTTGCAATTATCACCTACACAAGAAATTATAGTACCACCAGTATTGGTAACCGCTGCTAAAGCTTCTAGCAGAACTTCCTTGAGTTGATCTGAATTAAGTTTTGCAACAGGGTAAATGCGTAGTAAAAAATAAAAAAAAATAAGCCAAAAAAAACGTCGGCAGCGTGGTCGAGTGGTTAAAGCGCCGGGCTCGTGATCAACACGGTCTAGGTTCAAAACCCACTCGCGCCCTTCTGTTGTGTCCTTGGGAAAGACACTTTACCTCACTTTTCCCTGCTTGGTGGTCCTGGCAAGCAGTTCTAAATTAGAGTCATATCTCTATTAAATTACTAGCGGACAGCAATATCTTGAAGCAGGTCGGGGTAAATTGCCTACCCTATGTATTAGCGCCTCCGTCGCTTTCCTGCGAGTCAGGAGGATAAATATAGAGATGAAAAAAAAAGTAGTATATATTTAGGGCCACCAAAATGACAGACAACTTCAATTACTAAAGCATGTGTTGCAAGAACTTCGCTATCACAAAAACCATTTTGAGCGTAATCAAAAACACGACCACCTAGGTGTTTCTGTGAGCTTTACTTTATCAAAAAGAATGTTGACAAGACGCTGCTGAGGTTTAAGTTCTTTAAAAAGTTCATCCAAGTTTTTATCATGTACACTACAGGAGAAAAGTTTTTTCAACAGTTCCACTCTAGGTAAAACAACTGAACCAGACTTTCGTAGCATTCTATATGCAGCTGGTGAAATGTTATGAAGTTCAGCAGCCAGAACATAAAGATTTCTGTCAAAGCGACGACCTTCTAGATAGCTGAGCAATAACTGTAACTGAGAATAAACAAACTGAAAATGAGGCAAATCAGAACAATTAATCTGGCTCAATTCCTGTAAGGCACTTTTTAGATAATCTGCATCTTTGAATTCGTACACTGTTATGCATGACATAATTTTATCAAATTGGGACCATTTACTAAGAAGGCTATTCCTTTGCACACAATAAGCTTTAGAAAAATATGTCTTAGGTACTTCCTTTCCATTTTTCTCAGCGCATTTAAGATACAAAAATCCAAATGACGATTTCACAAATTGCAAATAGAAAAATTGGATTACGAAACGTCCCTTGCATCAGTTTTAGAAATGTAAATATCATTAGTATCACAAACAAAAGATAATCCTTTGGTATATGCTTCTGGATGTCATAACAAAAAGAAGAAAAGTCGCCTATCTTATCCACAACTTCAGTTCGGAGTCTTTCGTTTTCAGCTCGGGTCTCTGCTGAAGCAGTAGTAATTCTGGGTGCTGAGGAGACCTGCTTCAAGCATGACTTTGAAATGCCAGGGAAAATGGATGGTGGTTGACTTGGTTTTTTCCCCCTTTAACTGTAATCCATTCACAGTCGAAATGACAAACACAAGCATAGATCTGCTTCAGCTGTAGTAAACTGGAACGCTCATTTGGCATAACTTCAATCCAACGGTTTCGCTCCACTTCATCAGTTGGAAACGATACTACTTCATCAGTTGGAAATATTGTTGATAGAATGCTGTTATTCAAGTTTTTAAACTAATTTCTACAAAGCAACTACAACTGCACTTCAGATTTTTCAACAAATTTTAGGGTTAAATTGTTTTTATAAACCATTATATTATTCTTCAACAAATACAATTGCTTCACAATTACGCGTGTACGTAACAGCTTTGATTATTAAATTGCAACACATTTAATTAAGTTATGCCAATAGCTTTAAAAAATATTATTGATAGGCTTTCCTTGTAGAAGTAGCTATATTTTAAGTTATAAAAGAGTAAAAAATTTTCACTAGCTTTTGTTAGCAGTGTCACGTGATTGGATTCTTTCAAAAACAAACAGCAACATCAAGTAAATAAGAATTATGCCAATAGGTGAACAATGAGTAAACCATTGTTTATCCATTGTTCTTGGCAACATGGCATTGTTCATGAAACATAACAATATTGAGCGATATCGAACAATGGTTCACCCAATGTTTACCTGTCAGCATTGTTATTGTATGTTTGATGTTACGTCAAAGCAAAATTCGATAGAATTTTCGCAAAGCCAATCATTGAAGCGAAAAACTAAAAGCAAAACAAAAAATACTTTTAAAAAGGAATAGACATTAACTAGTACTTTAGAAAAACTCTTACAAATATCTTGTTACTAAACTAAATTATATTATTTTAATTTCAAAATAAAATTTAGAAAATTTTCTTTCAATGGTTATTGTAAGTAATATTTTCAAATAAACGTTTTGATTTTTTATACAAGTGTATTTATGTGATAAATTTTAAAAAACTTTTGTTATTTATTTAGTACAGCGTTTCTCAAACCATGGGTTGCGACCCAAATGTGGGTCGCCAAGACTACGCGGATGGGTCATGAAAGCCTGTCAATTACTTCACGTAAAAAAAAAAAGATCTGCGCACACAAAATTTCAAAAGTGACGACCCTTATTTAAGAGAACATTACCATTTTAAGACAAAAATCCAGAAATGCCAGATTCAAGGTGAAGACCTTTTTTTGCTTTTAGAGATCACTACGTTTTTGAGCCGAAAATCAAGAAATCAAAATAAGTTTGCTCACGAACAAATTTCTGCCCATACATATACAACTAAAAATTAAACGATCATTGTTGGCTTACATAACAATTTTGTGTTGTTTTAATATGCGCTACTCAAATTTATTTGGGTCGCAGTCATATTTGTAGATAGTTGTTTTTAGCAATTTTGGGTCGCAGAAAAAAGGTTTGAGAAACGCTGATCTAGGATAAAAGAATACTGGTACAACATTGTTTTGCTCCGTGCGAGCATCGCCTTATTATTAGTAGACACAAAACTTGTTTTTTTACCTTTTACAGAAAACCTACGTATTAATAGTTTGAGATGACTGAATATAGCTATGAAAACAAGTTTTAGCTAAGTTATACATAATTTTAAAAAAGTGCTCCATTTGCGAAAGAGTGAGAAAAAAATTGTTTCATTTTTATTTTCAATTTTTTCTTTTTGAGCGAGTTTCCAGTCTACTAATAAAAGGTCTGCAGTGCCAGCAATTTTTGTTTTTGTACGTGAGGATGATCCAAATGGAATTTCTCATATTATCGAATCGAGTCAGATTCGAATCCTATTTTCGGTTTTCAAATAATCAAAGTATTCAAATCCTTTTATCACCTAATGATTAATCTTGATCCTAATCTCATCCCAACCTTACCAGATCCACTGAGCTTTTAAAACAAAACACTTCATCATTCATGCCTTTATCTCCTCTTATTTTAAACCCCTTAGTTACCTCTTCTCAAACTTTGAAAAAGAAATTGATCTCAAAACATCATACATACAAAGATTATGCATGGGGCTGTTTCTTTTTCATGTCCTCCCGTTTCCCTAATGATTTTAAGTGATAAATCTGCTTTCCTCAGTAGATGATTCCCTTCATCTCTTTTATGATGCTATGCAGCTAAATACCCCATTTTAGACTTGAAAGACTCTATTCAAAACCTTAAAATTTGTTTTAACCATAAACGGAACTGTCTTTCGTTTAGTTACGCCTGTCTATCTGATGTGACCGACAAAGTTTTTATTAAAAGGTCTTCGTTGATAAGACCTTCTCCTATTCAACTTCGCGAACATGCTACGTCCTTCCAACTCCTATTCCAAATTGTACTACCAAATACTTATACTAAATGAAAATCTGTATAGTAACAAAATTCAAAATCTTCTTTCAACATTTTCCCACACCATAAACTTAAATTGAATGCTTGGTCCGAACGAATTGTTTGTATTTATTCACTTCGTTTACCAATGCTATAATGGCACGTGAAACATTATTTCAGTTGGCGCTTATGATGTCATAGACGTCCTGAACTAACCACGTTTTCAATTCTACAGTCAAAGCATTTCTTTATTCAACAATCTCTTTTCAATGCGTTCTCTGGGGTTTAGCAACCTCAGAATTTTATTGATACAGTTTAATTGGAAAAGCAAATTTAACAGTTGATCGTTGGTATTTGAAATTGTAATCTTGTAATTAATAGAAGTAATTAAAAGAAACAATTGGCTGAATTTATAACAAGTTACGAGTAAGCAAGATAGTTAAACTGTATTGATTAGCTGTATCTTCCATTCAGTGCAGCTACTTTTGACTATCTAGTTTCTGTGGCTGGCCCAGACCCATCTGACGTCAGGAACATAGAAAAAGATAAAATTCTGAGGGAATACATTTCAGAAAAAGATAAAATTCTGAGGAAATCCATTTCAGAAAAGATAAAAGTCTTTGAAGATAAATTTTAGAAGAAGATAAATTTCTGAAAAGATTTCTGAAAACTCCAGTTAAAAACGCAAAGCAATAGGAAATTCTGAAGAGTGAAGATTCAATCTGCTTTTCTCAAATTCACACTCGCTAGCTCGAAGAAAGAAGCCATCTTACAATCAAGAACAGTAGGATAACTGTTGTTAATTATATTATTAACTACTTGATATAATTATATTGCAAATTTCGCGTAGTGTTAAGTTGCAAACTGCGTGATATATTTGTATTTATTTTACTTTTTCAAATTGTAATTTATTTACAGTCGTGTAAGCTTATTTTCATTCCTAACTTACTAATTAATATGGCTGAAGGGTCTAGCCCAAAGCAGTCGCTTATTTCTTGTGATGTTACCGATGCTAGTCAAAAGGAAATGCGAAATCACCGTGCGAAAGTACGCGAATTAATGTCCGCTGGCGAATCTTTTATTACGACACTTAATGAAAGTACGGGTCACGAAAATGTTGCCCTTGTTAATGAGAAGTACCATGCACTCGATGCTGAGATACTCGCGCGTCAGGGGCAGACGCCTGGGACAGGTAAAAGCAAAAGTCAGGGGATATGCAACCATTTGGAAGCACTGAGACTGAATATCAAAGATGCTTACCAAAAATGGCATGCTAACGTCCAAAATAATAGTGGGCTCACACCGCTAGACGTTGAAACACATTCACAACAAAATCAAATACTAACATATAGTAAGAATGGTCAAGTCAATCAACAAGCAAGTTGGCACTTGCTTGTTGATTGACTTGACCATTCTTACTATATGTTTGTAATGGGAACTGCAGGGTTTTGCTTGTCTTAACCCGTATCCGTGTTAGCTAACTCGATGTGGTTAGCATATCGGAACCGCCGCCAGTATGCCCTTGCGGCTTAGCGGTGGCTTTTGCAGTTGCGCTGGTGGAACATTGTTTTCAAAATCAAATACTCTCAAACACTAACACAAACATGCCAAACATCAAACCCTCAGACTCGTTAGCAATATTGGTTGTGGCAGCTCAACAAGTCGCACATCCTCGTAACTAGCCAGAAATCTCGCTGCGGCTTAAAAGACAAAAAGCCGTACTACAGAGAAAGCAACAGCAAATTGAATTCAAACGGGAGTTTCAGCAGCAAAAACAACAGCAAATTGAATTCGAGCGGGAGTTTCAGCAGCAAAGACAACAGCAAATTGAATCCGAGCGGGAGTTCTAGCAAAAACAACAGCAAATTGAATAGTCTGAACTACGTGGAAGAACAAATGTTGAACTTATCAAATCCAAACCCAGTTGTTAGTGCTCTTTCACAAAATCGACAACAGGTTTATCAACCATTTGCCCATACACAACCTAGGGAAAGGCTTGTTGACGTTACACCTAAACACATAAAAGATTTTGCTCATGCTCAACCACATGCACAATCATACAAACCACAAGTGGAAAGTACTGCTAACGCAAATTCTACTCCACTGCGAGACCACAGAGGATACTCACACAACGCAAACCTTATCCTCAGAATAGGGCTCCAACATTTCAAAATCAAAAATATCAAGGCAGCTCTCAGAGCAATAATTTTTCCCATAGTGCCCTACAAGAGGAGGCTTGCGAAATCAGATATTTTGGTCGCAACCTTCCTTTCATCTTTTTCCAAAATCAGATAAAAGAACTGAACAAGCGCTGTCCCATTTTACAGTGTAAAATGGATCTTCTCCATGCTTCCTGTCAGGAAGGCGCGCGAGAAGCCATTTCGGCTCTGGTGCCACATGTACCAGGTTGGGATATAGACACACAAATCACGCGAGCTCTAGAAGGGCTCAGACTTCGCTATGGATGCTGCAGTTTTCTTGCAGAACCACTTGTGAGGCAAGTCCGTTCAGGACCAAAGTTGCCCCATATGGATGCAGGAACCTTAGAAAAACTAATCTCTGACCTTAACGATTGCGAACTGTATGCCAGAGCCCACTAATAAATGCACAGCCTTAACAGTAACTTTATTGTCGATGTGGGTGAACGACTTCCTTTTAATTTTAAGAAGCAGTACACATACTTCTTACATGATAACTTCGGGAGCACTGAGCAGCCATCATTTGACTCTTTCAAACAATTTCTTAACAGAGAGCTGCAGGTTGTCAAAACAACCTTTGCAGAGCGATTTCTGTGCTCTTCTGACAGAGGAGAGAAGAATCGATCTATTCAAAGGGCTAAAGTACATCACACAAATGTCCAAAATAAAACCAGGAATTCAGAGCCAAAACCGTATGCGATAACAAGATCAACACCAACACCAAGTGCACCCAGTGAAGCATCAAAATTGCAGCAATCTCCAAGGTGTTTCCTGTGCTCTACTGAAATATCGGAGAAACGGCACTTTTTATAAAATTGCGATAACTATCAACGTTTGACCCCGGAAGAAAAACGAAACGCCATTATTTAGGCTCATCGTTGCCTTAATTGCTTGCAGTCTCACTCCGTAGAGGAATGTAAGTTTCCTTGCAAATGTAAGCACTGCACACAACGCGTGACAGTGCCTAAGCATACTACTTCACTCCATAAAGTATATAATACGTCCTTTTCCACATATCCTAGCAAAGATGTCAGCTCTACTGAAAAGGTGGCTGATGGAGCCGCCCCAGTCCTATCTTACAATCAAAAGGCTTGCACCTCAGTAGTGAGGAAGATAGAGGCACAACAAACAGGTATTTTGACACGTATATCTGCTGTACGAATAATCAACCCACGCACAGGAAACAATGTGTTAGTTTACGCGAAGCATGATCCTGGGTCACAAGTGACACTAATATCAAAAACACTCTTGAAAGAACTCGATCTTGTTCCTGTAGGAAAATCACGGATTACACTACATGCAATTTCATCCAGTGAAACAAGTGAGCTGGAGAATGTAGTGTTTGACCTCAAATCACTACACAATGACAAAAACTTTCTTGGTCTGCAGGCATTCGTAATCGCACCATGGTCCGATGAGGGATACACTCTGCCTCACTGCCAGGATTTGTTGGAATATCCATACTTCGATGATATCATTCCATGCATACTTCCTGAGCGTTTAAGTGTTGATGTTTTGATAGGTCTTGCCAACTCAGCCCTAATGAGAGTTTTACAAGAGCGAACTGGTAATAAAGGCGAACCTCATCCTATTGAAAACCCAATCAGGTGGATAACATCTGGAGGAAAATTCCAGAAGGAAATAAGTTGGCAAACTCATAAAATTTCTGTCAGTGACAACACCAGAATCAAAGAATTAGAGAAACTTGTTCGTGAATTTACCGAAGAGGATGAGGTCATACAACTCTCAGTGAACGACAAAAAAGCTCAACAGCTAGTCGAGGATAACATCAAAGTCATTGATAGTCGGTATCAGATGCCTGCATGTTCATCTGAAGAATAACATCGATAACCTGCCAAATAATTACGAATTAGCTAGAAAGCGTGCTAATAGACTGTGCAAACAAATGTTAAGAAGACCTGATCTCGAATTAGCTCTTGTTAATCCCATTCAAGAACTTAAAGAGAATAAATTCATTATACCACCTGATAAATTCAACGTAGACAGTATTCCTGTAATTGTACGTGATGATCGAATTAAATTGATAACAAATTCTTGCAAAGAGCCTAAGGCAACACTCACTCGGGTCATACAGACGGCACCAAACTTGTACACTCTGAAAAAAAGATTGGGGTACCTTGTTGCCTTTGTGGAATTTGTAACTGCAAAGGCAAGGAAACAAGAATTTCATAAACCACGTCTAAACGCTATATATCTTGAAAAAGCATTACACTCTACAGTGCTATATGTACAACGAGAATGTTTCAGCACAGTTTCTGACAGCTTGCAAGAAGGATCTCCTGACTCTCTGGAAGATGCAATAAAACGACTAAACGCTAAAACGTCGGCGAATTGTGAACGCAGACACCTTAAAAATTTATGCTCAATCCGTTGTCTTCGTCCCACTGCCTTTTCAGATAGTACACTTCGAATCGAAGGAAAATTGGCAGAAGCTGATCTCCCACAGACGCAAAACATCCTGTCATTCTCCCATCACGATATCCTCTTACTAGGTTAGTGATACTGAATTGTCACCAAGAAAGTGCACATGCTGGGACTCAATACACTTTAATGCTGACTCGCCGAAAATACTGGATTATAAAAGAATTGTCTACCGTCAGACATTATTTAAATCAGTCCAACGCTTGCAACTTACAAAAAGCGAGGCCCGTTCGTCAACTTATGGAGGACCTCCCTGCTTCTAGGTTGGCTTCACACAATAAGCCCTTCTTCATTACTGGCTATGATTACTTTAGCCCATTGCTATATAAAGAAGGCAGAAGTGAAAGGAAAGCATGGGGACTACTTTTCACCTGCTTATTAACCCGTGCCATTTTTCACGTAAAATTAGTTCCTTCTCTTGACTTGAGCAATTTTATAGTGGCCTTTTTTCGATTTGTAGACCTTCGGGGCTCCATATCTAGTATGTACGCGAATAATGGAGTTACTTTCAAAGCCGCCGCTTACGTGCTGCCCTAACTTCTTCAGGCAGACGAACTTCAGTTGTTTCTGAGAAAAAAGAGAATTTATTGGGAATTTATCCCACCCTATAGTCCCTCTCAAGGTGGTGCTTGGGAGTCCCTTATAAAAGTCTTCAAACGCACACTCACACAACTCACTAAATCACCCAGAACGCCTACCTTGGTTGAACTGCAAACATACATCTGCAATGCTACACCTTTAGTTAATGATCGTCCACTGACACCTCTTTCTGACGATCCGCGTGATTACACTGCAATATCACCATCTTCACTTTTGACACCTTTAAATCATCCACACACGCCGCTCAGACAACCACACAATAAAGATCATCTGCGACGCGATTATAGATACAACATATCACTTCACAACAGTTCTGGGAGCGTTGGATAAAGTTTTTCCCTCCTCCTTTTCCAGAAACGGAAGAAATGGTTAACAGTAGTTGACAATCTCCACGTTGGGCAAATGGTGTTAGTCGGGGGTCCGGGAGATTTTAGCAAAAAGGAAAATTATAGGCTTGGACGTATCTCAGAGATCCTCCCACAAATGCGAAGGGGCAAAGCCTTGGTACGCAGAACGAAAATCGCAGTATCGTCTGGTGATATAAATGGTAAACCCGTTATTACGTATATTGATCGCGACATTTTGAAAATTGCTCCTCTGGAATTAGAGTAATGCTATGCCACATTATTATGTTTGTTTAAAAAGTCGACTTATGAGAGAACTAAAAATCTGACTCCAGACCTTTTTGAAATGATAAGAAACCATTATGAAACCAAAAAAATTGGAAAGCTTTGTAGTTTTACAGGGTTTCTAGGTCTAGAATCTATTATCTAATTGATAAAATTAGAAAAATTGGGCCAAGAATAACTTTTAATGATGTGAAAAAGAAGAGAGGGAGAATTAAAATAGATAAAAGTGAACTCTTGACAGACATAACGCTCGAGGTGGGACGCAATAACAGCCTTACACAGGTTGCCCTGAAAAATATCTTCGAAGAAAAGGGTGTTTCTATGTCACTGTCAACTGTTAATAGAGCAGTTGCAGCATCGGGCCTAACAAGAAAAAGGACTAAGAAACGTCCTAATGTTGTATTGAGAGATGAGCATAGGACAAAGGTGTCAAGATTTGCATTTGAAATGGAAGCATTGTTTGACTACAGAATTTTATTCTTAGATGAAAGTGGATTCAACTTGCACACGTCCAATAAATATGGGTATAGTATGCCCGATACAGATGCCAATGATTACAACATTGTTAATCGTGGAAGAAATGTGTTGTTATGCTCAATTTTAGCGGCAAGTGGGAACCTTTATTCTGAGACAGTTGTCGGTGCGTTTAATGGAATTGTTTTCAAACAATTTATTATTAATGCACTAGGTTCAAAAAACCTGAAAAAAAAAGACGTTTCAATTATGGACAATGCTAGCATTCATGAAATTGCTCCAATCAGATAATTGTTAACCCAAAATTGGTTTACTGTAGAATTTTTGCCTTTATATTCTCCACAATTCAATCCAATTGAGAATGTATTTGGGTATATTAAATCCAAGTGTAATAATTTTTGGCCCAAAGCCAAAACGCAAGAAGAGCTTTTGTGCCATATTGATAGAGCGTTTCTTGCAGGCTAAACCCAAATCAAGAAGCTCATTTGAAGACTCTAATTAAAATACCATTTTATACGCTTATTTTTAAAATTTTGTTAAAAATTTATGGTATGATGTAAATAGTTTGTTTCAAAGGTTTTTGTTATAAGCAGTTATTTAAACTGTTTATATAATTATAAATACTTATAAACAGTTGTATGGTATATTGTATAAACTATGATATAAACAGTTGTATGGTATGATATAAGCAGTTTAATCATATTTATTTTTCGATACATTTGCAAACGCAATATAAGAAACAGATTGGTTTGTTTATCATCTTAAAAGTCGCTAAAAAAGCTTTGCCATGACAACTAACATAGAAAAGTTTTCGGAAAATTTTTCGGAACATAGAAAAAAATTTTGAAGTTTGATTGGTTGAAAATATGTAGATTACAATTCCTTGGGTACAAAATTGAAAATGGCCCCCCGGGCCACTTTGCTATCAATTTAGCTGATTGCAACAAATACAGCAATGGAACTTAGAAATACTCTTTCATTCACCTTATTCACCAGACTGAACACCAACTGATTACCATTTTTTCCAAGCATTAGAAAATTTTTTACAAGGAAAAACCTTTGCCTTCGAAAAACAGGCAAAAACATTCTTTAGTGATATAATCGCCTCTTGCTCTCCACAATTCTTTGTTGCTGGCATAAATAAGTTACCAATAAGAGGCAGAAATATATAGATGCCTTGGGTGCATATTTTGATTAAACCTTTTGTTTTTTGTTTATAATATTGCAAAATAATGTGTCAGTTTTAAATTGAACATTTCATTCTTAATGACCTAATAAATACAAACAATAAACACCATTTTTACGCTACATTTAATTAACTTAAAGTGTTTGCTAACCAAAACTGGATACCTCCGTTTTGAATATTAGAATACCGAAAACAGGATTCGAATCTGATCCGATTCGAAAATATTAAAAACTTTATTTACATAATCCCACGGTATAAATACAAAAGTTACTGGCACCACAGACCTTTTATTAGTAGACTGGAAACTTGTTTAACCCTTAGATTACTTTAACTTTTTGCGACTAAAACACTAATTCCGGGCCTTTGAGGCCCGGTGTACATATAGCAAGGAAACCAGAATAATACTAAGGTTGTTTCTTTATTTTTTTGTGATACCACCCTGACAAATAACTTTGCTTAACTATTAATTGGATAAAGTGTCCAAAATTTTGAGGGCTGTTGGCCTTTAGGCTTTGCCAACACGTCGTTATCACAAACAAATTTTATTAAAACCATGACCTTTTTAGCTTTTTTGTCTTTTTCTTGTCCAACGCATAGTCAAAAAATTAAATAATTTTTAGAAATGATCTTGTACTAATATAAAATTAGAAAGCCCAGTAGCAGGCCGATCGAAAGCCCACAGAGTGTTGGAAATGTTAGCCGACTAGTCTAGACACAAATTTTACAAAACTGCAATTAACGAACATTGAACTAATAGGGTGGAGTGAAAAAAAAATTTGAAAAAAGTGTAGTTCTTAAATCCTGCCAAATAGGCTAAAACTTATTGGTTTTGGCGAGTTGCTACCTTTGGGGGGCTAGCAACTCCCCAAAATGTGTTTTTGGGGGGTAAAATTGACAAAAAATGTCTTAACTCGGTAACCGCTTATCGTAGAGGCATGATTTATGGCTCAAAATTTGCAGAATCATCATGTTTTTATATGTGCTAAGAGAAAGTTTTTGTCTATTTCCACAAGAAAAAAAGTTATAATCGATAAACCATTTTTTATGCTCAATACTCGAAAATTGCGCTGTATGGAAATAACTTTGATCTAACATTTGAAATGATATATGTCTAACTGATAAGGACTAATTATGACAATCACAATATTAACAAGATGATTTGGGATAACTTTGGTCACCAGACAAAGTACCTAAATAGGCCTACTCATAAGGTACAGAACGTGCTAGCTTTACTGCCCATAAAATGTTTAGTATTTTAGTAATTTAAAGAAAATCTGTTACATCTCATTACTTTCGAACTGTTGATGCTGATATTGGGTTGTTTTGCCTAAGGAGTTAGAGAAAAATAAGAAAGCAAGTTAGAGTTCACCAAATACCCTAAGCAAAATGAAGCGCATCAGAATTGCACTTTAGTGTCAAATTTTTTCAAAAGTTTTCGAGATTTAATCTTCTGGCGAATTAACCCATCTCTTCGCTCAAATCCTTCAACTTGTGCTGCGGCCTCTGTTACCATTTTGACATGGCGCTCTACACATTGGTTGTGACATGGGTGGTCAAGCTGCAGTGGTCTTATCCGGCATTGTTCAATATCTAAATCAGTTAAATGTTCAATTACCGGAGGCTGCTGATGGCAAGATGTTAAATTCACCATCTTGTAGTACGAGTTCACTGTTAGATCCAGTGTGGGCGGTTCAAACAGCCGTACAGTTGAGGCGGTATCATAATATTTTGCTCCTTCCAAAGAATATTCTTCACTGCGACTGTCAACCAAGTCATGATTATCAAATGAAACCGTTGATGGCAAGTTTCCACGAATCGAAAGCACTTTGTTCACTCCTCGCATTCGTATCTCCTCATCGTTGTCACCCAACATGGCGATCAAGACATTTTCCTGGTGTGCGAAAGATGCATTTCGTTGCACAACTTTCAGAGCAGTTTTCCGAACAGCTTCGTCAGGCACCTGAAGAATTCGTTGGACCAAGTTGAAAAAATTTCTAGATCTGCAAGTTAGTTGACTATTTAACTTAATTTCAAACCAACTTGGAAAGTAAACTTGAAGACAAAACTTCGTCAGAGTTTCCAAGTTTGAGGAGGGTTCATCCACCGAAACATAATATCTGAGGATTCGACAGCCCAGAGTTAGCCAGCGTGAATGCACAATGGGACCTACTTTTAAATATTGCAAGTCGCTGCCGACAAAGCTGACTCAGGCACTGATGTAACTGATGTAACGGAAAAACATGTTGGTGGTTCTGGATGAGGTTGTAAGGGTCGAGAGCGCCTCAAAAACTGTATGTCAGCTGACGTTGAAGGAACCACAGCATCCACACATTTTCCAACTCGCTTACTAGTTTGATCTTTATAAAAAGCATAATCATCATCTGTCATTTTCAAACCATGTTGTTTCTCCAAAATTCTGCGCTGCTTATCGTCAGCACAAAAAACATAAAATATTTCATCAATAGTTGACATAAACTCTTTTTCCTTTTATAAAAATGCTTCTCCTCGTTTTTTCTTTGACCAGCGATCAAGTGCACTGAAACAATTCACAAAACTTTGAACTTTTTTCGAAATGGTGTACAGATGAATGGGATATACGTTGCACCCACCCATCTGTCATAAATTTCTCTGGCAATGTCATTTGCAGCATTGAAGGTTCGAAAGTTTTTCAAATGAAGAATGCGTTCTATTACATGTCGCTTGGTAGGCAATACTCCTGGTGGAAAACTATCACGGGTAGAGAAAGTGTGTCCACTATGTAAAATCTTCTGTACAGAAGTTGAACTCCGTCTTTTCATGTTTTACTGCTTCGCAGTTTGGCCAAAGCTTTGATTTACACAATTACTTAACAATATACCTGCAAAAAATAATAATAACTTTTCAGATAACTATTAGTTAAGTACAAACAAACAAACTTATTAAACAGTTTTTCTATCATAACTTTTTTTCTAGTGGAAATAGACAAAAACGTTCCCTTAGCACATATAGAAACATGATGATTCTGCAAATTTTGAGCCATAAATCATGCCTCTACGATAAGCGGTTACTGAGTTACGACATTTTTAGAAAACTTTACCCCTCAAAACACATTTTGGGGGGTTGCTAGCCCCCCAAAGGTAGCAACTCGCCAAAACCAATTTTTTTCGTAGATTTTACCTGTTTGGCAGGTTTTTAGAACTACACTTTTTTCAATTTCAAAAAAAAATTATTTTCACTCCACTCTATTATGCAATGTAAAACCGGGAAACTTGTGAATACTGCCAACAGTGCACTTGTCTTCTACATGCAAGCAGACCTAACAGTAATTACAATACGAATAAACAAACCTCAGATGACTAAGTACTGATATTTATTGCTACTCTATCGATGAATTAATTTAGACTAAGTTTGTCTGTCCGGTCTTCACGAAGTCAAACACAATAAGAAAAAGCGATAATAAATGAAGACGCTAGTCACATCTTTCACGTGGTGGCATGAAGCGTTTAATATAATAGGTCACTAGAACCAATGACAAAAAGGCAGGGGAAAAGTACATGCGTCTCCTACAAAACTAAATCAGTAAGAGCCTTTTGACTGAATAACCTTGCCGGGCCTCAGAGGCCCCTATTTACATTTTAAGGATGGAGTTTTGAAAACAAAAAATAAACAAACAAAAAAATGATTATGAGCTAAACAATGCAGTTCAAGATTAGTAAAATAAGGCGATTGAGGCTTATCAGGAGGAGTAACATCCCAACTCGTAAAATAAAATATTTACGCAAAATTTAGTTTCAAACGGGCCTCATAGGCCCCTAAAAGTAGTCTAAGGGTTAAAAAGAAAAAAATTAAAGATAAAAAAAGAAACATTTTTTTCTCACTTTCTAAATAACGGTAGAATTTTTCGAAATTATGTATAACTTAGCTAAAACTTGTTTTCATTGCTGTATTGAAGATAAACTCAATTAATTTGTATTGCTAAAATTTAATTATGTTATGTGTCATTTGCCTTGATAAAAAAAACAAAATGAATAGCTCCGGCATATATGCATTTCTTCTCAGATTGAGAACTTCAAAAGTAATTTTGATGATATTTTTTAAATGTGAAGCGGAAAATGCAAAAAAGCAGTAAATACCAGGAATTCCAAAACCAAATATCTCGATTTTGAAACCTGATTTAAGACCAATAGCAATTATCACGTGTTAAATTTAATCATATCTAACAATTAAAACGTGGGTCTACTGCAAAAGGTAGAAAAGCAAGTTTCGTGTCTACTAATGATGGCTATGCTGGTGCAAAGCAAAACAATGTTGCACAATTCGTCTTTTTTTCTTAAATAAGTAAAAAAAATTTTTTTATTTATCAGATAAATACACTTGTTTAAAAGGTCAAAATGTTTGTTTGAAACAATTACTTTCAACAACTATTTAAAGAAAATTTTCGTTTAAATTCAAAATAATATAATTCAGTTTAGTAACAGTTTTTTTAAAGTACTAGTTAATTTCCATTACTTTTTTGTTTGTTTTACTCTTAGTTTTTCGCTTCACTATCTTTTTGCGAAAATTCTATTAAATCTTACTTTGACGGAACATCAAACCGACGATAACAATGCTAACAGGCAAACAATGGGTGTACCATTCTTCACCTATTGGCATGGTTATCGTCTGTGTAATGTTGCCATGTTTCATGAACAATGCCATATTATCCAGAATATTTTTCACCCATTGATAACTTTGATATATATTATCTTTTTTTTTAAAATGAGACAAAAGAGAAAAAAATTAATATTTAACAGGACAATAGAAAACGAAAAATGTTTTGCACTGCTGCACAGTGTAAATGAATATTTTATGAATCTTTATCGAAAATATTTTATATAGTTTTAATAAATGGTATCCTTCAGAAGTGAAGAAAAAATAAGATTTATTTGAGCTGATAAAAAGCTATCAAACAAAAAGACTGATAATATAAATCTTTATTATTTTAAATTTCAGATAAGATTTGAACGCTATTTGTTTTTGAAAGAATCCAATCTCGTGACACTGCTAACAAAAGCTAGTTCATAACTTCAACTATAGCTACTTCTAGAATGAAAGCCTATATATAATATTTTTTTATAGCTATTGGAATAAGTCAACTAAATGTGTTGCAATTTAATTCTAGTTTACCTAAGGGGTTCTTCAGAGGATCTTCCTTTTTTAAAAACGTTATAACTTGAAAAGTTCTGATGATAAAAACCTAAAACTTTATGACTTTTCCTTAAATTATTCTTGAGTATTTTGATATTTTACTTGAGCAAATCCGTTGGGTAGTTTTAGTGTAGCAGGCTATTTTTTTGACTTACCTCATGATTTTTGTACACTTTTTGCTGTGGCATAAGATAATCCAGAGACTTCTAAATAGTAATACCTGGACTGGAAATTGAATTTGCTTTGCGTACAACATGAGGCCGTAGAGAAAAACAGAAACAGTAGTTCAGACTAAGCGATTTTGTCTTAGCTCACTAATCGCGGTTAGCTAAAGACAGAAATTAAATGGAAAAGTGCTTTAAAAATACTATAAATCGTCACTGCAGTTAGAAAAATACTTTCTTATTGTTTATTTCAGAAAAGCTTGTACATATTCACACAGCGCAAATGCGTCAACAATACAAAAGATAATGATATTCATTCGACAAATTCTGAAAAATACTATATTAGCATATACAATAAATGGTCACTGTAGTTATAAAAATACATTATTTTTGTTTATATCAGACAAAGGTTTGTCCATATGAAAAACGGCAACAGAGAAAATGCATCAAAAATGCAAATTACAATGATAAACATTCGAAGAATTTTGTAAAATAGTAACACAGCATATACGATATGAAACCACGTATTATTAATATTAATCTCACAAATTTATAATAACATTGATCATACATGTACATCATCCAATGCAAAGCCGTAAATAAAAAGTTGTATATGGCAAGTTAGAATCGATTTTTTGCATTAGTGATTTTGTAAATATTGTTTTCAATAATCAATCAATCAAAAAAAAAAAGAAATACAGACAGTTCAGTGAAAATGACAACTCTATACCATATAAATATGCAAATTAACACTTTGACTGCCAAGCTGGTTTTCTAGAAATACCTCAGTGGGGCCACAAAAAGATTTTTCTAGATTTGCATAATACTGAGAATATACATGCAAAAAAACTATTTCCACTTAACTTTAACCCGTTTTTACCCGAATTTAATTTGTTTCAAAGTAATGAAGTACATGTAAAAATTATAACAGACATGGCCTCATCAAAAATCAACAATATTTGTTGACATGGCAGTCAAAGTGTTAATTCGAACTATATTGAGAATATTCAGTTGTTAATAGTGCAGGTTCTATTTTTAGTTCTGTCAGTTTGTTTTACCGGTGAGCTTTCGAATTTTTCTTTCTCCATTACCGGAAGAACGTTCGCTTATGTTCTTCATCAAGTTTTGCACATGCAATTAAAAAACGCATTGCCACTCCTTCCACAATCTCGTGTCCTTTGTGGCATAGTGCTGGAACTGACCATGGCAAAACTACGGATCTTTCAAAAATGGCTATTGATATTATTTTTTTAATTATATTCCTTTAACCCGTTAAGTGTGGAATTAAATTTTTGCTATCTGAGTTACAGTGCGTATTTAATTTCGCGTCTCGCTTTTTTTCTCGTCTCAATTGATTATTAATTGCTGCTTCGAGTTTCGCGGGAAAGTCCCGGACGCAATTTTCAATTTTGTACCGAAAGAATCGTCATCTACATATTTTCAACCGATAAAAACTCAAAAATTTTTGTCTCTGCTCATAAAAATTCTATCACTCAGCTCTTGGAGCAATCAAGGAGCACTCTATGTTAGTTGTCATGGCAAAGCTTTTTTTAGCGACTTTTTAAGATGATAAACAAACCAATCTGTTTCTTATATTGGGTTTACAAATGCACGGAAAAATAAATATGATTGATTTGTAAATGTACCAAAAAATGAATATGCCCGTTCAACAATGAATATCCCCGGCCAACAAAACGAATATGATTAAACCGAAAGAACTGAGTGAGAATTTTTTGAGCAGAGTAAAAAATTTGGATTTTTGATAGATTGAAAATATGTAGATTACAATTCCTTGGGTACAAAATTGAAAATTGCGTCCCGGACGTCGAATCAACTTGCTGCGTTTTTTTATTACAGAGCTTTGAAAAAAATTACTTATACAGAATTATACGAATCGCAAAATAAAAATGCGACGAAGTGATTTTAATTTGAAGCGAAATACAAATCCGTTTTTATGTTGAAATTTTTCTCACTCCAAAAAATCCGGTGTATTCTTTATGTATAAGTTTACTTTTTTGGATATATTGTGTCAAAAGTTTATAGTTGTCAAATGTGAGCTTTGCAAAGAGAAGACAAAGAATAAAAACAATATGTTTTATACGATTGAATTACAATAAAGCAGGGCTTCCAACTTTTATAGATTTATGACGTACTAAACAGTATTTCTCAACCTGTGTTCCGTAGAAATTTTCAAGTGTGCAGCTAAAGTTTTTGTAAAACATTAGTCTATTGCTCTGCGACCTTTTTTTTCGAGAGCAATACTTTTGAGGACAAAATACAAGAAATTCGAGACAGAATCAAAGTAAAGACTTTTTTTAGAGTACACTAGTTTTAGGAATAAAAATCAGGAACTTTGGTCTAAGTACTTAACAACAGCAAAATCCAGAGTTCTATTTAATAACACGTTTTTTTTTAATTTTAAATTCTTTTTATAGGATCGAAATTCTGAATGCTTAGGTAAGGTGTGTTTCCAGAGTTTTAGTAATAACACGGTTTTTCTGATTTTTAAAAACAACAATTATTTTTGCGACAAAGAAACTCCACATTCTCACATACTTAACAACAGGAAAATCCAGAGTTCTATTTAATAACACGTTTTTTTAGTTTTAAATTCTTTTTATAGGATCGAAATTCTGAATGCTTAGGTAAGGTGTGTTTCCAGAGTTTTAGTAATAACACGGTTTTTCTGATTTTTAAAAACAACAATTATTTTTGCAACAACGAAATTCCACATTCTCACGTACTTAGCAACAGGAAAATCCAGATATCTATTTAATAACACGTTTTTTTAGTTTTAAATTCTTTTTATAGGATCGAAATTCTGAATGCTTAGGTAAGGTGTGTTTCCAGAGTTTTAGTAATAACACGGTTTTTCTGATTTTTAAAAACAACAATTATTTTTGCAACAACGAAATTCCACATTCTCACATACTTAGCAACAACGAAATCCAGAGTTTTATGCAATAAAATGGTTTTTTGTTACTTTTACAAGCAACAATTGTTTTTAGACTTAGAGCATCAAAATTCTGCGTACTTATTCAAGAGAGTTTCCGGAGTATAAGTAATGAACCCGTTTTTTTAAATTACAAACGACATTTGTTTTAATTCAAACAAATAATTTTTAGTGCATCGAAATTTTGTATTTGAACTAAAGTAACTTTTTGGAAAAGATTTAACAGGATTTGTTAAACTTCATGATATTTTAATATAATTTTTTTACATAAAAACAATAAATTCCACGCAAAACCCTGTAAAACTCTGGATGCCTGGTTTTATCTGCTCATTGCTTATAATCCATGCAAGAGTTGTTTTGAAGTCTTGATTACAATAACTTTCTTTCTTTCTGCTTGCATCAACTACAAATTTTCTAAATCTTCTGAAGATCGCTTGTGCTTGCGATCCAAGAGGCAAAGAAAGAATCATTGAAAAATATATTTGCTTTGTGTTCCCTGCAAGAAATTTGAGACACTTACCTATGTCTGCATCGAACCGATTGATCTATTGCTTTCTGGAGAACAGACTGGGTTTGACGCAGAAAAGTCAACTGTGAATTAAGTCGTTCTGTTAATACAAAACATCGAAGATTTTCTTGAAGCTAAGAAGAAGACTGGTGCCATATTTGCCGCTCTGCTATTTCAAAATTGGCTTTAACTGCAAGCTGCTGAGGTTTCTGCAGGAAAGTACATGGTTCGAATAATTATGGAACTTATTCGGAAATTGTTCCCAAACAAAGACATTTTACCCTTGCTGACGGAACTTGTCCGGAAATTGTTCCAAAACAAAGACGTTTTACCCTTACTGACGGCGACAGTAAGCAAAACAAACAGTCTCGGGTGTCAGAGAAACACTGTTTCTCTGAATTCAATTAAGACTTATTCTTTTTTAACATCTATAGGTATAATCTACTTTCCACTATAACCAGATTATGAAAAAATGTGAGCTAAAAATTTACAAAAAACAATTTCTACCAGTTCAAATTTATCCAGTTTGGATTTATCCTGGGGTAAAACTAGACAGATCATTCACGTTCCATTATCACCGTTTTTTATTGCGCAAAAACTTTCTTCACGTATCCCGCTACTAAGGCGACTTGCGGGTTCAGCGCGGGTGCTGGTGTAAAACACCACATACAGTTGTTTTATTTGTGGTCTATTCGACTGCTGTCTTGAGTATTGGGATCCGGTTTGTTGTTGCAGCGCTCTTATTTGCTTTATAAATAGTGTTTTGAATGACCCTTCACCCGTGGTCACTGGATGCCTCCGTCCCTCTTCGACGGATCACATATCAGTTTTTTTTAGCATCCAGCCATCTGAGATCCTTTTTAAACAACCAACCTTGCTAAAGTCCAATTTTCCATACTTTTTCAGATAAATTTTTCAGATAAACTTTTTAGCCCAAACAAAAATCAAATAAATGATTTTTATTCTGTTTAAATTTTAAAACAACACGTTAAGTAGCTTTTAAGTTATGAATCGTCAAACTTTGGTGGGCTTTTGAAGCCCACATTGAGGAGTCAATTGCTCGAAATAGCTTGAGAAGAATAGGTTAAATAGCCTTCGTCGGCGCTTTTATTTTCCGAGCTCTCGAGAAAGGACGAATCATCAACGACATCATGAATTAGACCTCGTTTCCACTACCGGCGTTGGTTGGAGTATTTTCTGTTTTCTTGATTTTTTTGCTTGGCTTAGCGCTTAAGCGCGGAAAGAAGTAAAAAAGTCAATGAAGTAAAGAATACTCCTGTCAACGCTCGTCATGGAAACGAGCCCTAAGCGATAAAAATTTGTGCTCTGAGACTTGAAGAAATTCGTTTGGTCGTTCCACTTATATACAGGTTAAATACTTTTACAATATATAAGGAAAACTGAAAGTAAATGCAGGATAAGTTTGCTTTGGAATTATACAACCGACAAATAACTGAATTTTATTTAGAAGTGGAAACTGAAAGTAAATGCAGGATAAGTTTGTTTTGGAATTATACAACCAATAAATAACTGAATTTTATTTTAAAAGTGGTCTAAATGCTTTTATTGTTGAGTATACAAAAAAACACATCTGACCTAATTGAAGGTATTACTGCAAACGCAAGAAAATATTAAAATAGATCTCTGTCATAAACGCCAAATTTAGATATAATAACTAAAATTTGGAGAGAGCTTACCACAATCGAACGTTTTAGCTAAGATTCTGTCAGATCGCACGCCAAGACTAAGCTATAAGCACAACCACGAGACACAAAGTATTTAATTCAAATTTAAAAAAAAAGCTTTTTTGATTTAGATAAAAACAAAAAATAAAACAATAACATTTGTGGCAGGATCTCGGTTTTTGTTGCAAACAATGTTTTACCGTTTTGCACCGAAACAATAGCTAATGCGAGAAGCGAAATAATCCGCGCTGTGAAAAGCTGCGACGATGAAGACGTATATATCCGTCATACGCACTGAGAGAGCGTCTGGCTGTGACGGATATATTCGTCATGCGCACTTAACGGGTTAATCATGCCCATTCAAAAAAAGTGTTTTAAATTTGTGCATGCTATCTCAGCAAATATCTTCCAGCACAATATCCCTACGTCAAAAAATGCCGTTGCTGGTTTCCAAAAGCCACCACGATTTATTCCATTAAAAAAATTCAACACATCTGGGGGTATGTCTGCTTTAACAAAAGCATTATGCACAGCATCAATTGTTGCATCTTTGCACGCTTTACACTTGTTACATTTAATCATGGATCTGCAGCAGTAGCCAGTGATGTAATATATAATAGCAAAGTCATTCTCTGTGAGTATAATATTAAAAAGTACTTCAGCATGAAGAGATTCTGCCTTTGTTAAAATTGCTGAGATCCAAACATATTAGAATGTAAAACTTATGCAGAACTAAAAAAAATTAAAGACTGGATAAAAACAAATAAATTGACAATAAACTACAAAAAAAAGCAAATTATATGATAATTATAAAACAAAAAAAAAACAAATTTTTGTTTAAAATCAAAATTCGACAAAATGAAATTATCCAAAAAGATAGTGTTAAATACTTGGGCATAAGGATTGATAACAAAATGAATTGGACACAACACATCAACTATCTAAATGCCAAACTTTGAAAAGAATCATGGGCCATTTCGAAGCTAAAAAAATATGTTAATATCCATACTTTAAAAACTATTTATTATAGTTTGATATATTCCCATCTAAAATACTCTATAGCTAGTTGAGAAAAAGCTGCTAAAACTGTTATCCAACCTATTATAAATACACAAAAACGCATTATTAAAATAATGACAGGAAGTAATTGCCAAAGTAATTCAAGTCCCCTTTATACAAAACTAAAAATTGTCAAGTGACTGATAGGTCAATTACTAATTATTTCTTAAAACAGTGCTCTATGAACTATCTTGTCATTCATATGGATTTTTTTGTGTGTCTCACTTTTAATTTTGAATGATACACCAGAACTACTTGACAAATAATAAACTGAACTGAATTGGACTGAACTAACTGAGCGTGCTTGTCCCATTATCTGTTTTCCACTTTAAGATGCAAAAATCTTGTAAAAAAATCTTTCCAAGATTATACAACCAGGGATACAAGTAAACTTTCCGGTCTTTTCTCTGCACAACCCCTGTAAAAGCTGCTAACTTTATTTTTGCTGTTCTTTTACTAAGTACAAACATTGTTGACTAAGCTTTATACTTACTTTTTTTAAATGTGAATCTAAGTGTTTTCACTTATACTAACCATAATTGCTTTTAAATTGCAGGAAAATTAGTTTTTTAAACGTATTTAGGCTACATGAAAAATGTTTGAAACAGTACCAGCATTAATCCTAACAAATTCTTAGAGACTTTTAGTCAGTATTTTTGACACAGTAATTCAAAAATTTAACGTATACCTGAACAAACTTACTGCAATGAGTTTAGATAAGAACACAAAAACTAAGACAGACTCTCTTGATATAACTTACTGTATAATTTATATTTTAAAAAAGACTGCAGCGAAGCTTTTAAAACTAGAACTTTCAATATAACTGTCGCTTGATTCTAAAATGTCGAAATTCGCTTTCCAGCAGCTCGATTCGTTTGTCGCTTTTGTCTGGCCTCATGATGTACGCGAAAGCTTTCATTAGCGATTCAGTTTCCAGTCCAGGTATTACTATTTAGAAGTCTCTGGATAATCCTATCTACACAGAGTCACGTGAACGGCAACGTGAAGATTTATTGTGGCGACGTCGGTGACGCAGATTAACTTTTGTTTGAACAACTTTAGCAAACAACGGTTTCGCACAAAAATAATTGGTTGCTATGTTCAATAGTTTCTTCACTCCGAGTTTAGTCGAGTTGTTTGACTTTCAAGAAATTACATATTTATTTCAGACCGATTTGATAAAATCTTTTTTTTTTTCGTACCATTGATTTCGTCTCACACTAAAGACTTAATGAAATTACCCATACAACAAGATTGATTTACCAAATTTTCGTAACAAACCAGTTTACTGTTAGCTTATTTATTATTTATTTTTTCTTGTCAACTTACTTTGGATGTCTGCATCAGCTTTATCTCATGCAGCTACATCAAACACCTAATATGAATACTCACGCAAAAAGATTTGATTTGTTCAGTCACATCGTTTTTTGGTTATTTATTTTGTTTTTATTTAACTTCCTTACAATGTTTGCGTCAGCGTTATCTCATGGAGCTACACAGAACACCTAATACAAATATCCACACAAAAAAGATTTGATTTGCTCAGTCACTTCATTTTTTGGTTATTTATTTTGTTTTCATTCAACTTTCTTAGGATATTTGCTTGAGCGTTATCTCATGCAGCTACGCAGAGCACATGATATAAATAGGCACACAAAAACATTTGATTTGTTCAGTCACTTTCTTTGCCGGTTATTTTTTTTTGTTTCATTCAACTTTCTCGCAGCCTGGTGATAAAAGGTGATAAAAGGATTTGAATACTTTGATTATTTGAAAACCGAAAATAGGATTCGAATCTGACTCGATTCGATAATATGAGAAATTCCATTTGGATCATCCTCACGTACAAAAACAAAAATTGCTGGCACTGCAGACCTTTTATTAGTAGATTGGAAACTCGCTCAAAAAGAAAAAATTGAAAATAAAAATGAAACAATTTTTTTCTCACTCTTTCGCAAATGGAGCACTTTTTTAAAATTATGTATAACTTAGCTAAAACTTGTTTTCATAGCTATATTCAGTCATCTCAAACTATTAATACGTAGGTTTTCTGTAAAAGGTAAAAAAACAAGTTTTGTGTCTACTAATAATAAGGCGATGCTCGCACGGAGCAAAACAATGTTGTACCAGTATTCTTTTATCCTAGATCAGCGTTTCTCAAACCTTTTTTCTGCGACCCAAAATTGCTAAAAACAACTATCTACAAATATGACTGCGACCCAAATAAATTTGAGTAGCGCATATTAAAACAACACAAAATTGTTATGTAAGCCAACAATGATCGTTTAATTTTTAGTTGTATATGTATGGGCAGAAATTTGTTCGTGAGCAAACTTATTTTGATTTCTTGATTTTCGGCTCAAAAACGTAGTGATCTCTAAAAGCAAAAAAAGGTCTTCACCTTGAATCTGGCATTTCTGGATTTTTGTCTTAAAATGGTAATGTTCTCTTAAATAAGGGTCGTCACTTTTGAAATTTTGTGTGCGCAGATCTTTTTTTTTTACGTGAAGTAATTGACAGGCTTTCATGACCCATCCGCGTAGTCTTGGCGACCCACATTTGGGTCGCAACCCATGGTTTGAGAAACGCTGTACTAAATAAATAACAAAAGTTTTTTAAAATTTATCACATAAATACACTTGTATAAAAAATCAAAACGTTTATTTGAAAATATTACTTACAATAACCATTGAAAGAAAATTTTCTAAATTTTATTTTGAAATTAAAATAATATAATTTAGTTTAGTAACAAGATATTTGTAAGAGTTTTTCTAAAGTACTAGTTAATGTCTATTCCTTTTTAAAAGTATTTTTTGTTTTGCTTTTAGTTTTTCGCTTCAATGATTGGCTTTGCGAAAATTCTATCGAATTTTGCTTTGACGTAACATCAAACATACAATAACAATGCTGACAGGTAAACATTGGGTGAACCATTGTTCGATATCGCTCAATATTGTTATGTTTCATGAACAATGCCATGTTGCCAAGAACAATGGATAAACAATGGTTTACTCATTGTTCACCTATTGGCATAATTCTTATTTACTTGATGTTGCTGTTTGTTTTTGAAAGAATCCAATCACGTGACACTGCTAACAAAAGCTAGTGAAAATTTTTTACTCTTTTATAACTTAAAATATAGCTACTTCTACAAGGAAAGCCTATCAATAATATTTTTTAAAGCTATTGGCATAACTTAATTAAATGTGTTGCAATTTAATAATCAAAGCTGTTACGTACACGCGTAATTGTGAAGCAATTGTATTTGTTGAAGAATAATATAATGGTTTATAAAAACAATTTAACCCTAAAATTTGTTGAAAAATCTGAAGTGCAGTTGTAGTTGCTTTGTAGAAATTAGTTTAAAAACTTGAATAACAGCATTCTATCAACAATATTTACTATTATACCTGAAAGCAAGGTTATTCTTGTGACGTAGTATTTTACGTTTGGGAAAATGTTTTAATATGAAAAGAAATTTTATTTCAAAACATTTAGACCTAATAAAGAGCTGAAAGATTAACCCCTAAATAATATCATTCTTTTCAATTCTTTTAATTACTAGTTGTATACTTGTATTAGCTTCTAATTGATATGAAGAATTGATTCAAGTTTTCAAAAAATAAAATCAAATTGGCATAACATTACAATAACTACTTTTTGAAAAACAAAACCAATTTGTTTCATCAATAATTTTTTTAGTTTCTCTAAAAAAATTAAAGAATGTTTAGACAATACACTATATTAACTTAAGCACTTTAATGTATTACAGTATAATTACGTTCAGACGTAAAAATAAAAAAAATAATATGTTAAAAAAATATTATTAAGAAATGTAATAGTACCAATTAATAAATTATTTTTATGGAAAAAAAATTTACAAGTAAGTTGTAATGTAAACTTATTATTTCAAAAATATTCATGTTTTTTTTTGTGTGGATACTTCGTCAGGTCGGACAGAATATAATAATGACAAAATAAATGTATGAATTGAAGCTTTTGAAGAAAAATAAATCATAATCATATCGGATAACATTCATAAAAAAAAATGGCAATTTTACGTTGATCTACCAAAACCTAAAAATTTTTTACAGCACATGACAAAAACTAATATTTAGCATATAATATAGAAACATAGTTTACTTGCGTATATTAAAAAAAAAAGAATGTTGAATGTCGAAAAAAAGTAAATAACAATGGATTAATTTAATTCTTAGTAAAAGATAATAGGCAAATGATTTTTATTGATATTGATAGAATGAACGTTACAATGGTTCAAGAAAAATTTTTTTTCTTTTACAAAAAAATTAAAATAAAATTATGATATATTAACAATGCATTACAATATTTAAAAATACAAAAGAACATAAAAAAATTTATTTGAGATAAAAATAAAAGACCATAGCATTAGATATAAATTTGTATAAAAAAACAATAAAAAATGGAGGTATATAGTTATGAAAATAAAGATTTGGAATTTAAAAAGCAGCATTCAACTTAAGTTTAGTGTGTGGAAAAGTGTTGGAAGAAGATTTTGAATTTTGTTACTATTTTATACAAATTTTTATTTCGTATAAAAATTGGGTAGTAGACTTTGGAATAGGAGTTGGAAGGACGTAGCATGTTCGCGAAGTTGAATAGGAGAAAGTCTGATCAACGAAAACCTTTTTATAGAAACTTTGTCGGGCATATCAGATAGACAGATGGTAACTGAACAAAAGACAGTTACGTTCATGGTTAAAATATTAAAAAATTTTAGGGTTTTGAATAAGGTGGGTTCAAGTCTAAAGTGGGGTATTTAGCTGCATAGCAGTCATAAAAGAGATGAAGGGAATCATCTGCTGAAGAAAACAGATTTATCACTTAAACTCATTGGGGAAACGGGAGGACACGAGAAAGAACTAGCACCATGCATAATCTTTATAT
This sequence comes from Diplosoma virens, assembly GCA_963680785.1. Taxonomy (NCBI): domain Eukaryota; kingdom Metazoa; phylum Chordata; class Ascidiacea; order Aplousobranchia; family Didemnidae; genus Diplosoma; species Diplosoma virens. Next base: position 15,664,877 of record OY796897.1, read on the forward strand.
GTATGATATTTTGAAATTAATTTCTTTTTCAAAGTTTGAGAAAAGGTAACTAAGGGGTTTAAAATAAGAGGAGATAAAGGCATGAGTGATGAAGTGTTTTGTTTTGAAAGCTCAGTGGATATGGTAGAAGTGGGATGGGATTAGGATCAAGATTAAGCATTAGGTGATAAATGGATTGGAAAATTAGGGATTCATAGAAATTGAAAAGAATACCAGTCATGAAATTTTTTTACGAATTAGGATACAGTAATTAATTGATTTAAAACTATGAGGTTTTGAATCAGAGTAAAGGGAAAGCGTAAAAGGTTTAATTTTTTATTTTAATATCGAAGATAGCGTACTGCATCCAGAAATATATTTTAGAATTGGGTGTTTAAAAATAAAATAGAATTGCCATGTACAACAATAATTCGGGTTAATTAGAAACAATTATAAAGCACAATGGTTATTATGTTTAAACAAAATACAAGTATGGAATTCGGGAACTTAATTTAACGAAATGAAGTCGGGTTTAATTTTGTAAAGTAACGATGGAAGAACAATTAAGACGTGAAATATGAGAAATCAAAGCGGCGCTCCTAAAATAAAAAATTATAGCTCCCTCAAAAAAGCTTTTAAAGCGAGGCAACACCAACAACAAATTAATGATGCACAATAAAAAAGTAGTGCATTTAAAGAAAGTTAGAGTAAAAAAGCCGAAATTACTAAAATCTTTTAGACACCATATTATCTACTAAACCTAGTTGCAAAAGTTTTTGGTAACTGCGTAAAATATTCTTGTTCAGAGTATTAAAATAGTAAAACTGAATCTTGTTTGCTGATCAGTTCTTTCAAGATATATCCAACAATAGGCGGTTGCCACAGATTACAAACAAAAATCGGAAATTATAACAAAAAGTCCACCTAAAAACAAATGCACAAGGTTACAACACCTCTGAGGCATCCGAACTTGTAAAAAATCCCTTATCCGACACTTTATAAATCAAGAATATCCAACCTAGTTAAATAATGTTCCAAATTCTATACAGAGCCAAAATCGGCAGGCAGTGGGCCGTATCAAAACTTTAAGTGGACCGCAGGTTAGATATTCTTGGTATAAACCATGAATAACGGTGTAAAAACAGCTTGCAGAGCTACGTCTCTGATGACGTCAATCATAGATCATATTCACAAGAAAAAAAAGTTTTAAACTTTTCCTAAATCTTAATGGAGTTTAAATTTAAAAAAAAAGAAGACAGATTTAAAATCCACGATCGTGATATTGATAGACAATAAAATTCACAAGAGTTTTACAGTGACAAATAAAAAAAAGAAAGACTTATTTTAAGCCAGGTTTAAATCGCAAATTTCGATTTTGTCAGGAAAACGATACTTAAATATAACCAAAACAATGCTTAACCACGGTCCTATGTAAAGAAATACTTTGAAAAACTTATGCAAAATTTTCATGTCGGTGTAAAAACATAGCTATCGAAGACGATTTTCCACAAATTTTTCCAAGCGCTAGTCTGCTGTAATTAATTAAAAAAGTAAATTTTTTGTAATATCATAACCCAAATAACAATGTAGTTTCTTAACTATTACTTTTATAACAACTGTTAAGTCTTAAAATATAAAAAAAAACTTTTAGAAAAAGATGCTTGGCAACAAATTCCGTTAGCACAGTATACTTGCGCATGTGTTCGTCCTCAATAATTTAAAATAGTTTTTTTTCGGAAACGATACCATTTAAAAATCAAAGATATCTAAGGTTTTATTTAATATATATAATATAGTCAATAATCCAAATTTGATGAGTGCCACGACTGCATTTATCTAGCTGCTTTTTTGCTAAGTGTAGCAAAGCCTATTAGATTTTTTGTTTGTCTTGGCAGTTTTACAATAATAGCAGTGAAATAGATTTACTGCTTAATATTTTGATTGGTTGTCTTTCGTCTGTAATCTTTTGATAAATACCGATAAAAACGCCTGCTTAACAAATCCGCCCTTTTCAATGATAACACGGCGGAGGCGAGAGATAACTCGGTCACACGTGGCACGAATAGTTTCGCTTTCTATTTTCGTCCAAGATTTTTTCAATTTTTTCTTCAATTTTTCCACATTTGAATGTGACACAGCGCAGGCCTTTCTCTCCAAGATGGACCATATCCCAAAGTCCATCGGATTAAGATCAGGAGAAAAAGGGGCCAGAGTTCCTTTGACCAAAAGGACTTAAAGTTGTCCTTGCACCAGGCTTGAACCATTTTGGCTGTGTGAGCGGTGGCCCCATCCTGCTGTAGTGTCAACGCTTGATTTCAAGGCAATGAATTTATCCATGGAAGAACCCTGTTCTTCAACATGTCCAGGTAAACGTGCTAATTGACTTTTACGCCATAAAGTAATTTAAAAATACTTTAGAAATCTATCTAAAAATTAGTCTACACTTGGGTGGAGGACTCTGTAGCAATGGAAATAATTGAAAAATGAAAATAATTGAAAAATTACTCAACTTGCCGTGATGTGGAAAAGTTTTCTTGAGGGATATTCGGCATACCGTTTGTTTAAAACACAATAGAAATTTTAACTAGTATTTGTTTGTTTTTCAGGTATCCAATTATTGTGTATTTTTTATGCTAATATCCTTTAACTAATTAACTTTTTAAAAATAGAGTTTCACATATTTTTTGTAATTGTACGAGAATGGCGAGTGCTTCAAGTGAGCAACAGTCCAATAATGACAATTTTAAATTAAAAGGTGTCTATGAAATGCTTGAAAAAGTTAATGTGCCGGAAACACCTCCTTGGAGGAAAAACAATGAATCTCCTTCAATTAGTCAAATGCTTAAAGGAATTGTCGATGGAATTTCTGATCATAATCCAAATACGCAGCAGTATGAAACTAATTTGCTAGAGTTAAAGATACGGTATGTACTTAGTAGCAATCAAGGTGAAGATGAAGGAACAAAAACATTGGAATCTACAAAAATTGCTCTAAATAAAAACAAATCTGAAGCTTTTTCTTTGCAAGAACAAGTATCATTGAATCTGTATAATGCAATCCAACATCTTGAAGAACGAAATTTAGGAAATGATAGAGGTTTGCTTGATGTTGAAGAATGCATTCAAGATACTCATAAAATTTTAATGGAAAATTTATTGGAACCGGAGAAGTGTGGAAAGTTTTCAACAGATTTAAGAAGGGCTGGTGATCACTATTTTCCCGTATTTAACACAGAAAACCATGCTTATGATGAAGTTTCAAAAGTAATTGATCAGTACAATACAACAATTGAATACATAAAACAATCTGATTTGGATCCAATCAAACAAAACTCGATGTATATTCGATGTGCTGCATGGATCTTATATCACTTTGTATCACTGCACCCTTTTGCGGATGGAAATGGAAGAATGTGTCGTTTGCTTGCAAGTCATTGTTTGTATTTGGTGTTTCCATTTCCTTGTCCAATTTACAACATTTATGCACCAACTGATAGGAAGGATTACCTCGATGCCATTAATCGTGCACGTAAAACCAATGATAAAGACCTTGGTGAATTAATTGCATTAATAATCGAGTCAGGTTGGCACACTAGCAAGTTTCTTCAAACGTCTGAAACGTTTCTACAACTACTAATGAATTAATTGCATTAATAATCAAATCAGGTAGGCATACTCTCATGTACTGTACCTTCAAACGTCTAAAAATTTGGTTAGCATACTATCATGTATCTTGGAACATCAAAGTTTTCTATTACTTTGGTTGGCATACTACGTACCAAATATCTTCAAACTTCTAAAAATTTAGTGCTTCATCTTTGTACTTGCAGTTATTTTACATATCTTTATTAACATCTACCAACTTCATAAAAGAAATGTCATCAAAAAAACTAAAACGCAACATACCATATATACGATAAAAGTGTTTACAAAATGGACTGAAAAAATTACCAGATCAAACATAAAAGTTAAAAACCTTTTTGCATTGTAAACGATAATTAAAACAAGCAATTCTTGTGTGCATGTGATAGTTTAATTTACTCCCTGGAGCCCAATGCAGTCAAATATTTTGCATATGTTCGCTGCATATGAAATTGTTGCACATATCAAATTAAATTCGTGCTTTACAGTCTACTTTTCGTTCACATATACAACTATATCATATTTCTTGTCCCGGTGTTTGATCTTTTTCCAAGCTACAACCAATAAAAGTAAAAAGGGAGACAATTCATTGTTGTAAGCTCTGCGCAGCTGAAAACCCAGTTTGCAAGTAACCAAGCAACTTTTGTTTCATTTTTGTTGATTAGCATATGGTAGTAATGCAGCTTGTAAGCATTCGAGCAAGATATTTCCAAAATCTTTACCAACAATTTTCAACATGCCACCATATTGACTTGTACTTTGTGGTGTATGAGCTTATTCACTCCTTAGCTTATTTTGCTTGTGTCACTTTAAATTTATTGTAATATGTGGCGCCTTTTTAAATCTTATATAGACAAGAAACTATTCCCTGAAAAACGTTTACATTGCATTATAATTTACATCAATTTATCTTTTAGACGTTACTGCACTTATTTCTTTAATATTACTTTAGTATTAAGCGTTAATGATTAGTTTTGATATTATTACCACTTTTTTGTTTTGAACATATTGTAAATTGTTAATTTTATTTCTCGTGTACTTATCGGAAAATGTCTACTTGATAACCCACGATGGAAATATTTTAGTAATTCTGTGAAATTGTTTTTTGTTTCGATTAGTTTTGTTTCTTTCTTTTTTTACCACAAAACATTATAGATCGCGTTCTCATTTACATCAATCTATTTTTTAGACGTCACTTCACTTATTCCTCTAACTCGCAGGAAAGCAAAAGAGGCGCTATCATAGAGCAAGCAATGAACCCGACCTACTTCCGGAGATGCCAAGGTATTCCTGTACGATAGAAATTCGTTATTTTGTTTTTTAGTTGTATGGAGATATGGGTGAATATAAAAACTGCTTGCCAAGATCGCCAAGCAGGAGAAAGTGCCGTAAAAATGTCTTTCTTAAGGACACACAAAATGGCTTGAGTTCGGTTTGAACCGAGACTATGTCGATCACAATCACTGCGCTTTAATGCGCTTTAACCATTCGACAATTAAGCCTCCAAGGTTGTAAAATCGGAATCTGTTGCGTCACACGTTTTAGGATGAAGTCGAAGTCGTTTTTTCAGATGTTTTAGAATCAAAGTTTGAATCGTAAAATTTTAAAGAGCTGTAGTCACAGTCGGAAAAAATTTCTCCCGCTCCACAACCCTGTTTATAAGTCACACTTAGCAACCTGGACATGACGCATTTCATCAAATGTTGTTTCAATCAAATGTCGTTTCGATCAAATGTCGCTTCGATCTAGTGTCGTTTCGATCAAGTGTCGTTTTGATCTAGTGTCGCTTCGATCAAGTGTCGCTTCGATCAACTGTCGTCCGATTAACTGTCGGGTCACGCTGTCTGGATGCCATAACAACAATAATTATTTTGCCGGTAAACTTTGTTTCTACAACTAAAATGTTTTTGATATCAATTAATGTATTCATTTTCTTCGTTTGCTTTTTAGCTTTGAAAAACTTTCAGGTGGACGTCCATTTCACCCAACCAAGGTGGTTTTAAATAGAACCAAATTTAACTTTACGCCGGTTAAACACTAAGAAATATTAATTTAATGTTTAAGTTGTCTCCCTCGTGTATCTTTTCCTTAAATTGCAATATATATTGCAAGAGTAAATCGATCTTCATTGCAGAATGCTCTATGAAAAGATCAGAGCAATTTAATATAAAATTTATTCAATCACTGTTTAAAACACGGAACAGTTTGTTTCATCCTATAGAATCGTCAGATGGTTGCTATAAAAGTAAAGAATATTTGTGCATAAAATAATACGTAGTTAAATTAATCAAGCAAATAATACAATTTCTGTGACGTTATACGAGAAAAAATAACTTAAAATATAGTAAATGCAAGTATCAATATAAAGGTTTGCGTTTATTTAACGGTGAGGGAAGGCGAGTTAGGCGTGTTGTAAAAGATATAAAATGGAAAAGGAAAAAATCTACAAAACAATGAAAGGAGAAACATCATGTAAGGTGAATAAGTAAAGTAACTGAAGAACAGTGCAAACGATAGCGAGAGATATAAGCAGATTAAATGACGGATAAGAAAGTACATAAAACAAGGGGGCGATTTAAACATACAAAACTAAGTAGGTAATTTATTTAAATAGAATTTGATTTTGTGGCGACATTTTCCGATAAGTTCCGATTGTTTGCTAAGTGCTGTTGGTTGGTTTACTAATAGTAATCTTATTCAAATAAAATAATTGTATTTGAATAAGATTTCACCGAGCAACGCGCAGTAGAACAACAGTCATACAATTAGTCAAAACTTGAAACTCAAGTATGGGTCTAGGTGAAGCAGCGAACAATAACAAAAAGTTTTTTTTAATTTTTTAATTTGTTTTTATGACGGCATTTCCCATTCAGTTCCGATCTTTTATTTAACGTGGTGGTAGGGTCCGCTCGGAGAATGCAGAGTTTGCACCGTCTAGCTCCCGGATTTTATGGGTTGGTGTGAGCTGCGATGTTCCATTCAATAACAGGGTTTTGGCCTGAGTCTTTAACTTGCCAAAAAGCTTTAGACAGCTCGGTGGCACTGCACTTTTGCTGATATTTAAAGCTCTGATTATGGTTGTAGAAATGAGTTCTAAATTCCACTGCAAGCATAATAATATTGGCAACGCCACCTGATGTTAGGATGGCTTTGTAGATGATGGAGTTTACGCGACATTGTCCCTCCACAGAGATGGAGTCGAGATACGATGCTTCGAGACCGAGACGATACTAGAATTTGGTGTACCGAGACCGAGGTGAGACACGAGATTTTACATAAGTTGTTTTAGTTTAAACCAGAGTTGTGAAGTCGCAATCAGAAATCGGAGTCGCATATTTTTTGTTGGAGTCGGGAACAAAGTATTTTTTAAAATATACTGAAGCCAGAGTCGCTTTTTTAGATGTGCTGGAGTTGGTATGGGATTCGTATTTTCTTTGGCTACTCCGAGTCCGATTTTCAGTTAAATGCTGAAAGCTATGATCATACTATTTATCATCTGAATAATTCAAAAACAAGCAAACGAAATACGGCAAGTACTTGGACAGGTCTCATATTGGACTATAATTTGAAGTGCAAACTAAAAACAAATTGACTTTATGTTGACGGCCAAACTTGGCTTTTTATTTGCAAAATTAAACTTATGTTTTAGTTTGTGGGTTGTTTTGAAAAATTTGACCAAAGATTAAAAAATGATTTTTATTAGAAAAAATGCGTCGAAAGGTGCTTAATCGTTTTTAGCTTTTGAAAGTCAAGTGAGAAATAAACAGAAAGTCTTTATTCGAATCATTTCCGATATTTACATTAAGTGATGGCTTTACAAAAAGAGGGGGCCATGTGCAAGAAAAGTAGGTAGGGCCACTTTTTAGCGTTCCAAAGCAAAGCGATCTCTAAAAAAAAGTTATTATTTTAGGAGTAGCCACTTTTTCGTGTATCAAAACAAAGTGATCTCTAAAAAAAAGGTCTTCATTTTAGGGAGATCGCTGTTTAGTTTTCCAAAACAGTGTGATCTCTAAAAGAAGTCATCCTTTAAGGAGGGGCCACTTTTTAGTGCATCAAAACAAAGCGATCTCTCTAAAAAAAATCCCATCGTCCTGCTGCTACTATGAAGATATAGAGCAATATCTTGCGTAGTGGGGTTACTTTTTGATGTTTTTTAGGAAGCAGCGGTGCGGCCGCTCCGTTTCACCCTATGAAAGTCGTCACTGTTTATATTATGTATTCAATTAATAGAAAAAAAGTGCTTTGGTCAGCGGTTGAGTGTAAGAGTAAGAATAAAAAATTTTCAATTTTAATCTACTCTTAATTACAGACAAGAAAGAACAATAGTAATTACAATTGCTAAAAGCTAGTTTTAATGTTGCTGTAAGTACATAAAATGTACTTACAGCAATTCGTATGAACAACGTACACCGGCAGTACAAATAGTTATATTTGTAAAAATTTTGCAAATCAATTCGGTATAAATTATAAAAGTATAAAATCTGCGGCAAATATGGGTAATTTGTCTCTTAAAAACCAATTTGTGGCATATGTGTTAATTGTTGGAATTTGACTTTCGTTGGCAACTTTTACAAAAATTTCAAGTTTTATGTGATGCCTAACTTAATTTGTGACGCACGGGACAACCTTTCGCAACAACATAAAAATGTAACGGTTGAATTAAGGTAAACTACCAGAACCAGAATTTGCTATTTCAACGTTTTTGTATGTTGCAAGTATACCTTGTCCAAAATTGTTGGGCTAGAACCTGTCGGCGCGATGCGAACCTATATCAATAAAATCAAGAAAATTTTCATCCGTTGATATAGCATTTATAAAAGCAGGAACCTCAAGACTTTTACAAAAAGAATGGATTGAGCCGAGTGATTTACTTGAAGGCACCGCCCTTGTTGTAAACAATGGTAAAAAGAAGCGAATGTGCATTGACTGCAGTCAAACCATCAATTTATTTACGTATTAGACGCTCATCCCTTGCCTAGCATATCGTCAATAGTAAACGAAGTTGCAAAATAGAAATACGTATATTAGTACATTTGACGTAAAATCAGAGTATCATCAGATTCAAATTGAACCGGAAGATCGTCCATACACCGCTTTCTAATCGGGGTCGGAATTGTATCAATGGAGTAATGCTCTTTGTCTCACTAATGCGGTCCCGTTTTCCCGCGAGTGATAAACCAATTCATAAAACGTCATGATTTGAAGTATGACAATGTCTATTTGGCAACATAACTGTAGAAGAAATGGACCAAAAATGCCAAGATGAAAACTTAAAAGCATTAAATAAAGTGGCCGAAAAAAAGAACTTTACATTCAATTTAAAAAAATGCCTCTAGAACTGTACTCAAATCTAACTTTTGGGACATTTAGTTAGATAATGGCGTATTTAAACCAGATTCTGAAAGCGTTGCAGCTTTGAATAATCTACAAGGATCTACAACAACGAAGGAACTGCGGCGAATCTTCGGTTTCTTTTGTTATTATTTAAAATTTTCTTTTACTTATTTTGCCCTTACACGTTTACTTGTTCGAACTAATTCTTTTCCATCATCAAAAAACGCATTAAACGCTTTCTGCTGAGTGAAAAATAAACTGCCTCAAGTTATTGACGCCTACAGTTGAAACAGATGCGTTTGACAAAGATTTATCACTTACAGTTAAAACCGATGCTTCGAATTTTGCTACTCCTGCTATACTATATTAAAACAGCAAGCCCTTGCACCAAATCAAATGAAAATTGCTCCACTAAATCAAATTAAAAAATGAAATTAGAGCGTTGAACCGGAACAATTTAAAATAAAGTCTAGATTCAGATTTGGCAAATTTAATTTTGACGAGTTCAATTCCGGTTTAGGTTCATCAAATTTTATTTTTTTTAATTCAGTTTCAGGTAAGGTTCAAAGAATAAAAGCGGTTTATACAGGTTTACGGATCCGGTTCGGGTTCGGTTTGACGCCCTGGTTTAACACAGTAATTATGCTTTTTTATTTGCTTACAGATTTTTAATCGTCCTGTTGCAAAATTAAATGAGGAACTAAATATATTTTTGTTATGTATCTTCAGACATTGTAACTGTTTCTAAATGTATGATGTTTTAATCGTTTGAGTTCTGCTTTAATATCATACAACACCCAAATTGGTTTGCAGCTGCACGCCAGTAATCACTTAAAAACATGTCTGGTTACTTTTTTTCGCAGACAAAAATTCTTTAACCTTAAAGAACTGGCAATAAGTTTCAAATCTTTATAACACGATTTAGCTTTAGGCTTTGATACTGTTGCGCAAATCTCTATAATAAATATAAACAATAAACACCATGTTAACCAAAAGTAGATACCTAATTTTTGAATGTTAGAATATTGAAAACAGGACTCGAATCTGATTCGATTCGAAAATACATATTAGAAACTCTATTTACATAATCTCAACGTACAAATACAAATGTTACTAGCACCAGATACCTTTTATTAGTAGACTGGAAACTTGCTCAAAAAGAAAAAATTCAAGATAAAAACAGAAACATTTTTTTCTCACTTTCTGAATAACGGTAGAATTTTTCGAAATTATGTATAACTTAACTAAAACTTGTTTTCATTGCTGTATTGACGATAAACTTTATTAATTTTTATTGCTAAAATTAAAAAATGTTATGTGTCATTTGCCTTGATAAAAAAAAACAAAAACGAATAGCTCCGGCATATGTGCGTTTCTCGTTAGATTGAGAACTTCAAAAGTAATTTTGATGATATTTTTTAAATGTGAAGCGGAAAATGCAAAAAAGCAGTAAATACCAGGAATGCCGATTTTGAAACCTGATTTAAAACCAATAGCAATTATGACGTGTTAAATTTAATCATATACAACAAGGTCTACTGCAAAAGGTAGAAAAGCAAGTTTCGTGTCTACCAGTGGTCCACAAACTTTTTGAGCAGGGGGCCAGATATAGATATTTTTGGACCTCCTCGGGCCAAAGCTGGAGACTAAAAAAAAACAAAGGTCTTCATTTCGATTCGATCTCTGATTTCACTATTTTTCTCCCAAAATCATAGCGATCTCTAAAAAAAAAGGTCTTCACTTCGATGTGATCTCTGATTTCACTATTTTTCTCCCAAAATCATAGCGATCTCTAAAAAAAAAGGTCTTCACTTCGATGTGATCTCTGATTTCACTATTTTTCTCCCAAAATCATAGCGATCTCTAAAAAAAAAGGTCTTCACTTCGATGTGATCTCTGATTTCACTATTTTTCTCCCAAAATTCCCGACATAATTTTATGCAGCGGTGGCTCAGAGTGAAAGCATATATTTTTTAAAAGAGCTCCGCGGGCCAGATAAAAAATCTTCGTGGGCCAGATCCGTCCCGCGGGCCGTAGTTTGGAGACCATTGGTGTCTACTAAGGATGGCTATGCTGGCACAAAGCAAAACAATGTTGCACAATTTGTCTTTTTTTTCCTAAATAAGTAACACAATTTTTTTAATTTATCAGCTACATACACTTGTATAAAAAGTCAAAGCGTTTGTTTGAAACAATTACTTTCAACAACCATTTAAAGAAAATTTTCTAAATTTTCATTTAAAATTGAAATAATATAATTCAGTTAAGTAACACGATGTTCGTAATTTCTAAAGTACTAATTAATTTCCATTACTTTTTAGAGGCATTTTTTGTTCTACTGTTAGTTTTTTGCTTCACCGATTGGGTTTGCGAAAATTCTACTGAATTTTAAGCTTACAAGGGTTGATAACATCAATAACAGCGGACAGTATTACACTGTTCAACACGATTTTTCTTGCATAGACTTTTTCAACTGATTTTGGGTAATTTGGGGGCGCTGAATTCAAATTTGGTATTAGTTTTTGCTCATCACGTCACGTTTATGAGATATGAAAACTTAATTTTTTTAAAATTGCTAATTTTTTGTTGCGTTTAAATGCCCTGAAGTGGAATAATGTTTACAATGGAAGGGAACATCTCCTTTAAAATGACTTTACAAAGCTATTTGTAATTTTAAACCGTGTTTGTGTATTATTGACCACATCATATATAAATAGTAAATACGTGAAATATATTAAAAATACACAATCTGCAGCATTATGCTCAGCACAGGTACGACATTAATGAAAATCTAAGTTTTTTCGTTTGTGTCATTCTCACAAAATTACATTAGCAGGTTTAAGCAAAACCAAGCAAAAAATATACGAAAAAGTAACACTGTCACATCGCAACAATCAGTACGACTGTACACAAATCCAACGCATAGTTTAGCACAAACGAAATCACATTATGACATCAAAAATTTTCTTTTTGTTGCTAATCTTTTATGAACTGCGTAAGGGACATCTCTAATCAAACTCCAGCAGTAATCTGCCATCATGTTGTAGTTCCATCGACCTTGATAACGTTCTTCCATCACTTTAACATCATAATGGAAACGCTCTCCTTGCTCCTCACTAACGTCGCCAAGATTCTCGGGAAACTCGCTGAGGTGGCTGTGCAAGTAGTGCACTTTAATGTTCATTCGGCACCCAAGGTCTTGTAGGCTGAGAAGAAGATCCTCCGCCAACTCTATTTAATTGTCAGCTCTCTTATTACCAAGGAAGTTATGGACCACTTTAGAAAATGCTTTCCAAGCTCGAGCCTCAACGACAGTCATTGTAGTCACGAAATATTAGTCCCTGAGCAACGTTTTGATCTGAGACCCATCAAATATCCCTACTTTTTTCTTCTCATAGCTAAGGCCATTAAAGGTTGAGCAAATGTATCCAAAATAGTCTCCAGAACGATCAAGTGCTTTGCAAATTGCTTCACTAGTCCAAGTTTGATGTGTAGTGGCGGCAAAATTATGTTTTTTCGATCAACCAAGGGGTTGTTGACGATATTCTTTTCTCCAGGTTTTATTGTATTCCTTGGTGGCCATTCTTTTCTTACCCAATGCTCTTCGTTGGATCTACTATCCCAGTAGCATAAAAAACAAGGATATTTGGTATGACCTCCTTGTTCCCCTAATAGGAAATTCACCATTTTTAAATCCACACACATCAACCACTGGTGAACGCAGTACTTCAGTCTTTAAGCACAATCTTGATGTTTTTGTAGTTTTCCTTCAGAGTGACAGAGTGTCCTATAGGGATGGATCCATACTGGTTACCATTATGGAGCAGGACACACTTAAGGCTTCTTTTTGAACTATCAATAAAAAGTCTCCAGTCATTTGAACGATATGCAGACAACTCCATAGCAAGAAGAAGCCCCTCAACATCTGTACAGTAAACAAGCTGGCCATAAGACTGAAAGTACTTTCTTAATTTCTCTTCCCGGTTACGATAAAATGAAACACTTGTACCAGCTTTGAGAAGATGTTTTTTCTGCAGTCTGGAAGCCAGCACTTCAGCGGATTGCTTTGGCAAATTTAAATCTCGTACCAAATCATTCAATTCAGACTGACTATACAAAGAAACTCGGCCAGCATTCCATGCCTCGTGCGCTATATCCTGTTCTTCATCATCATCATCAGAATTGGTTGAAAACGTGGAAGACCTAAGCTGGTCCTCATCAATGTCCGGAAGCTTGGTGAAAATGGGTAGAAGTACTTTATCACTATGGGGAATCGGTCGCATAGCAGAATGTATGTTTGGGTATTGCAAGTGTTGCTCGTTTTTCTTGTTGAATTGTTTGACATTTACGAGGCAGAAGTAGCAGTCATCCACGTGGTTTTTTGGTTCGCTTCATACCATTGGCACACCAAATTTGAGCTTCGCATTCTTTCCTTGTGACCAGGATCTCAATATTTCGACAAACGTTGTGCAAATTTGGTGAGGCGCCCAACTTTTGTCCTAGTCACCAAGCGGTACTCCAAAATAAGCAAGGTAAATTTTTTTGATAAAACTATTGATATTACGTCTTTGAGGTGGTAAAGTAAAACAACCACAGATACAACAGAAAATATCTGTGTCATTGCAGCATTTTCTTCGCTTGGAAGTCACAAACATGTTAAGACCTTAACGTAAGATGAAACAGAACAAAAGCTTTAGAAACACTGAACTGTAAATATTACTGAACCTGTAACATATTAACAAACATTCCTGTTTAGAAACTATTGCTGTTACAAACAAACATATGTTTCAGAAGAACAACCTTTCTTAACCTTACTACCTTGTCTGCAAAGTGCAATTTTTGTAACTTCATGGCTAGGTCTCGTATCCAACATCGAAATAAGAAGTTGAGTTTCTCACGACTTTCCGGCGCCATAAACAATATTATGGCCTTTTTTCCCATTTTGCAGAACTGGTTTAAAAACTATACTCTTTAAGTTGCTTTTGTGCTTGATTAATGGCATTAAACATCTGAGCGAATGAGCAACTTTTACACAATGCAGCACTACAAAACATGATGTGATAGAGAAAATCTGAGCTCAGATTCGGGTCAGCACCCCAAAGTTACCTTAACTCCGTTCTCAAAGTCCATTCAAAAAAAATTTTTTTTTGTTGACCAGTGTTATTGTTTTGGTTTTTAGGACACTGTTAGTGGTATGCTGACCAGTAATTGTTTAAGACTATATAAATAGCTTGAAAAAAATTTAACTCTTGCGGTACCTATACTTGGTACAGTCAAGGCTAGATTTGTACGCTGCTGACAAGCCGGATCTCCAGTGATTTGCTTTGACATAACATCAAACAGAAAATAACCATGCCAACAGGTAAATATGGGTGAACCATTGTTCACCTCTTGGCATAATTAGCTTCTGCTTGACCTTGTCGTGTTTCAAAAACTTCGGGAATGTTAAGCAAAAAGTTTATTTTTAATCCATAACACGACTAAATATAACAGCATAAATGTATTCATCATAAATTAAAAAAAAAAAAAATTTAACAAAAATAAACAAAAGAAAAAACCATGATAAACGTTTTTGGCTTGCATCAGCCCTCTTCAGATAAATAAAATGATTTAAAGAACTATGTACTGTAATTTAAAAAAGACGAAGTCAATGATTTGAATTACGTAATTATTTGTCACATCTTTTTCGTTCTAATTTTGAAACCAAAATTCATGAAGAGTTATTGATAAAAAAACATAACCCCAAACTTAACCGACAATTATTTGCTAATGGTTCATTATTTTTATTAAATATATTTTAGATTAGTATTTTGTGTTATTTGGTTTTGATGTATCGGTATTGTTGTTGTCATTATGGCGGTCGCATTTCAAATGAATTCCTTTATGTTGAAAAAAACGCGTGTAAAAAAGATGTGACAAATAATTACGTAATTTGAATTATTGTCTTCGTCTTTTTTAAATTACAGTACATAGTTCTTTAAATCATTTTATTTATCTGAAGAGGGCTGACGCAAGCCGAAAACGTTTATCATGGTTTTTTCTTTTGTTTATTTTTGTTAAAATTTTTTTTTTTTAAATTTATGATGAATACATTTATGCTGTTATATTTAGTCGTGTTATGGATTAAGAAAACATTTTATTCTCTTCCTAAATTGTAAGTTTATTTTTCATAAACTACTAATTAAAATACAATAGATAGATGCTATCTTTTAGTTTTAAAATGAGACAAAAGAGAAAAAAGTTAATTTCTAACAGGACAAATGACAACAAAAAAATGTTTCGCGCTGTCTAACAGTGTAAATGCGCTGATCTTCATCTGCAGTAGTTCATACAATTTCAAATAATCTTTATCCTTTAGAAGTGAAGGAAAAACAAGATTTATTTGAGCAGATCAAAACCTATCAAACAGAAAGACTGATAATATAAATCTTTAATAATACTAAATTTCAGATCAGATTTAAACTACTGGATTTTAAAGTTTTTGCCGCGTTCCTCCCTTTCAGGACTCAAGTACCATCATTCCGCCCTCGCAAAAAAATACCTGAACGATCAAAGTGAAAAAAAAGTTTTTCCCCTCTTCGTCCCGGGCTGGTACGGCTCCGTATTAAGATTCTCAAATTCCTCCCCATTTCTCCCTAGTGTTTTTTCCTCCCTTGAGACTTTAAATTCCGCCTTTGGGAGCCAAGTGACTTCAGTTTGAGAAGCAGTGATTTAAACGCTGTTTGTTTTTTAAAAGAATCCAATCACGAAACACTGCAACAAAAGCAAGTGGAAAATTTTACTCTTACCCAATTTGAGCTACCTCGTATAACTACTTCTAGAATAAAAGTCTATTAATAATATTTTTTATAGCTATTAGCATAAATCAATTAAATATTTTGCAAATTAATAATCAAACTGTAATGAAGACAATATTCATACTACATCAGGCGTCGCGCAGGATAAAAAGGTCCGCGTTCGGGCTTTAGGCAGAGGGGCCCGTTCGAAAAGTAAGGTAGATTCTTTCCCACAAGCTGACTGTAACTGGAAACGCATCAATACATTCGCTACGCGTTTGGGGAGGCGAATGGGGGAAGCGCACAGTATCCGTACTCAAATTGGTCCCAAACATTGGGATTTTTGCATGGGCAACTGGAACGTCACTTCATTTAATGAAAAAGAAAAGGAACTTGTTTGGGAGGAAGAGCAGTATCATCTCGATATTGTTGGAGTTTCCTCTACCACGTTTAGGGGCTCTGATACTGTTGAGTTGAATAAAGGGTGGAAGCTTTTCTACTCAGATGTAGATATAACCATATCTACTCAGTCAGGGGTATGCATTTGTTAAGCCCAGGCCTGACCCACTGTGTCACTGATTGGATCCCACTCGGAGGAAGGGTTTGTCTTCTTAAGCTTAGGCTACAGGAGCGGTCACTGTGCATTATGCAGGTGTACGCACCAAACGCAAAAGCACAGTACCAGCCTCTCCTAGATGAAGAAGGTTTTGCTTTATAGAAAGTAACATTTGCCAAATCAATTGTCCTACTGGGTGATTTCAATGCACATGTGGATACTGACGTGTCTTACATGAAAGGATGTTATCGGAAAACAAGGAAACAATAACAAAAACGAAAGGTGTTTGCTACAGTTCTGTGGCACCAACGGACTGCGCATAATGAATACCTTTTTTCGGCACAAGGTACAGAGATTCGGTGGGACAGCGTTCTATTATTCATTTCTGTCTTGTCTCAGCAGACTTGTTTTCTTCTGTGGTCGATGTTCGTTTTAAAAGAGGAACTGTACTATCTACCGACCATCACCTAGTTGTCTGGATTCTAATAAGCCTGAACCATCGAAGAACAAGGAAACAATTCAGAGTACCAAGAGCATTCAGAATAAAGTAGGAGTTACCAGCCGACAAAAAGGTGAGACACACTTTTGCAAGCAAAGTTGCTTTCCTGTTCATAGAACTCCCTGATTATGCTGAAGACGTTGAGACTGAGTGGGGATTTATTTAAATCAGCAGTCTTTACATCTGCAGCTGCTAGTTGTGGTTGCAAACGTGTGGTAGGTCAAATGGGTAGTGAGAAACAACTGCTTGGTGGAACCAAGAAGTTAAAGAAGCTATCAGTGCAAAGAAAACTGCGTTTAGAGCTTGGTTAGCAAAAAAGTCATCTGAGCAGCACGTACGACTGCCGCCACTATTGTCATACAGTCTAAAGAAAAGTATTACGGCTAGATTCTTAGCGTAATATCTCTAGTAGACGTTAACCACGCGTTCCTTGTATGGATACGGTTTTCTATTAAACATAAAAATTAATTAATACAATAAATAAAACAATTAAACAAAAAATGACTTACTAACTAAATCCACTTCAGAGTATTCCGAAACAAACACGTTACATTAGTTGAAAAGAAAGAAAAAGACCTAGTTACTACTATTAAAAGAAATCGTCACGCAGAAACTAACAAAAAAGCGCTGATCTTAAAGATGACGTAATGCGAGAAAAGAAATTAATCCGTGTTGTAAATTAAATCAAGTTCGAAACTAGGCAGGGCCACTTTGGCACTAACATCCCGGCCCCGTTGAGAATACTTGGGTATTTTCAAAATCATGAACTTTGAAGAGACAATTATAACGTAAAAAAGACTTAAACCTAAACTAAATTGAAAGACGAAAAACACAACACAACACAACACTGGAATTTACAGTTTTGGTTGAACAGTTTCAGCAGCACTAATTAAGCAGAGCTTTGTGATCGGACGATCAAACACCGAAGTTGCGGTTTTAATTTTCGCGCTGCGTACTACTCCTCGTTTATCATTTCGAGTCTCTAAAATGACACCCATGTGCCAAGCGTTTCGAGGTAAATTGTCATCAGCGATTATAACAACGTCTCCGACAGTAAAGTTTGGATTTAATTTTGTCCATTTTTGACGTTTTTGCAGAATCGGTAAATATTCCTTTACCCACCTTTTCCAAAAAAGGTTTGCTAGATACACTACACGTCTCCAACGTTTGCTGGAATAAATGTCAAAAGAGTCTTCGGTTCCTGGTGGCAATGACTGTTCTTCTTTAAGACACAAAAGCATGTTTGGCGTTAGAGGTTAAAGGTCTTTAACATCGTTTGAAACTGCGGTCAGCGGCCGACTGTTAATGATGTTTTCCACTTCGCACATAAAAGTTGTTAGACTTTCATCATCCAAAGTTTGTTGTCTAACAACAGAGTTTAGTATTTTTCGAACAGAACGAATACAACGCTCCCACACTCCACCATGGTGAGAAGCAGCCAGAGTGTGGGAAACTTCTATATGTATAGTTCTTAGCACAAGACATGTAAAAAGAACACCATACCGTTTGACTGAGCAACGTCCTCGTTTTACCGTGAATGGCCCGAAGTAGTCGACCCCCACAAAAGAAAATGGTGGCATTCCTGGAGTTACTCGATCAGGAGAAAGATCCGCCATTTTCTGTTTTCCTAGTTCTCCGTGAATTTTCGACATTCATAGCAACGGTTTAAAATGCTTCGTGTCAAGGAATTAGCATTTGTTATCCAATATTTTTCCCGAAGCATCGAAAGAACATGAAGTCGGCCGACATGTCCTAAAGTTGTACGAAAATAATCAATTAGTAAAGCTGAAACGTTAGAATTGTGCGGAATTAAAATTTGATGTTTTCTGCTAAACTTGATTGGAGCATAGTTTAATCTTCCACCAACTCGAATAATTCCATTATTGTCTAAAAAAGGATCAAGACTTACCAATCGACTACTTCCTTTTACCGTTTTACCAGTAGATAAAGACTGCAGCTCATCCGAAAAATACTTCCGCTGAAGAAATTTCACAATTTGAATTTCTGCTTCATGTAATTCTTCAACAGACAAGGGTTGAATTGTTTTCGAATTTTCTTTGCGAAAACATCGATTTTGAGCGTTTTCACTTCGTGACCTTTGCAAGTTGTTTTGAAAACGAAGCAGCCAGGCTATTACTGACTTCAGCTTTGTCCATTTTGAGTATTTGCAAAACAAATCATCCACTGTTGTACAAACTGAGACACAAACGTTGCATACCTTTGGCGCTAGCTTAAATTCTACATCAGTTTCTGAGGAGACAGAAAGAAAATCTGGTTGAGCTGGCCACATTGCACAAAAATTTTGCAAAAATGGAGGACCGTTTTTCCACAACGAGCACTTGAGAAACTCAGCCGCAGGCATGATCCTAGTTGCTTTATCTGCTGGATTAGAAGAGCTAGGCACATAAAACCATTGAGACAAACTAGAATTATTTCGAATAAAAGCAACGCGATTAGCAACAAACGTTTTGAAAGCACGAGATTCATTTCTGATGTATCGCAGAACTGTAGTACTGCCAGTCCAAAAATATGAATGCACTCGAGAAAATTGCATTTCTTTACGCAAAAACAAACAATGTGGCAACATTTAATTCAAGTCTAGGAATAGTGCTTGTGGAGATGGGTGTTAATCTGCATTTATCCAATAAAATAGAAATGTGACATTCAGAAGATTCGTTGATTAATCTTATGTAAGAAACACTGCTATAAGCATCTTCTGATGCATCAGAAAAGTGATGAAACTCAACTACATTAATTATGCCAAAATCACACGGCTTTATGCCCAGATGGTAGGTGCTTTCACGCAGCCTGGGCCGTGAGTAAGTCTGCTCATTTATTTTAAAATGACAGACCGAAACCGAACCTACCAAAACAAAAAGGTATCCACCCATTCCGATGTTCAGTGTGGGTCTGCTAATCGGCAAACGTCCTTTTCAGGACGGGGCAATGCTAGGATAAAACTTCCCTTTTCAGGGCACATTGCCAACAAGTTCCGAAGACCCACTATTTTTCAGCTGAACATCGAAGGCCTCACTGCAAGCAAGATGAATGTTCTTCATCACCTCGCTATGCAGTCTGAGGCACTCGTCATCCTACTGCAGGAGACTCACTGCACTGATGCAGAGAAGTTGGTACTACCAAACTACCAACTAGCTGGGTCTTCTTTAAGCAGGAAGCATGGCCTTGCCACGTTTGTCCACGAGCGACTGAGATACACGTTTTTGGACCAATCTCCACCGACATCGGAGATCGAGTGGTTGTGTGTGGACGTTGATGGCTATAAAATAGTCAACGTCTACAAACCACCGCCAACGCGATTGCGAACCCTGGATCTCCCAGTGTTTCCTCACCCCTGTCTTTACGCTGGCGATTTTAACTGTCGTCATGCTGACTGGGGTTATGATGACAACAGTCCGGACGGTGAGTGCTTGGCTGGCTGGGCAAGTGTTAATTGTCTTGCCCTGCTATATAATGGACGCTGCCAGTTTTTATTCCGGCCGCTGGAACACTGGCACCAATCCAGATCTAGCTTTCGCTAGCGTAGGTCCAAACAGTCGCTTACCGGATAGACGTGTCCTTGAGAAGTTTCCCAGGTCACAACATCGACCTTCGCTTATTACACCGCCAAGGTTTGCTATGGCAGTGCCAAGCATGCCTGTTAAGCGATGGAACTTCCGCAAGGCCAAATGGAGTCACTACATTGCTTTAACGAATAAATTTGCAAAGACTTTGTTGCCGCCTGATTCACTTGATGTGGATGCGGCTTACCAGGACTTCTGTAACACCATTAAGAAAGCAGCCAAAAAGACTATCCCACGTGGGTATCGAAATAACTATATTCCGTGTTGGGATGCAGAGTGTGAATCCCTCTATAAAACCTTTCTGCAGTCTCCTCAGAGAGACGACTCAAGTTTGGCTGCTACAGCTCTGCTTGCCAAGCTTGACAGAAAGCGGATGGACCGATGGTCCGAAGCAGTTCGGAGCATTGACTTCTCACACTCTAGTCGAAAAGCATGGAGTATTTTGAACAACCTTACTGGTAGGTCACGACACTCTTCTCGTCACTGTCCCGTTTCAGCCAATGCTATTGCATCTAAGCTGGTTAGAAATGGGAAATACGAGGCTGTTGATCGCAAGTCATCTCGACTTGTCTCTCAAAAAGTGTCTGACCTTTGGAGGGCCACAACACCAGACGCAGTAAATATCTCTGACAATTTTTCACAGAGAGAATTTGCTGCTGCCCTTCAACATTTAAAACCAGGTAAAGCTCCGGGACCTGATTCCATCTGCCCCGAGCTTATACTCCATGCCGGAGCTGCTTTGAAGTCCTGGTTACGTGACTTCCTCTCTTCCTGTTTGCGCCGACTCAAAATTCCCAAGATCTGGAGAAGAGCGCTTGTGGTCGCGATCCCAAAACCAGGAAAGCCCGTGGGGGATCCAAAGAGTTATCGACCGATATCTCTGCTCTGTGTCCCCTACGAGATCCTCGAGAGGCTTATCTACGCCCGCATTGAACCATTAATCGATCCACTGCTCCCTAAAGAGCAGGCTGGGTTCCGACGCGGGAAGTCAACCGTAGATCAAGTTGTTCTGCTAACCCAGAACATCGAGGATTCTTTCGAAGCTAAAAAGAAGGCCGGTGCCGTATTTATCGATCTGACAGCTGCTTATGACACTGTCTGGCACCGTGGCCTTACCTGCAAGCTGCTGAGACTACTTCCGGATAAGCACATGGTCAAAATGATCATGGAGCTTGTCCGAAATTGAAGTTTCACCTATACCACCGGTGACAGCAAACAAAGCAGGCTACGCCGTCTTAAAAACGGCGTTCCTCAGGGATCGGTCTTGGCTCCCCTCCTATTTAACATTTATACGTACGATCTTCGTTTCATGATTTCCAGAAAGTTTGCTTATGCTGATGATTTAGCATTGTTGCACTCTTCTGGAAACTGGAAGGACTTGGAGGGGACATTAAGCCAAGACATGTCCACACTGTCAGCGTATCTCCAGACTTGGAGGTTGAAGCTCTGTCACACTAAGACGGTGACGACAGCCTTTCACTTAAATAACCGAGAGGCCAAACGTGAGCTAAAGGTCTACAACAATAGTAGACTTTTACCGTTCTGTCCAACCCCTACATACCTTGGGGTAAAACTGGACAGATCGCTCACGTTTCGTCACCATTTAGTGCCATTGCGCAAAAAACTATCATCGCGCGTCACACTGTTGAGGCGACTCGTGGGCTCGGGATGGGGTGCTGGTGCTAAAACATTACGCATAGCCACCTTGTTTCTAGTCTACTCAACAGCTGAGTACTGTGCGCCAGTCTGGTGTCGCAGTGCTCACACTCGCCTCATTGACAGTGTCTTGAATGACGCCTTGCGCATAGTTACTGGATGCCTGCGTCCCACTCCAACGGACCACCTACCTGTACTTTCAGGCATCCAGCCAGCTGAGCTTCGCCGACTGGGAGCGACACTCTCCTTGGCTTACCGTGAATCTCTGGACCCCGATCATATCTTGCATGGTCTTTTAAGTGGGTCCTCAGATACTGGCCAAGTGAGACTAAGATCCAGACGCCCGTTTGTGCCAGGTGCGCGGAATCTCTTGGACAACCTTGCCAGACTTTGCATCCGCGCCTCTGAATGGACGAATCACAAATGGAACGCGGAGTACTGTGAAAATGCTTCCAGGCTCCGTGCTTTTGTGCCCGGAACCAGTACCAGGCCTGTTGGGATGGGCTTACCCCGAGCAGCTTGGGTTAAGCTCAACCGCCTGCGGACTGGTGTTGGGCGATTCCATTCGTCCATGCACAAATGGGGTCTCGCTCCTTCACCGAATTGCGAGTGTGGCGCCTCAGAGCAAACCGCAGACCATGTACTAACAGCGTGCCCTATACATCGGGCATCACATGGAGCACGCGGTCTGACGGTTTTGGATGACGAAACTCGATGCTGGCTTAATAACATCACTGCCAGCATCTGATCCAGGCAGTGCTGCAGTCTGGGATAGTAAAAGGATAAACGCTCGGCCCCAGTTCTGTTTGTGTCTGGCCTGGAGTGGATACCTCTTCAAACGACGACGACGACGACGACACGGCTTTACACAACGATTTACATAAAAAAAGCGAAGTTGGTTGATTTCATCTATCCAGGCATGAAGCTTAATTAGCGATTGAGCATCAATGTGATCATCCCACGCAAGCTTTTGGCGACAAAGTTGTTGATGAAGAATTTTTATAGGTAGAATGATAGGGGCCAAAAAACCTAAAGGATCATAAATTGAATTAACTATAGAAAGCAATTGCCGTCTGTTGGGGCAAGTTTTCTTAATATTGCTTGCAAGACATGATCCGCTTCGGGAATTGCTTGCAAGACATGATCGCTATTGTTCACCCACTTCGTTATGTTGAAACCACCTTTCTGCAGTAATTCTGAAAGCTGCGAAATCAAACTTATTGCCTCTTCTTCATTTGCTCTGGAAGCCAAGCAGTCATCTACGTAAAAATTATTAAAAACTGCTTCTGTAACCCCAGTTGGGTATTTGGATTCATTATCTTCAGCAGTTTTGCGTAGGGCAAAATTTGCGCAACTTGGTGAGCAAACAGCACCAAATAAATATACCTTCATTCGGTATTCTTGTGGTTGTTCATTTAAATCACCATTTTCCCACCACAAGAAACGCAATAAATCACGATCCTTTTCCGGTAGTTCAACTTCATGAAACATTGATTGTATGTCCCCCATGATCGCGATTGGTTCGAGTCGAAATCTGCAAAGAACTCCTAAAAGAGAGTTAGTTAAATCAGGTCCCTGAAGAAGATTGTCATTTAACGAAAAGCCCTGAAAGCAAGCAGAACAATCAAATACGACACGAATTTTTTCAGGTTTTAGCGGATGAGATATATACCATGATGCGGAATAAACCAAACGTTCGATTCCTGGCAATTTGTAGCCTTTTCAGCATAATTGTTATCTAACATCTTGCTTAAAAATTGTACGTAGTCGTTGTAAAAAGACGGTTTCTTCAAAAAAAATTTTTTAAACTCATTAGTCGTTGATAACAAACTTTCTATTGGGGGAGGTTTTAAGTTGGAAAATTTTAAAGGAAGAGGAATTTCGTAATGATTGTTTTCTTTCAACTTAATTGAATCATTAACTTCAGCTAGAAATCGTTTATTTTCAATCGAGGCCTCTGTGGTCTCCAAGCTGCACACGTCCATACACATGTCACATACTGCTGAAAATTTAGTTTCACCAAAAAAACCGCAGTTCTTCTCACTGGGCCGTTTTAAAAACCTGGGACCAATCATCGACCATCCTAACAAAGTTTTTAGAGCATAAGGTCCACCATTTTGACTTGGAATCACTTCAAGAGGTTGAATCACTTGCGGATAGTTGCATCCGATAAGTAAACCAACGTTAGCATTAAGTTTAGGCATTGAAATATGATTCAAGTAATCCCAATTACTCGCATCTAATTTAGTAGGAATTTCATTTTTCGAAATCGGCAGAGACTTCAAGGAAAAACATTGCGACAGCACAACATACTCATTTTCGTTAAAGTCACACACTTCTAAGTTTTGGATAAGTTGCGCATTTGTAGCCACATTACAATTTGAAATAGTTGTAGTTGTTAATTGAACATAACGACCTGTTACGTTGAGCTCGTTAAGTAAATCAATACTGCAAAATGTTGTGGTGCTGCCCGGATCTAGTAAAGCATACGTTTTCACAAAATTACCTCCATAGCTGGCACGAACTTTAACCGGAACAATTGTAAGCATTACGTCGTTCGTTTTGTTTTCGGTAAAATCCGCAAAAGCGTATGTAGTATGTAATGCGTCATTTGGTGACCGTTTCCGCTAGTGGTGCTAGAGAGCAGGCGCGCAGGCGCACTGAAGTCATCGCAGGCGCGGTGGTGGAGAGTGGCGCTAGAGAGCAGTGACGGATCCAAATCCCAATCCGAATCCGAATCCTAATCCTAATTGGAAAACAAATTTTTAAAAATGAAAGGAACAACACTAGGTTTTGGTCGTCTATGCCACAATTACTCAGTTTCTCTTTTTCTTTTTCATCTTTCTGATCATTGTTGCGATATTCAGCCTGAGTATCGTAACAATATGATTAAAGAAACTAAAAAATTTTGCAAGTTTTTCATAAGCAGAACATTTTTTCGGCGGCAGCGTGGTTTAGTGTTTAAAGCGCCGTGCTTGTGATCAATATGGTTTCGGTTCAAAACCTTTTTCATTCTGTTGTGTCCTTGGAAAAGACATTTTACGGCTCTATCCCCTGCTTGGTGGTCTTGGCAAGCAATAAAATTAGTACTAACGTTACTTTAAAAAATCAGTGCTTTACCAAACGCAAGCTTCACGGCCTGTCACTGGTATATACCAAGAAAAAGCTTAAATTGTATAAATTTTTGTTCCAGCTTTACTTATATTTTGAGTTATGCACGGATTCTAATGACATTGTAAAAAGAGCAGAGCAGTAGCGTTTAGACATATAACCACCCTGTACACTTAACTAAAGCAACCGTCGTCGTCGTCGTTTGAAGGGCATCCACCCCAGGTCAGACACAAACAGGACTGGGGCCGAGAGTTCATCCTTTTACTATCCCAGGGCCCAGACTGCTGCACTGCCTGAATCAGATGCTGGCAGTGGTGTTATTAAGCCAGCATCGAGTTTCGTCATCCAAAACCGTCAGACCACGTGCTCCATGTGGTGCCCGATGTATAGGGCACGCTGTTAGAACATGGTCTGCGGTTTGCTCAGAGACGCCACATTCGCAATTCGGTGAAGGAGCGAGACCCCATTTATGCATGGACGAATGGAATCGCCCAACACCAGTCCGCAGGCGGTTGAGCTTAACCCATGCTACTCGGGGTAAGCCCATTCCAACAGCCCTGGCACCGGTCTCGGGCACAAAAGCACGGAGCCTGGAAGCATTTTCACAATACTCCGTTTTCTATTTGTGATTTGTCCATTTAGAAACGCGGATGCAAAGTCTGGCAAGGTTGTTCAAAAGATTCCGCGCAGCTGGCATAAACATTGTTTGTGATTGATATAAATAAATGCAATATTTTTTTGTAAAAATTGATGCAGTGCGGTATATCTTTTTTTGTTACTTTTAGTCTTTTTCGCCTTTTTTTTAAACTATCGTGCAGTACATCTTTGTCAGCAGATCAATAAAATTTATTTGTTTACGCACTCATCATGTGGTATTTGTTAATCTCTTGAACAGCTGCTGATGTGTTCTTTGTGGTATGCACTGTTTTGAATTAACTAAGAATTGAACTTTTAGTCCCTTGTTCACAAAACAGAAAACAAGGTTTACAAAACAAGGGTATCACTGACAACATAAAAGAATATAGTTAACACCGCAACTGGCACTGCTTTCAATTAGTTGTACAGTAAAATTTTGCTTATTTTTTATTATCTTTTTAGGTTTATTTGTTTTCCAAAGCTACTTGTTTGCTTGGAGGGTCTGGAAAGCAAAGCCCCCCAGAATAAATTGACTTTATGCTATTTACTTTGATCGATTACAATCGATTACGCTTTTTCATGTAATCGTGATCGATTACATTGACAAAAACTTAGATGTAATCGATTAGTGTTACATTAGAGTTACATTCAAGTGCGGTAATTGCCTTTGTGATGCCTTTGTGATGTCATATGTTTATCTAACATTTTTCTTGTACTAAGCAGTTTTCTTTTTTTAACAAACGTTGTAGCTTTGAAATAAAATCAACAAGTTGGGGTGGGATGAGATTAGGATCAAGGTTAACCATTAGGTGATTAATGGATTTGAATATTTTGATTACTTGAAAACCGAAAACAGGATTCGAATCTGATTCAATTCGATAATATGAGAAATTCCATTTGGATCATCCTCACGTACAAAAACAAAAATTGCTGGCACTGCAGACCTTTTCTTAGTAGACTGGAAACTTGCTCAAAAAGAAAAAAATTGAAGATAAAAATGAAACAATTTTTTTCTCACTCTCACAAATGGAGCACTTTTTCGAGTAACGATAGAATTTTTCGAAATTTTGTATAGCTCAGCTAAAACTTATTTTTATAGCTATATCATATCAAGTTATTGATACGTAGGTTTTCTGTAAAAGGTAAAAAAACAAGTTTTGTGTCTACTAATAATAAGGCTATGCTGGCACGGAGCAAAACAATGTTGTACACTGTAAAAATGGTCCCAACTTTGTGGTAGCACCATGAAAGCTTCCTAAAAACCCTTTTTTGATTTTCACTTGTACAGATCACCAATCAATTTGCATGAAACCCTGTTTTTTACTTTTATGTTAATTTTTGGTCCTCACTCCACTATAAATTTTAAAAAAAGTGAAAAACATTAGAAAAAAGACTTTTTAACTATACGCATATAATTTATGTATTTCTCCAAACTAAACCTTAAAAAAGAGATTCCCTTTTATTTTTTGCCCCAGAACCTCCTTTTGTACAGCCGTAATGCTCAAGCTTATTTGTTTCATTATATTTATGCAAATTTTTAGTAGTGCGAGGATTTGTTTAGAACTCAATTGGTCAAGAGTTCAAACTTCCGAAGAGTATGAATAACTGGGGCGCTTAAAAAGTTTATACAAGTTAATGATCAACACTCTCATTCAACTAAATGATTTTACATTTTAATTCAAATTTAAAAAAAGGTGGCAGTAGAAAGAATTAACATTAGTACATAGAGCTAGCACATAACATTAGTAAAATATAATCTTTTTAAAGTGTTTCAAAATTTGTATAAGCTGTAGCGTAATTAGGTGGGGGGCAGTTGTGCCATGGCCCTCCCCCTTGGAGAAAATGAGAGACAGATTCAAAGTGAAGACCTTTTCTTTTTTAGAGATCACTATGTTTTTAGGACGAAAAATTGACCAAACCGAGACAGATTCAAAGTGAAGACCATTTTATACCACTTAAAAAACATTCTCCGCTAAGCATATTTGATTGTGGTTGTGTGGCCCCCTTTTCAAAAATTCTCGGAACGCAACTGTTTATAATATACTGCAATTCTCAAGATTATCTACTAATAAATAAAATATTATAACATTTTAGTAATTTCAGCCTCTCGCTACAAATAAACAAAAGCTTTTAACAGGATTTTCTTTTCACACTAGGTACTTGCACCTGAATGAAAATGCTCACTGCTTTGCCAATCGGAAGCTTACAAGACATTTTAGCAATTGCAGAAATTCTTCTGTGCTTCAGTTGCTTTTCCAAATACCAATGAATAATTTAGCATTGATAAAATAGATAAAAATGTTTAAGGACAGATTTTACGGAATTTTTTTAAAAAATCTGTCTCTTTGGAGATTGACAGTCAATATTTTAAATTTTAAATCGAATGATTTTTGAATGTTAGATAACTTTGATATATCGTTATTTATAAATTCGATTTTTTTTGCTTTCTACTTATCGCTATAAATAATACTTTAAAAACTTGTGTTTTAATCGATCGTATATATCGAAGAACGTTTTTGTTTTTACATATTTTTTTAAAGTTTTCATGATTTAAAGCTATTTTGCAATTAAGTGTAGCAGACAAAGATATTAATTGCAAACTTTTAGTGCAGCATGGAGGAACAGAAAAGTTATATTTTATGGATTCTACAACCATCGAGCGATCAAGCACGTTCTGGGAAATATATCGACCTTTTCTAGCTTAGTTTTTCAATATCCTTCAATTTACCACAAATTCTGTTTTACAAATGGCAGATTGTAATTTGTTTCAAAAACGATTTTGTTTACTTTTAAAAGATAAAATTTACTAGGCTTACAATGATAAAAAAATTGATGTTAAAAAAGGTAGACAAATTTCTGGTTTTAAAATTTTTAAATCTGCCTTTTACCAGAAAAAGCAATTGTAGGCCTACTCGTAAATTTAATATTAAAAGGTGTTAAAAACAAGATTGAAACTTAGAATAAAAAGTAAAGCCAAAATAAAAATATGGTTTACAAGAGGACGTTTGGGAGTAGTAACTCTTCTTTTATCAAATTCGGAGTTGTAGTCAGTTCTTTTGAGAAAATTTTAACCTAACCAGTTCCACCCCCAACCGGATCTGTAAACCCATATTAACCGTTATTTTTGGAACGTGAACCGGAAGTGAATCAGTAAAACCAAAATTTGCTGAACCCCTAGAAAATATATTTTGCTGGCTTGAATCGGAAGTGAACCCATAAAAATTAAATTTGATCTGAACGTTATTTTAAATGGTCAGTTTAGACGCATTGATTTTAACTTTTGATATACAACCAAAAATTGTTTGGTCACTGTTGTGTGGCAAAACTTTATAGGCGATAAGTTAAAGCCAAAAATCGGTCATGCGGGCTGAATAAAGAATGCACAGTTTTAATTAAAGAATAGGCTATGCTGAAGTAGTAAAGTGAAAGATTTAATTAATAGAGCCCCGCCAAAAATAACGAAACAAACTCAAGAATTGATAAAAAAAATTGGAATCCCCTGCGCGGGCGAGTTTTTTCTGTTCATTGAAGTGAAAACCTTTTTCAATTATTCACTTAAGCATTGGCGTACCAGCCGAAAAAATTTGGGGAGGCAAAACAGTTTTGCCAAAATTTTGTGACGTTTGCCAGAGTCATGATTTTCTAGAACTTTACCGATGTGAGAAAAAAATTTGTCAAAAATTTAGGCTGAAGACCAAAAAAAGTCTTCACTTAGAATGTATCTCTGATTTCTCAATTTTCGTCCCAAAAACACAGCGATCACTAAAAAAAGATTTTCATCTTAAATCTAGCATACACAAATCCTTCACGCTGCCCTAAAATGTCTGATTTTTCCCAAATTTTTTCTATTGCTTCCCGAAAAATTCTGGTTTTACCCAAATTTTTGAGACTTGGGGGTAATTTCCCCCACGGGTATAGCTATGCTCTTGGGTTGCAACTTGTAATCTTAAAATTTCTCTTACAGGGTCATAAAATTGGCACCCAGGATTACCCTGTAATTTCATATTTAACGTTAAAATATTGGTGAAGACCAAAAAAAGGTCTTCATCTTGTTTGGTAACCGGATTGCGGCCAGCAACAAATTTTTAAGTATCCAAACATATGTCAATTTCGTAGATGAAACTAGTTTTGAATTGATTACTATATTGATTTTGTGTCGAGCATTTAATAAAAGAGATTTTTTAAGACTTTAAGGGCCGCATTAATAAATAGACTTGGCTTTGCAGCTGCGTCTCGTTACTTCCGGTGTTCAGTTGCTTTTACCGGAAAGCGCTCGGCCCTGTGCTTGCGTCTGATTGTAACTAGGGGCGTGGAGGTTTTCGACGTTATAAACCAAATTTTGGCGAAAAAACACAAGGGGGCCTAGAGCAGAAACCCTTGACGTCTTTGGAAAATTGAAAAATTAGAGCAGTTTCAAAATGATAACTTTTTTTTACTTTTCACTAGTATTTGGGGCAAACTATATCGACACTCTTAAAATTTCTTGGTTATTACACCTATGTATCACAAAATGGGGGACATCAGAATTTTAGAAGTGATTAAGTTGGGCATGGCCAAAAAAAGTTGAGAAATACTGATCTATGAAACGCACGATTCAGTTTAAGCCAATATAATAAGATTTAACTTTGTGCTTGGGTACTTTTTTGCCAAATACAACCAATAAATTCTGAATAAAAAGTTAAAACTAATATACTGTAAAACTTCGACGTTTCAAAATTTTAACTCATTAAATCATCGAATTTTATCTCAAACAACTGTTTTGAAGCGTATTGGGTTTACTTTTTATTGCGACATTACTGTTCAGACTCAAAATGTTATGCTCAGAGACACAAAGTTTTTTGTTAATTTTTTCTAATGGTTCTAAAAATTTTGTATTTACAAACAATAATGATTTCAAGAAAGCTCAAATAGTTTTTTTGTCTAAGAGGATGGTTCATGGCCCCCTTTCAGATACTCTCAACACACGTAACTCACCGCTTAAAATGTTTCAAAAGTCAAGTGAAGTCCAAAAAAAAATTATCACTTTGAAACTGTCTTTGATTTCCCGAATTTCGTCCAAAAAAAAACAGGGTTATCTCAAAAAAAGATCGTCACTTTGAAATTGTCTCCGAGTTCTTCATTTCGAAAAAAGCTTCTGCATATGGCCCTCCGTAAATGCCTCGTGGTCTCTGAGAGTTTTTCAAAATAGGTTTAATAATAAAAATTGTTTTTTCAACTTGAACGAGTTTTTAATTTGTACCTACTATCAAAGACTCGCGGGCTTTTACTAGATGCATTGCTGCACTAATGAAGCTGCAATGTGCATCACGAACGCACTATGAGAACCACCGTAGCATTATGCATCAGTTGCATCACGCACGCCGAACCCGAGCTCACTGTTCAACCAATTTTTTTGTTTTTGAAGGATGCCATTTTGAAGGATGTTTTTGACTGCCCAACTATTTAAATTCACTGATAAGAGATCAAAACTCGAAACCCTCGTCGGGCAGCGAGTTCGGGTCCGGCGTGTGTGGTGCACAATATCGCAGATGGTACTGTTGTCGTGCCTTCTGTTCTCCACTCGATATACCTGTAATTTTTTATGAAGAATTGATGGGCTTATCAATTGCTGCAGGGAAAACGAAACGAACCACATCTAAAGCGGGGAGTTAGATCTATAAAGTCGCACTCCTTGATGTTTTAGCGGCACATGTAATAAAATAACACGCCACGACTAAAATATAAGACCTGGTAAAAACGCATCGTACAATTCGACAAAAAACACTCAACGCAACAAAATACACTTTTGAAATAGCATTCTTGGCATATAGACATCTTCAAAAACACACGTTTTGAACATATTGTTTAGTTTCAAGTCTTTATAGTTGGAAGTGAAAACAGTTGAAAAGTTATTCTGGACTGTCGCGATATACGGCGCAAACCTTTGCAAAGCCTAGCTCATTAACAATATTCACAGCACTTCCATGGCTAACTCCAACACGTTCAGCAATGTCATCAATAGTGATTCTGCGATCATCTCTAATCAATTTCTCAACCTTATCATTGTTTCCAGGATTGACTGCAGAAGATGGTCTTCCACTTCTTGGTCTGTCCTGGAGGCTACTCAAACTTGGATCATCTTCTTCGTGTTTAATCCTGGATACCCACTTTTTCACAGTGCTGTAGGCTAATGAAGCATCTCCATAAACATTTACCAATCTTTCGAAAATTTGTTTTGGTGGCTCCCCTTCCGAAACAAGAAATTCAATCACAGCTCTCTGCTTCTGACGGACATCCAGTGATGACGTCATTTCCAAAACACAATACCAGAAGTGGACACGTTGAAACAATTTTTTTTTACAATTTATCTTTAAAGCAGTAAATTTACTAAACACCCTTAAAATTTCTAGAAAAAAATATGAAGGTTAAAGCGGTTAAAGTTAACAGGGCTCATTATTTTTTGACTGACCCTCGTATTTATTTTCTTCTAGGAGTGCCCAAAAGAGAAAATCGAGAACTACTGCATTAAATAATAACAAAACAAAATAATAAAACACGCTACAGAGACACACACATGTGTAATAGCCACGCAGAGAATCTCTAAGTGGCTTTGTAATTTAGGAAAAAGGTGCACGACAACTTTAAGCTTTAAATTAAAATTTCTTAGTTGTTTGCTAAATTTGGTTCTATTTAAAACCACCTTGGTTGGGTAAAGTGGACCTCCACTACAAATTATTCCGAGTCTAAAAAGTAAATAATAAAAACGAATACATTAATTGATATCATAAACGTTATAGTTACAGAAGCAAAAGCTCACAGGCAAAGTAATTATCGTTATTGTCGGATCCTGCCCATTCCTCTCGGGTCCACTTCCAGCATCGGTCAAACGTAGTCCAATAATCATTTTTCTCACGGCTTTGAACAGTTTGTTATTATTATCTTCGCACTTGGTGCTTTTTTGCCCGGGGAGAGCGCGCTTTAAACTTTTTTCTGCTAATAAAAAGTTGCTTCGTCTGTTTTAGCTACTCCTTTGTGGCGGGATTTTGTCCTGGTTGTAGCTTGCGGCATTGGCTTTAGTTGTGAGGGCGAGAGCTATGCACACTTGCTCATCAGTGAAATTATAATGGCTGTTGCTTGTGATAGACCTTGACAACTTGGTTTTGTTATGCAAACGCACGAAATGTATAGGCATTTCCGTATTAACACGAGGTTTGTTTGCTGGTGAATTGGGCATTTTGCCAAGTCCGGAATTATTTTATGATTCTGATTCATCTGGCTCAATTGCCAAAATATTAATTATATTAGTTCCGTTTATGGCCTTTGTGGGAATAGCATCCTCAATAGTGTTCAATAGACATAAATATAACGTCGAAAGCTTGCACTTTATGTTAAAAACTACTTCTTTCCGCCAGTTAATATGCCAGTTCTTGAAAAATCTTTTTGTGAAGCCGGACAATTTTTTT
Organism: Diplosoma virens; assembly: GCA_963680785.1. Taxonomy (NCBI): domain Eukaryota; kingdom Metazoa; phylum Chordata; class Ascidiacea; order Aplousobranchia; family Didemnidae; genus Diplosoma; species Diplosoma virens. Next base: position 15,698,089 of record OY796897.1, read on the forward strand.
GTAAGACACAACAAAAACGTCCAATTACTTTGACAAAATCTTTTGCGGAGATAGTTTTTCACTCGAAGATTTGTAAATACTACATGAATACTCGAGGGGTTATTGAGCTTAGATGTTGGGGGTAGTCTTCAATCTAAGAACTTCCACTTGCTTCCGTCCATATTGACCAGATCTAGAACAATTTTTTGACCGACTTTTACTTGACACCCGACAACTTAGACTTTGAGTTAAAGACAGCATGCGACTCGCTATTACTAGGGTGACAAAGATGCCAGGAAAAAATAGAGCTCAAAGCACACGCTATGCATGAAATAATAAATACATTGTTTCGTTTGTTATGTAACATGTTTTGTTTGATCCACTTTGCCCAATTGGTCACAGCATTGTACACCTTTACCACCAACCATTATCCAAAATTTATACACGATTAAGAAGTACAGACAAAAACATGGTGGGTTATCAAGTTGCGGCAGCTCCCGACAAGTACGCCACAAAATATAAAATTTACAATACGTTTAAGGAAAAAAAAGAAAATCAATCAAATAATAAAAAATTGATACGAAAAATTTTTTTAAATGCAATTATAAAAAATATCATTTTTATTCAATTTCTAAAATACTTCAATTGCAATCTTGTAAAAAATGACATTATAAAAAGATACAAATAATAACAACATATTTAAAGTGACACAGTGTAACAATAGAAATAACCTTAATCATTATCGATAGACATATATGATTTTGTAACTCCAGAGTTCTTAAGTAAATTTATCTTTTGGGACTTTTGCTCAAGTCTTAATGAATAATTGGGATACGTGGTAACCAGAATTTGCACTTTGTCGTGTTTTTATGATGATGAACAAAAAATTTGTTTAAAGATTTCAAAAATTATAATTAACTGAAACATCAATTACTATTTAAGGTTATAAACATCACTAAACTTTAAAAAAACGTAAAGCTTTATACATTTGAATTTATGGGAGCAGTCAATCAAAGCAATCAATCGAAATTATTCTTTAAAATTTCATTCATTCTGATAAGACATCAAATTCTGTCATAAACCAAATATTAAGGCGCGTTTACAGCCGTTTCCAGTACTTTTTTTTCCAGCGTGACCTTTTTTCGTTTTATTGACCCTCAAATCCACTCAAATTTTTTTGAAACAAGATCACGCTGAAAAAAAAGTAAAAAGGAAAATTTTTCTTCGACAAAGTAGCGAAATCAAAAAATTGCAGTTAATTTAGCAAAATTTGATGATAAATAGCTGTCTTTTGCGTGGCAGAAAGAGTTTCCGGAAGTTATAGAGCTTTACTAGGTCGTGGGATTTTTATTTTTCGTCTGTAAAATGGGTTGGGGTGTCGCTCTAAGGAATATCTTATAATGGATTATAAAAATTGATATATTAGTCCAATTTATACCCTAAAAATATCACTCGATGTAACGGACTAAACATCGGGTACAAGTTTTACTTAAGAATATACAGTAGACTCCGCTAAACTGGCTCAGGGATAACTGAATCATTCGGTTTGGTGGATCATTTTTTATCTAAATGTACGCCGCTTATCTGGATCACTATTTCGGATAACTGGATCATTTTTGCACCAAAACTTACAGAAAAATAATTTAGGGAATGTTGTGAAATTAACCCTTAAAGTACCGGAGCTTATTGCTTGCACGTCAACATTGGAATGAAGATTCCCTAAAAGGTGATTGGAAAACAAATGAAGGCTGGTTCTCGAGGTTCAAGAAGCGAGAGAGGGTCTGGTGCACATAAAATTACATGATGAGGCCAAAGATGAGGATGTTCAACAAAGAGACAACTGCATTGCAACAGAAACAGACTACTATATTTCGATTTTTTCCGCAGAAAATACAATTAATTTGATTTTTTTTATGACTTAATAAAAGAACTTATTAGAGGGGGCCCCGCTTATTATGGCCCTCCGGTTATTGTAGGCAATTTTTGTAAAACAAAAAAACAGAAACCAATTTGCAAAGCATTTTCGGCTCCTGTTCTTCAGGGTTTTCTAGACGTTTGTGTTTTATTTGCAAACAATCGCTATTTGTCCAAATAAAATACTGTGCCAACTGTTCTTCAGATTGTGTTTTATTTGCGAAAAATCGCTATTTGTCCATATAAAGTACTGTGTTGCTTAGGTACTTTTAGGCAAATTTTTCTATTGCTATATGTATAGCACGTTTTAGTTATATTGTTTTTTCTCGTTGCCATTACAAGCAATAAAAAATTTCTTCACATGTCAACCAAATCTAAAATTCTACTAAATTCATTTGTACTGCAGTCGCATTGCCTTCCTTTACGTAAAGAAAATTAATTTACATTACACAAAGTAGCAAAGACTTTAAGCCTGCGCTTCATTTTTGCAAAAATATAGAAATTCGGGAGATGATTTACTTCAAGCAAACGTCAAAAATTGTCCAATTAGGTCCATCCAGTACAACTAGAAAAAAGTTCACTCAGAACAAACAGTTTTCAGAACTCAAAACAAATTCAGAACGTTTGACATTTTGAGAACATTGACGCTGAAAAGATTTGCACCGTATCAGAATTTGCAAAAAAATGTTGTCACTTGTAAGTTTCCTTTAATTTTGTCTTGCTAACCATTCCAATAAAGTTTTTGCAGACATTAGGGAGGAGGAAGCATTTTCCAAACAATATCTTATGAAAACAATGAACTCTCTATTTTTAGAAGCGAGACGGGAGCGGAGAAGGCAGTCGCGGATGGTCCATTGCGAAGTTATGTCAGCCGGTAAGCTACTACTGTCTATTTGAAGGTAGCAAAGAGATAAAACTAAAAACTAAAAAATATTTTCATATTTTTCTTTTTCAAGTGAAATCGGTATTGAACTATTGATTATAACTTGTCGGCTAGTAAACTCGCGATCGATCGCCACGGAAAATCTGTGGCAGATAAAAAATTCTTCTCCCTTTTCTTGGCTGAATTTCCACTGAAACAGTGAGAGATTTCCACTGAAAAGTATTTTATTAGAAACAAACCAAAAACGAAACAATGAAACAAACCAGAGATTTGAATAAGAAGTTCAAGACCGAGCTTTCGGCGACAAAACTCTAAATCAAGGGTGGAAAACCTGATTGCATTCGCGGGCCGCATCCCAAAATTTAAAAATTAGGTGCGGACCGCAATAAAAAAAGGTAGTTACTAAAGAAACCAAGCGCTTCTTCATCTGGTTTGTCATGTCAAGACCTTTTTTTTGTTTATTCACTAGTTTTTTTGGTGTTCACCCGATATTTATTTTTTTCCACCACTGCTCTAAATAGAAGGACTACAGTCAATTTGCAAGATCGCTCTGTTTGGAGATGTAGGACTGACTTAATTACAATATATGGCAGTAACTCAAAACTTGAACCAGAAACGCGAAAACAAAAATTGAGTTACGTGCAGGAACTGGTTTCACGGCACTTATAAAACTTCATGGACACAATGAATAATATAAAATCCGTGCTTATCTTTTGTAATAATCTATTGTGTCTCTATTTGGTCCCTTGCGTTTAATGCTTTAAGACTTAAATGCGCTAATAACTAAAAATCGCCATAAACTTCATTATTTAAGGTCACATAGTCTTTTTTTTAAACAGAAAAGATCTTCTTAAAAATGTATATATACATTTAAGATCTTTTCTGTTTATCTTTTAAGGTTTACTGATTTTATAGTGTACCGAAACGTCGAGTTTTAATTATTGTTTTTATTTTTAAATAAAGATTTCAAAGCAGTTTAGACTCCAATTTTACCAGAAAAACAAAGATTTTAATAATATGCCTTGTATCAATAACAGCAAAATTAAACACTTAATGTTGGAAACTTTAACAAAAATAAAGTTCCATATGTGTAATGGAGTAGATGGTCCAATTTTTAATTGTACTGTACTTTATGTAATTATTTTTTTATCCAATAACTATGAAACCATTGTTCTAATCGTTTTGTTTTATGCGTCATTTAATAGTGCTGTTTGAACTTACTTTTTCTTTTTTCAGAAACTTTAGCATACACTGTGCACAAAGACGCACCCTGTAATGAAATCGGAACAGCTGCTGGCACAGTACTGTGACAAACCGATGACTGGGAAGGAGGACAATGTAACAGAAACAATTTATTAATGCAAAAAATTCAGTAGCTGACTTTTTGCTAGAATGCTCTCAAGTTTCTGTAATTTGATTATTATTTTCGCTGCTTTATTGTTTGCTTCGTGCATTAAATTAAAATCGTTTACATTTACTGAATGTGTTGAATTTACTTCCCAGTTCACCGAAAACTTTAAGTACAGTATATGAACTGTCAGCCACTCAAGGTGTATGTAAATCATTTTGTTGTATTTGTCAGATGCACTATTAAGAAAATATATAGTTGAAAAAACAAAAAACATTTCGAAAAATTAACAGCTTTAAATAAATATTAATCATCTTAAAAAATTTTAATATACACAAATTTAAAATTTTTTTGTTATAGGGTCAGATCTTTTTGCTATCTTTACTGTAAATCAATCATAGACTCATCAAAAACCGAGTATAAAGTAGAACATACATTTATTTTCTTAAATATTATATATTGTTCTTAAATGTACTTAAATAAACAAATTATAACAATCAGCTGTTTGGCACAAAAAATATACTGTGTAAGTGTTCTAAACTACAATCACTTTGCACAAGAATATCTATGTAAAGTGTAAATCTATTGCACAAGAATTTATTCATACTTTATCCTTTATCTATGTAAACAAGGATTTATTGATGGCCACTTTACAGTACAAGAACATATCCCTGTTCTATCACTGATTTAAGAATGACATTGCCAACGATCAATTTAATCCTGCAAGAATATATTCTTGTTCTATTCCTTGCACAAACAAGGATTTATTAAAACAATAAAATTTTATATGCCTTAAACAAAAATGTAGATATAACAAATTTTTTCAGATGCAAAGAGACGATATTGTACTCCGTAAATTATCAAATATTAATGTTAAACATGGGAGTTAATAATGGAGGAGCTAAAATCGTTGCGTAAAGAAATTGCAACCCCAAAGTACTTTCTTTGAGCTCCCCAAGGGCATACATCTGCCACAAAAAGTATAGAAGAAATTGATTCAATGGAAAAAAGTTTGGAGGATAAACGTGTAATGGACGTTCTGGTAAGACATTTTATTCTGATTTAACCGCATTGCGATTGTTTCAAAAAACAAAATTCCTTTTTACTTTTTCTAAATAGCAATTAAATGATTGTGAAATATTTTTATAACTAAATTACTAATTTTGCAATTACAGAACTTGAGTATTTTAACTACCGCTCACAAAATTATTTTCTTATAAGTTTGCGTTAAAAATAAATCTTAAATGCGGAATGTTACCTGGAAAAAATATGCAGTAGACTTCTGTTAATCCGGATTCGGTTAATGCAGAATTTTGCTCAACTCAGATAAAACAGTACAATTATAATTTTAAATGATTTTGTCTGCAAATCGAATTTGGGTTACCCGAGGTTTTCTGCATAACCGTATTTTAAATCTTTTTAATATCTTAATTTTTGTAGATTTCTCGCTTGAAAATTATCGGAGGAAATAGCCTCAAAGATAATTGTTGGAGAGTGATGCAGAACATCATAAAGTAATGATTTGTGCCAATTCTACAACTGGTCGGGTAAAAGTGGTTGGAAAGGGAGGATGAATCCAGAAAAAAAGAAAAGCTTTTCATCTTTAAAGCTTTCACAAGCTGTAAAACGAAAGTTTGAACTTCATATATATATTTTTTGTTTTTGTTAAACCAAATTTTAATTTATAATTTTAAAAGAAAATTCATTCGATCATGGTGTTGTTATATTAGTAATAGTACATATACAATAATGGCTTTACAAAAAGGAAGGGGCTTGTGCTTGAAAGAAACAAATTTTTAAAATGAAAACTGTACGCTATTTTTAATGTTTATTTCTTTAGATTAAAGCGCAGACTTTTAATTAAGGACATGAATGTATAAATTTAAAAAGCTTCATTAAAATTGAAGACCAGAAAAAGGTTTTAATTTTAATTGAATAGCTTTGTAAAGCTGTGATGGTGCTACGGTAAAAGGGGGACCAATTTTTGTTTAAGAAAGGAAAAAATTAGTGACGTTTTTTAAGAGGTTTGGTGCGGCCACTTGTTTTGCGCCATACAAAAACCACTACTGCAATGTACTTAAATGAATTAAAAAAAAAACTTCAAAATTTTTTGGCTTTCTAAGTCCTTAAAAAAATCTTAAACTTAAAATGTATTTTAAAAATAACGCGTGAAAACAAAAAAGCAAGTATTTAGTTTTCACGCAATATTGTTAAAATTCATTTTAAGTTTCAGTTTTTCTTAAAAGGGCGTAAGAAGCTGAAAACGTTTTAAAAATTAACTGTATTTATTAGTTTAGGACTTATATACGAAACATACCACTCAACGTCCCGGCCAGTCCCTTTAAGCAGTGGTTTTCAACCTGTGTCCGCAAAACTTTTTAATAAAACATTGGACCATTGCTCCGCTATCCTTTTTTTTGTAGACACTACTTTTTAGAAACAAAAATTAAAAACTCCGAGACAGATTCAAAGTGAAAACCTTTTTAGCAAACACTACTTTTTAGGGACGAAAATCAAGATTTGTACTCTAGTCTAAGTGTGCCACGAAAGGTCTCAAGAAAGAATTTTGTAAAGGCTCCAAAGTGTGCCGCAGGCGTGAAACCCTGCCCTAAAGTAAAAGACGTACAACTTGTTTTCAATGTCTGTAATCTGACTATGGCTACAAATTTTTTCACCAGATCACATTGCAATGTGTTTACAACTTGTCACAAAAATTTTTTTATGCTAATGTTCATTGCTTTATGGTCTGCAGGTAATTTGTAAAATAAATGTATAAACTTGCTTTTCTTTATATCTGTGAAATTACTTCGGCAGCAATTGCCATCCAAATGCCACTGAAGCTGAAATACAAGAAGTGCAGCAAGTGGATGAACAACTGGCGAGACCGGAGTGGTAGAAGAAAACATTAGCTCAATAAAACTGTGATTCATGTGATTTACTTAAAAATAAAAAAACTGATAATTTGGAATTATGACCGTTTTTAGATCATATTAGACAAATTGTTAGAAAAATTTTAGTGATGAAATATAATTTTAACGTATAGCTTAAATCGTATAATGATGAAAGGCTGTCTGAGAATACCACAATAATAAAATAACAATAAAAAAGATAATTGTCAGATTGTTAAGAAATACCGTATATTTCGGCGTATAAGACGACCGTCAGATAAGACGAGGTACAAAATTATATCAGTTTTCGGCGTATTTCGGCGTATAAGGCGACCGTCAGATAAGACGAGGTACAAAATTATATCGGTTTTATATACCATAAAGACTTTTATATCGGTTGTATAAGACGACTTGTTCGGTTGTAAAAACGTTTTTTGACTTTAAGGGTCGTAGATAAATTTACAAGATAAAAAGAAAAATAGGCTCTTGACTCTCTCTGATAATGATTTACCAGTTAAAATCAGTATTTATGTTGCTTAGATAAATGTCAATTGAACAATAACTACAAACAGTCTTGTTTTTTAAATGCTTTTGTGTAACTTGAACTGCACCAAGGTTTTCAAATACGTCACCATTTCTTTGCAAAATAATGTGGGATAGAGCAATTATCCGACAGAAATGCCTTGCATAAAACAATATAGGTTTTTTTTCCAAGCGACATTTGGTAGATATACAACAACTGGTGATGTATCAATATATCATGGTTGTAGAACCTCAATATCAAATGCACCAAAGATACGATAACGAGTCAATATTTATACTTTTGCAAACGATATTTAGTTAACATTCAACCTATACTACACAAACGTATCAGCATAGTATCGGCAGTAGCATAGGAGTGAATTGTGCCGGATCTGGCGGGGGATCCTAACCCTAGCTCTAGCTAAAACCACGAGTTCGATTCCTAGGCAGAGCGACGAAGTCGTGTTGAAATATAAGTTTTGCTGAGCAACGAAGTTGCGAGTTTGATTCTCACCCAAAGCGACGAAGTCGCGTTGAAAACACGCAATTGCTCAAAATAATCCAACAGGGTATTTCTGTGAAGATACAAAGAATCGGAAAATTACCGACTAGATTCCTGCTCCAGACACGGTTTGATGTCGTATCAGTGGTTGTGCTACATGCAGCAAAAAGAAGGGAATTTCTTTCAAAGCAGATATAACATTGGTGAGCGTTACGTTTCAAAATACAGTTTTAAAGTAGACGGTTTTTGTGAAGAAACAAACACGATATATGAATTTGACGGATGTCTTTGGCATAGTTGTGATGTATGCAATGCAAATCGTAACGCAGACGGTAGTCTTCGAGAAATGCATCCCATCAAAAACACCTTTTAGTCAAATTAGAAAAACAACGCAGGAAAAGAAACGAGCCCTTACCGCGGAAGGATTTCGTGTGGTGTCCGTCAGAGAATGTGCGAGTAGTTGAAAATAAAAAAACAATAAGAAATTGCTTCTTTTTTAAAAACTTTAAAATGTGTACAACCAACGTCAATTGGCATTTGAAAAAACTTTTGGAAGGTGTAAAAAATAAAGAATTGTACGGTTTTCTAATTGTCGATATTCACACCCGGGAAGATTTAAAGCATTTTTGTAGAGATTTTCCCCCCATTATAAAGAACACAAACATATCAAGAGAGGATATCGGCGTCTATATGATAAGGTTGTGGAACAACACGATTTATTAAAAAAAAAAAAAAAAGTATTTAATTAGCAGTTATTTCGGAAAAAAAATATTAATCAACACGGAAACGGCAAAATTTTATTTGAACCTTGGACTTAAAATTACAAGAATTTACGAATTTATTGTACAGGGTGATTCAGCGAAGTGTGCACAAATACTTTTCTTAGTTTTATGTACATGTATTTCGTCCATTATTAACTTTCAATTATTAACATTTCAGTTTCTTATTATTTAAGAGTTAAAATTTAAAATCTGGTATTATTTGAAGTAAAAATAAACGATGAGTAAAACGATCAATGACGTGATAGAAGAGTATTGCAAGAAGAAGCTCCCACCAAGTGTTTCCGGTTGATGAAGGAGGTTGTAAGCCGTAGAGGAGTTTATAAAGCCGTGAAAAGGTTCAAGGACACTGGGACTTGTGCTCCAAGAATCAGGAGTGACCCTGAAAGAACCGTAAGGACGAAGAAACTGATCAAAAAGGTCAGAGAGAAGTTGAGGAGAAATCCTGCAAGAAGTGCCAGATCCTGCAAGAAGTGCCAGACAACTTGCTAAAGACTACTCTGTGAGCGTGTCCAGCATGCAAAGGATTCTCAAGGATGATCTCCAGAGCTACCCATACAAGTTCACCAAAAGACATCTCTTGTCGGAGGCCACTAAGAAGAAAAGGCTCGATAGAGCAAAGGTTTTGGTCAAGAAACTTGTCGATGGCACGCAGCCTCAAGTTTTATGGACAGACGAAAAACTTTTCACTGTTCAAGCTGTCCATAACCATCAAAATGACAGGATTTGGCTTCCAGACATAAACATGGTCCCAGTTGAGCGTCGCAGCTCTTTCAGAAGACAAAAACCCGCCTCCGTAATGGTATGGGCAGGCGCAACATCAAAAGGGCTGAAAACTCCTCTCATATTCATTGAAGAAGGGGTCAAGATAAACCAGACCGTCTATAGGCGAATGCTGGAGGAGAATGCTGTATGCTGTATTTTATCCTCAAAAATGTTTTGAAACGTTAGCCAATGAAATCGTCAACTTGCGAAAAGAAGCCGATCTGGATAAATCGAAAACGGTCATTGCCTTAACAAACTAACCGGAAATTTTCTATACTCGGCAAGTCTATTGAATAAAGAAAAACACCGAAATATACCTATCACTCCAAAGACACCATCAATAAAGCAATCAACGACCCCCATTTAATTCACCTCGACGAAATCGTTTCCGATATTTACAAAGTAAAAAGTTTGAAACCCAGCATACGCCATGATTTACCAATACAATTTGGCTTAAACGTCTACTTAAATTCGAAACTCCACATGTTGAAATTTTTCTACTGTTTTTTAAAAAAAATACATACCTGAACGTTGTTTTGAGCTGTTGGAAAGTGACACTGACTCGATGTACTTCGCCATCAGTCGCCGGTCTTTAGATGATTGAGTTCCCGAGCATTTAAAAGCAGAATATTTCCGAGCCAGACTTCGTTGGTTGCCTGCTGAAGCTTGCCCGGAATACACACAAGAGTCTTACGTTCAACAAAAAACCTCTAATCAAATTTGGAAAAAGGGTGAATGTGTGAAAAATATCAATAGATTTACCCAAAGAACACTAGGTTTGATGAAGGTTGAATATTCCGGAACCAAACAAATTTCGTTAACATCAAAAACATACTTCTGCCTCGGAGATAAAAACAAACAAGTAAGCAAGGGGTGTCTGCATTCATCAAAACCCTTTTGACATTCAACGAATACCGTAAAGTATTAAAAAGCAATCAACCTCTTTCCATAACCAATCGCGGCTTTTGTAGCCATCAAAGTAGAATCTTCTCGTACGCACACAAACCAAAAAGGGCTTAAACAGTTTCTATACGAAAAGAACTGTTTTGGAAGACGGCGTCCATACCAAATCTTTGAAGATTTGAGTTTTTTGTAAATCTTTTTTGATCAATTATCGTAACCTACCAAAACTAATTTAAATTGTTGCTTTCCTTGTTTAAATTTTCGTAATCTCGCTAAAAACATATGATTTTTTAAAAATCTTTATCATTCTGAATAAAAGATTTTTGACTGTTTCTACCCTTGTATCGCTTTTCAAATTTTTCGTAACCTCACAAAGATTTTTATTTGCTTCTGCTCTTGCATTCTGAACAAAGCGTTTTTAAATTGTTGCTGTCTTTGTTTAAATTTTCGTAATCTCGCACAAAGATTAAATTTTCGTAACCTCACATAAGGATTTTTATTTGCTTCTGCTCTTGCATCGCTTTCAAGTTTTTCGTAACCTCACATAAACATTTTTAAATTGTTTCTGTCCTTGTTTAAATTTTTACAATAAATATTTTAAATTGTTTAAATTTTCGTAACAAAACATTTTTAAACTATTACTGTCTCGTTTAAATCATTTGGTAATAAAACAGTTTAAATTGTTGCTGTCCTTGTTTAAATTTTCGTAGCTTCGCATAAAACATTTGATTTTTTAAAATTTTCGTCCATTCTGAATAAAAGATTTTTAACTGTTTCTATCCTTGCATCGCTTTACAAATTTTAAATTTTTCGTAACCTCACATAGATTTCTAATTGCTTCTGTAACTGGACTGTAACTGTAAAAGAAAAAAGCCGTTATCATACACCATTCAAGTTTGCGAGTCCCTAACTGGCGTTGATAAATCAACAGATTTCCCCACTACAAGTAGTACCTTACCCTTTACCCTGAAAATTTCCATAGATGCGAAAAATTTGACGCTACCAAACCCACATTACAACGTACTTTTGTTGTTTATAAATATAAATTTGAATATTCCCTCGAACCTTCAAAAAGAAAAAACAAAAATAACCGTTTATGAATGCCCTGCTTGTAAAGTTGCTTTATCTTTTGGTGACTGTTTTACTGAATATCATACAAGAAAAATATCGATAATAAGTTGGGTATTTTTTTTTGTGTGTGATTTTCAGTGAAACAGTGAATAAATTTTGTGTCCGTAATCCTTGTATTTTTTCATCGATCTTATTCTATTTTTGGGCAGCCCAGTTTTTCACACGGTATATTTTTACATCGAAAACAGTCTAGTTATAGGGCACGACAAGTAATTGAACAAAACTAAAAAATGCTTACTTGTGACAAAATGATACAATCGCGTCGCAACGTCGACAATTGTGCCTGCACCTAATTGTTAGCACTACCGCTAATCTCGTGCAGCAAATTGTTGAAGCGTATCACCACGTTAAAGGGGAAGTCCAGTCAAAATACAAGTTGAGCTTAAAATATTCTTTAAGTGGTTAAAAATCAACCCTGAAAAAATTTTTACTCGAAGGTCTCTGTTATTCCAGTTATCCCCAAAAGAAAAAATCGCCATTGGTGGCGCACGTGAGTGATGACGTCATTGGCTGGCAAAACAACCGAGACTAGCATTGTTAGAAGTATATACTACAGCTGCATCTGCTTGCAATTAGCAAAAATACAGTTCCAAAGCTGGTAAAAAGAAAAAAAAAAAAGGGAAGCACTGCTGGGAAAAAATTTTTATATGAACCTACGAAAGAATTTAATGAAATAGACCAAGAACAACAGCTTGATAAAACCTCAAATAATTTTCCAAAATTAAATGAAGAATATTTTCATTGTTCCTGCGAGCATTGTTATATTATGCCATCATTAATTGAAAACAAATGCTGCAGAGGAGTTCAAATAATTCAACAAAAATTAATAAATGAAAAATGCATCACCAACACACCTAGCTTCAACAAGCTATGTCTGGACACCGAGGTGTTGGAGGTGTTGATGTGTTCAGTAAAGCAGATTATTGGTGAAAATTTGGAGCAACATATCAGTAACAGATAACCTAAGCTACATAAATTCACTGAATCATTTTTTGCTAAACAGTGTTTGCTGTTAATGTAACGATATTTTGAATTAATTAGCGCAAAAAAAGCTGTAGGCTTAGCAGCTATTGTCTCTCAACTTTGTTTAATTTATAACCAAAAACTGAAATGGTATTATCTTGAAAAAATCTTTTAAATTTGCTTTTGTTGTACACTCAGGGTTACTATTGCGTGCTAATTTTAAGGGCATTGTCTTAAAAAACATAGATATACTGTACTTATTTTGAAGAAGCTTGCTTATTTTTGATTTGCATGCTTAGTTGGTATTTGTCACCATTTTTTTAAATTGTCACGCTATTACTTTTTTTAACAAAAGATAAACCTTTCCTGCAACGAAACGTCAACAAATTAGTTATTGCCAACAGTAGCCTATACCAAAAAAATAATTCTGAATACTGGGCAGATTGTAACTCTGTCTATAGTGCAATTATTTGCTTGTTAAAGAAATTTTCTACTTGTGTACGTATTATGACATACCGGTATTTCTTACTTTATAAAATTTAAATTTTTTCGGAAAAACGTTGAAAAAATAACCCGTTGTAAAGTATTACTTATGCTTTCATTACACTTTAACCGTACTTTAATCAAATAACATTTTATTGCAGAATGTATAGATTTGCTGCTTTCAAAAGTTATATATACTGGATATACGGAAAATTGGGTAGAAATAACCGTCGAGTTGTACCTGCTTGTGCAGTAACTGCCATAAGAGCACGGTTTCCAGAAGAAGATGGAAGGTACGAAGGTTTTCATGAAGCCATGTGCCGCCGGTCTTTTAAGAGTAAATAAATAATGCATTGTATATGGAATAAATTTTCGATTGTTCAACATCATTGCTTGCTATTCTTTTGTATCAGATCAGCTATTAAATATTAGTTTTGTCAGAAACGTGGCTTGAATAGAAGTGCTGGTTAGACGGCTGTCTGTTTCAACTCCTAGGCTGGTCAAGCTGTTGTATTCTTGGGAAAAACACTAGGCGGCACTTTTTTTGCTTGGCAGTCAGAATTCGGTCCATTCTTTTTCGAAGAAAGAGAAGAGACAGCAACGGTTACTTCAGACCGCTATATTCGAATATTTAAATACTGTTTCTTTCCTGAGCTTCGCAGACATAATGTCATAGTTTAGTGGATTTTTTTATGTACATTATAAAATTTTTGTTAAAATATTCGCAGAGTTTTGTCTTGATTAAAAACATCCGTTTCCCGTGACTCACCCTGTATATATATACATACTCTGGCTGAGAAGACAGTGATGCTGTTGCACTATGCATTGCTCATCATTTTATATGATTTGAGCACTCTTGGCATCACTGGGCTTTGATTTTACTTGTGGCTTAAAAACCACAAGTAAAAGATTAGCCACAAGGTACAAATTGGTGTGCCTTGTTCTTTCTCAGCATAACTTCACTGGACTGATGAGACCCGAAAGGTCGAAACAGTACTGTCTCCAGTTAATTATATACAGTATATATATTTTTTTATCCGAAAATAAATATTTTTGATAAAATAAAATTATCCGAAAATAAACATATATATATATATATCAAAAACCAACGCACACCAATCGGTTCCTCAATTTCAACTCACAACATTCATTAAGCCAAAAGCGTGGAATAATATCCACTTTATCCCACAGAATTAATTCGAAACTAATTACGAAAAAGACAGACAAATCAATAGAAATGAAAAAGTTGATTGAAACACTTAAAAAGAATGATTATCCGGAATGGTTTGTTAAACAAACACTACGTCATACCAACAAGAAGTGGAATGATCATAGCAAAGAAGAAAGCTTTTTTAGTGATGAAAGAAAAGAATTGGTTGTGCTTCCTTATTTGGCAGGTTTTACTGAAAAAATTACTAGAATTTTCAAAGCGTTTAACATAAAAGTTTGCACCAAACCAATCAAGACTATCAAAAATATTTTACCGATTACGAAAGATTTCATTGATTTTAACCAACGAACAGGTGCAATTTACCAAATTCCTTGCAAAAATTGTTCTGGTATATACATTGGAGAAACCAGCCGCAGTTTTAAAACCAGATGTTCTGAACATAAGCGAGATTTGAACCCGAGAAACTTGGCAAAAATTGATGACAATAATATTAACAAAAAAACTGCTCTTGTAAAACATGTGGTAAATTTTCAGCATAACATTGATTTTGACAACTCTTCTATTCTTGCTTTTGAATCAGATTTTTTTAAACGTCGCTTTTTAGAATCTTTTTTCATCAACAACAAAATTACTACAGTAAATGACAAAGAAAATTGCTTTTACAATGAAATTTACAATGAGTTAAAATAAAACCGCTGCTTCTTTTTTGTTTGATCGTTCGCTTTTGTTTATATCCTTGACTGCCTTGTATCACTTAACTTGCCTTTTTTCTTTTTTCCATTTTCAAAAAAACAAAAAAAAAATTTTAACAGTTGTATGTATTTTCGTTCATTGCTTTTATCTATTTTATTTCAAGTTAGTCCTGACGAAGAGCGTCTGTAATAACGCTTGAAACGTTGACTGTTTTTTAAAGTTTTTAGTTTGAATAAACTGAAGATTTTAGTTAAAGTCTGTTTACCAGAAGAGCATAGAAAAATTATATATATATTTGTCAAAATGATTGGACAAAGCCAGGTTACCGTCTAACAATCCGAACAAGAATAACTGCAAGCCTTGTATTTTGCAACGCACGAATCAAAGCATAGTATAACAAGTACTGTACTTATGCAGTCTTTATACAACTTGCCAGCCATTAACGTCATAAAACTGAGGACCAATCAAAACCGCTCATTTTAACTTTAGTTTTTTTGAAATATTGGGGCAACGGGGAATCGGATTTACATCAAACCAAAACTATTGGGTTAAAAAAATTCTACTCCATTTATGAAAAATTCTTAGATTTTGGGTGGACCCTACCTTTAAGTTGCATTCTATGCACGCGATGCAAAGAGGAAGTTTGCCGGATAGATTTCCCCACCTTGGCGACATAATGCACGGATCTGTGGCACAGATCACCCTGTCGTTAAAGAGTTAACTCTGTTTGTGAATTTTCGCGCCTCTTGAATAAAACCGCTATATCGAATTACTGTGTACATAGTTTAGAAAACGCATTTCTCAAAAAAAAAAAAAACTAATCCAGAGGTAAAAACCAAGTTGCGCGCTTAATCGATTGAAGTTTCTAAACACAGTTTTTTCAAAAGCCTATTCCACCGATTAGATTGCAGACAATAAAAAGTTTCTAAACACAGTTTTTTTAAAAGCCTATTCCACCGATTAGATTGCAGACAATAATAGAAGTTTCTAAACACAGTTTTTTTAAAAGCCTATTCCACCGATTAGATTGCAGACAATAGAAGTTTCTAAACACAGTTTTTCGGAATATGCATGAAAAATGCTTATTCTGTAGGGTATAAATACAGCCGTTTGTCGCGTTTCAAATCATGTTCGTTACAATGAATGCGGGAAATAGAAGCGAAGCTCGGGGAGAAGCTTTACCGAAGCTGGTTTTATGTTGTCAAGCTCTTTAGCGTATCCTTTCTGCATGCTTTGCGGTTTGCAAATCATTTGGATGCAAGAATATGTGTCACCATGGCACATCCATGCCTGGTAAGTTTTACACAACTCGATTTTAAAATTATTAGCTGTTTTTGTAACGCTTTACCGCCCAAATGTTCTTTTTTGAACAAAACTTTCTTTAGATGTAGAAACGATTGATCAAAATTTTTGTTGCACCTTTGATAACTCAGAGATGTGTAATTTTTATTTAATCGATCATAAGAATTAACCAACGTTAAATATTTGTTTTTTGTAAAAATTTATGTGTTAAAATGTATTTGAGCGAAATCTAAACTTGTTTATTGTTTAGGCACAATCCCAACTGCGCTTTTTTATATTCCAACCTCGGAAGACGGGGAGTTAAGGAAATGCGGCAAAACGTACCCCCAGAACCTCGTGAGCACGTGATTTTTAATCTCGTTGCTTACGTTGGTGATGAACCCCGTCGCCGAGACCCAGCACCATCACCATCCACTGAGGAGTCTGCACCATGTGAACAACCGTCCTCTAAATAATGTGCAAGATGCGTGTGTTGTGTATGTTTGGACAAAGAACGAGACGTATTGTTGTATCCTTGCAAGCATTTGGTCGTTTGTGCTGAATGTGCGCAACGCCTGTGTCGCTGTCCAATGCGCAGGGGATTGATTCGTGTTTTAGTGTTTTTTTTTGAATATATCGATTTTTGTTATTTTTTAAATAAATAGCTATGTTGTTGTTGCATTTGCTCATTTGCTTTCAAGATGTCGTTGCGGTTTCAAAACCCGAGTAGCTTTATAATAGCCGGACCGTCGGGCGTCGGGAAAACGTTTTGGGTGTTTAGATTTGTAGACAGTTTAAAAGAGTTATGTCTGGAAATAGAACGCGTGGTATACCATTACGAAGTATGGCAAGAGCTATTCAATAAATACGCGAATAAAATCGACTTTATGCAAGGCGTTCCGAATCTAGAAGATTAAAAGAGTGTCAAAACGCGTTTGTCATATTTGACGATTTGATGTTTGCCGATCCAGAATTTTTGGCTAAAATCTACGTCTACTCGCATCATGCACATGACGGTACAGAACTTGTTTCACAAAGGTCTGCGCGGGATAAGTTTGAATTCTCAAATTATTATTCTTTTAAAAAACTGTAGAGACACGAACCAAATCGCGCATTTCATCGGACAAATTTATCCAACGGTTTGGAAGCTTATGAAGACGCTGTTCTTCGCAAAGAGGTTATTTGATGATTGACTTACGCTGCGAAACGAACGAAAGACAGAGGCTTCGTACAGGAATTTTTCCATCAGACACTCACTATCTTTATCAATGAATCGCCTGCGAAAAAACGGACCAGTGCTGCGTTTGCTTCAAAAGGCCCCGACATCCTTGCAAAAAAAGCATTCTAGACAAGGCGTCGCCAGAGTTAATACGTTGTACAGTGGACGCCGCTTAATGTAATCACTAGGGCGAGTAAAAGTCATTAAAGTCATATTTTTTTTGGTGGTACAAAAAGCTATGAAACCTATAATAATACAAAAACTACTTTGTTACGGGGTGTATTGAAGAAGTTATAAAGTCATAAAAAGTCATATTTTCTGCATTTGGTCATAAAATATGACCTTTCATTTTTAGTGAAAGTACTATCGTGAAGTGGGCCTAAGCGGCTAGTTGCAACAGCTACACAAAAACCAGCCGTAATCAGAAACTACTATATTAGAATGAGTCCTGGTAAAGCCGATACGAGAAACGAGCACAGCAGGCGTTTATGACGTCACAAGAATGTAGGTTTTTAACGGAGCAATAACACGTGTAGCCACAATCGGCTATTTTTTGTTTAGTGAAAGTACTATATATTGTGAAGTGAGCATGCCAAAAATAAATGTTTCTGATGGGAGAAAGGTCCGATCGATTATAAAAGACTTCAAAGAGTTCACAGTCACTCCAAAAGATGAACTTTATTGCCCGCTATGCTGCTGCATAGTTAAGCATGAGAAGCGATTCTTTGTGGAGCAACATGTTGCTACTCTCAAGCACAGAAAAGGCGTTGAAAAGGCAAAGAGTGCTGGAACTTCCGATACACGTCAAACATTTATCAGTTCTGGTGAACACCAAGATTTTGCAACAAAACTTGTTCAAGCTTTTGCATCAGCTGATATACCGATGGCAGAAGTAAATCATCCAGCTATTCGACAGCTTTTTCGAGATTTGGGGCAAAGCGTACCATCTGAAACTCTTTGTCGTCTGAAAGTTAAAGAACTAGATGAAGCATATGATCAGAAGCTGGCAAAAGACTTGAGTGAGAAGCCGTTGTTTTTTGTTATAGATGAAACTGAATTAAGAGGTAAAAACTTTTTGCACATACTTTGTGGTACGCTGGATAAACCGGACTGCTGCTTTTTGGTTAGATGCTCTGTGATTGATGGTTCGGCTAATAGCCAAAAGATAATCCATGAACTGGATGATGTCATAAAGAAATTTAAGGTAAGGAGGGAAGACGTCAATTTGTTGATATCTGATGCTGCATCCTACATGTGCCGTGCAGGCAACGTTTTAAAAGAAATATATCCAAACCTCCTGCATGTTACCTGTCTGGCACACTTAATGCATAACTGTGCTTTGAAGATAAAAAGTTTTTACAAGGAAGTAGACGACTTGATTGCTGCTGTAAAAGCAAGCGTTGTGAAGAATAAAACCAGAGCTGCTGATTTTGCTGTTTGTGGAAGACCTCCGCAGCCAGTTGTTACTCGTTGGGGGAGTTGGTTGGATGCTGCTAACTACTATGCTGAGAAACTACCACAAGTTCGGGAAATTGTTAATTCATGGAATGGTGAAGGAGTGATTGTGCAAAAGGCCAAAAGTAAAGTGAATGAGCAAAAGCTGACCAGTCAGTTGACTGAAATTAGTCAATGCTACAATGGGCTCTCAAACCTAATTCTTAAAATGGAAAATTCTACATACACAATACAAAAGGCCTATGAAGATATCAACTCTCTTGGTTTTGGAAGTGACCCTCTGCAGCTGAAAAAGTACATAAAGCGCTTGGAAAAAAATGATGTAAAAATCATTGTGGAGCTAAGTAGGCCAGATATTCCACCAGCATTGTATGCAAAATTGTTGCAATGTCAGCCTACTTCAGCATCTGTGGAGCGGTCGTTTTCCCTTCCTTCGTCCAAACAGAAATTTTGCAGATGCTAACATTGAACACTACATGAAACTATATTTCAATGCTTAGCTTATTGATTAAATGCATAAGACATTTGAACTTGAGTAACACTGAGGAGTTGATGATTTTCAGGTGAAATGGACGTGTTAATACATCATTGATCGACCGTGTTTTTCTTTAAAATATACCCAAAACACTTGCATTCGACTTGCTAATTATGAGATTAGCAAAATATGATGCTCTAAAAATAAAGTAATATATTGTCATATGTTTCAAAAAATAATGTCATATTTTTCGATTTTTTAGGCCATAAAAAAATGGCCCTAGTAATCACCAATAATGTTATCAATCGGTTAATATTATCGGAATTCCTGATCCCCGCCCGAACGTACAATATGCATTACAAATATGCCGCTTACTGTAATCAGTACATCGGTTATTGTTATCAATTTTTTCCCAAACGTAGTGACTAATTTTGTTTAACTTCCAGCGTAAAACCCTGATGATTAGCGGCCTGAGAAAGCTATAAATATCAAAACAGGAACTGTCGGAATGACGAAAGAGCAAATGAACTGGGTCATAATTTCGCGGCAAGCTTTAATCTAGTGAGTTAGTTTTAATCGCTTTAATTGCGGCAAGCTCTTATCTAGCAAGCTTTAATCGAGTGCTTTTTTCAACTGTCAGCTGCTTTTGCCACTCAGTTACTGTACAAGACAGCCAGTTGTGACAAGCGATCTGATGCATAGACAATAGGCTGCGTGACAGTGAGTTTTTTCTCTGTGATTTTCTTACCTCTTTAGATGAAGGAACGCAGAGATTTAAGCATCAAAGAAAAAGTTGGAATTTTAGAGAGCTATGATAAGCTGCCTAAGATGGGGCAACGAGAGGCTGCTGCAAAACTGCAAATATCCCAGCCACTTCTCTGCAAAATTTTAAAAAATCGCACAAGCCTCGAGATGGCATTAAAGTAAACCAAAATTTGTTGTGCAAAGACGGACTGAAAAAAAACGCTGAAGTCGAATCCGCTTTGAAATTGTGGTTTACTAATGTTCGAGAAAATGATGCTCGAGTAAATGGACTCCTAATGCGCCAAAAACCTAAAGATTTAGCCAAGCAGATGAAAAAAACAAACTTTGTGGCAACTGATGGTTGGTTTCAACGACGGAAGAAACGGGAAAACATTGTTTACAAACATATATATGGGGAACAGAACGATGCAGATGCCCCAGCAGCAGCATCATGGCTGGAAGTTCAATGGCCAAAAATAATTGCGGATTATTCTCCTGATGATGTGTACAATGCCGATGAAACCGGTTTATTCTATCGAACATTACCTGAGCATACATATCTTTTTAAATACGAGACTGTGCGTGGGTGCAAAGTGTCAAAGGATCGTGTGACTGGGCTTTGTTGGGTAAACATGTCAGGTAAGAACCAAAGGCTTTTAGTGATAGGAAAAAGCCACAACCCGCGTTGCTTCAAAGGCATTAAAAAATCACCTGTGGAATATTGCGCAAATGCAAATGCGTGGATGACCATGTCATATTCAAAAAATGGCTCGTGAAGTGGGATAATCAGCTGACAAACAATATTGTTCTCCTTGTTGACAACTGCAGAGCCTTTGGACCAAGGAATCATTCGGTCACTAAAATCTCATTAAAGAAAAATGCGTGCCAATGTTTTGGAACAAATTGAAGATGTTAAAAAAGTGAGTGCAAATAACTTGGTCAAAAAAACTAATCTGCTCGAGGCCTTGCATTTGTTAGCCTTGTCGTGGAAGCATGTTTCGGAAGAAACAATTCAAAACTGTTTCAAGAAAGGTGGTTTCTCGTGTACCACTACAACCACAACAATAGAGGACATTGTTGCTAAAAAACCAAGTGACATGACGCAAACCGACTTCGAGGAGTGGATGGCAGTGAACAATAACCTCCAGGTGGCTGCAAAGTTAACGGAGGCCGACGTCTACGAGGCTGTTACACAGGCTGGGGAGAATAAAGTAGGCACTGACGATGAAGTAGAGAAAGATCAACCAGCAGTGTACGTAAAGATTGGTAAATGTTTATGAAGATGCTTCATTAGCCTACAGCACTGTGAAAAAGTGGGTATCCAGGATTGAACACGAAGAAGATGATCCAAGTTTGAGTAGCCTCCAGGACAGACCAAGAAGTGGAAGACCATCTTCTGCAGTCAATCCTGGAAACAATGATAAGGTTGAGAAATTGATTAGAGATGATCGCAGAATCACTATTGATGACATTGCTGAACGTGTTGGAGTTAGCCATGGAAGTGCTGTGAATATTGTTAATGAGCTAGGCTTTGCAAAGGTTTGCGCCAGATGGGTTCCGAGGCAACTTTTGGATTTTCACAAGCAAGCCCGTTTTGAAGCTTGTTCGGAGCTTATTGAGTGTCACAGAAGTGACAAAACTTTTCTCAGCCGTATAGTGACAGGAGATGAAACCTGGGTTCATCACTATGAACCTCTGTCGAAAAGATCATCCATGGAATGGCGTCACCCCACGTCCCCAAGAGCCAAGAAATTCAAAAGTCAACGTTCAGCTGGAAAAATTATGGCGACTGTGTTTTGGGACATTGAAGGAGTGATATTGGTAGATTTTATGCCTAAAGGTACTACCATCAACTCAGATGCTTACATTGACACTTTACGCAAACTGAAAGCGAAACTGAGAAGAGTACGACCTCACCTGGACATGTCTAAGGTCTTGCTGCAACACGATAACGCCAAGCCCCATACCAGTCTAAAACTCGTGAAGTGATTGCTTCTTTTGGATGGACGACGGTAACCCATCCCCCATACTCACCCGACCTGGCACCATCTGACTATCATCTTTTTGGACCATTGAAAGAAGGAGTTAGGGGGCAGCACTTCACTAGTGATCAAGAAGTCAAGCACGCTGTAAGAAACTGGTTAAAAATGCAGCCTGCTGACTTTTACAAGGCTGGCATAGTGTCCTTGTTTATCGATGGACAGTTGGAATTGAAAAGTGCGGAGATTACATTGAAAAGTAGAACCGAGATCTCCTATCCCTGGGCTTTCTTTTGATGTATAACTTTTGATTTTATTGCAACAAATATGGCCAGGAGAGACTTGGGCTCATTATTTTTTGACTGACCCTCGTACATTCCAACAAATAAGGAAATGCGGGAAGCTCTTCGCGTGTTATAGCTTGGAGTGCAAAATAATTCTTCTGAATTTGAACTGCATTATGAGTACGAGTCCTTTATAAATGATTTGCTGCAAAAAGACATGAAGCAGACAAAGCTGGACGATTTCCTAAATAAATAATGTATTGTACTGTGTCTATTGTAAGTTTTATTGTTTATTAAATATTTCATTTATTTAATTTTATTTTTGCGACACCTAATGAACGATAAAATGGCAATTTGCATTTTCTCGGTTAATGTTATCAATCGGTTATTGTTATCATTTTTGGTGTTAACAAAAGTGATCACATCAAGCGGCGTCCACTGTATTTGTGATTGAGCACACAACGTTCTGCAAGGAAACGTCATCTTATCGCGTCATTACAAAAGGAATTTAAGTCAACATAAAACCAAGCTTCGAAAGTTAACTGACCGTAAGCGTTAAAGAAAAAGCGTCTCGTACAAATCGGTGGATTTCTCCCACTCTTGCTGTCGGCAGTTGCCCCTGTGATAAGCGGCGTGCTAAATAATCTTGCGAAATGAGAAAATTGATTGCGCTGGAGCCTGAAGTTTATGGAAAAACTCAAACACGAAGCCTCTGACAAAAAAATGCTTTCAGACCTCGATCAAAAAATCCAAGAAATCTTACAATCAAACCGACCCGACAGTGAAAAGGTAACGCTTTATAACGAAGCGTTGCAAAAATCAAAATTATTTTTGAAAAAGTTTCAACCGAAAACACGGGTAAAAAAGCCTTTGTCTGACAAGGCGGTTTTTAAGCGATACAAAAAACGTGCCGCGACTCAAAGAAGCAAAAAGCAAAAAGAACTTAGACTGGGATGCAGACGGTCAAATGGTGTTAGACAATCGAGTGGTACCAGGTTCGAATATCGACGATTTGTTTCAATCTGCGCTGCAGAAACACAATCCTACTTTACCTGGCGAGCAAATCTCTATGGGAGAGTATTTACATTATTACGAACCGAAAAAAAGCGGCTCTTTCTCGGGATCCCGCCGCTTTCCAAAACAGTGGTTGCAATCGCAAGACACTTATACGCTCCACAAACTAGTAAGAAAAAAATTCAAGCGAAGAAAAACGATTGTGCCCGGCGCTCACTTTCAAATGCAAGCGGATCTCGTTGATTTTTCTTTGCTCAAATCGTACAACGACAATTACAAATATATTTTGGTGGTCGTTGACGTGTTTTCGAAAAAAGCTTTTATTGCTTACTTGAAAACGAAATCAAGTTCGGGCATGATCGAACCTTTTGAACGTGTGATGTCCAAAATGACAAGTTTCAAAAATTGCAGATTGATATGGGGCGCGAATTTCTGAACCGTACCGTAAGAGGATACCGATACAATATCGTGCCAATTTTACATTGTTTCCTGGGTTTAGGGTAAAAGAATATATATCCTTGTTCTATCATTGATTTAAATTTGACATTACTAAACGGCCAACTTAATCCTGCAAGAATAAATCCATGTGTTATTCCTTGCATAAACAAGGATTTATTGATGGCCTATTTAAAAGACGAGAATACATCCTTGTTCTATAATTGATTTAAAAATGATTTCATCAACGGCCAACTCAATCCTGCAAAAATATCAAACCGTTTCAGATCCAGATTCGATCTTATCTTTTTTTGCTTAAAACGTAAACTCTGTAACCTTGCGTATTAATATTGACGGTATACTATTAGCAAACAGTGCGGAAAACTTGCCTTTGGCCCATTTTAACCGTACTTAAAAATTTTAAATATTGGAGTTATTATAGTAGACGTGTAATTATGGCACAAGAAGCCTGAAAAGATTAGCACAATTTTTTGAATGATGCAAAGAATGTGGTAAAAGATGGATTTACACTTGAAAATTTTTTCAGATGTTTTTATTTGCAATGCACCAGCTCAACCTTTTTTAAATTAAACAAAAGTACATGAAGGTTACTATGGATGTAAAAGATGTATTCAGAAAGGGCAATATTATTTCAAGAATAGGTTATCCTGAAGCAATCTCCTTTGCAAGAGTTGGTATTGGCCTAGTAGGCCAGTTTGTTCTTGACAATATGGTCTTGGTGCGTTGAATAATTAACTTGTAGGTGCCGTTTGCAGGTCTGGTTCGTTGTCGATTTACATTTTGTCTGTTGTTTTCAAAAATCTCTTTGTCTCAAAAAACAATAACCAGACAATTTTCTTGAAAACCTTAATCTTTTTCAGAATTTTACCGTGGAAGGTTACTGAATTTAGGTAGTTTCTTTTGTATAGAGGCCTGTTGTTTTAAAGAATAAGATCCAATTTGTGATATAGTAAACCTTTTGTATTTGTCTATTTAGATTTAAATTTCATTTAAAAATGATTCTTCTATAGAGTGGTATGACTATGCTAAAAATTTCCTAACGTGCTTTCTAACGTTCTTTCTACAAGGTACTAAAAAGCACAAGATATACCGAAGATTTATGAAAACGAGCATTTAGTTTACAGCGTGCATAACTTGATTCATTTAACTGATGATGCCAGAAAATTTGGGAATTTGAATATTATATCTTGTTTCCCTTTTGAAAATTATTTACGTCACTTAAATTGTGTTTTATATCACATTGTACACCACAAAGTTCAATTATTTTGCCACCAGAAAAAAAAAATTAGAAGGGCCAATCTTTTTCTGCTAAAAATACCACTACGATTAAACACAAATAAAAGCGCAGTGAAAGTCCACTTTTCACAGTTACTGATATCAATATAAAAACCTGAAACTTTTGTTGTATTAATAACTCAACCGGATAAATGCTTTAAAATGCTTTATCGAAGAAATAGGTAGCCTATTGTTAAAAACATATTGTTTGATTTAGTTGGGAATACTTTCGTTGTACCCTAAAAATTTTTTTCTAAAAAGGGTTTTTTTTAATCATTTTCAAATATGGTACCTCGCAATATATTACTTTTATCTTAACTACATACTAGATTTACTATGATTTTACTAGATTCCCTGGGTAACGCAATATCGGGGAGTGCGTCCGCATTATTCTAAAAAAAAATGGGGACAACGAATTTGTGGTCGAAATATAGTTATAAAAATAATTTTTTTTCTACAATCGCAAACGAAGACACTGTACAACACAAAAAAAAATTCAAGAACAATTTTAAGCGTTTTAGGGTGACACGCTGAACACGAATCTGAAATTAGTTTTTTTGTATCAGGCTTGAAATTTCTGAAAAATTATTTTTTTTGTTAGTGCGATAATATTGCATTTGATGCAAATTGTGGCTTATACTGTAAACGCAAGTTAGAATTGCATCATTTGGAAAGTTAAAACGAGCATTACAGTAGAATTGCACCACTAAATGTCACTAAATAGTTGTCTATTTATCTCATAAAATTTGCAACTCTTTTCATTCTACTTTAGATCGACAATGAATTGTGACTCTAGTCTTATGCAATGTTTTGCTTTTTTATAGAATTGTTTAGTTTCAGATTTCAAAATACTGTAGAAATTTGCTACCTTTTTATAGTTAATCATGACTTCCTTTAGACGAAAGTGCAAAAATGACTGTGACTTATTTTGTTACATGTGTGGAGAGATGACAGCAAGCAAATATAGACGAAAAATAACTGATCGGATCAAGAAGCTATACCTAGCATACTTTGGATGTGCAGTAGCGGATCAGGACAAAAATTGGGCTCCACATGTTTGCTGTCTGGAATGTTCTAACAGGCTCAATAAGTGGTTTGCAGGTGGAAAGCCCACATTGTCATTTGCTGTTCCAATGGTGTGGCGAGAACAAAAAGATCATGTAACAGATTGCTATTTTTGCCTCACGGACACTCAAGAATTTCGCCACAAAACCAAAAAGATACTGCATTATAAAGGTCATAATGTCATAAAGGTCGATAATGCGTGCTCTTTTTGCTTTATAAGTTAATTTTTCTTCCTGAGTTTTCTAGGCATGGGTGATAGTTTAAACCAACTAATAATTTGACAAAATCAATAAAAAACTGATGCAAAGCACGTAAATAATTGCTGGAGTATTACTACATAAAAATAAACAAGATTTTACACAAAATTATTTTTTTCAGGAAATCTTCAAAATATATATTTAACTTTATCTGTTTAATTAAATTTATTTAAAAAAATTCTCTTTTAATTTTTTACTATTCTCATTTAGTTTGTTACTATTCTCATTTAGTTTGTTACTATTCTCATTTAGTTTGTTGCTATTCTCATTTAGTATGAAAAATGGTATAGTGTTCTCTGAAACAAGAGGTTTTCGACCATACTTTCGTAACAATTTTTTTGCCCAAATTTTCTAAACTTTGGCACCAGGTTCGACAAAGATTTGGTTTGCCGCCAGTTGTTCACTTTTTTTTGAGAACACTTCGATTTTGGGGCAAAAATTAAGAAATCTTGAGACTGACTCAAGTGAAGAGTTTTTTTTAGAGAACACACTTTTTGAGGACGAAATTTGTTTCCATTAACAAACGTCCCAATTTGCTTCTTTGGATATATATTGCATATGCCGATGTACAATACTGTATGAAATGACATGATGAATATGACGTCCCGATTTTGTAAGTGCCAAGTGCGCAATTGCGACATCACGGTTTTTTTATTACACTGTATATGCCGTAATGATCTCACATTTTCGAGTTCGTAGATTTTGCACATCCGAAAAAGTTTCGAATTCGGCGGCTTTGCCTAATTTTTATTTGCCGCAAACAAACAGATAATCTATTGCAGCGTGGTCCAACTACAGGCCCGCGGAACAATTTTGCACAATTCAAGTCTTGTCGATCATAAGTAGCGGCAATCTTCTATAACAGCGTGGTCCAACTACGGGCTCGCGGGCCGCATGCCGCATATCAATTTTGCACAAGTCTTGTCGATCAGAAGCAGCAGCCGTAATTTTTTTTGGAGAACGCTATGATTTTGCGCCAAAATAGGAATTTTGGAGACCGATTCCAAGTGAAGACCTTTTTTTTTTTTTTTTAGAGAACACCTGATTTTGGAACGAAAATAGGAATTTTGCAGACCGATTCCAAAGTGAAGACCTTTTTTTTTTTTTTTAGAGAACACCCTGATTTTGGAACGAAAATAGGAATTTTGCAGACCGATTCCAAAGTGAAGACCTTTTTTTTTTTTTTTTTAGAGAACACCCTGATTTTGGAACGAAAATAGGAATTTTGCAGACTGATTCCAAAGTGAAGACCTTTTTTTTTTTTTTTAGAGAACACCCTGATTTTGGAACGAAAATAGGAATTTTTAGCCGACTGAGGCCCGCAAACTCGAATAATATTAAAAAGTGGCCCACAAGAGTGCAGAAGTTGGACCACCCTGATCTATTGCATTGTTTAAGGAAAAATTTTTAGTTCTTCAATTATCAAAAAAAAATTTTTTTCGGACGTGCTCGTTCTTCGTCTAACCAAAAAAAGCTTCAAAAGAATAGCCACTTGCATAACAGTACAAATGCTGTTCATCTTTTGAGGTTAGGAAGCAATCTTAGAGCAATTGAAGAGCGTCAACAGCAGCAATATACATTGCTTCAAGAGCAGACAAAAATTCTGCAAAACCTGCAGAATAAAATTCAAAGTTTAAAAGCAATTATTGAAAAGCTGCCCAACTTGCCCGGAGCAGAACCAGAAAGAGAAAATATCTTCAGCATTTTACGGGCGGAAACGGAAGAAGATCTTGATGATCTTCTCGAGCAGGCAGTTCAGTTCAAGTCATAAAAAGTAGTAGTTATTTGATCAAAAACAATTTTATAACTCATTTCCTCAAACCAATTATTAGAGGTGCAATGCTTGCTTATATATAAAATTTACTGGTCTCCTGGAGTTCGGTAAATAAATATTTTTTTAAAACAATGAGTCAGCACTTTTAGCTATTTTTTATTACGTTTCTGGCACTCAGTGTATTTTTAGAAATTAACACGAAGAAGGCGTGCGAGAAAAAAGATTTGTTGAACTGCGTAATTCAGATCATTGACTTTGTTTTTGTTTAAATTACAGTACTTATTTCTTCAAATCACTTTATTCATCTGAAGAGGGCTGACGCAAGCCGAAAACGTTCATTATGGTTTCTTTTGTTTTTTTTTTTTTTATTTTGTTAGTAATTTTATGTTAGGATGAATGTATTTGTGCTGTTATATGTGGTCGTGTTACGGACGAAGAAAACATTATACTCTCTCCCTAAATTGTATTAACACAAAGAATTGTTCATGTATAGGATGTTCCATCTGTTGCTATAAGAATTGATGGCAAAGATCTACGGTGCAGCGTCAGATCGTTCATCAGACGGTTTATAAAGAAAAAGTTGGCTTTGGAATATTCGTGGACAGGTGTGGGTGCTGGACGGAAAAGAATAAAAAAGTCATTTCGGGACTCGTCGTTGAATCGTTTGTTATCGGGAATAATCGGACAAAAAATTATTTGTTGATTTGCTATTTAATTGCAACAAATAGTGTTATTGTTTTTTGTTTTTTTTATTCGTGCATTTATATCGTCTACTTTGGGGCCGTCCAACCTTTTTGAGTCAAGGGCCGTTTTGACTTGTAAAAAATATTCAACGTCGAGTTTTAATTATTGCTTTTATTTTTTTATAAAGATTTAACAGCAGTTAGACTCTAGTTTTACCAGAAAATCATAAACAAAGATTTAAATAACATGCCTGGTATCAACAACTGCAAAATTAAACATTTAAATGTGGAAACTTTTTAAGAATAAAGCTCCATATGTATAATAGAGTAGATGGTCCAATTTTCAATTGTACTTTAATTCTTATTTTTTTATACAATAACTATAATGAAACCATTGTTCTAATATTTTTGTTTTATGCGTTTTTTAAAGAATGCTGTTTAAACTTATTTTTCTTTTTTCAGAAACTTTAGCGCACACTGTGCACAAGGATGCACCCGTACAATGAAATAGGGACAGCTGCTGGCACAGTTCTATGCCAAACCGGGGATTGGGAAGGAGGGCGGTGCAATAGAAGAGTTTGTCATTGCGAAGAAATTCTGATACTGAACCAGTGTCAGAAACTTTAACGTATTTGTCGTAACTTTTCTTTTTGCAAATTTTTTTTGCTGCTTCATTGTTTGCTTTGCTTTTAATAAAAATCGTTAATATTTACTGAATGTGTTGAATTTACTTCCCAAACTTTTTAATTATTTGAACTGTCAGCCACTCTTAATATCAAATCATAGGTTGCGATTAAGGTGTATGTAAATCATTCTGTTGTATTTGTCAGATGCACTGTTAAGAAATAATAAAGTTGAAAAACAAAAATTTCAAAAAATTAACCACTTTAAAATAAATATTAATCATCTTAAAAAATTTTAATATTTATAAACTTAATTTTTTTATACGGTCAGATCTTTTACCTTTTAATCAATCGTATACTCTGAAATAGAGTATAAATGGGCCCAATACCACAAAAATACAAAAATTTTTTAGTAAAAGCCAAATTGGGTACCAATTGGTGCCCAATCGGGCCCAGTTGTTCTTGTAGGCTATTACAGTCGGTTGCCCAGCTGGGAACCACTATGACAGCCCAGTTGAATACCAAATGTGGAGTAGACACTAAAATAACGTTATGAAAAACGTTCCTTTTACTGAATCAAAATCCTGGAAACCAAGATTTTTACAATTTTTGAAGAAAATCCAAAAGACAAAAAATGTAAACTATAAAACTAGGGTTGGCAATCCTGAGTATTGCATAATGTTTAAAGAAATATTCATTGTTCAATACATGTAAATTAAGATTGGCAAAACTTTGATATAAACCATAAATAAAAAGTCTTCTTTGACGACGGGTGTTACAATATGAGCTCATTTGATGTGACTCAGGTGAGCAGAAAAACCAACTCGGACTAATTTTCTTGGTTCAAAGTTCATGAAAAACCTTTGCTATCAATTGTTTTCGTAACAATGCTAAGTTTTATTTTGCATGGAAAATTTTTTTCAACGACTTCTTTTAAAAGCAATGTAATTTAAATTCCAAATATAATAATTTCTGGATAATAACAGCCGCACACAAGGTTACTTGAAGGGGTTAAAACCTAAATTCTGATTGTGTTTTCGGTCTATTTCATTACAATTTAATCAACTAAAAACTCATGCATTACGGATAGACTTCTGCAACTATTTCGGTTTGATTTGGACGCGAAGTCGTCCTGAGTAAATTTTGTTCTTTTTAAACAAGTGATTAGTCGTACAAAATTTAAAGATAGCTAACAAAAAACTCAATCCGAAGCTTTTCGTCCGACACTCGTCAGGAGATAACGGAATGAAGGAAAAAAAAATTTAGTTGATTTTGAAATGGAGCTGCACGAAGATGATTGGTTAAATGAGAAAAGCGTCACAACACGCGATCAACGCAAGAGTATCAAGTTGTAAACAAACTCTTTTTACAAGCCAAATTTATGCCGCCAAAAAGAGTTTGTTTACAACTTGATACTCTTGCGTTGATCACGTGTTGTGACGCTTCTCTCATTTAACCAATCATCTTCGTGCAGCTCCATTTCAAAATCAACTGAATTTTTTTTCCTTCATTCCGACGTTTATCTCCTGACGAGCGTCGGACGAAAAGCTTCGAGATGAGTTTTTGTTAACTATCTTTGTTCTTTTTTGTGGACAATACTACAAAATGTTTTATAGAGTTAAAAGGTTGAAATTTATAGAGGTATGACTGATTAAGACCGTCAAGCAGGGGAAGAGCCGTAAAGTGTTTTAGCTAAGGACACAACAGAATGGCGTGAGTAGGTTTTGAAGAGAAACTATGTCGATAACAATCACGGCGCTCTTAACCATTCAACCACGCTGCTGACTCCAGATTAAAGCGGGATTGCCTGAGAGCCGATAGACAAAGAGAAAGGGGGGTTCCCCATTTGCTAAAGATATTTAAATATTGCTTTAAATAGACAAAAACATGCAAATCGACGATCTCTTCCCACCCATTTCCACAGAATGAATAGTTGTTGACTACGAAAAAGCGACGAACAAAAAAGTAAAACTCGACTCAACTTTTATCGGTTTAAAAACCAAGCAGTTTTTCGTACGTAAAATCGCTTCAAGCTTTTTGCTATCGCGTAAAGCCCAGTAGACAGTAGATTTTTAAATCAATCAAAATGACATCAAACGTATGAATTAACGCATAGGCTCGGCAGTGGAAATCCACCTTATTGTAACCAAATCTGTTTAACTATCATAGTTCAGCTAAGTATGCTTGCCGAACCTAACCCAGCAACTTTGCAAGGTTAAAAAACTCACTTACAAATCGCTTTATATTCTTTGTTTGAACACACACAACCTTAACAATCTATAGACAAAATCAATGCAGCACTAACCTGAAGAGATTTTATCCGAGACGACAATCGTTTGCAATTAATATTATCTGCTTTCCTGCTTTCCAAATCTGCACTTTATTCCGTCTTCGCCAATCGCAGCTTCAATTGAATTTTTTGTTGTAATCCGACAAGTAATGATTTTATATAGCTTCATTTGCAAACTACACTAATAAGCCCGTATGCCTATAATTCCTAAGAAATATTAATCTTTATTAGAATTTCAGAACAATTCTTTTAACAAATCGTTCTGACACGTGTAGCTCGCTTCTATTTTAAAATTCAATTTTAAGAGCTTTTTTCTACTCGAAAAACTGTTTAAGACAAAATGTATTTTTACGAGCAGGCAAAAAGCTTTCAAATTACGCAAAAAAGCATAGTCGCTTATGTAAACACTTTGAATCCCAAGCAAGGCAGTCAAAAACAAATCCCGAGAAAAACTAAAAAAGAGCGATTTAAATTACAAACTCTGACACTGAAATTAAACAAGAAAACACCCAAAAATTCGTGGAATCACTTTTGACCCAAAACTGACACTTTCACAACATATAAAAGTCACCTTCACTAAAGCAAAGCAAACGCTTAACATGCTGAAAGCACTCACTTTTTCCAAATGGGGTAAAACAAATGGAATTAATTGTCTATACTGTACATTCAAAGCTATCACTCGCAGCATTTAAAGATATGCAATAACCATATGGAGCCCTATCATATCAAACACCAACATCAAGAAACTGCAAATCACTCAGAACCAGAGTTGTAAATCGGGTCGGGCTTTTCGAGTCGGGTTTAGGGTGGGTTCGGGCTTAACTTATTAAAAAAATTCGGACCTATTTCGGGCTGTAATTTGCATTGTAATATCAATATTCAAGCGCTCATTGTGATATCATAATTAAAGCTCTTATTGTGTAGCTCAGGGGTGGCCAACCTTTTTTCCTGAACCTCCAATTTTATTCAAGCCTAGTTCATATCCGCCACACAAACGAAAGGCTTCAAAATTTCATAGTGAAACCAAGCTGATCTCTAAAGCCATCGCTGGAAATCAGGGTGCAATCCGCCACAGGTTAGCCACCCTTGATAAGTTGTAGAACACCATTTGAAATATTTTCCCCAACTGCAATGCGCCATCACTAACCATTCAATGCGCCACAGGTTGGCCACCCCTGGTGTAGCTAAAACCATCCTGCAGAAAGCAAATTACTATTTGGACTATTGGATCAGCAGGATGTATGTGACGTCATTTCTTAAAAACTCGCTTATATAGCCCTGTTTAAAGTCGAAACAATAATACAGTAGACTTCGCTTAACTGGATCACTTCGAGCAGAGAGCTTTCGATCCAGTTAGCCGAAAAAGTATTTTAAAAAAGATCAAGCTCATAAGTCATAAAAAAGATCAAGCTATTTCATTGTAAAAAAATTATTTTTGCGGAAAAAAACGAAACATAATAGTCTGTTTCAAGTCCGCTGTAAGTATTTGACTTGATGCTTTTTCCAACTTCGTCAACACATGACTGAGACACGTGCCGTGCGCAAAGTGTGCAGTAAGTGTAGAAAAAATATGCAAATTTAGAGGATCTTTATTCCAATGTTGACAGGCAAACAATAAGCTCCGGTACTTTAGGGGTTAATTTCACAAAATTCCCTAAATTTAAGGGATTTTACTTTAAGTTTCCGTCCAAAAGTGATCCAGTTATTTGAAATAGTGATCTAGATAAGCAGCATACATTTACATAGAAAATGCACATTTGATTGGGGACTTAGAAAAATGATCCATCTAACCCAGGGGTGGCCAACCTTTTTTCCTAAACCTCCAATTTTATTCAAGTCCGGTTCATATCCGCCACACAAACGAAAGACTTCAAAATTTCATAGTGAAACCAAGCTGATCTCTAAAAAAAAAAGGTCTATCGCTGGAAAAAATTCTCTTAAATTTTTACTTTTCCTATTAAAACCAAGCTGTTTTCTAAAAAAAAAGGTCATCGCTGGAAATCAGGATGAAATCCGCCACAGATTGGTCACCTATGATATAGCTAGATATAAGTTGTGGAACATTTTTCATTTAAAATATTTCCCCAACTGCAATGTGCCACGCGTGGTGCATGCGCCGCAGGTTGGCCACCCTTGATCTAACCAAATAGTTCAGTTATCCATGAGCTAGTTTAGCGGAGTCTACTGCAGTCACATTTTGTTGTACCTTCTCTGGTTTCAAAATAAGAAAAGGACAGAAAACTGACTTGTTTACACAGCAGCTGCTAGAAGCAATAAAATTCAGATTTCGCCTTACAGTCTATTGTCTACATCAGAAATTTTTGATTGCATCAAGACAAACGCGCTGATTTAAGATTTTCTCACGTTTTAACACAATAACTCCTTTTACAGTACTAAATGAAAGAGAAGAAAGTATGGTTTAATGATTAAATTTGTGCAGTTCGGACACGCGGTTTTAAAAAATAAAATTACGCTAAAAAACAGTAAAATTACTCTTTTATAATAATCAAAAGTTTGGCAATGAAGTTACTATGATACAGCTGTTTAAATTAGAAAGATAAAACCATACGTAAAACTTATTCCTTTATTTTAAAATAGGGTGCGCAAACAATTGGAGAGAATTAAATATCAATAAATCAAAATCAAAAGTCAATTAGCAATAAAGGTTCGGAGCAAGCACGAGTTTTTTCAAACTTGTGCATATCAGCAAGGCATAATCCATTGTTATTCATAATAAAACTAAAAGTGTTACCAGTTAAAATAAATTACAATTTTCTCAACTTTCTAATTTGGCTCATATTCCGGATTTACCGCGACTTTTTCGCGTGCGGACTAACAATATCGCAACGCCGAGGTTTGTCGCCTTCTACTGTTGAATCCATTAACATAATTAACTCTTCATTAAAAAAGAATTGATTTTAAATTATGTTACCGCTTTGTATTTGTCGAGCGTTTCGTCAGATTAGATTCACCAAAAATCATTTAGGCTGTTTGTTCAACTAATTTATTCGCTAAATATTAAACTCAAAATTACATTCGGGCCGATTCGGGCTTAAAAAAAAACTCGTGCTCGGTCTTGTATTTTCGAGTTCGGGTCGGGTTCGGGTCGGGTTCGGGTCTAAAAATTGAGCCCGATTACAATAACAACTCCACAATTACGAGATGAGGTACAATTAAATCAGTCTGATTACATCAAACAAAGGCTGAGCGGCGCACGCTCTAAATTCAAATGAAAACAAAGATAAATAAGTAAATTTTGCTAAAAACTTTTCAATGTTCTACCGGCAACAATAGCAAACCAAAAATCAACAAGGTATTTTTATTCAAACTGACGCTTCGTTGGTCAGAAATCAACTGACATCATCAAAGACATTAAAAAGTTCCCAGTAACAACTGCTAAAAAGCTCGTCATCACTAATCGTAGAAATGACCCACCGTCGAACCGCGGGAGGGTTACTTTATTGATCGCAACAAACTCTCCGCCCGCAAAGTCCTTTGCTGCTACCCGCTAAAAATTTTTTATCAAATGCTTGCTCATTTTTAATCGGTACTTAAATTTAAAATTCTAATTACTGCAAAAATTTTAGGGCCAGAAAAGATTTTTTACACTTCATTAATTAAAGAAGAAAGCGTCCGAATTTTAGCAGAGACCAATAAAAAGTTGTTTTTTTTGTCTTCACTTTCGATTTCAAACTAAATTTCTTGTATTCACAATAAGGGTCGCAAATTTAGATGAAAACAAAATAAAAAATCATCAATTTCAATAGTGCACAGATTTTGGGCCGCGATAGGTTTGCAGGCAAAAATTTAGCCCACGATGAGCAAAAGGTTAGGCACCCATGCATTAGCCGCAAAATGCCAAGCATTCTTTACACATTTTATATTGTTTCGGTTAAGAATTTATACACTTAATCTACATTCAGTGGTAGCCAATCTAAGTTCCACTACACCTAACGCACAAATATCAAAGCATTACATGCGCTCAAACGAATTATAGTATTCTTAATACAAATGAAAAAATAAACGTAACGAAAAAAGAACATGAAAGAAAGGAAAGCGAATAGTTTAGAGAAAATTAGAAAATAATGATGCAAATATATAATTTTTGGCATGTAAGTTAGCGAAATTGGCGTGGAATGGTGGATTTATTGATTTGAAAGCTTTTTAATCAGTACTAAAAAATAGGGCGATTAATTAATCGATTAATCGTTAATTTATTTTACAGATTAAATTTTTTTTTAACTATTAATCGAATTCAAATTTTATTTTTAACCCATCTGGATAAATGTATTAACATCCAGAAAAATAATAGTGATAACAATAAAATGACAACAGAGAAGAAGTGATTTATTAAATATAAACCTATATTACGTAAATTACAAGAACACTTTGGATTGAAATTGTTGGCGGACCATAATATTAAAAGTGCTGACCAAGTTTATTGCATTCTTAGTGACAAATCGTTTGCATACCATGAATCTTAACAGGTCGCGAATTTACCACCTTAAAAAAACACTCACTACAATATTCAAAACTTCAGCTTGCAAAGTCAGCTTCATTTAGTTAGTTAATAAATGTACTGCAGAAATTTTAATTTCCTAAATGTTAACTATTAAAAATAAATTAATTGTTACCAGCCCTAATAAAAAACAAATATGTCATTACTAATAAACATTAAAACAAATCCAAATAACTATTATCTTACCGTCAAAAGTTTAAAATAGATATTTACATATAATTCAGAGCGTTGAGCGACAGAGACAAAGCAGTGCTCACCACTCACCAAAACTCAACACTGTAGAACTGAATAAGAATCACCACGTGGCGATAGCGATGAAACAAAGAAAATAGGCAAAAGGCGCAAATAGAGCGTAAAGGCCCGTTTCCACTACGAGCGTGGAAAAGAGCATTCTTTGTCTCTTTTATTGATCTTCGATTGAAGCGAGCGGTTAAAATTGAAGCGAGCGCAAGAAAAAAGCAATAAAACAAACAAAGAATGCTTTTTTCCACGCTCGTAGTGGAAACGGGCCTTAACGAAACAAAATAGTAAAAAGCTGCAAATAGAGCATGATAGATTGACGATGAAAATAGAGAAAAATTTGGATGTAAAGGCCCGTTTCCACTACGAGCGTGGAAAATAGTATTCTTGTTTGTTTTATTGATTTATTTTTTGCGCTCGCTTCAATCGAAGATCAATAAAAGAAACAAAGAATGCTCTTTTCCACTACGAGCGTGGAAAAGAGCATTCTTTGTTTCTGAGCTGTTGTGTAGGTTAAAGACTCGTTTTTACTACGAGCGTAGAGTTTCTTTAATTAATTTTTTTGCTTCGCTTAGCGCTTAAGCTAGGAAAGAAGTGATAAAATCAATAAAACAAACAGAGAGTGCTCCATTCCACGCTTGTAGTGAAAACGGTCCTTACTTAATAATGAGGAAAAGAAGTACTATATATCTGATTAATAACAATGCTGTAGCTTACATGTGAAGCATGGGCTGCATAAAACTAATAATTAAAACAAATTTACAACCAACCAAGTTTTAACTAAAATTCAGTACAGCAATGTAAAACTAGGCAAATAGATTAGCTACGTAATGCTAATTGCAGCTGATAGTTTTTTTTGTATGTCTACACCTCTTAAAATTATAATTTTCTAAAGTGCAATTTTTTGCTTCGACCTGAACGATTACAAAAGGTGCAATGCGCAACTACGGAAGCCATCTACACTAAACATCATACTTATTCTTTTGTTTGCGAGTGAAATGTTGTCGCACTTACTTGTAACAAATGATGCGATTTGGTAATGTATTTACACGTTGAAACTTAAAATTTCTAAAATAATGGCTACTGGTACATTACAGCTATAGGTCAGTTATAATGTTGCAATTCATTTTCTTACTATCGGTTCATGTTTTGACAATCCTATTCAAAATTGTTTAGTACAACTGAGTAAATTTCAAGCATCTACCCTAAGTTATTCATACGTAAATATACATTTAAAACTTACTCTGAGTTCCCGCTTACTTTCGTTTTTTAAAGTTTCTAAAACTAGAATTTTCAACCAGACACGAGGTTTCTGGAAAGTGCTGATTTGCCAAATGTCAAGGCTCGCTAATCGCCATCACGCTGCGCAGTTCGAAAGGCCAACAAATTGGCCACAAATCTTTCTTGATTTGGTTTCTTGTCCAGATACACGTACAACTATTTAGAAGTCCGTGGCCGTTTCAAATAAATTATCAACACTACTGTATAAATTTACTGGTTGTAAAAAGACCTGATACATACAACGTTTTCTTTAGGCAGCAATTTTTTAATTTGCAGTTGCTTGTTATTAAGCTGACTATGCAATACAGATTCAAAACTTATTACTAGTTCACTAAATTATCATTTCTTAACTGAAGGAAGCCAAATTTTATAGCGATTAGATTGTGTACTGTTTTGCTTGGCATTTGGCAACTAGGCAACTCCCTAACAGTAAACGAATAGAGAAGCACAATTTTAATGCATGTCTGCGCTACTTAGAGGTAATCCTCGTGCGAGCACATTTGACTTGCTCTCGAATAAAAAAAATAGAGGGCGTGTTTAAATTTTTTATAGTAGTAGGAGTGCACTATTGCACAACCTTTTTCCCATCGCCTGTCGCATAATTCTTTGCCTGTGATCAAAAGACGAATGTAGCTTTCGCGCCTTTGATTGCAGTTGAAAACGTTTTTAGACCATAAAAAACTGAGCAAACTAAAATTTTTTTCAGTCGAAGGCAATTGAAGACAAAAAAGTGTTCGCTTGGTATTGGTCAAAAAAATAATTTCTAATTAGTTTTGACGGGTCGCCAAATATTCTTTTAAATCTTCAGTTGCCTTGAACAGAAACAATTATATAGGTTTGCAAATTTTTTGCACAGTTTACTAATAACATAAAAACTTTAATTTTTTTCTTAATACGTAATAGACAGTAATTGTCTTTATGTCAAAAAATTATGAAAGGGTCCAATAAAAAGAAAAGAGAATAGGGTGCAACGGCCGAAAAAGGTTGAAAATCAGTGCAATAGGCATTTCAACTCTGCTCAGTGAT
Organism: Diplosoma virens; assembly: GCA_963680785.1. Classification (NCBI taxonomy): domain Eukaryota; kingdom Metazoa; phylum Chordata; class Ascidiacea; order Aplousobranchia; family Didemnidae; genus Diplosoma; species Diplosoma virens. Next base: position 15,736,953 of record OY796897.1, read on the forward strand.
AAAAAAATCTTTGAATGATGTTTCTATCGTAAGAGATTCAAGCTGCCTTTGCTGATTTTTTTCAGCATCCTTTATAAAAATGCGCAAATTTAAATGTTTGTCGGCAGCGTGGTCGAGTGGTTAGTTTAGAGCACCGTGATTGTAATGACATGGTCTCGCTTCAAAACCTACTTGCGACATTCTGTTGTGATTTGGAAAAGGCACTTTACGGCACTTTTTTCTGCTTGGAGGTCTTGGCAAGCAGTTCTAAATTTCAGTCATATCTTTATAAAACTAAAAAACATAAAAAAAATTTTTAAATGGACACAACAATATCTTGGCATCTCCGGAAGCAAGTCGGGGTAATTGTTTGTTCTACGTATTAGCGCTTCCGTCGCTTTCGTACGAGTCAGGAGGACAAATATAAAGATAAAATAGATAAAATAAATAAAAAATTTACAAAGAAAAAACTTTCGGCATTAGCAGAGAAAGAAAAGAGTTGCTTTAATTGCTTGAGATTGCACATGGCTCGGATTTGTAAGTCTCCAAGCAGATGTTGGCTTTGCCAAAAAAATCAATACACTCTTTGTAAAATATTTAGCCCCGTCGCAATATTGACTGGTCAGCGTTTGACGATATTACCAGGACTTCCAAACCGCCCTTCCACGAACAGGTGCTGGTCAGCGTAATTTTTTTGCCGGTCCGCAAAGTATTTTCCTCTCTGCCAAGCTAATTTTAATACAAAATTGTAAGCATTGCAAAGTTGTAACTTTCGTTATACAGCAGTAAACCGGTATCTCGTCTTCCTTGATAACGGAAAATAGTTTAATAATGTAGATTAACCTTCTGATGACCTAAGTTTTGTTCCGTTTACGATTGTTTAATCATAAACTGCGTTTAGCTTTCAAAAAGCTTAATACAAATCCATTCTTTACTTTTAAAGTGTTGCTATATCTAGTCTAGTTAAACTGCCAAAAGATTAATATGAAATCAATGAAACAACTAGTTATTATGGTGTATTTTAACAATAATGTTAAAAGCAAGACTTCTGAAACAGGTAATTCTCAGAATACAAATGAAGCAAGTATCAGTATACCTACTGCAAGTGTAGAGCAAACTACAAAAAGGGCATAACTCCGGTAAGTGGAGGGTCACAGGAGAAAGTAAGAAACGAAAAAGAAAATTTGTCAGACAATACAACAAAAAATACTTTGAGCTTAGTTTTACTATAGCTCCATGTAGTAAACAATCGCCACGGCCCTTATGTTTGATGTGCTGCCAAATTCCCTCAAATGACGCTATGAAACCTTTTAAACTTGTTCGTCACTTTCATTCAAAGCACAATAATCTTGAAAGCAAGCTACTTGAATACTTTGAACGACTGCTCTCTAATATGAACGATCAAAAAAAGCAAATGAAAAAGATGACGACTACCGAAAAATCATTTCTTCATGCATCCTATATAATAATTTCTCTTCAAATAGCTAAAACAAAAAAACCGTTCACGATTGGAAAAGTGTTAGTAAAGTCGTATATTTTATTTGCAGTTGAAGAAAATTTGTGTTCTGAAGCAGCTCGAAAAGTTGAAGATATACCACTCTCCAACAACACAGTTCCAGCAAAGAATTGAAGATATGGCAATGGACATCGAACAGGAGGTTATAGTAAAGAAACCGCCCCATTTTGCAATTCAACTCGACGAGTCCATTGAGATGATCAATTGTGCTATTCTTCTTTGTTTCGTGGGCTACAAGGAAAAAACAGATTTTGAGGAAAAACTTATTTGTTGCATTGCCTTACCAGACGTACCGCTGAGTCAGAAATATTTGCACTTATTGACACATACTTTAGTGAGAAAGAAATAGACTGGGGAAACTATGTCGGAGTGTGTACTAACGGAGCTGCGAACATGACTGGTTACTGCTCTGGTGTGGTTGCAAAAGTAAAAGAAGTTGCACACTAAGAAATGTTGTTTACTCACTGCACCATCCATTAAGAGCATTTGGCTTCAAAAAAACTTTCTCCTGATTTAAAAAACGTACTTAATAACGCTGTGAAAATTGTTAATGCAATTAGAAGTCGATCTTTGAACTCCAGGCTCTTCCAAGCATTGTATGAAAGTATGGATTCGCATTATCCACGCAGAAGTAAGATAGTTTTCACGAGGACGAGTTCTTTTTCTCCGATTGGAACTCCGTGAAGAAATAAAACATTTTTTGAGAGAATGTTGAACATGAAAGTTTAAGTTGCAGCTCTTTTTTTTCTTATTTTCTGCCGTGTTATTAACTTCTAAGACAGGGTTTCTAAACTTTTTAAATTACGTGGACCATTTCTGCTCAAGTCTAAACTTTTTATGGAAAGTTAAGTGAAGACCAAAAAAATAGTCTTCAATTTATGTTTAACGAAAAATTATATCCGAACTTTAACTGATGATCTTTTTTGGGGGCACTTAACTTTCAAAATAAATATAATGCTTCAACACCGCTTTAAGACTTTTTTGGGTAATGCGCTTATCATTGGAAAGTTCCATTGATCTTAGGAAAGCATTTGAATATAATGGAATGTAGATAGCAAAAATTATTTTATAGGAAAAACCTGTAGATCTTTTGGGTAGGTCGCTATGGACCTCCAGTTTGAAAACCCTGCTCTGAAATGGTACAACTATAATTTATCAGAGAAGAACAACAATTCGGATCTTTTCAAGAAGTCACCGCAAGGGATTTTGTTTGTGAAACTAACCCGGATGCCCCTGCGGTTCGCTTCTTGTGAGATCCTTTTGCTCTTGGTTTCTTCTTTATTCTACCTTGGTGCTGAAAGGAGTATTTCGGGTTAGTTTCAGCGAAGAAAAATCGCTTACGGTGATTTCTTGAAGAGACCCAAAAATTCTGCACTGAAGTTGATTGAAGTTTTAATTATTATTGAGAATTTGATTCCGTTCACCTGACAATTAAAGTGAACAGTTGTTCATGAAAGCTTGTGCGACTAATAAAAACTTAGTCAACTTTAGTGCACAATTTTTGTTCTTTTCGGATTGATTTCAATAGTCGATACGGCTTTCAGAATTTTGATTCCAATTCTTCAACTATAATTTAGCCCAGGGTGGTCCAACTTCTGCACTCTTGCGGGCCAGGTTTTCAAAATTATTCGAGTTTCCGGGCCTCAACCGGCTAAAAACACCTATTTTCGTCTCAAAATCAGGGTGTTCTCTAAAAAAAAAAAGGATCTTCACTTGAAATCGGTCTGCAAAATTCCTATTTTCGTTCCAAAATCAGGGTGTTCTCTAAAAAAAAGGTATTCACTTGGAATCGGTCTGCAAAATTCCTATTTTCGTCCCAAAATCAGGGTGTTCTCTAAAAAAAAAGAGGTCTTCACTTGGAATCGGTCTCCAAAATTCCTATTTTCGGCAAAATCATAGCGTTCTCCAAAAAAAAAAGTTACGGCTGCTTGTGATCGACAAGACTTGTGCAAAATTGTTCTGCGGGCCCGTAGTTGGACCACGTTGATTTAGCCTAACTTAACTAACTTTATCGGAGCAAGCAATTTTGTCGTGTTCTTAAAAGTAGATAAGAGAAAAATAATGGCGTGGTAACTACAAGACAGAAACGTTTTTGCTTATACATACACAAAAATAAACGAAAAGCTAAAATTAGATGAAATTATAAAGCTAATTTTTTAAGTATTTTTAAATTACATTTTTAAAGAAATACACTGAGATCAAAGCGAGTGCAGTACAATCTTCTTTTTATAGTCCCACTATCCTGACTAAAACAAAAAAAATTGCTTTTTCATGCTCATGCTTTCTTTTGCTCATGCTTTCTTAAAAAGATTTTTATTGATTAAAAGCTGCGACTGGTAGCCTATTTCTTTGCTGTGTTTCTTGACCTTAAAAAAGCATTTGATACTGTAAATCACCAAATTTTGATTGCAAAATTGGAAAAATATGGCATCCGTGGATTGCCACTATACAGCTCCTTAAAAGCTATTTAAATAACAAACTACAGTTTACAGTTGTGAACTACACTAAATCAAAATTCAAACATGTAACTTGTGGTGTACCACAGGGCTCTACTCTTGGACCCTTACTATTTTTATTATACATCAATGACATGCCTCTAGTATCCAATTTTAATACGAAATTGTTTGCAGATGACACAGTTCTCACACTGACAAACTCTTGTCCAAAACTGTTGAATAAAAATGTCAACTCTGAACTGGTCAAAATTGATGAATGGTTGAAACTAAACAAATTATCATTAAATACTAATAAAACAAAATTTATGGTATTAAAGATCAGCCTGGCATTTTGATATTAGAATAGGAAAGACAAATATAGAACAAGTAAATGAAATAAAATATTTGGGTGTAATTTTTACTGATAAGCTTTCTTGGAAGTCTCATATACAACGTGTTTGCTCTAAGCTCTCCAATGGTTCCTGGGCACTGCTCAAACTGAGGAATTACGTTGACACTACAACACTAAAAACTGTATACTATGCTTTAATTTACTCTTATCTTCAATATTGTGTCTCAACATGGGGACTGGCTTCGACTACTGCCCTGGATCCACTGATAAGAATACACAAACGCATAATAAGAATTATTACAAATAGTCCTTTTTTGTCACATACAAATCTTCTTTTTCAAAAATTGAATTTCTTAAAAATAAAAGATATTGTTAAACTTGAAATGGAAAAAACAATGTTTTGCTTTAATAAAAATTCAGCAAAAAATGAGTCCCAAACTATTGTAAGTTTAACCCAAAAACATCATTATAAAACAAGACTGGCAGCGCAACAAAATTACTTTCAACCTAGAAAAAGAACAGAATTAGGTAAAAAGACATTTTCTTACATTGGACCTAAAATATGGCAAGAAGTACCTTTCGAATTAAAGTCGCTTTCTTATAATCAATTTAAGAAGAAATTTAAACTTTTTTTAACTATTCAATATTAAATAAGATGCCACAACAGTATGATGAAGTCAGCTGGCACATGGAAATTTATTTAATAACAACTAATATTGCTATTTAATCTTCATTGTTTTTCTAAATATACTGTGTTTTTGTAAGTGTACTGCTGTGTTTTTCTGATATAAAAAAAAAAAATTTTTTTTTTTTTTTTTGTCCCACTATTTAGAGGGAGGCAGTTGACTAGAAGACCGTATGGTCATTTTGCTGCCTTCCTGTGCTTTCGAAACTTTTTTTCACATATATTAAGCGTAGTATTAGTTGGTCGAACCAATTTATAACTGTGATGTCATAGATGACGTTATTTCATTCGGAAATTCCGACTTGTCAAAACTTGAAGCGAGGTTATGCTGTCTTAAAATGATAAGATTACACAAGTGATTTTATTATTTTTTTGTTATTCTTGACTGAACAACGATTGTGCTACGCCTCACTTTTTTTCTAGAAAAAAGGCTCTACCGTAGGAAAATTATTCATGGATTCAAAACTTTTTGAAAACTTTTAAAAATGATGTGATTATTTTCAAAACCAAGGCTCGTTTCCACTACGAGCGTGAAATGGAGCATTCTTTGTTTGTTCTATTGATTTTTCCACACTTAAAATCTAAGCCGGCAGCGCGGTCGAGTGGTTAGAGCACCGTCATTGTGATCCACATGGTCTCGGTTCAAAATCTATTCGCGCCATTCTGTTGTGTTTTTGGGAAAGATACTTTACGTCACTTTCCTCTGGTTGGTGGTCTTGGCAAGCAGTTCTAAATTTCAGTCGTATTTCTATAAAATTAAAAAACAAAAATGAAAAATTTTATCAAACAGCAATATCTTGGCGTCCTCAGAAGCAGAATTGCTTGTCCCATGTATAGTGCCTCCATCGCTTTCCTGCAAGTCAAGAGGATAAATATAAAGATAAAAAACAACAATAAAAATAAGCGAGCACTAACCGAAGCAAAAAATTCAATAAAAGAAACAATGATTATTCCATTTCACGCTCGTAGTGGAAATGAGCCTTCAGTTTTGCCAAATGTCAAATCACTTTCATTTTTAGTTTTTTCCCAGGAAACAATGTGAAATTGGCACGATATTGTATCGGTATTCTTTTACGATACATGCATGTATTGGCCCAATACTGTGTGATAATCGTTTGCACACAGTATGGATATTGGCCCAGTATCGTATATACGGTGTACCTAATTCAAAATACCAATAGCAAACAAAAATGTCTAAAGGCCCGTTTCCAGTACGAGCGTGGAAAAGAGCATTCTTTGTCTCTTTTATTGATCTTCGATTGAAGCGAGCGGTTAAAATTGAAGCGAGCGCAAAAAAAAGCAATAAAACAAACAAAGAATGCTCTTTTCCACGTGGAAAAAAGCATTCTTTCTCTCTTTTATTGATCTTCGATTGAAGCGAGCGGTTAAAATTGAAGCGAGCGCAAAAAAAAAGCAATAAAACAAACAAAGAATGCTTTTTTCCACGCTCGTAGTGGAAACGGGCCTTAACTGCGAAAAAACCTCTTAACCCATTAATGGCCGTCGGCAACTTTAGTTGCCAGTAAGGTGTCCTTAGGAAATGTTTCATTACTTAGCTTATACACGCAATTTTTTTATATAATGGTATCAACCGAAAGTTCATTCCCTGTTGTAAACTCTAAAAAAATTAAATGTATAAAAAATTTATTCGGAAGCACTGAATGGTTTGACTGAAAAGTGATTATAGTAAAAAATGGCAAAAACTGTCTTTTTGTCTTAAGTAGGTTATAAAAAAGCTGTGAAAAATAGGAAAAGCTTTGTATAAAGTTAGAAAACTAAATGTATAGTAAATCATAAATACCTTCTTGTCTAGTTTAACTTATTTGTTGATGCTAGTTAAGACTTTACTTAGAATAATGAGGGGAAATAAAGTGACGGCAACTTAAGTTGCCAGTGGCCAAATATGGAGACAAAAATCAAACGTTTTTTATTATGTTTTCAAAAGTTAGGCTACATATATTGCCCTGATTCACTTAATTAAAAATCTATATTAAGACTTGTAGAATTAAAGGTTATACGTTTGGTTGCAGCCAGTGGCGTACGCAGAAATTTGTGAAGGGGGGGGTTTTGGAGCCGAAAACACGATTGCTCTAAGTCAGGGGTTCCCAAACTGGGGTACATTTAGACTTCTCAAGGGGTACATTATCAGAGAGAATATCCTTATTTAAGTTAAATATCGTGTCCGGAAGAAATATTGGACTCAAATGTCTAGAATTTTCGAATCCAGTCGATTATAATTACGTCAAACAGGACAATTAAAAGGGAAGACTTTTTTACAGATCAGCGTGATTTTGGGTTTGAATGGGAAAAATTTGTGGCTGCTGAAAAGGGAAGAGCTTTCATTTTTTAGAGATCACCTTGATTTTCGGCATGAATTGGAAAAATTTGTTTCTGATTCAAAATGAAGACCTTTTTTTTTTTTAGAGGACACCATGATTTTGAGACAAAATAGGAATAATCGAAGGCTGATTGCAAGTGAAAACTTTTTTTTTTTTTTTATTAGAGGACACCATGATTTGGAACAATATCTACCCGGCTGAGGCCCACAAACTCGAACGATTTCGAAAAGTGGCCCGCAAGAGTGAAGAAGTTTGGACCACCCTGTTTTAGAGAAACGTCACAACATTTTGGGGGTACATGCAAACCTGCTACAGTGTTCAAAGGGTACCGATCAACTAAAAGTTTGGAAAGCCCTGCTCTAAGTGGTCATGGTAATGGGCAAAAACTTCCAAAATTAGGCCTACATTCAAAAATAAAGTGTTTTGGTTTCAAGAACATCTTGCAGTAGCATGAATTTTTTTTTACCAAACCGTAAAACTAACTATCGAAAAGGCATGTGCAGGTAATTCAATTATGATAAGAAACTTTCTAAAGTAAAAGCAATTCGTGTAAATGATGAGAACAATAGGTGAAAAATCAAACGAACAAAAAAATAACCTAATTACTTGACAAATATTTAAAGTTTTTTTAAAGGCTTATATTAAAACGCCTGTTTTTTCACTTAATTTGTTAATTACGTCACCAGGGTAAGGCGTGTGGCTCCTATAAATGTTTAGTAATGCAAGTCCATTCATTCGAGTGGTACCATTTGTGTTTCGTAAGCACGTTTTTCGTCTGCGTAACATGGAAAACAATTGTTCACTAGTGCATGTTGTCACTGGAAGAGTTAACAAAATGGTCATCAATGTAAATATATGTGCGGAAAAGCATCGGAACTGCATTCCTTGATGATGCTCAACGCATTAGTTGGTCTTTCTGCTGCATTGAACCGAAAAAGCTTCCTGTAACATAATATCAGTTCAGGCACTAGTTCTCCCGAGAATTTCGTTAAATCATTTTCGTAAAATTTTTCCAAAACTTGAATACTTTTAATTTGTTGAGGAGTTGGTGCACTAGTTGGATCAGAAGAAATTAAACACTGAAATTCATCAATAATCGATTTGTGGGCTGTAAATCTTGCTTCGAGAGTGACAATAAAGTTATCAAGAAATGAAATAAAAATCCCTACTCTAAAATATTCTTCATCTGTTCAGCAGCAATATTGCATCGATTGGTCTGTCTTGAAGTAAGGCGTGGTGTTTCCAAAATAAAACCTTCGGGTTTGGCCGTTTTTTTGCGCAAAAATATAGAACTAGTGAAATTAATATTCGTTTTTTCTCTAAGACACTTCAATTCATTTGCAATATCATGTGCAATGTTGACAGCCGCAAAAGAGTTTATCGACTTTTTTTGCTTAACTTTGCACAAAACAACACTGTATCCAAAAATGTTTTTTAAAACTAAAAGAACAATGCAAAATTCACTTTGCGTAATTGTCGAAAGCAACTGCAAAGCTCGTGATGAAGTTCCTCTCTGTCTGGCCATGCTAAAATTTCTGCCAAAGCTTCTACAACGGTAAATTGTAAATTTGAAAAAGTACTAACACTCTCGTGTCGATCGACCCATCTGATGGCATAAATTTGAACAAGTTTTTGAGCTTTTGTTGTTGACGAAATCGTGTTGATGGAGTTGCGTAAAAATGTTTTGACGTTTCAAAGCATTAAAAAATTTGTGAACTGAAGCTATTGTTTCCATGCAGTTTATTTCCATTGCCATACTTAACTTTCAATATTTTACAAGTTCGAAAGTTTTCTTCACAGTGGCAGCTGTACATTAGCTAACTTTAGGCGATAGAAAAAATTGCAAAAAGAAATTGCAAAAAGAAAAAATCGCAATTTAGGCGATAGAAAAAATTGTTGCGCAAGCAGTAATTAAGTTTCAAAATGCGGTAAACAATAAAAACCAAAATCTTATTATTGAAGCCTATTTATTACCATGTATATATGGCTGAACACCATTCTTCAAGGGGGGGGGGTTTGACCCCTGAAACCCCCCCCCTTGCGTACGCCTATGGTTGCAGCCATCAGCTTATTGCATTTCTATTCTAACCTGCAGACTTAGGTTAATAAAATGACTGAAAAACCTTGTTGTTCGAAAAGTGTCCCTGCATCTGCTGAAAATTCCAATGAAAGGTGAGTGCTAATACAATAGTTAACGTCGTATAAAATAATAGTTTTTAACTAATTAGCTTACTAGCACCAGAACCTAACAATTGTAGGCTTCCTTGTAATTTATAGACTATCAAGTATATTCTGTCTGGGGCTCATAAAATGAAAGCCGTGTGCTGACCTATTATTCACTGATAACAAATTCAAACGTTAATTAGTAAACTTTATAATTTTGTTGAAGTAAAGGTAAGGGCAGACATTACGAAATTAGAGTTAGGGTAAGGGTTAGGGGCCGGGGAATAATAAAAAAACACTAATATGATCTTCTTGCGGCTTTCTCTTTACAAACCCCAACATTGTTTGCTGGAACAAAAAGGCTCTTTTTATTTAACTTTTCAAATGGTAGGTAGTCTTACTTTAGATCATTCTATTGTTTAGATACTCATTGAATGATGTTCTGGACATATTGATGGATCCTGATTGTGACCTTTGGTCAAAGACAGACTCAGATGATGACGAAATGACTCTTGCCATAATCCCCCTCTCGAAAAAGCATGCGTCGACTCTGACCGAGACAGTGATCCGTCAGATGATTTGAATGAGGGTCTTACTCATCATTTGCCAAGGAGGTTGTTGAACTCAATTTGCTCTACAAACATTTTAAGTTACAATTCAAAGTTATCACATCAAAGTGAGCAAGAAAGCCAACACGAAGCTCCCCCAACAAAAAAATTTTAAAAAAAGAAAAAAATAATTAGAAGATGGAAGAAAAATTTTCCTTTAAATAATCCTAATGTTGTACTTTCTAATTCTGTTCCTGCTATATCGGAGCAAACTAAAGAGAATTTGAAAAACCCGCTAGACACTTTCAATGCAATGATTTCTTGTGATATAATAACTCACATTATTCATCAAACTAACCTCTATGCTTCCCAGAAAGGAAAAAATTTAAATTGCTATGAGAGTAAAGTTATCACTCTCATAGCAATCATTTTACTCTCTGGGTATTGCAAAGTGCCTTGTCGCGACCTATGTTGGTCTGGCTCCCCTGACACCCACAATGAAGCAGTTTCCAATGCAATGAGCCGAAATCGCTTTAGAGAAATATTTTCGTGTTTGCATTTGGCGAACAATGCTGAAATAAACGAGGATAGATATTACAAAGTTCGTCCTATATTTGACATGCTAAATAATAATTAAAAAAAATATCTTTCAGCAAATGATCACAGTGTGGACAAAAGCATGATTCCTTACTATGGGAAGCATGGAACCAAACAATTCATCCGAGGCAAACCAATTCGATTTGGTTTCAAGTTATGGTGCCTTACCTCGACTGAGGGTTACTTGTTTCATGCAGAACCCTATTGTGGATCTGACACTAAGCTGAAAGACACTGGTCTTGGTCAGGGTGCTGATGTAGTGCTAGGTCTAATTGAAAAATGTAATTTATCAAGTGGTTGCACCCTAACTTTCGACAATCTTTTCACTTCCCTTCCCCTACTTGATGAGCTGTCGAAACGTGGCATAGGTGGCCTCGGAACTTTACGACAAAACCGTTTGGAAAATACACCAGTTCCAACAAAGCAGTTAATGAAAAAAACAATACGAGGCTCACACCAGGGTGCTACAGACAACCATGGAAACACAGTGGTTGTTTGGCATGATACCGCTGTTGTAACTTGTGCTTCCAACTATGCTGAAGCTCTACCAGAGAGCTTCGTCAAACGATGGTCGAAAATAAAAAAAAAAGAAAGCTGATATTGCAATTCCAAACACTCATTTGTTGTACAATCAGCAAATGGGAGGAGTAGATTTATTCGATCAATTTGTTGCAACATACAGAGCTCGAATCCGCTCAAAAAGGTGGTGGTGGCCTTTTTTTGCATGGAGTTTGAATGCAGCCGCAGTCAATGCATGGCTACTGCATAAAAAGATTGAAGGCAAAAATGTTCCTATGCTGGCTTTTATGAGAGAAATTGTTCTCACAATGCTTTCTTCATCTGGACGAAAGAAAATTTCCAGGTTGCAATACCCCCGAAACGTTTTGGAAAATATACGTGTCGATAGCATTAACCACGTTATCATCAAAGGAAAATCAAAATATACACGTTGCAAAGTCTGCAAGCGTCGATCAGTATTTGAATGCCATAAGTGCCATGTCACACTCCACCCTGCTTCTTGCTTTAAACGCTACCACGAAAGTAGTTTTTCTACTAAATGATTTAGTCAATCAGCCAAGATAGTTCTAGTTCAACAAACTTCTTTTGTTTTTGAATGGACGTCTGTTTTATAAGTTTATGCGTTATTTAAATTTGATTGAGTTTTTTCGCTTTTTTTTCAATGTTTATAAAACTAAAAAATTGACTAAATTGTTGTCATTCGGTGTACACCTTTTTTCTGGGGGATGTTGAACCCCTAAATTACAGCTAAAGCAAAGCCTTACATAGGTAATTAAACAGATTTGTATTAAAAAATTAAAATCTTAATATTTCCTGAATTAAACGTCGAAACAAATTGCTACAATTTAAAAAATCAATAAAATTCATAAATTTTGACTCTGTTGACAGCCACTGGCAACTTAAGTTGCCATTAAATAACTAAAACACTACAAGAGAAAAAAAATTTTTTTTTTCTTTTTATGTCTTACATAACATATTTTAGCAACATATTAAAAGGATTCAGAAAAAAAAAAATTTTGGCCTCGGCGTTTAATGGGTTAATGAACGTATACGTCTCTTCAGCAATTTAGAGATAAACGGTGGACGTCACTTGACGAACAGCAATGAAGCATTTCTGACAAAGCACGTGGTTCAAGCGATTAAGAATGGCGGAAAGAACAATAAAATCACACGTCCCTGCATTTAGCAATCTTAAATACAATGCCGATTAATTTATTGCCAAGAATACAAAAATAACGTAAATCAAATACAATAAGACTACGATAAAGATTAGGAAGGTTCTTAATTAATTTCAATGCTATGAAGCCAGAGAATGCTAACGAAATTTTCCGAAACAATAAATAATTGAAACGCTTTTTGTTGGTACAATACTTTAATAGAGTTCTTAAAAGTAAATGTTTCAATTGAAACTCTTTTGTTAATTGAGTAAACTTAAAAAAGACTGTTTGAAAAACTTGATTAGCTCCGTTCAGGAGATTTCGCTAGAATGAATTAAAGAACTAAATGTAGTATTTCAAAAGTTTTTAATACTGATTCTGATTGGCTAAAAATTAAGGTTAGTAACATAATAATTGAAAATATTTCATAAAGTAAAACTACGTTTCGTCAGCGTAAAAAGTTTTTGGCCATAAAAAGAAAGAAATTATACAAGTTTGTGTTGAAATTTGGAACTAAAAAGAAAGATATTTTACATTTATACTAACAATTTAGGTTTATTACAATATACTAACACATATTACATTTATATTATAATCAATTCATTCTAGCGACCTCCTGAAGAGAGCTAGGCGAAATCGTGAGTTTTCCAAACAGCTTTTTTAAGCCTACTCAATCAGCAAAAGAGTTTCAAATGAAACATTTGTTTTAATAGCTATAATAGGTAATTGCTAAATTCAACTTTTCACAATATGGGCCGATTGCGAAACAATCAACTTTCATCAGTCCTTATCAAAGCTTCTAAAAATTATCTCTCTTCTTAAAATAAATTGAGAAAAGCGGCGAGAAAAATCACTTTTTATGCGTCTTTGATCGAAAGCAATAAAACGAGTTTGACCATAAAATAAAACAGCTTTGATCTATTGTATTGGCAGGCGAAAAGCGGCGGAAAAAAACTTTTAATCTTCTTAATTCCCGGTAGTAGTTTCCAGCGAATGCGTTTAGAAACCCTTCCGTGGATACGCTTGTGATTGTTGATGCATGAAATTCTTTTTCTAAATGAATTAAAGTTTTTCTAAGAATTATAATTGTTACGAGAAAACTTCTTTATTAATATTCTTTATCGTGAAAACTGAAATTTTTTATTTCACTGTCGACCAAAAATACAATTTCTTTTTTTGAAACCGATTAGCGTCTTGGTAACTACAAAACGAAATTTGTCCACAAAAGCTTTTATAACACGCCAATATGGTTAGACCAAAAAGTCAAAATTTACTCAAAATATAGAAAAAAATTATTAGGTTGAAAGACATAAAAAAATTTATATAATAATGTAATCACGGATAATTTTATCAATCGGTTAATATTATCGGAATTCCTGATCCCCGCCCGAACGTACAATATGCATTACAAATATGCCGCTTACTGTAATCAGTACATCGGTTATTGTTATTAATTTTTTCCCAAACGTAGAGACTAATTTTGTTAACTTCCAGCGTAAATGCCCAGCTCTGATGATTAGCGGCCTGAGAAAGCTATAAATATAGAAACAGGAACTGTCGGAACGATGAAAGAGCAAATGAACTGGGTCATAATTTCGCGGCAAGCTTTGATCTAGTGAGTTAGTTTTAATCACTTTAATCGCGGCAAGCTTTTATCTAGCAAGCTTTAATCTAGTGCTTTGAAAACTAAAAACTAATCTGCTCGAGGCCTTGCATTTGTTAGCCTTGTTGTGGAAGCATGTTTCGGAAGAAACAATTCAAAACTGTTTCAAGAAAGCTGGTTTCTCGTGTACCACTACAACCACAACAATAGAGGACATTGTAGCTAAAAAATCAAGTGACATGACGCAAACCGACTTCGAGGAGTGGATGGCAGTGGACAATAGCCTCCAGGTGGCTGCAAAGTTAACGGAGGCCGACGTCTGCTAGTGTCAATCTCTACTCTACAATAAGCACTGCACTAGCGCACATACTCGCTATAGACAATGTCATGATCGACAAGATTGTGTTCATTGTTCCTATCCCGGGCACCTCTCGAACGAACCATTTCTTTCAGGAAACCAGCCCGATGAGCTTAGCCGACTAAACGAATTTGGATAACAACGCTTAATGTCACATGATGATAATTTAAAACTAAATAAAGATTAAATTTAAGAAATTTCTAATACCAAGCAAGTGTAAAATTAAATACGAATTTTTGTTAATGGCATATTAGTACTTCAAGAAATAAGTTGAAATAAAGACAAATAATACAAGAAAAAACTTTTTTTTGTAAATTTGTAATTTGTTCTCAAGGTTTTAGGCACGATTGCATTACTATAGTTGTTTTCAAACAAATACAAATAAATTTTTTAAAAATTGTTTCAGCCGTAATTGCTTAGGATGGCGTTCAGCGTTCCAAATCGTGCACTTAAATATGTCAGCTTGAGTTAGGGTTGCCAACTGTGACAAGTTTCAATAAAGGACATATGGAAAATAGATATAAACATAATTTTCAATCCCATCTATATCACTATATATGCATCAGTGGCGTGCCGTAACCTCTGAGTCTGGCCATGCAATTTGCATGCCAAAATCTGATCATGAAAATAGGTATGTTATGGGTGTGAGATTGTAACTTTTAGTCGTAATGTCATGGTGATCAAGAACAATTTTCGCCCTAGATTTTTGATGATCTCTCTAAAAAAAGGTCATCACTTGAAATTGTTGCCTGGTAATGCACTTTTTCTTCTAAAAATGCAGTGATCTCCAAAAAAAAAAGTCATCACTTCAAACCAGTCTCTGATTTCTTACTTTTCGTCCTAAATTCGCGGTATTGTCACTCTAAAATAACGCAAAAAAACGGGTCTTCGTCTCAGATCTGCCTCAGATTTTATCCCAAACAAATAATATTTCTCATCAAATTGAATGATATCTACCTCATCGCGCAAAAGTTCGTCATGCAATTTCTAAAAATTTGGTCTTGCAACGCATGACTTGCATGCCCTGACCGCACGCTTCTGATATGCATCATAAAAAAATAAAAATGAAAAATAGTGTAAATCTTTTTATTTTTTAAAATTGTGTTTGGTTTGACTTTTTGCTGCTTTCAACAATTGAAGGTCATCTTTTGTTTTTTCAGCAAATTCTAAACAGCTGTCTTTGAAGTTAAAGTACAGGAATATGAAAAGCTCATTTTTTATTATTTCTGCAGAGCATCTGTTTCTTTCATTTCGCCATTTTGAAGAGATAACACTAAAAATCCTTTCACAGTGTGCTGATAAACCATTTCTTCTAATGATTTAGGGGGGAGGGGCAAATAATTTTTTTTGAAAACAACTTGGAAAGTTGCTGGAGAACGTTTAGAAATATAAAAATGTTGATTCAGTGTTTGCAAAAATTAAATCAACTTTAAAATACACGTTCTAATCGCAAAATTAGCAGTAAGTAAAATGATATTTAAAATAAAGGACATTTCTGTACTTCATAAAGGACAAGGACGGAAAGGGTTAAATAAAGGACTGTCCTTTCCAATAAAGGACGGTTGGCAACCCTAGCTTGAGTCTACATTTGCTCTTCTATTTTATTCATCACAATTCTTTTTTTTTATTGACGTTCTTCTCACAATTCAACATAGTAACGTCGTATATGAATACGTGTGCCACTGTGACAGTCGGTACGTGGGTCGAACGTCTCAACGCTTGCAAGACAGAATTCGCCAGCATGTTCCGAGGTCTATTTGGAACAGAATCGGTCAAGAACGTAAACAACCAGAACGCCTAGGAAAACCAACTAATTCAACACCGCATTGTGACTCAGCGATTGTAAACCATTTATTACATAAACCAAAACGTGCATCTCAATGTAATGACAATCAATTTTTTATTCTTTCTAAAGCACGATCCAATTTTCATTTATCGGTTTAAGAATCAATTTGTATAACTCTTCAAAAACCTAATTTGTGCAGACAGAAAGAGTTTATTTACAAACGTAAATTGTTATAAGTGTAAAAGAAAGGAAAAAAAATCTTTTCAAATACTACATCAGTTCTTGAATTCATTTCAGCGAGACCTCCTGAAGAGAGCTAGACAAAAACGTTCAATTTTTTTCAAAACAGCTTTTTTTAAGGCTACTCAATAAGCAAAAGAATTTTAATGAAACATTTGCTTTTAAAAGCAAATTCTTTTTTTTTTAGTTTTTATTTCATCAATCAAGCAGCATGGCAAATACAGTAATTTATCCTCACTTTAAAGTCAATGAAAAGATTAATTCAATATAATTCATTCTTTGTAAATAATTTTTAATTTAATTTATTTATAATAGGTCTGGTGATTTGGCAATGAATGTTAAAACAGAAATGGTAATTATAACAAATGTATGATATAATAAGTTACAACAGTAAAGTTAAAATCAAGTTTGTGTTATGCAACACATAGCAGCCTATACCTTCAATAGCTTTTAATAAATTTATAAGTAATTTATTTTATATTTGCAAAATTAAATTAGTCTAAAAAATGTTTTATAAAATGTTTTAATTTAAGATACTTTAATTTAAAGCTTTTACTTTAGCGCTACCTAACGGAACTAGTAAATAACGACACAAAATCGTATAAAGCAAATAAACCGAGATTGATAAGTTCAAAAAAAAGATCTTAAATAAAATCGAAACACAATGCATTTCCCCATAACATAAAAGAAATACATACTTGTGCAAGATACAAGATCCAAATTGTTTCATGCCAACAATGTTTTGCCACTGGAAATCCTTTTTGATTAATATACGGCATGGTGGTCGAACTCAAATAAGTAGAGGGCCACTTTTCTTCATCCTAATAAAAGTGCTGGCCGCAATCTCCCAAAAAGTATAATTAAAAGTTAGACTTTTGTTAAATTTAAAATAAAAACAACATTTACTTGTGTTATTAAGAGTGGTTACAATAATTGCAACACTTTGCGGGCCGCATTTTAAAGGTGCGCGGGCCACATGCGGCCCGCGCACCGTATGTTCGACCACCCTGATATACGGTAAACGTTTAATTACCGAAAATCAATAGATGAGTTAAATTGGTTCAATACCAAAAAAACAACATACATTAATAGAGGAGGGCATATTTATGGCACATGCAGATTTTTTACTGGCACGATCAATTTTTTGGACAAAGACAAGGAATTCTTTGGGTAAAATTAAATTTTTTTGGCACGGACAATTTAGAACAATTTCCCTATTAAATATGAGAAAGGCGAAATCGAATTGCAGGAAAGATCTTTTTTTTAGAGATCACCATGATTTTGGGAGAAAAATAGGTCCTACTTTACATGGTAATGTCTAAAAAAAACATCTTCACTTCAATTCGGCACGGTACTAAGTTGATAAAAAATGTTTTATATATTTTGGCATTTACAAAAAAAGGTTTGTCACCCCTGCGCTAATATCTTAATAAAACAATAATTGTATTAATTAGATTAATAACATTAAATTGCATAATTGCATAAATTAAAACAGCAAACTTCTGTTAAATTAATAATGTTTTAAAATTTTAATAATGTCGTCTTATCAGTACATCGAAGCATTATCAAAAAGCAATACACAAACTATATTGGTCCAATACCACAGAAACGGTAAACTTTGTATTGTGTTGCGACATCAAAACTGTATCAAATCGATAATATTTTTCCAATTTAATGCCGTTTCATTAATACATCAAAATCATTATCAAAAATCAATACACAAACTATGTGGGTCACGTACCGTAAAAACTGTACGAATTTATGTCACGTTACAAAACTCTAACTGCGTTGGAGCAACATTGTTTTACCAATGTTTAACAAAATTTTTAAACCAACTTTAAATTAAAAATAATTTACAAAAACTGTATTGGACCAAAACTGTATAGTACATACTATATTAATTTATACAAAAATACGATTCTAAAACTATATTAGTTCAATACCACAGAAACAGTAAACATTTGTATTGTGTTCCGACATCAAAACTGTATCAAATCGATAATATTTTTCCAATTTAATGCTGTTTTATTAGTACATCAAAATTATTATCAAAAATCAATACACAAACTATGTGGGTCACGTAGCGTAAAAACTGTACGAATTTATGTCACATTACAAAACTCTAACTGCGGGGGAGCAACATTGTTTTACCAATGTTTAACAAAATTTTTAAACCAACTTTAAATTAAAAATAATTTACAAAAACTGTATTGGACCAATATAGTACATACTATATTAATTTATACCAAAATACGATTCTAAAACTATATTGGTCCAATATAGTGCATACTATACTAATTTATACAAAAATACTAAAACTATATTGGTCCAATAATGTTTGCTTATCTTTTTCCGATACCGATACAACCGATACTGTACTATACTGAAACAGTATTCGGCCAATAACCCTATGTTTCCTAGGTTAATTATGAGAATTTTTAAAAAGTCACGTTTTTAGACACTAGGTAACATTATTTTTGCGTTGCGTTTCTTGGCTTATCCTTTATTCAATTTTTGACAGATTGTTTTATATTAAGACACCGGTGAAATGTATTAAAATATCAAGCTTTTAGGCAAGGTTGTTTGTTTGTTTGCAAAAGTTGTCAGCAAATGCGATTGAAGTGTCTGACCAAGAGACGACGAACAAATCAAAAGCATACATTTTTGTAATAGTTAATTTAAACCAAATCAAATGTATTCACAAATTTCAAAAAAATATTTGTGTCGACAACTGGCTTTTTTCAGCAAGTTTTCTGTGAGCTAAGTGAAATAAAAATTTGAGTTTTACCTTTTACAATGGCAGATGCATAAAGCTTGGGTTGCAAAATTTTTTCAAAAAAAAATTTTAATTGGTACAATACAACCGAACTGTTTGCATTTGTGATAAAATACCAAGTAAATTTTAAGTATATTCTAAGTCTAAAAGATAGTTATTAGAAAAAATTTAAAGGAGCTTGTTAGGATGTCTTTTTAACATAGATTTCCTATAATTCCTATGTTTCTGTCCTTAATAGTTACGTAATGTGTTTCCCTTCGAATTTTTCATTTTTGCCAAAACAATTGATCAAAGTTTTAATTTTAAATGGTTTTGATTTTAAACGAGTAAGTTTAAATGTCTTAAACTCTAAAAATTATTTAAACCAATGACAAGTGTTAGGTAAAATTTAAGTTAGAATTAGAAATTGGTATCGACCATTGACAATAATTAAAAACTTAGAAAGTAACAAAGAAGAAAAAAAAAGATGTCAACGTGAATTTTTTAAAACTGTTTTAAAGCTGTATGTGAAGACTCAGATTTAAAATTTTTAAAACCCTAAAGAGATAATTTAATTTAAGAAAATCAACAGGAAATACAAAAACAAAATCGAAGATTGGTATTGTTATTAAGTTATATTAAGAAAGTTTTCTTAATATGCAGTAACTTCATAACCATTCCAATCTTAAATTTGTTTTTGTTTTTCCTGTTGATTTTAAAAATTAGGTCAAGTGCGTCAGAATAATCGGCGCTTTTTGATTACACTGGGTTATGGGTTAGTAAACCCCCCCACACCCTACCCTCTAATCTTAACCTTCTTACCCAACTTTGACTGTGTGAGTTTAATGAAAAAAGCGCCGAATATTCTTTTCAGAATATGCAAAATTGATATTTATACCAATAAATTAATAACATCTTTACTTTATATCAATGGGTCTCTTAAGAAATCACTATTTATAAGCAATTTTTTTGGTGAAACTTACCCAGAATCCCCCCTTTTAGCATCAGGGTGAAATAAAAAAAAAACTGAGAGAAAAAAGGTCTCAAGAAGTGATAGTAACCACAGGGGCATCCAGGTTAGTTTCACAAACAAAAATTACTTATGGTGACTTCTTGAGGAGACACATTACATATTTAATTTTAACTTAAAAATAATTAAATGGCTTATATTTTAGATCTTAGTTAATAAATTTATGTTTAATTACTTTTGTATCATTTAAAAGTTCTTTTACTTGAGAGTATCAAATATGCCACCAGCTGTAGATCGCAAATTAGCAATAATGGGATTCAGATCAGTTGGTAAGTGATTTAACTTATAATTAAGCTAATTTTTTTTATACAATGTTTTCAATTCCTTAATTAAAGTCCAAATATTCTTATTATTATTCAATTATTATATCATGGATTAAATAGATTCAAAGTTTTAATGTATACTTACAAATTTAGTAAAGAAGCAACTACTCAATTTTTTTTTAATAAACTGGTTTAAGATTGAATAAATATTTTAAAAAGTGCTTTACCTCAATCTTTGCATGATAAAAGTTTAAATTACTGACCAAAGCCAGAATTTAAATGTTGTTTAACATATACAATGAACTATCAATCAATTGCAACTTAAATGATAAGTATCGTGAAGGTTCAACAGGTCTCAAGAAGTCACTGTAAGCAATTTTTTCAGTGAAACTGACTCACAAATCCGCTTTCAGTACCAGGATGGAATAAAGAAAAAACTAAGTGAAAAAGGATCTCAAGAAGCAATACTAATTGCAAGGGGATCCGGGTTAGTTTCACAAACAAAAATCACTTATGATGACTTCTTGATGAGACCCGGTTTGACATAGATGAAACTGCTATTAATTGTGATTCTTTAACAACAGGACTTTATGTTTTTTAAATAAGCAAAATGCTCTTTAAATGCAATGCTGTAAAAACAATTTTGTAATTAAAAAATGATGTTATATTTTGGTTTTAATTATGGAAGATATAAGAACCAGTTTTATATATGTAATACAAATTTTATCAAATAAATCATAACTAAAAAAATCTCATCAGAATTAGCAAATTATAACTATTTGCAATTGTATTTTTTTTTGAGCTATTAAATGGTGTATGGCAGCAAAAAACTCAAGTTTTTAATTAGTTGTTTGTGACATCATGAATTAATTCAAATTGACAAAAGACTTTTTGACTGTTGCTCTAAAAAATTAAAACATTTGTAACAAGTCTTGATGTTAATTTGTAATGTTAAATATGACCTGCAAGAGATCAATAATTAAGTTTAAAAGGCATTTGAAGTTTTTAAATCAATATGAGATATAAAAACAATTTTTTTGTAAATCTAAGCAATAATGTTTTTTATTGCATTTGATTTAAGAAAAAAACTTTTTATTCTTTACTTATTTTTTCTGAAAAAAGAGTGGGATCCAAAATCTTTGCTGTTACAACAATTATACAACATATACAACAATATATACCACAATATAACAACAATACAACAATTATGTTGCAACAGTTGCAATTACAACAATGCTTCCCATGAATAGTTTGTCTGTTTGGCTTTTGTATTGTCTTGATGTGTTGTGGCTGGTCATAAAATTGATTTAATCTGATTTATAAGAATGAATCTCCTGATACCTTAGATGTTAGCAAATAAAGCATGAGGTAGAGCAGATTTAATGTCATCTTCTATTTTTATATTTGATACAACTTGTAACAAAAATAATGTCAAAAAAAAAAATTTAATGGTGTTGCAAGTATTTAGACTTAAATAAAATTTCATCTATCTTTAAAGTTCAGTGTTTAGGTTAGTTTGTTTTTTTGCTTAAGATTTTTTTGTACCTTAACAAAATTACTTTTTTTACACTTAAGAAAATCCTTGTATATTCTTTCACTGAACCTTCAAAATTACCTACACACAGTAAACCCTGATAATATACTTGACATACACACATGAAATAAATCACCTCTGCAGCAAATTATTATTGCAACACTGCACTACTAGTCTGTGGAAGAAGTCTTTGTTAGCAGCATTTCATCAAAGAGCAAAAGTCTAGATTAGCTTCTTTTAAGGGTAAAAGGATGACTCCTTTAAGATAGCTTTTTCATTTTATTGAAATTGTGATCCAATGTTAGAGCACTAAGGTTGATGGTAAATGTGGTCAACACCATCACAATGCAAAACCTACTTGTGCCATTCTTTTGTGTCCTTGAGAAAGACACTTTGCAATGTTTTCTCCTGCATGGTGGTTTTGGCAAGCAGCTCTAAATCTTGGTCATTTTTCTAATAAAACTAAAAAAACAAAATAGAAAAAAATGTCAACCCAGCAATACCTGGGCATATCCAGAAGCAGGTCAGGGTAATTGCTTGTTGGATAATTGATCAAAATTTTTTCTTTGTATAGTATTAAACCATTTTTCTATGTCAGGTCAGGAGGATAATATAGAAGTGAAAAAATAGCCTTGCAGGAGGGATAACAACAATGTTTAACATGATGTTTATATTATCAAGCTTTTTTGTGTGTGCTTCTTGTTTTAATACTTTAGTAAGATCAATTATTCTATAAAATTTAATTTTAGCTACAAAAACAAACTTACTCAAATTTGTATGATTTTTTTAAAGTACAGTAAAATGTCAATTTTTCAAACCAATTGGGACCAGGGGTTTTTTCAGTTAAGCAATTTTTGGGTGATCAAGCAAAATATAATCTTACAACACAAAACATTGTTTAATGTCTTCTCTGAGAAGTGGCTTGGTGCATTATCAAGAGCAAGCAAAACATTTCCTTTTTCACTGTCTTGTTCATGACATTTTTAACACATGGCATAAAGTTGTCAGAGTATTAATTGACAAACAATTAAACAAGTCACACTTTAAGGACTTCAGGTAAAGCAGTGTTTGGGTAATCAACATTTTACTGCATATTTAATTTATTTTAATTGATTGGATGAAATGAGTTTGAAGGTGTAAAAACAAAATTTTCCATCAAGTTACTTTTTAACAATCTTATACTATATAAACTAAAACTTTTCTGCAAAATATCAAAATTAATAGTACATATGGCAAAATATCTAAAGCAATTTAAAGAAATATTTAAAAATAATCTCTTTATATACAGATTTTAGGTTTATTTGAAAGTAATAAACCAGGTTGTTGAAAAATTTTATGTAATTCTGGACAGTTAGTCACCAAACAATTATGATGCTTAACGGTGTTGTTATCATTGTATTACTAAAATATCTTAAACCTTTAGTATTGTTATTTTTAGATTGTAAGATTGAAATACATTGATTAACTTTTTAAGGGACAGTGGTACATATGTGTACCATGATTGTGATAGTAACGTAACAAAAGCACATTTGTGAAGGCATTATAATTCTAATTTTTAGGTATTTGTGACATCATTATTAAATCATTTTCATTTTATTTTACAATCAAATTTTTTGTCTCTCAAAGGGTTAAAATATGAAATAATTATTGTTCATTGAATTTCATTTTTTTATAATATTGTTTTTTAAAGGAAAATCGTCTATTGCTATACAATTTGTTGAAAATCAATTTGTTGAATCTTATGATCCTACAATTGAAAACAGTAAGTGTAAAATGAATCCATTATTTTAATCCAATTTAGAGAACTATTTTAGACCAGTGTTTTCTAAATTTTTTATTGTATAAAATCTTTCATGTAAATATTTGATCTAAAAATTGAATTTTTCAGCTTAACATCCAAATTGCCACTTTTTACAAAAATACATATTCACTATGTAACACAATTTTTGTTTGGCTACTTTTTTTGGCACCCCTTTATTTATTTTTGGGTGCTGAATTCAAACATCAAAGTAGTTTTTTCATAACATCATTACTTTTTGAGATATTCAAACTTTTTGTTTGATCCGACGCAACTGTAGTTAGCGAATCATGTTTGATTCTTGCAGTAGATTATATTGGCATATTAGGGTTCTGGTCAGTTTATTAAATGCAAAAATTAGCTTTAAAACATTTATAGAAAAGAAGATTCAAATAAACAGAGATTTTTTCTAATATTAAGAGTCACTCAAAAATGCACTGTTGAGCAAGATTTTCTTTTATGACTGCTTTTATCTTGCCTTACCAAAGATAAAATGTAGTCTCCCATCATTGCACTGTCCCAGCGGCCTTTATATCATTTTTCCATGGGCTCAATATCCTGGTGAAATCTCTCCCATGCTCCTCACTAAAGTCAGCAAGATTTTCTTGGAAAAAGTCCAGATGGGAGCATAAGAAGTGCAGTTTTACAGACATACAACAACCCATGTTTTGGTAACTTTTGATAAGTTTTTTTACTAAGTCTTTGTAATTTTGGTTCCTTTTATATCCCAAAAATCCATTAACCACACCTCGAAATCCTTGCCACGCTTCCTTTTCTGTTTCATTCATTTTTGCTTCCAAGCTTTCAGACTTTAGCATTGTGCTTATCTGGGACCAACAAATATTCCTCCTTTTATTTTGGCATCTGATAGTCTGAAAAACATTGAACAGATATCTTGAAAAACTTTTCCTTCAAAATCCAAAGCTTTAACGAACAGTTTTACTAGACCTAATTTGATATGAAGAGGTGGCAGTAAAAGCTTTTCCTGGCTTACAAGAGGCTCCCAATGACATTGTACATTCCTGGAGTTAGTTCTTCTAGTGTCAGCCAATGCATTTTCTCATAGTGCTCACCGTCAGCTCTACTATTTTACAAGCACAAAAAGCAAGAGTATTTTGTGTATCCATTCTGCAGACTGAGAAAAACTCCTAGCATTTTAAAGTCACTGCAAACATACCACTTAAACTGAGCATAATTGATTTTAATGAGCAGTTGTTTGACATTTTCATAGTCTTCTTTCATTTGTAGTGAATAAGCAAGTGGAATTGACGGATATATATTGCCATTGTGAAGTAACACTGCTTTAAAGACTTTTGGTAGAACTGTCAATGAAAAGTCGCCACTGAGTAGGATCATGATCTATTCCAAAAGTGCTAAACAAGCCTTCCACATCTTTGCAATAGCAAAGGTCTTCAATAACATCAAAATAGACAGAAAACTCCAAGTGCCTATTTCTGTAGGCAGTACTCCTTACAGTCATTGCCAAGCAGATTCCACTCATTCAGTCTGGATGTTAATAACTCTGCTCCAGATTTTGTAAGACCCAGATCATGTATTATATCATCTAATTCTTTTTTAGTTGGAAAATGAGATTCTGAACTTGTTGATGGTGCATATTCGGCATCAGTATCTGCATTTTTGGCATCAGTGTCAGTTGTTGTTAATGGGTCTTCACTGAAGTACATTTCTACCTGAAATGATAAATAACTAGTAGGCTACATAGCATACAGGGTGTCAAGAAAGTTCCCGATCGATTTTTAAATTTAATGTAATTCAAAAACTTCAATGAATTATGAGAAGTTCTGTACGTCATTTTTCCACTTAATCCTCCTTTTCAATGTTTCAGATACACTTTTCAAATTTTTTTGGCTAAAATAATAATAAAATGAGTAAAAGAGCTGCAATCATTCAACTTCATCATGTGGGACATTCTAATTCTAAAATTATGAAGTTGCTAAAAGCACCAAAATCGACTGTTTGCGATACAATCTTGCACTTCCAAGAACTTGGAACCATGGAGGATCGGGATAGGAGTGGACGACCTCGATCTGCTCGCACTCCAGCAAAGATCAAGGCCCTCAGGGAGAGAATTCGGAGGAACCCCAAACGATCCTTGAGGAAAACGGCTAAAGACATGAATATCAGCCATGAGTCTGTCAGAACAATTGTTGAACAGGATCTCAAAATGTCCCCGTACAAAATCAGGACAAGACAACTCCTAACTGACCTCCAGAAGCGAAAAAGAAAGGAGAGGGCCAAAATTCTGCTGAACCATCTGAAGGGAGGCATGGAGAAAGGCGAAATCGTTTTTTCAGACGAAAAACTCTTCTCGGTGGAGGCGAAGTTCAACACCCAGAATGACAGGATTCTCGGAAAGTTGCCCAAGGACCTCCCTGATCATCTTCGATTCGTTTCATGCTGACAGAAACCCTCGTCTGTGATGGTATGGGGTGCGATCTCCAAATCTTGGAAATCTCCCCTCATTTTTGTTAAAGAGGGGGTCAAAGTGAATACAGATTCGTATGTCAATGATATTTTAACCCCTGCCCTCGCATTGATGAAGGAAAAGTTCAAAAATAAGTCCTTCACCTTCCAACAAGACGGCGCGCCTTCTCACATCAAAGAAGACGCAGAAGTGGTGCGAAGAGCACTTTCCTTCATTCTGGACCAAAGATTTGTGGCCACCATCTTCGCCCGATCTCAATCCTATGGATTTCTGTGTGTGGGGTATTCTGGAAAAAGAAGCCTGTTCTTCACCCCATAACAATCTGGAGGATCTTCGAGCTTCCCTGAAACGAGCATGGGAGAAAATTCCTCAAGATGCCCTTCGTGCTGCTTGTCAGAATTTCCGACAGAGGCTCCAACGTGTTATTGATACAGATGGGGGTCATTTTGAATAAACCAGATTTTTTTATGTTCATGGAGCTTTGTTCTATCACCACAATAA
Organism: Diplosoma virens; assembly: GCA_963680785.1. Classification (NCBI taxonomy): domain Eukaryota; kingdom Metazoa; phylum Chordata; class Ascidiacea; order Aplousobranchia; family Didemnidae; genus Diplosoma; species Diplosoma virens. The sequence goes on from OY796897.1 coordinate 15,763,557, forward strand.
ACCTTTTGTTGATTTAACCTTCTGTCATTAGCCCTATATAATTTTGTTTAGGATCGGGAACTTTCTTGACACCCTGTACAGTATAAAAAATTGAATCCAACTCAGAACAAATAAATCAGTGTTAGTGATCCACAAAAAAAACTTACATTTGATGATGGGTTTGGAACCAGTAAGGTTTCACTGTGAGGAACAGGTGCAATCAATGAGGGTATACTTAGATATGCAATAGCTCTTCTTCTGCTGACCTCGCGATACTTCGAAATGTTTATTATGCAAAAATAGCAATCATCATGATGATTTTGAAGCTCTCTCCAAACTCTGGGAACTGCAAATGACATAACTTTTCTAGAACCCCTCAACCATCCTTCAAGATTAGATCTACAGCTGCCACAGATTACATGTGGTACCCTGGGCTTATCCTGATCACCAATGTCTATCCCAAAATATAGTCTATAAGCTGTCCATTTCTTTGTTCCTTTCACAATTTTGTATGTGGTGTGTTTACTGCTAATGTAGAATTCACAATTCACTTACATAACAGAATTTTTTCACTCTCTACTAGACATTTTGATTTTCACTGTTTAAAAGATGAATTCAATCTAAGATTAACACAGGACTTAACTCTAAAAATTTTATTGTAGGGGGTACTGAGTAGGCTGTTGGCATTTAAGGCTGGCTGTTAGGTTCTGACTACAATATGGTACTTTTCTCTGCATACACTAAACAATGCAGACATGACTATTCTAAATTTAAGAGGCAGAGATAAAACGAAAATTGAGAATTGACAGGTAATAAAAATACTTTTTGACAGTGAGATTTCGCACTCTCATATGCTCATTCTCTCCCTCAATTGAATAAAATGCCAATTTACAACAAGATAATGCTAATAGAGACAGATCACAGCAATTATGACCGCATCATATGTATACAGTTAACGGAAAATCACAAAAAAACGAAAATTATCATACCTTGAAAACGATCAATGATAGAAAAAAACTGATGACACATCAAAAAAATTTAGCCTAACTAACTTTTTGTAAAATTTTGTTACTTAGTGTTACTAGGGCAAAGGTGGGAAACCTTTTTATTATTGAAGGCCAGATTTTAAAATTTTTGACATGGGAGGCTGCATAAATTGGAATACTCAAGAAACTAGCATTTGTTTGAATTGATTTGTTTCATATTTCATGATTTTTGTTACTATAATCTCTAAAAAAAGGTTTTCACTTTGAATCAGTCCAATATTTCTTGTTTTTAGTTCCCAAAATGAAGTGATTTCTAAAAAGAAAAGGTCATCACTTTTAAAGTGTCCCAGATTTCTTAATTTTTGTCCTTAAAATATCATCTCTATAAAAAAGCAAGTTTTCTAATATCAGCAGTAGTCATTGATACATGATGTTATTGTCATTTGAAGCTCCAATTGTCATTGAGGCCTTCGTTTTCCTTTTTCTGTACTAGGGGCTGCTAAAGACAATAAAATCAAAGCTTTTTCAGGTTTTTTTGCATCATGGAATTTACACAACATTAGCTTCAGCTGCTCAGGAGTCTTTTTACAGAGTTTTATACATCAAAATAAGTCAAAGTTTTACCTCATCAAATTTATATACAAAAAATACTCATTTGTTGCTTATTCTTGCAATTTTTCCAGCAGCTATAAATATTTTAATTTTTTTGTTTTGTAGCTTTATTTACCAGTTATTGTAAAAAAATTTCAGGCTGCAAGTCATAGCACTAATTAAAAAAAAAGTTTTAGCCCCCCATTTTTTTATAAGTTTTGAATTGGAATTCAAGTTTTACAGTGTTCTACCAACTTTGGGTCTCTACTGCATACTTTTAGTTTCCCCCACTTCAGAGTGAACAAATTTCAGTTAAAATTTTTTTATCTATATCAGTGATTCTCAATCTTTTCTTGCCTGTGGCAAAAAATTTGTTATAAATGTACTTGGCTATATCACTGTCAGATTGTTTGGGACACCAAGGTTTACATTATAAAGGGTTTGCAGTACACATCAGAGGTGGAAAACCTATTTGTTATTGTAGGCCATACTTAAAAACTTTAAAGAAAAAAGGCTGCATAAATTAAAATACCTATAATAAATCCATCTCGGTTTTCTTGATTTTCAACACCAAAAGAGGTGATCTCTAAAAAAAAGTCATCTCTTTGAATCTGACTCAAAATTGTTGATTTCTGTTCCTAAATTGAAGTGATCTCTTAAAAAAAAGGTCTTTACTTTGAATTTGTCCAGATTTCATTGAGTTTCCTTTCTAAATTGTAGTGTTCTCTAAAAAAAAAGTTTTTCATCAACATTAGCAATTCTCACATAATTTTATTGTCCTAGAAGCCGCAGGTTCCCACCTCTGGTATACGTTGTGTAACAGCAAATTGACATGAATTTCTAATTAAAATTATGTTTTACTTTTAAAATTCAAATATCCAACTACATGTAATTAAAATATTTTATTATTATGATGTCACAAAAATAAAGTTGTAAAGTTTATGAAGTTTAAGGACACCCCAAATTGCTTGCTTTTTTAATACTTGTTTGGTTGTATTCACACCCTACCGTTTTCTAGCTTTTACAAATCACTACTACATATTAAACAAAATTATAAATAAATTGGTCCAGTGGGCTACATTTAGGATAGCACAAATCTTAAGATAGACTTTTGTAAAAATGTTCTGATTTGAAATAGGCTACTAGCACTAATTAAAATATTGCTTTTGCAAGAACATTAATATTGGTTTATACCGGATTATTATCATAGTTTTTGTTTGGCAAAGACTAAAATTTTTTGATATTATCATTCGTATAGACTAGAGAGAAATTTAGTCATCGGCGTACGCGTTGCACGATGCCGTTTGTTTTGGTGCAGCAATGTATCGATAGGAGCCACAAATCTTAGAAATTTAAAGTGTTATACTTGTGCGTGCCATAAATCAGAACATTACTTTGGAGTTTTTCCAAGTTGGACTACGATTGTTTCTAAATTATTTGTTTGCTTAAAAAAAACAAAAAAAACAACGCTTTAGTTTTTTGCACATTATCTTCCAAGGTTTACTTAGAAGTGTTTTATTTTCAATATATTTCGGAAATAAAATAGAAAATTTAAAAAGTAGTACTAATATATAGATGATTTTTTTGTTTAATAAGTGAAACTCATGGAAAATTCGAGAACTTAGCGCCGATAATTTTTAATGTCAAGTCAACCGTTCGCTTAGTCTAATAGACTCCAACTATCTGTACTCCCACTTCCAACCAGGTAGTTTTAAGTTTGATTATATTGACATGGCCAAATCGGAACAGCTGTTGCTAACTTCTAACTACTGTTGCGTGACGCTATAACTTGTTACACGGAATGTCTATGACGCGAGTGTATTAAAAGGGTTGGTTTTGATTGTGTCAACCATGTCAAAGAAGTTGTATTGCTGCACTTGCAAAGATTGTAACTGGCATTATTATTGCAAAGTAACTATATTTGCTCATCAGTACACCCAATAAAAAAATGAAGAACCAATTAAATCGAGTCACCTATGTTGTTAACATTTCAGCTTTTACCCGAAAAATCAAGATCAATAACCAAGATTACACATTACATATTGTCGATACTGCTGGTCAGGTACGCAAGACGTTGCTTTTTAAATTTAGAGATACATTTTTAACTGGACTTCGTGTCGTTTTCAATTAAAATTTAAGCAATTCAATGTAGTAAACAAGTTACGTGTTTTCAAACTATCGTCTTAACTTCCAATGAAAAGTCTTTTTAAAGGAAGAGCAAAGTCCGTTAAATTTTTACGTTCGCTTTTCTTTCTTAGTATTGTGATAATTCTGCAGTTTTCGCACTGAATGTACTGTTTCAGCGTAATCCAAGGATATAAACATAATAGCTCAATATCTCGTCATTTATTAGATTTGCACAATGTTTTTCGTCTTATCATTCTCGGCTATGTGTTTTAAAGCAAAAGTAACCTAACCGTTTTACTGCGTTATCGTATTGACCACTAAATTACTTGAGTATTTTTTAACATTAGTTTTAATGTTTTTCATTTCATTAATATTTAAAGGACGAGCATTCTTTGTTTCCTGATGCATATTCGTTAGACATTCACGGTTATATTCTCGTTTATTCAGTGACGTCATCAAAGAGGTTTGTTTGAATTTCTTTATGCATTGATGTTTCTGGTGCCGAAAGGAGCTTCCGATTATTATTATTATTTTTATTATATTGATGACTCTGATATAACGGGAGAAAAACAGATGATGTTTTTTGCTTTCAAATTCATTCGTAATTTATTGCTGTATTATGGTTTTAATTATAAGTAAAACGTTCATAGTAGCTAAATCTTATTCTTCTCCGTTGGTGTCTTACTGTTTGTTGGGGTATTTTTTGGCTTCTGCTTTATTTCTCGATTCGTTGCAATTGGAATTTATCTAAAATATACAGGGTGTCTATAAAGTCTTTAAACGATTTAAAAAGTTTATTGCAAAGGCAGTTGATGAGATATCTTATGTAGATTTGTTTTATATTAATCATTGTTTATTAAAGTTTTTAGTCAAATTAAAATTTTGTGTTTCAGATTAAATTTTTATGTGTTTAATAAAAGTGTTAATAAACCCGTACAAAATGGCTACTCTTCAAGAGAAGACACAATGTGTATCCTGGTTTATTGAGACAAAATCGGATGTTCAGACTCAGTGAAAATACGGAACTAAGTATGGAAGAGATTTACCATCACGTTCTTCAATTTATCGATGGCACAAGAAATTTATAGAGGCAGGGTCAGTGTTGGATACAGTTAGAAGTCGGTGACCAAGAACATCTGGGAAAATTGTGCCTTTTCTTGAAGAGTAGCCATTTTGCACGGCTTTATTAACACGTTTATTAAACACATAAAAATTTAATCTGAAACACAAAATTTTAGTTTGACTAAAAACTTTAATAAACACTGATTAATATAAAACAAATCTATATAAGATATCTCATCAACTGCCTTTGCAATAAATTTTTTAAATTGTCTAAACACTTTATGGACACCCTGTATAATAATCAACTTTCAGAGTTTTGCTTGTTTTTTTCAACCGTAGTTTTATTGAAAAGTTCTAACCAGTCTGCTCAAGTGATGCTCGTTGGTTACTTATTGACATAAGCAGCCTAAATTTATATTTTGGTTGAAAGCGAAGACTCTTTTTACACCGATCTATTACAAACAGTCTCAGATGTTACCGATCTATTACAAACAGTCTTAGATCAAACGACGACGACGAGTCTCAGATCATATGCTGCCCGCGCATTTTTACATTTTTTAAAGTGACCCGCCGAAGTAACGACGGTTTGAACCAACTTGTGTTATTTCATTGGGCAGCTTGATTTTATTGTAGACTGACACAAAATTTTAACCAAACAAATATAAAAGTGAGGCGATGCTGAAGCTGATTACTGTTTAAAAAGTTTTAGGAAAAAACAATATCAATGCAAAATTTTGTTTTCTAATGGCAACTCTTTTGTGAAATATTCAATGCAAATGTTTATTCTCTAATAAATTATTAAAACTATATCGTTATTTGAACGAATGGCAGTTGGTAATTTGGAATTTTAAAATTACACAATTCTTAAAGAATGAAATAATTTTGGCTCGTATTCATTTCAACCAGTCAGTTTTAAAGCTTTATTATCTTGATATATTACAGCTTTGAAATTGTAAAAGTCATTCACCAGAAGTTATTGGACATGGTTGGAAGAATAAAGTAAGAACGCAATTTTATGGCCGTCCATCACCGCTTCTTTAAAAACAATTTGTTTTTTGACGTTGGATAATGTTTTGCGTCATATCTTGGTACTTTAAAAGATAGTATAATTCATGGCACAGCAAAACAAAATAAGTTAACTTTCTTTGTTTAGAAACACGTATCTTATTTTTTTGCGGGGCAATTGTGTTTGATATTAAAACTGCTAAATTTTTAAGTAATTTGAATTCAATTAGCCTTGTTCTTTGCAGTTGCACTAGCTTGTTTTCTTGAAACTTTTTGTTGAAATGTTTCTGTTTTTGTCACGTGACTTGCACTTTTCTTCAGGCGAAAATAAAATTTTTTACTCGTTTATCATTATGTTACTTTAAAATCAGTACGTAGTTCATAAAATTGTAAGCTCATATTTTAAGTTAAATAACTGTTAAATACTTTTATGCCTCACTATTTACAGAGGTTTGCTGCCTCTCAGTCAAAAAAAAGAAAATATTAGCTACCGTGATTTTTAGAAAGATTTCATATCAAATACACTGCAGAAATAAACAAAACTGCTACACTAATTTCAAAATCACTAGCCATCGCGACAATCCACCAACGGTATGGACACTGCCGTGATAAACGCGATTGGTTGTTTGTTTGTTGACCTTTTTGTGCGTATCATTATCGGAGCCATAGCTTGGTGACCGATTTCTTAACGAGACTTGCTGCTTCAGAATCCCCGTCGTTCTTGTCGGGAACAAGAACGATCTTCACGCTGAGAGGAAGGTGTCAACGCAGAACGGGCAAGCGCTTGCGCGAACGTGGAACGCCATTTTCCTTGAAACTTCCGCCAAGCGAAACCTGGTTTGTTTTGGTTCTATTTGTTCTGCTTTTTCCGTTGCTAAATTGAGTGTTCTGTTTGAGAAAAGTTAGCAAACATACGCTCGAAAAGTTTAAACAGAGTGCGATGATTAGTTTTATGCAGTATCTCTGCTCACATTTGACCGTGCTTGTGAACAATTTTGGTCGTTTGTTGATACAATCCGCGAAACTGACTCTTTATTTTACTAATTTATTATTCGTTTAAAGCTGTTCTTTATGTCTTCAGTTTTTTAAAATCTTAAAAACTAAAGTAAAGAGTTTATTTAATGTAGAAAAACTGAAGTAAAGAGTTTGTTTAATGTAGATTTAAAGGGAAATAATTATTTCTAAATTGCTTCAGGACGTGCAGGAAATATTTAAAGGAATAATTAAAGAAATAGAACGACAAGATGGTAATTTGGTGGAAGAAAAAAAGTGCATCGTATCATGAAATGCCTCGAAATATCTATCAAGCAGCAATTGCTACCGAAGTCGAGTGCTTGGACTTGACAACGACGGCCTCAGCTCTCTGTCATTGCGAACTTGTGTTCGAGTTGAAATGATTTCTCTTAAATTTAAGTTTTATTTTTTTATTAAAAGGTTTCGTTAAAAAAAAACTTATTTTTTATTACTCTTTTCTCAGTTTGTACGCTACTAAAGGGCCAAAAAAAAGGTAATCGTTAAAGTACCAAGGCTCGTATGAACAAAGCGTTTCAATGTGGTGCCTTTTGGCTTCTGACTGAAAAAAATGTTAAGCTAGAAATTTTAAGAGTTTGCTTTAAACATTTTTTGAGATATTTTTCAGTTATAGTGAATGTGTACGTCTATAAATTAATAGAAGCCTTGAAATGTGTCGTACTTCGGCAGTAAATTTTGGTTGGGAAATTTCAGTAAATATTTATTTAGATTAGAAGTATTAAAGTTAAAAAAATTATGTTTTTTGGTGGACAGTTGGGTCTAGAGATATCCTATTGATGCATTTCTAGGACAAGCCATATTGTATGTCTGCCCTTGCTTATAACTTAAATAATATTGATTTTTTTGTAATCAGAAAGCACTAAATTATCGGTGTTTAGCAAGATTACTTGATTTTATTTGTATATTTGCATTTTGTGCGATTTCAATTGTTCGCAAATTTTGTTGTTTTAATGTATTTTTTGTGTTTTTTTTTAATTGTTACTACTTTGTTATCTGAAACAATGAGGTTATAGAAAAAAATTCACTTTTTTAATTAATTGCAACGGTCTAGCTCTTGGAAGAAGTGTACGAATAATTGTCCTTTTCAACTATACCTTGAGACTAATATTTAGTTTAAATTCTTCTTAGATTTTCTTCAGATAAGACAGTTGTTTTCTTGATAAAATTGCGATTCAACGGACTTTAAAAAAGTCTTTTTTCGTTTTCCCCCCTTTCTTTTGCCACTGTAAAACCCTCTTTAATTTTATCATCTATCATGATGGACTAGAATGTTTTAACATTGGCGTAATGAATTTGAACTCGATTGAAATTGAGAAAGAGCTTAAATTTTTGTTTCCTCGTGTGTAATATGATCTGTGATTGACCTCATCAAAGATGTGGCTCTCCAGGCTTTTTTGCATCGTTGTTCATGTTTTGTAGAAGTATAAAATCACGTGATCTTTTACAAGTTCGAATGCCGCTCAAGTGTTGTTACGTTGTACATTTGTTTTTAACTGGATTTTTGTTGGAATTTTTGTTTTTCTTATAATCCGTGGTACTCTGCCTGTTCTCTGTTATATCTTGGAAAACTTGATTAACATACAATTCTCTGTTTCGTTTTCGTTGCTGCTCTAAACAACAAGATTTTTCGCCCATTTCAGAATTTCTTGCAGTAGGTTTAGAATGGTTCTTTAACCTTTTTTGCGTATTTTACATATTTATCAAATAAGATTATCAAATTTACCCCCAATCCAAATAGTTACGAGTATGCGGCCATAGAAATAAAGTGAGAACTAAAAAATCGACACTGCCTGTCAATCAAACCTTTTTTATTCATAAAATCAAATGAAAACCATTGAAAAAAGTCTTTGATTCTGGCTTGCATAACTTTACCCCTATAATTGCGATTTAAAAGCAAACATTTACTATTTCATCTTCATTCTTGGTAAATTAAAAAATAATTTTTTTAATAAAAAATACATTGGGATTGCTATAATTTACGTTTTCATGTCGAAAAGTTTTTTCCAGGTTAAAAACTGCTGGTCTAAAACAAATAAATGTTAGAGGTTTTTGTAATTGATGTTTTCTTCATACTATTTTATCTCTATATTTATCCTCCTGACTCGCAGGAAAGCGACGGAGGCGCTATATTGTACATTAGGTAAGCAATTACCCCGACCTGCTTCTGGAAATGCCAAGATATTTAGTTTAAAATTCATTAGTTCTTCTGGTACAATCAGAGGCAAGTTAAACTTTACCAAATACATCAAAAGGCGTAATATAATTTTTAAAAGAAAAACTTGTAACACGACGTTTCGTACGTTACATCGGGCGGATCGCTTCAGGTAAAAATAACACACAATGCACAACGTAATTAAAAAGCAAAAAACAAAACTAATAAACACAATGGTGATTGGAATGTCTTCAACTTTTTTTGATTTCAACTTTGCTTTTAATTTAAAGGGAAAATTTTTCATTTTAACAGCGTTATCATTTATTAAAAATTGTTTTGATTAGAATTTAATCTCTGTTCGAAAAAAGTTAAACCCTATAAAAACTTTTTTAATTACGAACATTTACGTATACTATTCTTATTTTTTGAAAATTTTTTAATATTTTCTTCATAGCTTCTTCAAAAAAATTTTTAATTGGTACACTGTTAAAAAATTGCGAGTTTTTTGATTATTGCAGATCATCGTTTTTGATGTTTGCAGAATTTAGCAAAGTTTCTTTGATTTTGCTCCACATATTTTTAACAGTGTAGGAACTACTACAAAAGCAATAACTTTCAAGTAAATATCAACATTTAATAAACATGAAGTTCAATAAAAAAATATTAACCGATAACTAGCCGAATGACCTTTAATAAACATGAAGTTCAATAAAACTGTTGTGTATAGTTTAACAACTTCGTGCAACAGAACTAAAATTAACCGGTTGAAAACCCACATTCATTATGAGATTTTTATATTTCTGTATATTTTCGGAAAAACATTCCAATCTTTATCATTTATTAAATTTTTTGTATTATTGATTTTCGTTTATCATAATCAGTATTAGAATTCTATATTTCAAAATTCATAAAATCGATGCAATATATAAGCGTAGTGCAATTTATAAAATTCCTTGCAAAGATTGTTCGGGTGTATATATTGGTGAAACGGGCAGGTGCTTTAACACTCAGTTGTCTGAGCACAAACGTGATGCAAAATCTTTTCTGAAGATGATTTGAATAAAAAAAACTGCATTGGTTAAAAATTGTTTTAAATGGAAACATAAGATCAATTTTGTGAATTTTGAAATATAGAATTTAAATACTGATTATAATAAACAAAAATTTTTAGAATCATTGTATATCAATAATACAAACAATTTAATAAATGATAAAGATTGGAATGTTTTTCCGAAAATATACAGAAATATAAAAATATCATAATGAATGTGGGTTTTCAACCGGTTAATTTTAGTTCTGTTGCACGAAGTTATTAAATTGTTGTGTATAGTTCGCCTCTCATCATTGTGTTCATTAGTTTTGTTTATGCTTTTAAATACGTTGTGTATTTAAAAGCTTTTGGCCCGGATGATAGGTGCTTTCACGCAGCCTGGGCCGTGAGTAAGTCTGTTCATTAATTTTAAAATGACAGACCGAAACCGAACCTGCCGAAACGGAAGGGTATCCACCCATTCCGATGTTCAGTGTGGGTCTGCTAATCGGCAAGCGTCCTTTTCAGGACGGGGCAATGCCTGGATAAAACTGCCCTTTTCAGGGCACATTGCCAACAAGTTCCGAAGACCCACTATTTTTCAGCTGAACATCGAAGGCCTCACTGCAAGCAAGTCTTCATCATCTCGCTATGCAGTCTGAGGCACTCGTCATCCTACTGCAGGAAACCCACTGCACTGATGCAGAGAAGTTGGTACTACCAAACTACCAACTAGCTGGGTCTTCTTTAAGCAGAAAGCATGGCCTTGCCACGTTTGTCCACGAGCGACTGAGATACACGTTTTTTTACCAATCTCCACCGACATCGGAGATCGAGTGGCTTTGTGTGGACGTCGATAGTTATAAAATAGTCAACGTCTGCAAGCCACCGCCAACACAATTGCGAACCCTGGATCTCCCAATGTTTCCTCACCCCTGTCTTTACGCTGGCAATTTTAACTGTCGTCATGCTGACTGGGGTTACGACGACAACAGTCCGGATGGTGAGTGCTTGGCTGGCTGGGCAAGTATTAATTGTCTTGCCCTCCTATATAATGCCAAGGACGCTGCCAGTTTTTATTTCGGCCGCTGGAACACTGGCATCAATCCAGATCTAGCTTTCGCTAGCGTAGGTCCAAACAATCGCTTACCGGATAGACGTGTCCTTGAAAAGTTCCCCAGGTTACAACATCGACCTTCGCTTATTACACCGCCAAGGTTTGCTATGGCAGTGCCAAGCATGCCTGTTAAGCGATGGAACTTCCGCAAGGCCAAATGGAGTCACTACATTGCTTTGACGAATAAATTCGCAAAGACTTTGTTGCCGCCTGATTCACTTAATGTGGATGCGGCTTACCAGGACTTCTGTAACACCATTAAGAAATCATCCAAAAAGACTATCCCACGCGGGTATCGAAATAACTATATTCCGTGTTGGATGCAGAGTGTGAATCCCTCTATAAAACCTTTCTGCAGTCTCCTCAGGGAGACGACTCAAGTTTGGCTGCTACAGCTCTGCTTGCCAAGCTTGACAGAAAGCGGAGGGATCGATGGTCCGAGGCAGTTCGGAGCATTGACTTCTCACACTCTAGTCGAAAAGCGTGGAGTATTTTGAACAACCTTACTGGTAGGTCACGACACTCTCCTCGTTACTGTCCCGTTTCAGCCGATGCTATTGCATCTCAGCTGGTTAGAAATGGGAAATACGAGGCTGTTGATCGCAAGTCATCTCGACTTGTCTTTCAAGAAGTGTCTGACCTTTGGAGGGCCACAACACCAGACGCAGTAAATATCTCTGACACTTTTTCACAGAGAGAATTTGCTGCTGCCCTTCAACATTTAAAACCAGGTAAAGCTCCAGGACCTGATTCCATCTGCCCCGAGCTTATACTCCATGCTAGAGCTGCTTTGAAGTTCCGGTTACGTGACTTCCTTTCTTCCTGTTTGCGCCGACTCAAAATTCCCAAGATTTGGAGAAGAGCGCTTGTGGTCGCGATCCCAAAACCAGGAAAGTCCGTGGGGAACCCAAAGAATTATCGACCGATATCTCTGCTCTGTGTCCCCTACAAGATCCTCGAGAGGCTTATCTACGCCCGCGTTGAACCATTAATCGATCCACTGCTCCCTAAAGAGCAGGCTGGGTTCCGACACGGGAAGTCAACCGTAGATCAAGTTGTTCTGCTAACCCAGAACATCGAAGATTCTTTCGAGGCTAAAAAGAAGGCCGGTGCCGTATTTATCGATCTGACAGCTGCTTATGACACTGTCTGACACCGTGGCCTTACCTGCAAGCTGCTGAGACTACTTCCGGATAAGCACATGGTCAAAATGATCATGGAGCTTGTCCGAAATCGAAGTTTCACCTTTACCACCGGTGACAGCAAACAAAGCAGGCCACGCCGTCTTAAAAACGGCGTTCCTCAGGGATCGGTCTTGGCTCCTCTCCTATTTAACATCTATACGTACGATCTTCCTTCCATGATTTCCAGAAAGTTTGCTTATGCTGATGATCTAGCATTGTTGCACTCTTCTGGAAACTGGAAGGACTTGGAGGGGACTTTAAGCCAAGACATGTCCACACTGTCAGCGTATCTCCAGACTTGGAGGTTGAAGCTCTGTCACACTAAGACGGTGATGGCAGCCTTTCACTTAAATAACAGAGAGACCAAACGTGAGCTAAAGATCTACAACAACGGTAGATTTTTACCGTTCTGTCCCACCCCTACTTATCTTGGGGTAAAATTGGACAGATCGCTCACGTTTCGTCACCACTTAGTGGCATTGTGCAAAAAACTATCCTCGCGTGTCACACTGCTGCGGCGACTCGTGGGCTCGGGATGGGGTGCTGGTGCTAAAACACTACGCATAGCCACCTTGTCTCTAGTCTACTCAACAGCTGAATACTGTGCGCCAGTCTGGTGTCGCAGTGCTCACACTCGCCTCATTGACAGTGTCTTGAACGACGCCTTGCGCATAGTTACTGGATGCCTGCGTCCCACTCCAACGGACCACCTACCTGTACTCTCAGGTATCCAGCCAGCTGAGCTTCGCCGACTGGGAGCGACACTCTCCTTTGCTTACCGTGGATCTCTGGACCCCGATCATATCTTGCATGGTCTTTTAAGTGGGTCCTCAGATACTGGCCAAGTGAGACTAAGATCCAGACGCCCGTTTGTGCCAGCTGCGCGGAATCGTTTGGACAACCTTGCCAGACTTGGCATCCGCGCTTCTGAATGGACAAATCACAAATGGAACGCGGAGTACTGTGAAAATGCTTCCAGGCTCCGTGTTTTTGTGCCCGAGACCGGTGCCAGGCCTGTTGGGATGGGCTTACCCCGAGCAGCTTGGGTTAAGCTCAATCGCCTGCGGACTGGTGTTGGGCGATTCCATTCGTCCATGCACAAATGGGGTCTCGCTCCTTCACCGAATTGCGAGTGTGGCGCCTCTGAACAAACCGCAGACCATGTACTAACAGCGTGCCCTATACATCGGGCACCACATGGAGCACGAGGTCTGACGGTTTTGGATGACGAAACTCAATGCTGGCTTAATGACATCACTGCCAGCATCTGATCCAGGCAGTGCAGCAGTCTGGGGTAGTAAAAGGATAAACCCTCGGCCCCAGTCCTGTTTGTGTCTGACCTGGAGTGGATACCCTTCAAACGACGACGACGACGAATACGTTGTGCATTGTGTGTTATTTTTTAACTGAAGCGTTTCGCCCGATGTAACGTACGAAACGTCGTGTTACAAGTTTTTCTTTTAAAAATTATATTACGCCTTTTGTTGTATTTGGTAAAGTTTAACTTGCCTCTGATTGTACCAGAAGAACTAATGAATTTTAAACTAAGTAATATTTCTGGTAACAGTTTTTGTACATTAATGCCAATATATTGTTGCTCGCTTGAAATTTTATTTTGGCTCTTGGTTTTATAGAGATATGGCTGAAATTTAGAACTGCTTGCTAGGACCACCAAGCAGGGGAAAGTACCGTATGACCACCAGAACGGCGGTTTAACCACACAACCACACTTTTTACATAGTAATTTTTTATCGCATCTCTTAAAAATTATTAAATTATTTGATGCAGAAGATTCCTAAAAAAGTACCAGCATTCTTATAAAATTCATCATTACTTACGTAAAACTAACTGTTTTTTTCTTCGTTTGGGGAAGATGAACATGAGCTGGAAGGTCCACTAAATAGCCGGCTATGTTTATATCACCCACGTCGCTAAGTCTTTCATCAGCTAACTCGTTGGTTCCAATTCCATGCTACAAAGAATTTTTTTAAAGATTACTAAATTGAAATTGAGCTAAAATGGTATTGGCCATATTGTTTATCCGAAAAAAATTACTCATAAAAAATCCAGTATTCTTCATATGATGAAATTGGACGGGTTGCTGCTTTTTGTTTGAAGCGAATTAACTATCGTAGATAAGCGATGCAATCTCATTTAAGAGTATGACGTAAAATGCTCTTCCCAAGGGCACCACACATATCGCTGAGCATCGTAATTCGCGTCCTCCTAGCAGGTCGTAGTGCTACCACACGGAGATATTCTGCCAAAGCCTGACTGTGTAATCTAATAATTGCTCGTCGTTGGTAAAAAAAAATGCTTGGCGACCATAAGTGTGAAGATTGAACAAAAAGTCATCATTTCAAACCAGAGAAGCAGAAGTACGTTTTGACCAAGGTGGGCAAACTTTTTAGCTCAAGCACCCAATTTGGAAGATGATTTTGATCGCGGGTAGCACTAGTTTTTACAACGTGAATTCCTCCAGCCTTAAACTTACTCGAAGACCAAAAAAAAAAGGTCTCCAGTTAGTTTTGTTTTAATTGTTTTACCGTTCTTGGAGGTAATGACTAAAAAAAGTCCTTCGCCTTATTTTATTAAAGTTGTTTCTCATTCCTATAGGTGAAAAGCAAAAATATTTTTGCTTTTTTACACAGTTTACATTAAATGCTTGGCGGGCCCCAGTTTGCCCACCACTGGTTTAGAGCCTTAAAAATCGATAAGCACTTCATTAAAACTACAACTTATATATGCATAAGAGAGTTAAAATTCGTTCAGAAAAAGCGTTAACTGACTTCTTTTCTTTACTTTTCTTTTCTTTATTTATAGAAGGCAATAAAAACAAATCAACAAAATATTAAAAAATAGTAGGCTAACCGAGAACATACGAGCACCAATCAATCCACAAAGAAACAATACTAGGTCTTAAGAAAATTTAACCAGTTTTTTGATCAATTAAGTAATAATTTTAAAGTAAATTCTAAATGTATATATTTCAATTCTTAATGGATTGGAATTCTAAATTATGGAATCACTCTCTAACTTATTCCTAGCATGTTTGGTGAAGACAAGGTGTTGTCTTGTTAAATTCTACTGTAAAAATAAAACACTACCTTAAGCTATTTTCTACGCCAAAGATGACAACTTTTAAGGAAAGCTACGTCTATATTCAGGTTATAAACTTGCTATAATATGTTTGGTTTAGCATCGTTTATTTTACTTTGTTCTATAAACAGAATATAAATTCTGTTGCAGCATTCTACCTTAGGAGTGTTCTTTTCAGTACTGCAATTAGAGGTAATAGCTTTGATAAAGTTTTTTTGATTGTTAAAATTAAAATTGTAAATGGTCTACATTAAAAAAGTGGAAAATAATCTGAAAATTTTGAACATTTTAACAGTGTGGAGGAAGTGTAAACGTCGGACTCATTACTTTTTTAGTGAATTTGAATCCAACTATAATGCATTAACTTTTACTGTCCATATTATTGTGTGTTTAATCGAGTTTGTCTTAAAACCACGCTTTGAACTAACCATTTGGCTGTACAGTCACCAAAAAATTAATAAGGTTTACTCAAAAAGAAATAAAATGAGAAACAAAAAATTGTGCTCTTAAATTGACTATTAGTAGTCAACTTCAGCGCACAATTTTTTGTTTCTCTCGTTTGATTTGAAAAGTTGACACGGCTCCCCCAATTTTTTTCCTTCCAATCCTTCGACGATTAAAAGGAAATAGTAATTAACAAATGTTTGTGCAGCTAAACTGCTTATAAGATTAGGTTTTAATTTAAAAGCTGCGCGTTTGGGGGGGATTAAGACTTTAAGTGTTGTTAATTATTTTAACTTATTATTAAGCCAAATATTTTTTAAGGGTTGACTTAGAACTATTAATACAAAGGATGGCAGCTGAAACTTATTTTTTGATAAATTATTGGAGTTTTCTTTGTTGTTGTTAACTCTGGTGCCGTAAGACAAAGTGTAGCACCTATATGTCTCCCTTAGTAGAGTTACATCAAATTAATTTGGAATTAGCATAATAGCGTAAATATTGTAACATTTTGCAACATCTAAATGCGCAAATTAATCCAATGCCTAGTTTTATGTGATTGTGTCTTTAAAAAGTGTAAGCTAAGTTGGCTATATGCCTTGTTGAACCTTATTTAAACAAAATAGTACTGCACTGGGAGATAAACTACTATTCCTACTACTCTCCGGTTTTCATAAATACTAAAAATTGAAAACTATAAACAAAAGATAATCAAAGAAGACTTATGCCCAGATGAATCTGAAAGAGTTCAAAAAAAAATTAATCAATTTTTTGTATCGACTTCTAAGTTTCTCAAATATGATATAAATTCGAAACTTCCGTCGAAGTCCACAATGCAATGGAAAGCGGAATGATCATAAACTACTTCCAATATTTTGCAAACAAATCATCGAGCATAAAAAGGCGTAGCTTTAAAGGTGACCTGGAAGGACATGATTTTGATTAACGGTTGCCTTCGTGACGTTTTACTTTCTCGAAAAAGACACTTCGTTTTCTTCTGCTTGGCGGTTTTAACAAGCAGCTTTAAAGCACAAACACAGTACTTTCTAAAAGCCAAAAAAAAAAAGTTTTAATCGGACGACAATATTATAAGTCTTTTAATGGTTCTTGATGGAGCTTTAGTTTAACGGCTCCCTGCAAAACGGGAGGGAAATAGTTAGTGTATTATTATGATGATGAATATACAACAATAATACAGTCAAACAAGGCTTCAGAATTTCAGTGATTTAAATAAGAAAAATTTCGCAAATATTCGAAATGGAACCTTGCATTAGGAGAACATAGTATTGATCGCGAAATCAGGCTCAAAAAGCAAATAAACAGGTGACCGTTTTAGTGTAATTGATTTCAACGTAAAATCACTGATAACAAACAAGCTTTGTGAAAATATATCGTAAAAAAAAAATCAGTTAATGGGGGGAGGTGTTCCAGCGGTACACAACGCAGCAAAAATAATGAAAGAAGCTGTATATTAAAAGAACTAAGTAAAGAAATTACGTAAGCACAGCTGAAGCATATTGATAAACCAAAACAATATTGGATATACATCTATGTAATTGCAGCCCTGCTAAAAGTCACAGTGATTTTCAAGCGACGCAAACTGTCTTTTTTAAACAGGAAGATAAATCGATTTAATCTTTACAAGTACTGTGTATTGGATTAAATGTAAATATTTCTTCGTTTTCGTCATATAAGCTATAGTCTTCGATAAATGGTGAATACAAAACAGATCAAGAGCACACATACACACGGGCTGCAACATTACGGAACAAAAATTTTCTTTTTTTTTTCTTTTGTTATGACGTCACCATGTAAAATTTTACATTTTCGGTAAGTGTGTAAAAAGCCTTATTAAGAATAAAAGCGAAAGAAACTTAAAAATATTAGTTCTGCAACGCTTGTAGAGTGGGCAAATGCGTCTTGGTTGAGGTTTATAAACACGTTAAGACATGGTAAGCAGACAATAAATAAGTCAACATAAACGTAAAGATCATAACAGCACAAACCTGCTGAACTAAACTTCGATATTTGCCAAAGCAGCCAATTTGCTAATGTGTGACATTTAAAGTAGTACAACTGATGCCAACTGATGAAAAAAAACAGACAAAGAAACCAAATGCAACAAAAATAAGTACCACGCTAAACGTACAGAATCAGAACTTCCACCAAAAAAAGAAACAAACCAAATAAAAATGTAGGCGTTATCTTAAACTTATAGCATAATAAAAATTGCATCAAATTAAAAGCGACCAAGACAAAAGAGCAATAAAAGTTGCTAATATCTTGCCGCTGTCGCTTGTCTGCTTTGATATTTAACAAGAAACACGTTGGCGTTAGCAGCAGAACCATATGAAAGAAACATTTTTTATATAAAGCGTTAAAAAATATTTGTTCGTCATGATCTCGTTTCTTATCAGAAGAGATTTGAAATGAGCTTTAAATAGCAACAATTCACGAAAACTTCAAACGCAAAAAAATTCTAGTAATTTAAATACAAAACAAACGTAAAGAAAAGTTTCAGGTAAAATCACAATAAAAACGTAAATCGAACCGTTTAAATCAACAGGAAATGCAAGACTAGCAAAAATTTCTCAGAATTTATGTCCAGTATGTAACATTAAAAGTGCTTTTACGAAAAGTACCGAATAAAAAACGTTTTATCAAAGCCAAATTTTAATTTGTGTTGACCACAATAAATCAGTAGTTTTTTGTAGACTTGTGTGCGTAACAAAATTAAGAACAAGCTTACGTACCTTGTACAAAAATAATTTTTATAACGCGTTGATAAGTGTACATTGTTTGAAATAAATCATTAACAGAATAATATTCATGAAAAGTTTTGTTTTGCAACAAATACGAAAATTTGTTCATTTTTTAGCATGCAAAAACGAATTCATTTTTAGATTTAAATTCAACTATGTTCATGCAAAAAAATAATATTTTTATATGAAAATAGGGAAAAAAAAGCGCATAAGCGAGCTCAGCAGTGTATAAGAAATGACTGAAGAATTGTATTCAATTAAATATTTTGAAACACTACATAATTGTTTTTATTGATGACATTCTAGTGTAAACATTCACAAATGCCAAAACCAACGTTATAACAAGTGCTAAAAAAAACGTGTCACAAAAAACAACGCAGTTATAAGGTTAAAAAAATTAATTCTTAAGTAATTATTTGTTTTCCAGCTACTATTCATTAAAAGTCAATTGCAAGTGAACATTACTGCGTAAATTCAATTTAAAACAAAATTTAACCTTTTAACCACGAATGCTGTAAAACAAAAATTAAAAACAGCAGAAACCTTTTATGTCATGGAGAACTAATGACAATTGCGCCATTCAAATAAACTTTTAACAAAATGATCAACTTGCTAAAATGGCATTAAGCTTCAAACTGAAGCATAGGTAACACTTTCAAATGAGTAGGGCGGTGACCGAAGAAATGACAATGATTGCTGAGTAGCGCTGCTTGAATGACTGAATGAAAACATTCAATCAATTTCAACGCGGAAAAGACATTGAGGTGCACTGCTCTAAGAACAACGGACAGTCTAAAAGATCAAAATTAGGTCCCATTTCTAAAGGATCATTTTCAGGGCTTGTGAAATCGCGTGAAATGACGTGATTGCTCGTGTACTGCCATTTCATTCGCCTTAAATTCGTTCAATTCCTTGCGGATTGACGCTTTATCGGCGGGGGTGAGTCGCGTCCACGGCTTGTCGCCGCGTCGGTCGTAGTTTTGGACCTCGTACACTTCGACATACTCGTGCCAATTGAGAACTTTTCGCTCGATTAGTTCTTTCACAGTTGGTCGCATCGACAGTTTGCGGCTTAGCTGCCGCTTGACGTGCTCGCGCTCTTTATGGCGTTCCTCGGCAGTGTCGTTTGGAAGAATATTTCTTTCCTGCAATTCCGACTTGGTCGGACGTTGACTTAACCGTCTCGTCAAATTTCTCCTAACTGTTGATCGCTCATCTTCGGATTGCTGCGAATTTGGAGTTGAATCGTCATCTCTTGGTACCGGATGATTGTTTGATGCTGACCCTAATCTTAATGCTAAAGTGTCTCGACGAGCCACTTTTGCGGCCAACCCACCACCAGTGAGTGACTCTTCTTCTTCATCTTCATCTTCATCCTCATCTTGATTATCACTGCGATATTTGATTGATCCTGATGAATCCGAATCATAATCATCAGAAGCATCATACGGATTTGGAGGCTGATATACGTTGTGTTGCTGCAAATACGGTGGGATTTTAATTTCAGTTGCTTTTTGAATGATGTCAGCACTGGCAGCAAACATAACCTCAGGCTGTTTACCATCTTGCTTTTGGCCAACAAAAGGATATTGAAAGGTCTTTTGTGAGTTTGGGGACGTCAAATAAGGTTTTGAAATAGAACTTTCATTTTCGGGTACTCTTGCTTGAAGTTTTGAAAAAGAATTTGGATTATTTTTATCAAAAACATGATTAAGACGTTGTTTATTTGGTTTAGGTGGAGGTCTGGGAGGTGGGCCTTTAGGATACAAAACTGGTTGTGTTGAAGTTAAACTAGGCATTACGCGATGTTGGTGTGAGCGCTTAGAAGCAATTGGTTGTTGCAACATTTTTTCATTGGGAGAAGAACTTTTTGGAAAGTTTGAAAGCTCTCGTCTATCTTGAAGACTCATTCTTGCAATACCCTCTGTAGAAGCATTAGAAATGTTTTCTTCAATAGCTCGACTCAAATCTTGCGATAAACGTGCCACTAAACCAGGTGGTATTGAACTACCAGAGTACAAAGATGTGTTACTAGCCGGATAAGATTTTGAAACGTTTTGTTTATTTGCTTGATACTCATAACCCATAGTTCGTGGTCTTGGTTTGGCAATTGGTTGTTGTTGTTGTTGTCTGAAAATTCTGCCATCAGAACCAGGCACAATAGTAGGTACATTTTTGGTAGCATCTCTTCCAATAATGCCAACTGCAACTAAATCATTTCCGTTTGACCTTGGTATTTGAAAACGGCCAACATTTACAGATGGATTGTTGTCTTCTGATTTACGAATATAATCAGATTCAGTAGCTATTTGATATGACAGCCTATGTTGGTGTGTTCTGGGATTTTGATATTTTTGTTTGGGTTGTTCATCAGATGATTGTGTTTGATGGTAATATTTAGGCACGAGTGCTTCTTGCTTAGCATTATTTAGTTTTTGATCTATTTTTGCTTTGTCTTCTATTTGATAATTAACTTGTTCAGAATCTTCTGTCAAATAAGCAGGACTTTGAAAGCTTTCTTGATTGCCTTGTATACCAGGAAGTTGATTTTTATTAATCTGTGAAGCCAAATTCTCAACCTTATTTTTATTTGGAGGTTGTGGTAAAGAATTGTTTTCTGTTAAAACACCTCGTCTTAGAAGCTCATCTTTGCTACTTCGAAGAGATATCTTTCTTTCTAAAGTGACAGCAGTGTTAGCAAACTTGTCACTTTTTTTCTTTCTTTTCCATTTCCAAGGACGAAAGATCTTGGACCAGTTACTTTGAGCTTTATCTTTTCTTACTTTATTTTCATCAGAAGTAATCATGTCACCAATTTGATAATTAGATAACTCAGTATGGTTAGTTATATCATCAAGCTGCTGTGGCTGTTCTTTTGATTGGTCAATCTGAGACATGCTGAATAAGAAAGGATTTACAATAACTTTAAAAACATCAATCTAAAAACAGATTAATACTTAAAAGCTAGACAAAGTTTGGAAATACAGCAAAACGACTGTAAGGTGCTAGTTTATAAAGTTTTGCAAGCTAAGCATAAGAATAGTTATAAATAAATAAATAAAAACAACTATACTTAGTGTAGACTGTACAAACACAAGTGTAGACTGCACCTTAATCTTACTAGCTTTTATGAGGGGTTTATTTTACAAGCGTAGTTTAAGTGATACCTATAAGAATAACAATAATTTTTATTTCAATAGCAAGCATACATACTGTGCCCACAATAAGGCAGCACCAAATGAACCAGGAAGCATTCTAGTCAAGATATTTTCAATATTTTTTTTGCAATTTCAATATAAACATAAATGTCAAACAAGGGAGCTGTTAATATCAATTTTAACATTCTTGGTTTGACATGAATTAAAATCTAATCAAAGTCTATTGATTCAGAATATAATTCTCTTTCATTAAGTAACTCAGTGAGTGGTGATAGAGAACCTTCAATTTTTAAATATAAAATATATTTTGTTACAAAAAAAAAAGAACAATTATTTAAAGATGCAGAGTGTGAAGAATGAATTGATTCCTAGGATATGCTAGATTACAATCAAAACTTACAAAAAGAAAATTTTGATTAAGAATAAAATAGAAAATTTAGGGTGTCCTAAATTTAAGCTTAAAATCACTACCCTAACCCTAAATTAAACTTTAAATAATCTTTCCCAGCATTTAACCACTCAAAAAAATTTTGCTTTTATTTTTCTAGAATAAAAAAGTATTTTAAAAATTTACATTTACACAATGGTGTTAATTGTAAGACAGCAATCAAAAACTATAGTAAATATAGCAACTGCAGGTGCAGACAATGGATTTTTAAAAAATAATTTGAGTAAACGGCAATCTTAGAAAACTTATTTCTTAAAAATACTGATGATAACATTTGTTAATAACTGTAGTTACCACATTATTTTATAATAAACATATTTAACACCCAACGACATTATAGGTCGATCTTAAATTTTTGAAAAATTTTTTGTGGTAAACACTAAATAGTGACATTTTTTCAAGAATGATCAAATGCTATGTAATATTATTTTAAGCTATACTTATAATGTTGCTGAAATTTTTAATTTAAGCTTTAACATTTACAGATGGGTGAGAAAAATATATTAAAATTAAGTTCTATTATGTAAACTTTGCTGATACAAACCAATAAATTTTATTAAATTTTTCTTTTTCAAGAATTTCATACAGTAAACCTCAGTTAATCTGGCTAAAACTGAAGGTACAAACGATTTCTGATGTTTTTTTTTATAGAAAGCTTCAGATAATCCAGTTTATTTAATCCGGATCTTTGCCTATTCCGAAAAAAATTGTTCTTTTTATGTTCATAATCTGGATTTTTCCGCTTCACAACTGCACCAGGATGTCTTTTGTCAATGTCATATAAATTATTCCATGTTTTGTATTGCACATTTTTATGCCATTTTGTATTGCACATTTAAACTGTATAAATAAATTTGTTTATTTCAAAAAATCGTACATTCAGTCTTTTCTATATTCAAATAGGGTGATTTTTATCTTCATCTTACTTTTTTGGTTAATGTCTGGCTTGAAACAATAGCCTTTGGATAATCCAGGTCTTTGCATAATACAGATCAATTTGTGTGTCAAATCAAATCTAGACTAACTGAGGTTTACTGTATATCATCTCTGAGTGCATTTTTATAGTCATATTAACAAAACCAACAACTTTGATATATCATATAAAACTTTTATGAAAACATTTTGACTGAAATGATACAGAAATGGAAATTTACATAATATTAAAGAAGGTAGTTTGCATTTTGTCATCAGCAGTTACAGCCTCCAATTAGCTTGTTTATTAGTATTTCACAATTGTATACATTGCAAAAAGGTCTCTTCTGCATAGCAATGAATACACATAAAAACTTCTAAAAGACATTTGTAAAACTACAATTAGGCTTTATCATAAAAGATTTTGAAATATTTCCATTCTAAGGTCACAAAAAGACACATTTTTGGTTCATTTATGCTTTGATATTTCAAAAATAATGCTTTACTTTTTACAGAATTTTAAAATGACAGATTTTCCTAAAAGATTATAAATCAGGAATTCTTAAACTAAAGATTTGCACTCCTGGGAAACATGGAAAGTCTGCAAAAGATGCAAGAGCTGGTAAAATGTTGTAAAACATGCAAAATCTATGTGTTGACTTAAAATTTAAAAAACAACCCCTTCAATAAAACTTCAGGTACACATTGAAACCAAATATTCAAAATATTTCTAGCTGCTACTGTAATTCCATAGATATTTTTTGTAAATTTTAGCATCTGAAATAAATAGACTAAAAACAATAATATAATAAAACAAAAATAAAACAGAATTTAAATATGAGGTCTGTCCAAAGAGTATCCAACCTTTGGGCATAAAACACACCACACAATGAATATCACAAATTTTATTTAATCTCCTTCAAAATACTCCCCTTGCAAGTGCACACACTTTTCCCAGAACCTCTGCCACTTTTAGAAACACCTCTTGAACTCCTCTTCTGGAATGCTCTTGAGATCCACTATTGTTTTTTCCATAATGTCCGTACATGACTGAACTTGCGTCTCTTTTAGCATAGTTTTTAACTTGGAGAATAGCCAGAAGTCACATGGTGCCAAATCAGGAGAGTAAGAAGGCTGTCGCACAAGTGTCATATTGTTTTTGGCCAAAAAACTTTTGATTACTTGGGTAGAATGAGCAGATTGTCATGGTAAAGCTTCCAGTTCTTCCCTGTCCATGTATCTGGCCACTTTCTTTGCATAGCATCATGAAGGTGATCTAAAACCTTCAAGTAGTACTCTTTATTGATTGTTTGGCCTTCTGGTGTGTATTCATGATGCACTATGCTACAGGAATCAAAGAAACAGGTCAGCATCACTTTCACATTGCTGCAAACTTGTCATGCTTTTTTGGGCCTTGGTGATTCTGAATGCTTCATTGTAAAGATTGAAACTTGCTTTCTGAATTGTAACCATAAACCCTGGTCTCATCACCAGTTATGATAGTCTTTGTAAATTCTAGATTATTGTTTGCACAATCTAGCACAGGGGTGAGGAACCGGCAGCCATATGGCCATTTTACAGTTAATGTGCAGCCATATGTAGCTTCGTAAATAATTGCATCGTACATTGTGTTAACTTTAAATGTATAAGGAGTCTTTGTATAAAGTAATTGATTAAATAAACAAAATAATAGAAAACCTTAGTTATGTTGAGTTTTTTCATAAAATCGTTTTTAAACATTTTTAAACAACATTTTTTCAGCTGTGGCTTGAGTTACGAAATACCTAATGTCATAAGTTTACTTGTTTCATTTTGTTATGTCGTAATGCTGCTGTGATTCTTTTAGCAACTGTTTGTTTTATCCTCTTCATTTAGTTTTGATTTGTGAGCAGGTTTCTATATTAGTAGAATTAGCAGGTTCTAAATAGATTTATTTGGATATCCCAATTATTTATTTTTAGCTTATTATTTAGGTTAGATGCAGAAAGAAATGAAAACATTAAATTAAAGCAAATTGTTTATAGACTTACTTATTGTCAGTATCGTGTCTAATTTGTAGCAACTTAGCTTAATTAACTCTCCTTATCTTGTATTGATAAACTAGCCAAGTGATTTGTGTTATATACATAATAGTAATTATTGTTTAAATTTTATTAATATGGATTAACCCAATAATGGCTTCAAAGCGAAAACGAACATTAAACAAAGAAGGAAGAGTATTTAACGAGGAGTGGGGGTGCAATACTTTCTTGTGTCTAATAAAGACAAAATGTGTTGCCTACTATGTGACGCCACAATTTCTTGCATGAAAAAGTACAATGTTAAGCTTCACTATGAAACACATGAAAAACACAAGCATTTTCAGTTGGAAGGAGAAGAACGTAAAGTTGCTTTTGAAAGATTAAAAAAAGAGCGTCAGCAGCAAATGTTTAAAAAAATATCTTGTCAGAAAAATGATGCCTTTAAAGCCACCTACAGAGTAGCACTTTTACTGGGAAAAAGAGGGAAGCCATTTAGTGATGTAGATATCATAAAAAAATCAATCATTAAAGTTGTCAGTTGCATACATCCTGAGAATATTAGCAAATATAAAGAACTACCTCTTTCTCGAAGAACAATAACAAGTGGTCAACATGAATTAGCATCTAACTTAAAACAACAACTCAATTCAATAATTTATTTTTTTTATTTTTATCTGTATATTTATCCTCCTGACTCGCAGGAAAGCAACGGAAGCGCTATACATAGGGTAAGCAATTACTCCGACCTGCTTCTGGAAATGCCAAGATATTGCTGTCTGCTAGTAATTTAGTAGAGATATTACTGTAATTTAGAACTGCTTGTCAAGACCACCAAGCAGGGGAAAGTGCAGTAACGTGTCTTTCCCAAAGACACAACAGAATGGTCTGGGTTTTGAACCAGAGAATGTTGATCGTCAGTCCGGTGCTTTAACCACTCGACCATGCTGCCGACAAAAATAAGTGTTTTATTCAATAGCTATAGATGAGTCTATTGATAGTACTGATTCTGCACAAGTTTTATTTTTTATTTGTGCGATAACAGGGGATTTTCACTGTTTTGAAGAATTGCTTTGTTTATGTACCTTGAAGGATAGAACTCGTGGAATTGATATTTTTAATGCTTTAAACAGAAATGCATCGAAGCAAAGCTCAGTTTTGCTAACTTGGTAAGTGTATGCACTGATGGTGCTCCTGCTATGAAAGGTGTTCGAGAAGGATTTATTGGCTTACTTAAAAAAGAATTACCTTATCCAGAATTATTAATTGCTTTTCATTGCATTTTACACTAACGAAATCTTGCTGCTAAATCTGCTACTGTAGGAGACACATTTAACAAAGTTTTAGAGATAGTTCACTTTATCAGAGTCAATTCAATTTGGAAAAACGCAATTGATTACCCACGTCTTCATCATCACGCTCAAAAAATGCTTTCCTGTTTTCCCACCACTTACTGCTGCGAGTCAACTCTCTCATATATGACACAAATCAAAACAAAGTTGAGAACTCAGCTTACTGATGTGCATTTAGAAGACCAACTTAGGCTGCAAATTACTATGCTAGAACCAAATATTGAACTCCTTGTAAAAATTAAGCAATATCAAAAAAACCATTAAAGTTACATTCTTAATTTGGTATTTTATTAATAA
Source organism: Diplosoma virens (assembly GCA_963680785.1). Lineage (NCBI taxonomy): Eukaryota > Metazoa > Chordata > Ascidiacea > Aplousobranchia > Didemnidae > Diplosoma > Diplosoma virens. The sequence continues at coordinate 15,790,309 of OY796897.1, forward strand.
ATAAATTTATTAAAAACACAGATACACCAAGCATGTCAGTCTCCAAAAAACCTATCTCTGCTGTGCACCACTATCATATGTTTAAGCACATTGATTCGAGAATTTGTTATGTTATTATTTTAATCATAATTAAACTGTAAACGAACCTGCTCTGTTCTAAGTTTAAATATTTTTTATTTTGCGGCCATATGATTAAACATAATTTCAAATATGGCCATCCAAGCGTAAAAGGTTCCCCACCCCTGATCTAGCATGTCCTGGGCAATTTCCACATAGAGCTCTTTCTGTTGCTCCATCAGCAGCTTGGGAATGAATTTGGCCAACACTCTCTACATGCACAAATCTTCAGTTAAAATGGAGTGAACTGATTCTTTTATTCCCACTTCTCAAAAAATTTCCCTGAGTGTTAGACAATGATCTTCTATCACAATTCAGCAAACCTTCTCAATCACCTTCTTGTTTCGGCTTGTGGATGGCCTGCCAGAGCATGCATCACTCTCCACTGACATTCAACCATTTTTGAAGCAATTAAACCATTCCTTTATTTGAGTTTGACTTAAGGTCTCATCTCCTAAAGCTTGTTGAATCTTTTGAATTGTTTTAATTTGATTATTACGTAGCTTTTGGCAGAACTTGATACAATATCTTTGTTCAATGCTTTCTGTCATTATGTCTGCAAGCAAAAAATCAATGATCATGCACCATATGACTGCACTAAATGCTTCAAAAAAAGAGAATGACACCAACTATTGGTTTGAAATTTTTTATGTGTGGGCACTAATTGTGACGTTACAATCTGCCAAAACCACTTTGCTAAATGGCATTATTTTTGGCGAGAGGAGATAAGGTCAAGTACTTTTTGGACAGACCTCATATGTTAAAAAAAGATTCATTATATAACGATAAAACATCAATGAATTCAATAAAAGCATGATTATTAATTCGATAGTTAGGATAACAAAATCAATTAAGCGAGCATTATTAAGTAATTTCATAGCAAATATTAATTTGCTACAAATATACTCTCAAATTCCATAGCAAATGCTAATATGTATTTTAACATTAGGACTTTAGATAAGTACTTCATAACCAAATTGTAAAAAGTAAATTCAGCAAAACAATTGAGTATACAAAATAATGGGGTTTATAGACTATAAAAAATTTATATAAACTCATATTATTTATAATTTACCCAAAATAAAACTTATTTAAGATATCCAAATTTAACAAAAATCATCACAAACTTAAAAATTATGTATACTTGTGCATATATTTTTGTTAATACAAAATTATATTGTCAGTGTGGTTGAGTGGTTAAGAGCACTGTGATCAGTGGCAAATGTAATTGATACTGTCACTGTTCAAAAACTATTTGCACCATTTTGCTGTGTCCTTACAAAAGACACTTTAAGGGACTTTCCCTGGCTTGGCAAGCAGCTTTAAATTTTAATGATGCTCTAATAAAAACTAAAATATCAAAATAAAATTTTTAAGTGAACAGCAATATCTTGATATCTGCAGACGCAGATCAGGGTAATAGCTTGATAGTTGCCTTATGTATAGCATTTCCAACACTTTCCTAAGAGTCAGGAGGATAAATATAATAATGAAAATAATAAAAAAGTAAGTATTTTACATGTAATTAATTTAACAACCACAAATCACTTATCATGAAGTCACAATGCAAATCAGAAAGCGACATTTTTTTTGATCAAGATCATGAAATTTTAAGTAAATAAAACTGTACCATTAAAAAATGTAACAACAGCTAATTTACTACCAACCAAAGTACAAAATACAACATATAAGAAGTTGAAGTTGTCAAATGAAAAAAAGTTGAAAAGAACAAACTGGCACAAGATTTTCAATAACTAAAAATATAATAATTGCTTTTTCTGCTTCAATCTAAACCAGGGGTGGTCAATGTAAGAGCTACTTATATAAAACCAAAATAATGAAGAGCAGCAAGCTTTGATTCCTTCAGTAATTTTGCCCAAAAAGGTTGTTTTAAAGTGATGACCTTTTTTGATCTTCAACTAAGTCTAGTGTCCAAAATCTAAGTGAAGGACAAAAAAATCATTACTTCAAAACTGCCTTTATTTTTAGCCAGAACTGTGTAAGAAATCAAAGTGATGACTTTTTTTGGATTAGTTGAGAAATAATTTGGTTTTTTGAAAATATGTTGCAAACCACTGTTTTGTCAAAAGAGCCACAAAAGTCAGCACTTTTCTGATTACATCCACATTCTTATTTTTACTTTTTTCTTGTTTTTAATTTTCTCTTGTAACTAATCATGACATGACATTTCTCTTTCTGATTGCATTTTATTTTCTTTCTCATGTCTGTAGTATTAAGCATGACAGCAAAAATGACAGTGAATTAAGGATTAGGGTTAGAAAGTTAGGAAATTTGTGCCGTTGCAACAATGTTATCATTGTGACAGTGAATTAAGGACTAGGGTTAGAAAGTTAGGAAATCTCTTCTACTAACCCTAACCCTTAAGTATGCAATAGACAGCAAGTTACATCATGATTAGATAAGAGAGTGGTAGTAAGCAGAAAATTGGAGTGTGAGTGTAATCAAAAAAGTGCCAGAAAGTCCAGCAAGGCACAGTTTTACCACTCCTGATGTAAACAATAGCTGCTTTGTTTAACAATGATAGACACAATGGGAAAAACAATGAGAAATACAGTATAAAATTCTGTTCTGTTTCCATGACAGTTTTTTTAGTTATTTTAAAAATAGGAAAGCATCAATATGCAAATTGGCTAATAATCAATAATTGGCCAGAAATATCAACTGATACTGATATATCACACTTTCAATCTGTCTCTAATTTCTCAGTTTTTGTCCCAAAAAGTGGTAATCTCTAAAAAAAAAAAGATCTTCACCTTGGATCCATCTTTGATTTTTCAGTTTTCATCTTAAAAAGTAGGGATCCCTACATCAATATTAGGGTGTGTTGAAAAAATTGTTTTTAATTTTGAAAAGTGGTATTTATATTTGTCTCCAAATATGGAGTAAATGATGTAGGAACCAATTTTAGGTTGGTGTACTTTCTAGTGGCTGTGCACACCTGTCAAACAAAGGAAAAATTGTTAATTCGATCATATCTCAAGAACTGGTTGACCTAGAAAGCTGGTTTTTGACTTAAAAGATGCAGAAGCACCACTTCATATCTTTTCTAAGAGAAACTTTGTCTAAAATCTTCTGAAAAAAACTCATAAGCAAAAACCAACTTTTTGATGAAAATTATGCATTTCTGTATATGGAGTAAGGGCTATTTTTAATATTTGCAAGACTTATAAGTTCATTGTTAATGATTAGATACATTTAAGTTGGTTTAGTTTATTACCTGGGGTCCTTGTATTACTAATGTGCATCTTTGGATATGTCATACAGCAAGTATCATCTGGTACAATACAAAAATACTGAACGCAACAAACAGACATAGGCACTCAAGAGTGCTAAAAAGTGCAGAAATGCTTCAGTATTATTTAAAACTTTATTGGCAACACTCAATTGATGCTTATACATACACAGTTTATAAAGTGCTTTTTTGTTTTCTCAGGTTTAAATTTAAGGTATTTTCTGTAGTTTAGTGAATAAGCTTTGGTATGTTTGCTATTGCAAAATTACTGATTAATAACAAGCTCTCTTTGTTTCAATAAGAATATTGTTAACTGTAAAAAAATAATGTTGACAAGGAAAAAAGCTTATTCTGGTGCTGTCGTGAAAAAGTTGCACTGTGGAGAAGTTTTAACAACCTTCAACAAAATTACTCAACATCCAAGAAAGAACTCAAAGCCATACAAGAAAATGGAATCTTCATTCTTACAAGACATAAATAATCTTTTTGATGTTTACTGTGTTGATGAATAGTAAAGAAGACAAATAGAGATGTGACATTATTTGAAAATGGCAACTGAAGATTATGCATTTTATGAAGACCAGAGGACTGAGCATAAACATAGATGTGTAAATAATGTCCTTCCACTAACATCATCAGATTTAAAATTTAGCCATCATGTTCAACCACTTTCTCATCCAACATCTACATATGCTTTATCAAGTTCAGAACAACACTATTCCTTTATTTCTAATTCTAATAGTGATACAAATAGTTCTGCATCACAGTCATCTGAATAAAAAATTTTTGCACCACAAGATAGCCACCTAAGTCATGCAACAATTGCAACATCGCAAAACCTTCAAAGATGGACCAACTTGGCAAGAATGTGTGAGATATCAGTTATCAGATAGAGCCAAACCTGCTATTGCCAACAATACATTGCAAGACATGGGAATGGGTTACTGATGAAGATTGATCCTAGTAAATTGAGAAGAGGGAGAGATGCAGAGCAGAAATTTGTCAAGAAGTTTTCAATTTAAAATTTATAACTGGATTGTATTTTGACAGAAGAAAAGATGCAACCCAGGTTATAGTAGGACTAAATGGAAAAATGTGCAGATCCACCCAACTTGAAGAGCATTATGTACTGGTAGGTAAACCTGGGACATACTACCTCACACACTTATCCCCAATTGATGGCAAAGTTTGTAAATTAGCTCAAGAAATATTTGAGTTTATATTTAAAACAGTGTGTGAAAAACTCACCATCATCGTTACTAATGGAACAGCATTGATGACTGGTAAATTCAATGGCACCATGCATTCTCTGAAAGAGTTGCTTAAAAATCCACTACAATGGTCAATCTGCCTTTTTCATGCCAACGACTTCCCCTTCAACATGTTCTTATGGAACTTGATGGCACAACCAACAGCCCCGATAGCTTTAATGGACCCACAGGTAAACAACTAGATGAAAGTGGTGATATGTTGACTCTGAACTGTGCCAGTTTTGTACACATATGACAAGGTAATGTTTGTTCTGATGAAAAAATGTCATAAGGTGTGGTGTTAGTCACTTGATTATTTTTTTTAGAACTGAGGTATTGTGAGGTGATAGTAGTGTGAATATGTTTTGAGGTTTTCTCTGCATACCTCAGATGCTATGTCCAGTTTTGAGGTGATAATGTTAGTGTGCTTATTGTTATGAAAGATTATGGCTTTTATGTTTCTGGGCAGATTTGAGTATGCATTAAGATCATGTAAAGGATGTGTTTGTGTTTGAGTCAGTTGTTTAAGTTAAGTAGCATGACATTTCAGATGGGTGTAAATTGGAAGGACCTTGATTTCAAAATGTAGGTGTTGAGTGTTTGTATCTCATGTGCAGCCAGGAGCAATTCGCAAAGCTGTGTTTTGAATGGTTTGCAGTTTCTTGATGTTGGTAAGTGATATGATAGGGCTCCATATGGTGTTTGCATGTTTTAATGCTGTGAGTGATAGCTTTAAATGTAGAGATGATTAGTTGCTTTCGTTTCCTCTATTTAGTAGAAGTGAGTGCTTTCAGAATGTTAAGTGATTGTTTTGCTTTAGTGATGGTGATGTTTATATGTTGTGAAAATGTCAGTTTTGGGTCAGGAATAATTCCAAGAATTTTTGGGTGTTTTGTTGTTGATAGTGTTTGACTGTTTAATTAATTTAAGTTGTGCCATATTCAGCTGGGTCTGGTGCAAAAACTGTAATGTTAGCTTTGTCTGTGTTTATATGAAGGTTATTAGTGGTGGCCCATTCATAGATTTTGTGAAGATTGGTAGAATGAGTTATGGGCCTTATGGCATTTGGTGTGAAATGCAGTGATTGTTATGTCATCAACATATGTTAGGATTTGCATGTCTTTTAGGGGAAATGAATGTCAGACGTGTAAATGTTGAATAATGTGGGAGACAGAACTCCATCTTGTGGTATTTTGGTATTAATTCATTAGAATTTTGAGAGTGCACCATTGTAGTGAGTGCATGCTTGCCATCTTTTTATGTAGTTTGCTATAAATTTGATGATGATGATGTTAGGAATATTTGTTAATGTGAGTTTGTGTACAAGTTTGTGTATGTTCACTGCATCACCTTGCTCATGTCCAAAATTACAGCTACAGTGGATTGTGGAGGTCTTGATTTTTGAAATCTTTTGTGATTTGGTGGCATATATTGCGCAAGGCAGTGTGCATTGAGTGTTTATGCTTGAATCTATGTTAATGAGAAATGATTAGAATGTTTTCTGTTATGTATGTATAGTGTTATGTAATAGTGTTTTCTCTCGTGTCTTGACAATGGGTGATAAAAGTGATATGGGTCAGTGGTTTGTGCAATGTTGTGGTCTTTGTTTGGTTTTAGAATGGGGATGCATGGGTGTTATGTTAGTGTTGAAAGCAATGTTGTACATGTTTGAGAGGTATCTGATTGGAAGGGCCCTAGGTGTTTAAGGTGTCTGATGTTTTAAGCCATCAGGTCCAGTTGAATTGTTGAGAGTGTGAATTATGTTTGTGATCAATTTTGTCAAGATGTTGTTTCCAGGTGTTTGTTTTGTGCTCATTTGTTTGTGATTGTTAAGCGTAATGATTTATGGGTCTGATCTGTTTTGTTTGCATAATTGGTTACAGTGATGGATAAGCTTGCAAATATGCATGGGTAGGTGAGTGTGATTTTGTTTTTATGATTTCCTTTGTGTCGGCATCCAAAATTGCAAGTCTGCTAAAGCAGTGGTGATGTCTGGTGAAGTAGTTTGTTGTGTTTGATTGGGTGATAAAAGTGTTGGAGTGTTTGTGTCTAGCGTGATGTGATTGGAGAAGCAGGATGTCTTTGATTAGTTCTCCTCTATGGTTTTCAATCGCTGAGTACCATAACGGTGAGTGAGCATTGACATTTGTTTTGATGATTGTGTTTGGAAAATGTGTTATGGTTGTAAATGTGCTGGATAAAATCAAGTCTCCTTCTGTTTGTGATAGCTGGGGGGAATGTTTGGGTGGCCTCCATCCAAGGAAGACCATGATCTGTGTTTGGTGCGACTGGGAGGGCATGGTGCACTGGGAAATGCTTGAAAGGAATGCCACGATTAACAAGGAGCGCAACATAGCCCAGCTACATTGCATGAATGAGGCTATTTGACTGAAAAGACCCCATTGACAAGGCTAAACCATACTTCTTCACGACAATGCCAGGCCTCATGTTGCACAAGTCATCAAAGCTACACTTGAAGAGCTCGAATGAAAGGTCCTTTAACATCCGCTAAATTCTCTGGACCTTGCACCCACAGATTACTATCTTTTCTTCTCTCTTGTTGAAACATATGAGGGGCATTACCTTTGACAATAAAGAGGACCTTAAAAACTGGCTCAATAAATTCTTCAATACCAGACCCAGGGATTTTTGCAAAACGGCATCAAAAAATTGGTCAAGAGATGGGAGGAGGTCATAAACTGCAATGAAGAATACATAATTTATTAATTTATAGCCATAACTTTTTATTTTTGATTAAATAAAAATCTTTGATAAAAAAGGCTACGAACTTATTCCTCAATATAATATATTAATTGACCCTCTTGTTTTTACTTTTTTCTTGTTTTAAATTTTATTATGTATCTAATCACAACACAACTTGCTGTTTTTTGGTTTTTAATTTTTTCTCATATCTAATTGCAATGTGACTGGCTGATTATATATTGCTTGCAGTTAATTGCATATCTAGATAACCCTAACTTTCTAACTCTAACCTTTAAACCTTAACTCATTGTGATACCTGCTGTCAAGCAAAATACAAGAAATGTGAGACATGATCAAAAAGAGAAATCTCTTGTCACAATTAGATACATGAGAAAAAAAAATGAGAGTGTCCATTAATATAAAAGCACTGTCTTTATATTGCAAGGCACCTTTAATAGTATCCAACATTTTAAAATCTCAATCACAGTTTGCTGTTATTAACCTTGTGGGCTTTGGGGATTGCCCAAAATTTAAACGCTTATAAAGTCAAAAATAGTGAACAAAACCAATTTTTGTTTGAAAAAAATTGTTTTATAAACATTACAAACTCATTTACACAATAAATGTTTGAAATTTTTTTTTAGCTTTATCAAATAAAAACATTTTAATTTATTTTTATCAAATGATAAAAAAGATAACAATGTAAAAAATTTAAAAATTCAGCAATAAAAAGATACAGTCAGACTGCCAGTTTTTTCAACTCTTTTCAAGTAGTCACTGCAAGCAATTTTTTTCAAGACTGCCAGTTTTTTCAACTCTTTTCAAAAAGTCACTGCAAGCAATTTTGCAAAACTAACCCAGAATCCCCCTTATGGCAGCAGAATGGAATACAGAAGAAACAAAGAGAAAAAGGATCTCTCAAGAAGCAATTGCAACCACAAGGGGATCCAGGTTAGTTTCATGAATGAAAATTGCTTATGTAAACTTCTAAAAAAAAACCTTTTTTTTTCTAGCCATTGTGGATATTTTATGTCAACATATTTAGACCACCAAAAAAGGTTATAAATGAAAAATGAGATCAATGTAAAAACATGCGAACAAAATAAATACCATAGCAATTGTTATTAGAAGTGCCAAATATTTCCATGGGTGCATAACCAAAAAACAAAAATTAAAAATTAGATTTAATTACACATAAAAGATTAACATAGATAAGTTAATTTAATTTCATATTAGTTAATGGTTTGTAACTCCAGGTGTTAAACCTTGTCCAAGGTTGACTAAAAAGAGACTGTTTTAATGTAATAGAGTTTTTTATTTGTCACAACTTATTCTGTTATTGGTTGATGAGCTCATTGACAGATGCAGTGTATGCTAAACAATTAAAAACTAAGCCATTTTCACATACTTTTCTTTACAATTAAAAAAATCTTACCAGTATTTTTAGTAATCTTAAAATATTTTATGACGACTGATAAATATCACATCTTCACAACTATGTTCAATAACTGTAAATTATTTTTAAGTCTATAAGCTGCAGAATAAATCATTTCTGTAAAATCTAAACTGAAAAATAACCAATAAATCCTAGGTCTTTTTTTCTATTTCCTCTACTTATTAAATAAAAAAACAACTTAATTTATAAATAACGTGACTTTGAAGCCATTGACAACTATTCGACATACATAGTTTTTGAAAGTGAAATAATAAAAGTTGAAAAATTGGGAAAGGCGGAAAACAGGAAAAGTTCAAGATATCGTCATTGGCGAAACCATGGCGAAACACAAAGTTTCCTATAAACTGTTTTGTAGGAATTTTGGCGAAACATAGTTTATTAGGAATACATATCGGAATTTTAACTTATTCCTTATAAATTGCATTTCAAAAGATTAAAGTTTAACTTGATAGTTGCAGTGTATTGGCTCTGCTTGTATTCGCTCTTACATTGGACCTAAAATAATGGCAAGTACCCTTCAAATTAAAGTCACTTTCTTATAATCAATTTAAGAAGAAATTTAAACTTTTTTTAACTATTCAATATTAGATAAGATGCCACAACAATTTGATGAAGTCAGCTGGTACATGGAAATTTATTTAATAGCAACTAATATTGCTATTATTATTACAAATAGTCCTTTTTTGTCACATACAAATCTTCTTTTTCAAAAATTGAATTTCTTAAAAATAAAAGATATTGTTAAACTTGAAATGGAAAAAACAACGTTTTGCTTTAATAAAAATTCAGCAAAAAATGAGTCCCAAACTATTGTAAGTATAACCCAAAAACATCATTATAAAACAAGACTGGCAGCGCAACAAAATTACTTTCAACCTAGAAAAAGAACAGAATTAGGTAAAAAGACATTTTCTTACATTGGACCTAAAATATGGCAAGAAGTACCTTTCGAATTAAAGTCGCTTTCTTATAATCAATTTAAGAAGAAATTTAAACTTTTTTTAACTATTCAATATTAGATAAGATGCCACAACAATTTGATGAAGTCAGCTGGTACATGGAAATTTATTTAATAACAACTAATATTGCTATTATTATTACAAATAGTCCTTTTTTGTCACATACAAATCTTCTTTTTCAAAAATTGAATTTCTTAAAAATAAAAGATATTGTTAAACTTGAAATGGAAAAAACAACGTTTTGCTTTAATAAAAATTCAGCAAAAAATGAGTCCCAAACTATTGTAAGTATAACCCAAAAATATCATTATAAAACAAGACTGGCAGCGCAACAAAATTACTTTCAACCTAGAAAAAGAACAGAATTAGGTAAAAAGACATTTTCTTACATTGGACCTAAAATATGGCAAGAAGTACCTTTTGAATTAAAGTCGCTTTCTTATAATCAATTTAAGAAGAAATTTAAACTTTTTTTAACTATTCAATATTAAATAAGATGCCACAACAGTTTGATCAAGTCAGCTGGCACATGGAAATTTATTTAATAACAACTAATATTGCTATTTAATCTTCATTGTTTTTCTAAATGTATTGTGTTTTTATAAGTGTACTGCTGTGTTTTTCTGATAAAAAAAAAAAAAATTTTTTTTTTTTGTCCCACTATTTAGAGGGAGGCAGTTGACTAGAAGACCGTATGGTCATTTCGCTGCCTTCCTGTGCTTTCGAAAACTTTTTTTCACATATATTGGTGTATTTTTCGTTTTGAAGCACAAAACAAATAAATAGATTGATTGATTGATTGATTATTATTGTTTTTCTAAATGTACTGTGTTTTTCTGATAAAAAATATTTTTTTGTCCTGCTATTTCAATTAAATTCAATTCAATTCAATTTTATTTGCAATCAAGGTATTACGTTTTGAAGTTCTTATTGAAAAAGTGATTGCGAAATAGGAAACAGCGGCTAAACGATATACGTTATTACACGCACAACGTCAATTGTGCGTGGTCGCCGTACCTTTAAAACGAAGTGGCTAGGCTACTGTACGTTAATTTTTTTTAAAAAAGAGAGAAAAAAAGAAAACAATTAACTTAAATTTAAAAAATAATAATAATAAATAAATAAAAAATAAAAGTGTATATCAAAACGCAAAAGGTTGTAAAGATACTTTATCATAATAAAATATATATATCCGAGTCATATAAAAAGAATGATGCATAATCATGGGTGGGAGAAACAACAAAACTCTGTGACCAAAAGGGTCAGGACCCAAAAGGGGTCAGGCAGGCAAAGAAACCCACCAAAAGAAATCCTGCCGTGGGTCAAAAGGACCATTTCAAAATTTTAGAGGGAAGCAGTTGACTAGAGGACCGTATGGTCATTTGGCTGCCTTCCTGTGCTTTCGAAACTTTTTTCACATATATTGGTGAATTTTTCGTTTTGAAGCACAAAACAAACGAATAGATTGATTGATTGATTGATTGCTTATATTCTGAATTTATTAACACGTTTCAAGTTTTTTGCTTTAAGAAATATTAAGTTTTGTTTTTTGGTTTCGAGAAAAGCTAATTTTGTTTTTCCTTAGGAGTTTTAAAATATTTTTTTAATTTTAACCAGTTCAGATCAGTTCAGTTCAGTCGTTTTTTACTTCCGCCGCTTGTTAAAAAAATATTTACGTCAACAAATTTACAATACGGAAAATGAGACATGCAACAAAACAAAAACAACGTTGAAACATGCAAATTTAATAAATTACAACGGTAGCAATTAATTGGATAATCAAATATAAAATCTTGTTTTTTGTACAAAATGCAACTGTAGTCATTATATTTGTTTTTAGGTTTTGCTTCAAACATAGAACTTATATTTCTTAGGCTTATATGCATTTTCGGATTTTTCTTCCTGTTGTTTTACATTGCGTGATTACGCGGTATTCCGCGCACTTTCATACAGCGATATGACTATGTCATAGAACAGGGATGTCCAACCTGCGGCCCACTGCCTATTTCAAGTTTTTAGATACAATTTCAAGCCTGCATCGAAGCGTTTTCTCAAAATGAGTTCCGTGAGTTTGCTTAGTAGAGGAAGGCGGGGCAAAATGGACATCTGCCCTATTTCTTGCAATTTTAAAGTTTCCATTTATTTTTTTGTCTTCTTTTATTTTCCCATTTTAGTTAAAGTTATAAAATTAAAGTTGGCAGTTTTGTAAGGGAGAGCCTCCAACAGTGCGCCTTTGCGTTTTATTTTGTTTTTATTTTTAAAGTTACATCATACTTGCATGATTAAACGCTTTTATTCATATATTGATTTCGTCTCATATTTGCAGAATTACTGTAAAAACAACAATTTTTTAGAAAGCTTTTTCGAATTTGTTAGAAGTGAAGTGTAGAGTCGGAGTCGAAGGTTTTAGGAAGGAGTAGGATTCGGATTCGGAGTCGGACTGTTAAGAGTACTAAGAGTCGAAGTCGAAGGATCGGAGTCGGATAAAATAGACTCTTGATGTTTAATTTCTTTACATATTAGTGATGCTAACCGCGCAGTTTACGCGGCCTCGCGCGGCAGTGGAGGGCAGTGCAGCAATTTTTTTAAAAGAACCTTGAACAATTTGTGTATGACAAAGCGAATTTTCTCCTTAAAATATATGTAAATGCCATTAATCCGTTTCAGACGGCAAAATGCCCCCAATTTTTTATTTTTAACGTACCTTTAAATAAGTACTTCCTCCAACAGAAGCGAGTGTTAAACGTTTGTTTTCATCACTAAGGCTCATCAGAACAGACCGAAGGGCTGCAATGAAGGAGAAACTCACAGAAGCAATTTTGTTTTTACGAGCAAATTATTAAATCAAAATTTTTGAAAATTAAAACTTACTCTTCTTGCTCTATTCTTTCAAAAAAATATCAACCAAAAGTTTAGAATCAAGGTGAGTTTTTTAATAATCTCCTAATATGAATGTCTATGAGCGGCAAGGAGCCTGCATGTTCAGTCTCGTACAAAATTACAATAATTGAATTATATATAAGATAGAAAGTTGAGACCCCCTTTTATTTTGTTTACAAAATTCGACAAAATTCACATATATATTCTTACTATCATTGTATAACCATGAATTACTGTGAAGAAGATGGACTCCATGTCATCAAACTAATGGCTAAAGTTTATTTGAGAGAAATGGGAAGGAGCTAATTTGATCTGGAAATGGCAACTTTTTTTCTAGAGTTTCTTTATATGCAGTAAATGATTCAGGAAAATTCTGAAATTAGTCGCAATTTGTTGTTTTTCTTGTAGTCTATAATTGTGGGTTTTAAATTCTTAATTCTTTTACATATGATTTTTTTGTTTCCTTTGTTTTTATAAATTTTTGTTTTCAAATTTTGATTATCAAGAAATTCTATATTTATTACTTACATTTGTAAAAATTTTTACAATTATAAAATTTTCAGATTGACGTTTTAACCTCATTACCTACTGATGAAAACGAAACTAAGCCACCTAAAACAAAAAGCACCAAACTTGAATTTTGCGAGTTCGTCAGTGATGCATACTCGTGTCAATGAGCCACTCGACTGAGGAAATTAATTTTCTGGACACCACTATTAGACTTAAAAATAACACACTCTAAACTTGATTATATAAAAACCCACCCATTCCCAAACCTATTTACACCCCACCAACTCCCATTCTCCACACGTCTTCGCCTCCATAATTTTTAACCAAGCTCTACGCTACAAGCGTATTTGCTCTGATGAAAAAAAGTTAAATTTACAATAGAGAAATTTTAGATGTAATTCATCCAATATCATATATGCAATTTCATGTAATCTCTGCCCTAAAGCAAACTATATTGCAGAAACAAGCAACTCAATCAGACAACGGATGAATGGACACAGGAGCGACAACAAACACAACAGAAACTAACCGGTAGCCGAACATTTTAATAAACCTGACTACACTTTGGAAAATCTCAGATTAGCTGTGATCAAAAAAGTTAAAGGTAAAAAAAAACAACGGGAAGTAGAAGAACAAAAAATTATTTTCAAATTCGATTGCGTTAACCAAGGTTTAAATAGAGATTATTCGTTCATGTCTAACTACATGTAATATTTATTTTCGTAAACGTGAGGGTCATTTATGTTTTTCACTTTTTTCTCCATTTTGCATCGTTCTACAGGGTGTGCAAAAAGTTCCCGGACTACTTTTTATTGATTTAATAAATAAATAAAAAATAATATTTTTTTTAGTAAATTATGAAATTAATGTTTTAGACCAGAGGTTTCCAACCGGAGGTACTCGTACCCCTAGGGGGACGAGATTAGAAGTCAAGGGGTAAGAAAATCATTGGCCACAAAGCAGCTATATTTGAATGGTTTTGTTAAAGAATTTACTTTTGTTTTGAAAAAACGATTATCTCGCCTCAAAAAGTATGTGGAAAAGTATGAAAACTGTTTTTAATACTGTACATGCATTAAAATGGTTAACTTCATTAAAAAGTAAGATGCAAATCACAGAATTTTCCAATTATTTTGTACAATGAACATTGCATCTTGCTGTACCACACTGATATAAGGTGGCTTTCTCGAGGCCTAGTAATGGCATGCTTTTTCGAACTTCGAGAAACAATCATGTTGTTTTTGCAATACAAAAACTCTGATTTGGTGGGCTCTCTGAAAGCAATGAATTTATTCAACGTATGGCCTATATTGCTGATGTTATGTATCACCTAAATGAGCTGAACTTGTTACTTCAAGCACAACACACGAACGTGATTACAGCTTGTGAAAAACTTAAAGCTTTCAAACTAAAGTTATCCCTGTGCTCAAGCCGAATTGCAAAAGATAACCTCGCCAATTTGCCTTCTCTTAACAGAATTGCAAAAAATTGTCTTCTGCAAAATGTCCAGCATGATATTATTGCTCATTTGATGATGCTGGGTAACTCCTTTGATGGATACTTTTCAGATGGTGAATCAAATGCAGCTCAGCAATGGATCATAAATCCATTTCTATTCGATTTGACAACAATGTCTGATGATGATAATTTGAAGGAAGACCTCATTGAAATAAAAAGTTGCCAAAAATTCCAATTGCTCTTTGAAAAATCAAAGTTAGACAATTTTTGTTGTGTTGTAATGGAAGCTTTGCCAAACCTAGCTAAGGAAACCATGAGAATGACAAACCCTTTTTCAACAACTTATTTTTGGTGAAAGTGAGTTTTCGGCAATGATGTACATGAAAAACAAACACAGGAACCGTCTGCAATATTGGAAGATGACTTACAGGTTACTTTGAGCAAAACTGAACCATCATTTGAAAAATTAGTGATGATGAAGCAACAACAAAAGTCTCATTAAACTGCTTAATAAAACTGACAATGAACTTTATTTTAAAAAATAAAATCTGAACTGCGCTGCTACTTTAACACGTATTTTGTATAAAATCTACGCATAAACGAAGGTAGTATATCTAAAAATGGATAAATTTATTATTCTAAATATTAAAGGGGTACAAGAAAAACCCAAACCAAAAAAGAGGGTACAGACAGCAAAAAAGGTTGGGAACCCCTGTTCTAGACAATTGTTTGTATTTTACGCATTAAAATTCACAAATTTTAAAAAATTAATCATTAAAAATGCAGAAAAGAAATGCAATTATTGAATTACACCTCGCGGGAATATCAGCCCCTCTTATTATTGTATAAGACAGGTTAAAGTTGCTAAATCGGCGGTCTATGATACAATTAAAAGATACAAAGAGCTGGGAAATAACACAAGACCATCCCAGAACTGGTCGACCAAGAACGGCGCGTACTCCAAAGAAAATTAAAGCCGTACGGGAGAGGATCAGGAGAAACCCACAAAAAACAATAACGGGGATGGCAGAAAGCCAAGGAATATTTCCATATTCTATGCTTTCCATAGCCAAAAAAGACCCTATAAATACCTTGAAAATTCTGTCTCCGGCACTGATCGAAATGAAATCGAAATGAAAAAACGAAGTGTTTACCTTTCAACACGATGGTGCACTATCGCACAACTCAAAAAAAACTCAAATCATGGTGCAGATAAAACTTTCCCTCATTTTGGGACAAAGAAATGTGGCCTCCTTATTCTCCTGACCTAAACCCACTCGACTTTAGCTTCTGGTCAATGCTCAAAAAAGACTCATGCCGCTCAGAAAAACTTTCTGTCAACCACTTGAAGAAATCCTTACAAAAGGCATGGGCTGATATTCCCCAGAAAAAGATACGTGCTGCGGTAGAAGCGTTCCGATCAAGACTGGAGAAAGTAATTGATGCAAATGGTGGCCAAATTGAGTAAAAATAGATTCCCAGATTAAACTTATATCTTATCTTTGCTTACACAAAAAATCATTTAAAAATTGTATTTAATATCATATATATTTTATTTTAAACTTGTCCGGGAACTTTTTGCACACCCTGTATGCTTGCGTGCTATTTTCTCGCATTTGGTTTTTGTTTGAATTGCTGTAATTTACCGTACGGTAATATTCTCTAAAACTTAGTCTTTTCCATCCGATATTTTCATATTTCATTACGTCACATATGTTTCTTTAATGCCGTTGGTGTGAATTTTGTTTTGATTGCATTTTTATTCCATTGCACCTGACGAAGTGAGCAGCAGCCCACGAAAGCTTGTGCCCTAATAAAAAATAGTCAAATTTAGTGCACAATTTTTTGTTTCTCTCATTTGATTTGAAATAGTTCACATGGCTCCCCCAATTTTATTCCTTCCAATCCTTCGATTATATTGTGTGATGAGAGTAAAACCATATCTAAACAAAAAATCACTATTAACACTTTTTCACTCCTTAATTCCAAGTCATATAAGATACTGCATAACAACTTGGTGTTTGTTCATAACGTTTTACTTGATAAGCTTCAGAATATCTGCAATAAGTTAATGAAACTGATATTTATTTCAAAATCAATTAAGAATTAAAAGATAATAATAATAATAATAACCAACATTATGTACAACATACAACAACTTTATAAGTTAAACAATGCTATTGTTATGTATAAGTTTTTTAACGAACAATTGGTTACAGCATTTAACAAAGTACAGGGTAACCCAAAAAAAAAAAAACAGAACCCATACAAATTTTATTAAATCTCGTCGTCGTCGTTTGAAAGGTATCCACTCCACGTCAGACACAAACAGGACTGGGGCCGAGGGTTTATCCTTTTACTACCCCAGACTGCTGCACTGCCTGGATCAGATGCTGGCAGTGATGTCATTAAGCCAGCATCGAGTTTCGTCATCCAAAACCGTCAGACCTCGTGCTCCATGTGGTGCCCGATGTATAGGGCACGCTGTTAGTACATGGTCTGCGGTTTGCTCAGAGGCGTCACACTCGCAATTCGGTGAAGGAGCGAGACCCCATTTGTGCATGGACGAATGGAATCGCCCAACACCAGTCCGCAGGCTATTGAGCTTAACCCAAGCTACTCGGGGTAAGCCCATCCCAACAGGTCTGGCACCGGTCTCGGACACAAAAACACGAAGCCTGGACACATTTTCACAGTACTCCGTTTTCCATTTGTGATTTGTCCATTCAGAAGCGCGGATGCCAAGTCTGGCAAAGTTGTCCAAAAGATTCCGCGCACCTGGCACAAACGGGCGTCTGGATCTTAGTCTCACTTGGCGAGTATCTGAGGACCCACTTAAAAGACCATACAAGATATGATCGGGGTCCAGAGATCCACGGTAAGCAAAGGAGAGTGTCGCTCCCAGTCGGCGAAGCTCAGCTGGCTGGATACCTGAGAGTACAGGTAGGTGGTCCGTTGGAGTGGGACGCAGGCATCCAGTAACCATGCGCAAGGCGTCATTCAAGACACTGTCAATGAGGCGAGTGTGAGCACTGCGACACCAGAGTGGTGCACAGTACTCAGCTGTTGAGTAGACTAGAGACAAGGTGGCTATGCGTAGTGTTTTAGCACCAGCACCCCATCCCGAGCCCACGAGTCGCCGCAGCAGTGTGACGCGCGAGGATAGTTTTTTTGCGCAATGCCACTAAGTGGTGACGAAACGTGAGCGATCTGTCCAGTTTTACCCCAAGATAAGTAGGGGTGGGACAGAACGGTAAAAATCTACCGTTGTTGTAGATCTTTGGCTCACGTTTGGCCTCTCGGTTATTTAAGTGAAAGGCTGCCATCACCGTCTTAGTGTGACTGAGCTTCAACCTCCAAATCTGGAGATACGCTGACAGTGTGGACACGTCTTGGCTTAAAGTCCCCTCCAAGTCCTTCCAGTTTCCAGAAGAGTGCAACAATGCTAGATCATCAGCATAAGCAAACTTTCTGGAAATCATGGAAGGAAGATCGTACGTATAGATGTTAAATAGGAGAGGAGCCAAGACCGATCCCTGAGGAACGCCGTTTTTAAGACGGCGTGGCCTGCTTTGTTTGCTGTCACCGGTGGTAAAGGTGAAACTTCAAATTCGGACAAGCTCCATGATCATTTTGACCATGTGCTTATCCGGAAGTAGTCTCAGCAGCTTGCAGGTAAGGCCACGGTGTCAGACAGTGTCATAAGCAGCTGTCAGATCGATAAATACGGCACCGGACTTCTTTTTAGCCTCGAAAGAATCCTCGATGTTCTGGGTTAGCAGAACAACTTGATCTACGGTTGACTTCCCGTGTCGGAGCTCAGTCTGCTCTTTGGGGAGCAGTGGATCGATTAATGGTTCAACGCGGGCGTAGATAAGCCTCTCGAGGATCTTGTAGGGGACACAGAGCAGAGATATTGGTCGATAACTCTTTGGGTCCCCCACGGGCTTTGCTGGTTTTGGGATCGCGACCACAAGCGCTCTTCTCCAGATCTTGGGAATTTTGAGTCGGCGCAAATAGGAAGAAATGAAGTCACGTAACCAGGACTTCAAAGCAGCTCCGGCATGGAGTATAAGCTCGGGGCAGATGGAATCAGGTCCTGGAGCTTTACCTGGTTTTAAATGTTGAAGGGCAGCAGCAAATTCTCTCTGTGAAAAAGTGTCAGAGATATTTACTGCGTCTGGTGTTGTGGCCCTCCAAAGGTCAGACACTTCTTGAAAGACAAGTCGAGATGACTTGCGATCAACAGCCTCGTATTTCCCATTTCTAACCAGCTGAGATGCAATAGCATCGGCTGAAACGGGACAGTGACGAGGAGAGTGTCGTGACCTACCAGTAAGGTTGTTCAAAATACTCCACGCTTTTCGACTAGAGTGTGAGAAGTCAATGCTCCGAACTGCCTCGGACCATCGATCCCTCCGCTTTCTGTCAAGCTTGGCAAGCAGAGCTGTAGCAGCCAAACTTGAGTCCTCTCCCTGAGGAGACTGCAGAAAGGTTTTATAGAGGGATTCACACTCTGCATCCAACATGGAATATAGTTATTTCGATACCCGCGTGGGATAGTCTTTTTGGATGATTTCTTAATGGTGTTACAGAAGTCCTGGTGGGCCGCATCCACATTAAGTGAATCAGGCGGCAACAAAGTCTTTGCGAATTTATTCGTCAAAGCAATGTAGTGACTCCATTTGGCCTTGCGGAAGTTCCATCGCTTAACAGGCATGCTTGGTACTGCCATAGCAAACCTTGGCGGTGTAATAAGCGAAGGTCGATGTTGTAACCTGGGGAACTTTTCAAGGACACGTCTATCCGGTAAGCGATTGTTTGGACCTACGCTAGCGAAAGCTAGATCTGGATTGGTACCAGTGTTCCAGCGGCCGAAATAAAAACTGGCAGCGTCCTTGGCATTATATAGGAGGGCAAGACAATTAATACTTGCCCAACCACCCAAGCACTCACCATCCGGACTGTTGTCGTCGTAACCCCAGTCAGCATGACGACAGTTAAAATCGTCAGCGTAAAGACAGGGGTGAGGAAACACTGGGAGATCCAGGGTTCGCAATTGTGTTGGCGGTGGTTTGTAGACGTTGACTATTTTATAGCCATCAACGTCCACACACAGCCATTCGATCTCCGATGTCGGTGGAGATTTGTCCAAAAGCGAGTATCTCAGTCGCTCGTGGACAAACGTGGCAAGGCCATGCTTCCTGCTTAAAGAAAACCCAGCTAGTTGGTAGTTTGGTAGTACCAACTTCTCTGCATTAGTGCAGTGGGTTTCCTGCAGTAGGATGACGAGTGCCTCAGACTGCATAGCGAGATGATGAAGAACGTTCATCTTGCTTGCAGTGAGGCCTTCGATGTTCAGCTGAAGAATAGTGGGTCTTCGGAACTTGTTGGCAATGTGCCCTGAAAAGAGCAATTTTATTCAGGCATTGTCCCTTCCTGAAAAGGACGTTTGCCGATTAGCAGACCCACACTGAACATCGGAATGGGTGGATACCCTTCCATTTTGGTTGGTTCGGTTTCGGTCTGTCATTTTTAAAATCAATGAACAGACTTACTCACGGCCCAGGCTGCGTGAAAGCACCTACCATCTGGACCTTATTAAATCTTATCAACATCAATAGAATTTCAAGAAACTTGCTCGACTTAAATATCAATCTTTGTACCACCATTCTTCAAAGTTTCAGTTATTTTCGTTGCTTTGCATTAAAGTTATGTACTGTTTAAAATATGCTCCAAATGGGCGCAACAGCATTGGAGGCAAACTTTCAGACGTCACGCAAAATTGTCAATCATTCCAACACATTTCTCTTTTAGGATTTCTCAAATTTTATGCTGTATTTAATGCCTTTAGTTCATCAATGTTTAAACTAATGGAACTAAATACAGTAAAAAATTTGAGAAATCTCAAAAGAGAGATCAGTTTGAGTGGATTTGTTTGCCTGTTCAGCTGGTGGAGTATGATCAAACTTCAGTAAATTTGAAGCTTCGTCATATTCTATGAGCCATACTCTGCTATGGTCGCACCAATGTACCGCCCCATGTCAGAGTCTCGTTTTATCAAATGACCTCAATGTAACTTAAATTTTAATGTGCTTTTTATTTGTTTCTTTCTTTCTTTTCCTTTTTATAAACAAATTTAGATTGAGGTGAAGCAACCTTGCTTCTTCTAATACAACATCTATAAATAATTCATTACTATCTTTGCAAGCTACAACGTACACTCGCTTTGTTGCTTCTTCTTTTTCTAATCCGCAGCCTTAATTATGCTTATGATTAAGTATTACAGTTGCATTTTTATTATGTGGCGGAGCAGAAATAAAAGAAAACTGAACTGAACTGACTTCATAATTGCCGGTCATTGATCAAATTTTTATGTCTATGAAAACCCGAATTAGAGCTCTTTATTGTCTTCCGAGAAAATTTTGTTTCTAGCGGAATTACCCCTCTGTTTACCAATGTAGCTGTGGGGCTACATATAAATAAATGCTTCGTTTAGGCAAGAATAAATTTTTTTTTAATTTCAATATACCTGCATGATCACAAAAGAAGCAGCTTCTTAAAATAAAAAAGCTGGAAATTCTGAATGGAATCCTTAAGCTTCTTCATTAAAGATAAAGTATCACATCTGCAGTGTCAAAAAAAAGCTTCAATACGGTCATTAGAATTTGTTCTCAAATTTCGAAACCGATATTTGTTTAGCAAGTAAAATTCATAAAATTATTTATTAGCTGTATTAGAATGTATACAAAAGTATTCCACTAAAAAAAATATTTTGATAAGTATATACTAGACCCTAAAAAAGTTATGTAACTGTGTGGCTACATTGGTGTACAAAAGTCATTCTGCATCCTAGCGAAAAAGTTTTGTAGTTTATTATTTATTATAAAATGTTGATGTTTGAGCAAGGATTTAAGTTATCTAAAATAAAAACTATTGCTAGACTTACTTAATTTATTAATGCTTATGAACGATTTGTATACGATTACAATTGAAAAAAATTAACGACACTATTGTGTGATTTTAACCATTGTTTACCAATGTAGCTGTAGAGCTACATTTCAAAAAAGTAAGTCAAAAAGGTCAAAGGTCAAATTTAATTATTGCACACTTTCTAATAACAGAAATTGCCAAGGGAATTAATTTTCCGACTTCAGAAACTGGTGGTGGTAAATAGAGGACTAAACACCACGTCTAACTGTAAATTGAAAGAGTAGTATATTACCCTACTTCACTATTGTATAATTTTGACAATTTGAAAAAGTCACTGCCTGAAAAAATAATTCATTTTTTGTACTGTTAAAATAAAATTAGTTTAACAAAGATAAACACCAATGATATTATCAAAAAAGCTTTACTTTTTCGGTTGAAGAAAACTTGTAATTTAAATTTGTTTAATTAGTACTTTATGTATAATAATTGTTGTTGATACAATAAAGGGGAAAAAATATAAGCCTCTGATTACCTGCCTTGCGTCTATCAAAACCTTAATCGGCCCATAAAAAACGGTACGCCTGACTCCTGAAAGTATATGTTAAAATTTTCGATTGATTTCTAATTACATTGATCGTAATCTTCTTATTCACTTTTATTTTTGGATTTTGATTTTGATTACGATCACTGTGTTTTCAGTAGCCTAATCTTGATTGTACTGTATATCACAGATTACTTTTGATCTTTATAGGTGTGAGGCAAGTTGTTTTGTTTCAAGCAATTGCCTGGCCTACCTTAATTACATTTGAACAGATTTTTTAAATATGGAAAAAAATTGAAACAATCATTCACGAAAAATATTTTGCAATTATTCGCTCATCTATGTGAATGCATGATTGCATAAGCCTAGTTGGCAACAATTAACAGCGTTCAGTGTGATAAGTTCGCTATGTGTATCGTCAGCAGCCGCGGTCTATTTCTTTTATCAGTCTATAACTGTCGTTACTCACTTTACTTTACTTTACGTATACCTATATCGTGCTTAATGTTAAAGCATGTGAGACATTTTATTTGCAAGGTCTAAGTGAAGGCAATTCAGAACAAGCACAGCTAAATAAAACCAATTTTAAAAATATTCAGTGACTACGCTACCGACCACGAGCATTACAAACCCAAAACAAAACTGAAGCAAAGAGAAAATTTAACACAGTTTGATGCACACGGGTCAAGCAGAATGTTATAAATGTTGCCATTATACAAAATTAAATTGCGTTTCTACTACAGTGTTAAAATTACTCCTAAGCAGCGGTATTTAAATACAACTTTTGAATTCACAAAATTTAAGTTGTGTTGGAAGAAAAAATAAGATAATCTAGGCTACTCAGCCAACTTCTGCCATGCAAATTTCTATATCAGTTCAACTAAGTAATCTGCATGGGTGAATGGAATTATTATTCTCTTAACCTAGCTTTCATTGGTAACTGGCTTCAACTAAGTATAGCGCAGCCCATCAAAGACCGTAGCTCATTGTCTATATTTAGTATTTATTGAAAGCGAAAAAATGGCCAAAGATAATTAGTAACCTAATCAAAATAAAATCAAAAACAGCCCAGCATTTTTATTATTAATTTATGATTAATTTTATTTACCATCAGTTTGCAATCAACCACTCGTCTAGGATACATCAAATGGAAATAAGGCCTTTAAGTTTAATAAAGAAACAACGAGAAAGCGATCAGGTAAAACGTCAACTACGCATGGTCGTTGTATCCAAATTTTAAAACAAATTGCCCGGTTTGATAAGTGAATTTCAATTCTAAAAAAAATTCAATCTCCATGCATTTGATCAGGTTAAAAAACTGTATGACATGATTACAAAATATTTTTATAGCCCCAAAAAGTGCGTAAAAAATTAAACTGTATTTTTTTGCAATTTTTTTTCATTTTTTAAATATTGCAAATTATATTTCTATAAAACTAAAAAACCAAAATAAAAAAAATTCAAGCAGACAGCAATATCTTGGCATCTGTGGAAGCAGGTCGGGGTTTACTGCTTGCCCTATGTATAGTGCCTCAATTTCTTTCTGCAAGTCAGGAGGATAAATATAGAGATGAATAAATGAATGAATGAATGAATGAAATAAATGAGTAAATGAAGTAACAATGTTTGTGCTTGGTTTTTCAAAGGGGCCACAAGGCATTTACTGGGGGCCATGAGCAAAAGCCTTTTTTTAGTCCGCATTAATCTTATGAGACAAAAATGGAAAAATCAAACACAGTTTTAAAGTGTTGACCTTTTTTTTTGGTCTTCACTTGACTTTTGGGACAAAAATAAAGAAATCAGAGACAGTTTTAAAGTGATATTCTTTTTTTGTCTTTACTTGACTTTTGGGACCATATTCTAAGCAGGGCGCCATGGGTGTTTGAAAGTCTCTGAAAAAGGGGCCAAAAACCACCAAAGTTTGAGAAACACTGGTTTGGCTGTTTATATAGTACTAAACAAGTTCTGATTTCAATTGTGTTTTGATGATGTTATCTTGATCTTTTAGATCACTGAACATAGTGATTTTTTCACCTCTGTTTTCAAGACTACGCTTTTTACGGCATAATAGACTGAAAGTTTAGTTCCTAAAATCGATGCATTTAAGTATACCTAGGTGAAGAAAAGCTTAAGAGATCATCTTAATATTTTAATTTAAAATCACTAGGCTTACTTATTTAGTATTGTTAAGCCACTTAAACCAAATAAAAAAACAATCAGCTAGTCCTAGTAGCTCTGTAGTTTTCACTCTTAAATTAATTTTTAGTTCAAAGAAAAAAACATTCAAAAAAAAATTTTTTTAATGGATAGTCTTTATTTGTTTTTATTGTCTTTCTTCAACACTTCTTTGAATAAACTGAAAAAAAAGAAACGAAGCATTGATTTTTTGTTATTACAGTCAGATCAAAGATTAAGCGATTGCAAGATAACTTTACAATTTTTCTTGTGCTTCTTCCTTTGTAAGTTCGCAAACGCCATTCATATGATCTTCTTGTTCGGTATCTTCCACCTTAAATATTAAATACAATATTTTTTAGGGTGAAACATTATGGGAATCAATTATAATCTAATAATTCTTTCCTTTAAAACCTATTAAATGGTTATCGTCAGTAATGGCTATGGTTTATAAAAAAATTAAAAGAGAACATCAATTTTCTTTTAAGAAAATAATCTAGCATGTTCAGAAAGTGGCATCACCTAACAACGTCACTATGGTAGAAAGTGGATCGCTTGCACTTGCGTTTACACGTTGGCCCGAAATGAGGTCATATTAGGTACTATCCTCGGTTTTTTTGCCGTAAAAATATTGTATAGTGAATTCTTTTAATTTTTAACTGTATGTTTTGCACTAACCTCAGATAGAAAACCGAACAGTTCATCACAGTAAACAATAAGCCTTAGAAATTATTACATAATTTGGGCTGCTTGAATCATTTCTAACCTCATTTTGAGTAGAAGAAGGTTAAAAAAGGGGATGGGCTTAGTACAGAGCAAACGGAGCGGCCGCACCGCTCCCCCTAAAAAACGTGAAAAGGTGGCCCCTTAAGCAAAATATTGTTCTATTTCTTCGTAGTAGCTCCCTGACGGTGGTCCCTAAAGTGATGACCTTTTTTTTGGGACAAAAAAAATTGGCAACACGAAAAAGTGGCTCCCCTATTTTTCTTGCACCGGGACTCCCCCTTTGAAGGTCATCACTGGTCAAAAAAAGAAGTTAAACAGAGACTATGGGAATAAAATAATTTAATTAAATTAAAAAACCTAAAATATTTATATAATCATTAAGTTAAAAAAAAGTTTAATCTTTTAATTGAAAGACAAACCAGCCAAAACGTCTCGTCGTCAAAAAACTCTTCAGAGCTTAAGTTGTCCCAAATTGGAAGTTTTAGAAGAAAACCAGTAATAGAACCGGAGAGCAGTGCTATTCCAAGCGTCACCACTATAGCTACAATTTGGGTCGCCGGCGGTGACAGATGAATATGATAACGATATTCCGAAGTTAAACCATACTGCTTGTCATAGCTAAAAAAATAAACCACATTAAATTCAACGTTATTAAATTAAGTCCAATATACTGTTTGAAAACTTTGAAAATGAGTAAAAAATATTAATCAAGATTAATTGTTCTTTGAGATGGCTATTGCAGTTTACAGAAAAAGAAAACGCATAGAGAAAGAGCCTACAATACAATTACAAAATATGTAGCACAATTATAATAAAAAAACAGCTGATTTACTCTAATAATGATTATTAGGGATTTGGTGCTGATACACGATAAAACTTTCTTTAGTTTATTAAGATCTTGCATTTACAGATCGTTCGAAGTTTGTTGGAACTTTGAGGCATATTTTATGTTAATTTTTTTGAATTTTGATCAGCCACTTTAAATAAAAATTTATTAAACAAATAAAATCTTGTAACCAGACACAAATATACGACATCTTCAAAAGCAAATTTAGATCAATGGTTTTGAGGGTTTTTCATTGCCTTGCAATTAAGCAAATCTCATTCAAAAATTAATACTTATAATTTACCACAAAAACTAACAGCTGAATTGCAATCGGTTCTGCATATAAACTTTTACAAGACTAAACCTATATTATCGCATTAAGAAAATTTGATAAAAAACTTTTTTAATACGATAATAGCCTACCTTCCCATGTACGTTTCTTTGGATGCAGTAGCCACAATAATAGCACTGATAATTCCTCCCACAATACCGGTCAAACCATGAAGATTGTGCACGCCGCAAGTGTCGTGCAGTTTAATTTTTTTCAGCAGAAAAGGCTAAAGTTTAATAAGAACTTAATTAAGTCTTTATAAAATCACGTTGCTTAAAAAGAA
Source organism: Diplosoma virens (assembly GCA_963680785.1). Lineage (NCBI taxonomy): Eukaryota > Metazoa > Chordata > Ascidiacea > Aplousobranchia > Didemnidae > Diplosoma > Diplosoma virens. Next base: position 15,816,710 of record OY796897.1, read on the forward strand.
AAATACTGCTGTTTAACTTTGTATCATTTGTCATCAGAATACAATTGAAGGCCGAGAGATACGTTTCTTTTTTTTTTCGTAATGTGAATTGAGCACAAAAAAATGTTGTCACGAAAAAGGAAATTTATTAGAATTTATAATTTCTTTATCTTTGTTTATATTAATAAATTAGCCGCGTAAATTTTGAAGTACTGTACAGGGTAACTCAAAAAAAACAGAACCCATACAAATTTTATTAAATCTTATCAACATCAATAGAATTTCAAGAAACTTGGTCGACTTAGATATCAATCTTTGTACCATCATTCCTCAAAGTTTCAGTTATTTTGGTAGCTTTGCATTAAAATTATGTACTGTTTAAAATATGCTCCAAATGGGCGCAAGAGCATTAGGGGCAAACTTTCAGACGTCACTCAAAATTGTTACTCACTCAAACTGATCTCTGTTAAGAGATTTCTCAAATTTTATGCTGTATTTAGTGCCATTAGTTTAAACATTGATGAACTAAAGGCATTAAATACAGCATAAAATTTGAGAAATCCTAAAAGTGAAATGTATTGGAATGATTGACAATTTTGCGTGACGTCTGCAAGTTTGCCTCCAATGCTGTTGCACCCATTTGGAGCATATTTTAAACAGTACATAACTTTAATGCAAAGCAACCAAAATAACTGAAACTTTGAGGAATAATGGTACAAAAATTGATATTTAAGTCGAGCAAGTTTCTTGAAATTCTATTGATGTTGATAAGATTTAATAGAATTTGTATGAGTTCTGTTTTTTTGGGTCACCCTGTACATGTAGCCTAAGCGCTATTTTTTAGTTGTGATAAAAAAATGAATGTTTTTAAAATAAAATTACGCTGAACAAACTTTTTTTCACCAGGTCCTGCTTTTGTAAGGCCATCATTGTGCGTAACAACCATTACATGAAAAAGTTCTGATTCTGTCGCCAAAAGAGTTAATTACAGACAAATCTTTAACTTTAACAAGACTTTGGATATAGGTTGCGAATTCAAACCGTACAGAACCGCATGATTGCAACAAAGATTATGGTATAATTAAACGAATAGAGAGAGTAAGCAAACAAACGACTTCATTAAAACTAAATTTTTTTTCTTTGTTCACGATAATCATATAAAAACATTTGCAAAAATTTTTTGAATAATCAAAAACGGCATAACTTAATTACAAAAGCAGATCGGATAATTTATACAACAATGCTCGCCTGAATATAATGAAATGACAAAGTTGTCATCACTCCAGATACAGAACCGATTAATACAGCTGCAAACGGATTGACGACCAAATCTGCGCTCGCTCCGATAACCACTCCGCCGGACAAAGTAGCATTTTGTATGTGAGCCTGAGAGAATCGCAACTTGTAATTTTAAAATTTAGCCTTTATATTTAGTTTAAGTAGTCGGCTTAATTTGTTATCTAACAACATTATTTGCTCCCTTGGTCTTTTTTGCATAATTGCTTGCCTTGATAAAGCAGAAAAAATTAAACCTTCTTCCTAATAACTTTTGTACTTGAAATAAATTAAAGAGACAGGGGCTCCCAGCCTTTTTTGCTATCCGTACCTCCTTGTTTTGTTATGGCATTTTTCCTAACCTTTTAACATTGAAAATGAATTTTTCCAATTTTTAGCTTTAATTTCAGGAGTGTGTAGATTTTATATAACACACATATTGAGAGAATAACAGTATTGCTTGAATAAATGCAATGTACGTATTCTTCGTAACAACATTAAATAGCAAATAAAGTGGGCCCAATTTATTAACTTTGACTAAGCAAGTGTTTTACTGTAATCACACTGCAAAACTTTGCATAATCGAACAAACTTTTTGTGCTCAATCAATAAAACAAACTATGCGCTGCTCTAGTCTAGAAAAACAAAGCAATAAACTTGCTCCAGGGCCGGCTGTCATTTAATATTGATATTTCTATTCCTAGTTACAAAACAATTTCAAAAAGTTGATCTTTCACCAACTTTGCAATTTCACATATTTCTACTCACAAAGATGGTTTTTAAGTAGTTGAATTTAAAGCCATTCTGCGCTACAGTAAAAGCAACGACGAAAAAAACAGCCACCCTAGGGCTTTTTATCGTGGACGCAGAAAAATTCTACCGCTAGAAGGAAAATGTTTAAAAGTTTACGGCAGGTGTGGGACTTACTTTACTTTTATACGTTAAATCCTATTTTGATTTATAGAGTCCATCTTCACAGCATTGCGGCTCGGTTTTACAATAAGAAATTGTCGCAGCTGTAAATAGGCCACTAATATCGTGTCAAATTTGATAAGTTTCGCGTTTGTACTAAACAATTAGCTTCTTATTTTTTTTTGAAAATAATTCAAATGAACTAAATTCGAAATCTCATGCAAATATAAAAATTGATAAAGTTATGAAAATATCCAAATGTAACAAGTGATAACTTATTCTAATAAAAGTTTAATAAATAAATAATCTTAATTTATATTTTAAAATGTTTTGCTTTTAATCTGACCATGTTCAATTTGCCTTTTTTGTTTATCCATGAAGTCACAGCAAAGGTGACCACAGTGCACGCTGCCAAGCTTAATACGGTGTTGAGGACCGCTCGGTGGCGCTCTAGACCACTAGTTGCTGCAGAGTTGAAGCTCGGCCAGAAAACCCACAAAAACGTTGTACCTATACAGTACTTTTAAAATTTATTTGATTAAATTTAAATTAATTTTAGTTTTGTATATTTGATTCTATTCAGATCAAAGTGCCTTTTTTAAGGTTTTTACGGTTTATTTGATGAAGTAATTTGATCAATAAATTATAAATACTTATGTTTTTTGGATAAAAGTCGAGTAATGAACAAAGTATCTAACTATATTTGCAATAGTTGTTGTTGAAATGTTGATGCAATTAGATTTTTGCACTAATTGAAACTTTTAAGATTCTTTGACACGCAAGTATGTAAAATTTAAATTTGCTTGAAAGAAAAAAAATTTTGAAAAATATTTTCAACCCTTTTAGTGCTCTTCTTGGGAATCAAAAAATCGACATCTTTTAACAGTTTTTCAAGTAAAATATTCAAACCTTAAATCTTTTTAAGCAGATTATTTAAACATTAAAAAGGTTTACTGCTTTAAGATAGTCACTATGCTTTGTGGTAAAATTTCAATTTATTTTCGAAAATAGTCATAACGACTCTATACGCAGTAATTCCTTTACAAAATGCCGAGACATTAAACTTCAGAGTTTATTTCGAGAAATTAACTTGTTTTGTTTTTAAAAAAGCAAAGTTTTTTAAACGTATCAACTGTCTGGTCTTACTATTTATTTCATTTTTTTAATTTTAAAGAGTGATATGACTCTAATTTGAAGCAGTTTGTTCAAATAACCAAGGAAGAGGAAAGTGACGTGGAGTGTTTCTCCCACTAAACCAACTCGATAACGAGGGTAGGATTCGAAGCAAGACCATGTTATTTAGTGTTTCGGTAACCACTATCTTATTTAATTACGGTTTAGATATACAGCGTGTCCATAAAGTCCTGCACATATTTAAAATTTTAATATCTCAAAAACCGCATAAGGTAGAAACTTTAAATTTTCGACAGTGAATTATACCACCATAAAGTTTTTTTGTTATTTTTTACAGGTTATTTTATTGTTAAAATAAACAAGAATAAGTCATTTTTAATAAAGGCGTAAGTTTGTAACAAAGTATGAAATATGTTGACCATTCAACAAAAAGCACAATGTGTTCTTTGGTATCATAAATTGAAATCACCAACTGCCGTACAGCGTAAATTTAGAAACGAGTTTGGACAAGACCTTTCTTACACTAACAATATTAAAGAGATGATTTAAAAATTTTATGGAAACCGGCAGCATTTTGGATCGCAAAAGATCGGGTAGGCCAAGCATTGATGAAGAGACTGTCGATGCTGTGCGTGTAGCATTTCATCGCAGTTGAAGTCAAAGTCGTTTATGTAAAACTTTGTGAACTGTGCTTCGAGGAATAGCAAGTTCATTTGATGCAACACGAATTGATTTCCTTGGGCTGCGATGAAATGCAACACGCACAGCATCAACAGTCTTTTCATCAATGCTTGGCCTACCCGATCTTTTGCGATCCAAAATGCTGCCGGTTTCCATAAAATTTTTAAATCATCTCTTAATGCTGTTAGTGTGAGGAGGGTCTTGTCCAAACTCGTTTCTAAATTTACGTTGTACTGCAGTTGGTGATTTCAATTTATGATACCAAAGAACACATTGTGCTTTTTGTTGAATGGTCAACATATTTCATACTTTGTTGCAAACTTACGCCTTTATTAAAAATGACTTATTCTTGTTTATTTTAACAATAAAATAACCTGTAAAAAATAACAAAAAAACTTTATGGTGGTATAATTCACTGTCGAAAATTTAAAGTTTCTACCTTATGCAGTTTTTGAGATGTTAAAATTTTAAATGTGCGCAGGACTTTCATAAAAATAGATATTTACAAATTCAACAAAAACATGTAATAATGGCGTAAAAATTTTTAATTTATCGCTTGTAAACCACACACACACTGTATTCTACAACTTGAGCAATACGTAACAGAACTTACCAATCATTGCTGCTATATCCGAACGATAATTTGAACTTTCTTTTTCGCAATTAATCTGTTGTTTTCTGTAAAGAACTCTTGCCACTGCCAATCCAAAATAAGCCCCAAACAAGTGAATAAGAATAGTTCCTCCCACGTCTAAAGTCTAAAAAATCATTTTCTTTAAAATGCAATTTAGTGTATGTTTTTAAAGCAGAGGTAGCATCCTTTTTAAAACAAGGATTACTTATGAAAATATAATGGTAGCGCATTGCGTCAACCAAAAACCAAAAAGAAACGATTTTTACTTGTATTACTGGCCAAAAACAATGCTTTTTGCCATAAAAATTAACACAAAAATCTTTTCTATTTCGGTTTTCAGTTCAGTTTTCACAATGGAGTTGTCAAAAATGCTTTTCGATCCCCAAATTAAAAAAAAATTTAATATCGCTCCCTTTAATTGGTCATTATTCATAAAAAAAAATGCCGTAAAAGAGAGAGGGTCACCAAAAGTGGCGAAGGTGCGTATGATGTCTACCCTTCCTTCAGAGTTTCAAAACTTAATATCTTTTGATTGCTAAAGTATATTGTTTTATACTAATTTACTGCACTACACAATATAAAAATTGTCTAAAACTAATAAATTATTACCGCTAATACTTGAGTTCCAATAAAAAAGTTAATGTTAAAGAAAACAACTTCCAGCGTTGCCATGACGATGGCTTGTATTGGACTTGCGACTCCGAGTATTACTCCAAATGATATAAGAATCGTGGCAGCTGCAAAGTCGGCGTGTAAAAGACTGAAAAAAAAATTTTTTTTCCATCTGAAATTACTTTTTAAATCAAGCAATAATATCGGTTTAAATTTCACCCAAGTACCAGGTTAACATTAACTGCACATGAAATCATTAAATCTAATGTTTTAATTCTGTTTGTTGTTATTTTTTTATCAAGCATTTCTGCAGTCTCAAATACTGCCGTATTGATATTTAAATGCTGTACACTGAATTCTTTTGAATTGATAACACTGTTTTTCGGCCGAGATAACAAAGCGTTTACTGCAAGAGATTTTATAACAGCATACTGTATTTTTAGTTTTTTAAAGCTTGTAGCAAAACAGTTCTTGGAAAATAATGACTCAATAATGGAATTCTTGGGTGGTCATTTTCCTGATCAAATTCCTTTTCTTGATCTTTTCTTGATCTTGTAATATTTATGATTTTTTGTTTAAACTTTTTAATAATAATCGAGAATAAAACGAATGATTAAATGAATGAATGATTCATTAACAAAAAGATGGGAGAAAGTTTCGGAGCTTTTGCTAAGTTAAAACTTCTTCAGATTTCTCAAAGTTTAAAACTGAATTAAGTAAAAAAAATTGAAAATATGTTCGTCTTTTTAACAATGCAAGCTCTAACTCTTGGTATAGTTACCTTTCAAGATTGATAGAAATTTTACTTTTTTGAATGGCGATTGAACCAAACCAACCATTTATCAGTAGTGACCACTGAATGATGTAACAAAGAAGAAGAAATGTAAAACCAAGCGAACTAAACCCAAATTTTTTCAGGAATTGCATGAGGAACCCAAATCCAACAAGCATCATAACATGTACATCCTGATACACTAAAAATAAAATTTATTAACGGCATAAAAAGTAATAAAACACTATTTCAAAAAAGAAAAACTTAAGAAACGTAAAAGTAAATTTTCTTTGAAGTTTTGAAAACGTAAAAAAATCACTAATGAATAGAGATATGAAATCAACGTTTTCTAGGCTGTTTATTGCTTTTACAGCACTTGCAGAGAAACGATCCACAGTTTACATGTGCTTTTAATATAGAGCCGTGGTTCTCAACCCCTGGTTCGCGACCCAAAAATCGCTCACTGTTTAAAGCCATTTGCAAAATCGCTCAAAAATTTGTATGTACTCTCAAATTCTCCTTATCAACGCATGTTCAAGGGACTTGAGACAATGCTTTTTGTTAAATAAAAACTTTTTTGTCGTTTTCGGCGATAAAACTCAATGTATTGACATTTTGACTTATGAGCTGATGGACGCTAGTTTATTTCTTAGTATATCTGGGTGTTTTTGATGTGTCTTTGCCCCTTGGGAAAGGCACTTTCTGAAAAATTTCGAAATGAAATCGTGCTGGTTAACTACGATGGTGACTTGACTTAAAACAAACAACTTGGTCAATACCAATTGGCTTTATTAAAAAGAAGTCATTTCGTTTGATCCCTCGAAGCCAAAAGTTGTTTCGAGAATAAAAGTCAGACCAAATTCGTTGTAGTCACAAATAAAAGCTTCGAAAACTAGAGCCGATTTAGGAAAAAACATAATACGATTCTATTCGATAAGAGATTACTCGATTTTAAACCATTAAACATGAGTAGATTGCACTAAAAACCAAATAAACTTAACCAATTTCTTTATTGTTCTCGCTAAGGTTTATTTAAAGTTTTTTTGTTGATTATTAGGTATCATACTTCAATATACATATAAGTTATTGCCTAAACGCAAAAACTCAATAAAATTAAATCTATTAAATTAAAAACTATTAAATATGTTTTGTCGCATGACATTTAGGTCTACATAAAATCTTATTTTAAACAATCTATCCCTTACTTGGATATAAGTCATTTAAAATTGACGCTTCTGGCAGTGAATGATTGGTTTTGTTGGTATTGGGTTTTGGACTGGCCTCCTCCTCATATTCAAGAAAGAGACCGAAGAGTATAACAAATACAACTTGCGCCCCCAGAAGAATGCCGGTCAATTTGCTTTTGGTGATCCTATTTAAAAAACAAAGTTTTCTTATAAAAACTTTTTCTGCTACCTTTGCAAAATACCAAAACTGCAAAATTTTTCAACACGCTAAGTCAAGAATTTTAACGCAATTTGTAACTTAATCGATGTGCTTTGAACTCAGAGTTAAGGCCCGTTTCCACTACGAGCGTGGAAAAGAGCATTCTTTCTCTCTTTTATTGATCTTCGATTGAAGCGAGCGGTTAAAATTGAAGCGAGCGCAAAAAAAAAATCAATAAAACAAACAAAGAATGCTTTTTTCCACACTCGTAGTGGAAACGGGCCTTTACAAACACACTCGAACCATGGCTTACCTGAGGCCGAGCTAACCTGAAACCCGAATTAGTCTCGAAAGTCGGATTTATAAGCAAATCAAAATTATATAAAGACATACAGGCTACTTGCATAGGCTACAGAGTGGAAAGAAAGATTTGCACTTGAATCTGGCTTGAACCAAAAAACCGCCTACACCCTTAAAGTTTAAATCAAAGTAAAAATTAATAAAAATTGTTAAAAACTCAATATTACAGTAAACGTTTTTTTAAACAAAGTAATAGACATTACGAGAAAAAACAGTTTACTCAAATATGTTTTTTTACTCATTCAATTAGTTCAGCACCTCACTTATTAGCATTAAACATATATATATAAGTTCACTATTTTCAATTAAGGTAAAAATTAAAATGACTTTAATTTTCTATTTGCTTTGCCTGAGACAACAAGTAAAAAATGCATTGGGTAAAAACATTTTATTGCATGCTTTAACATTGCACAAATATGACAATTCATTCAATAGTTTCAAAACAAACTTTTTCTGAAATTTCCAGTCTAATTAACTGTTACGTAGGCAGCGTAGTAATAAACGTTTTTTCGTAAAAGTAGCCTAAACTTAAATAAAATCGAGTATGATGAATAGCAGATTGGCTAGACCAAAAATATTTAGTTTGCTATCAGAAACTTATATTACAAAACAAAGAAATGCGCTTAAAAGAAAAAGATTAGGGAAAGACGTATAAACTTATATGCAGTTACATTTTAAAGACCTTAACGGTTTTTTTTCGTTCCATTGCAAAAAAATAAAACTTTGCTTTACAAGATCTGTTTTTTAAAATCAAATTTAGACATGTTTTGAGTTAGAGAAAAGTTATAATGTTATTGTTATGCTTAATGCACTCTTAAGACGGACAAATAATTTTTGAAAGTCGGTTTAGTTCACAACACAGACTTCACGAATTTTGTCTTGTTTTTACTTCAAACAACACAAGTTCAGAAAAGCAGTCCAAAAAGTGCTGACATGAAAAACAAAAAATTAACATCCGCTCAGGCTGTAATTCAAAAAGTTTACTTTCTGAAAAATTTGTTTTAATCCTTCTTCAGATAAATAAAGGACTAATAGATTATTAACAAATTTCTCAAGAAGCAAAAGTTACTGTAAATGCAAATATAAGACAAGCGTTGATGTAAAAATTTGTGCTCTTTATCAAAACAATGGATTTAAGCTGGCTTTACTCAGTTAATGCCGATCCTTGTCGTGCTTTTGATTATCTTTGTGAGTAAAAACTCCTATCATAATTATACTTACGTCATTGTTTTTTTTAAACCCAATGGACCTTTGTTTTCCGAAAAACAAATACACTTTTAAACGTGGAACTTGAAAAATAAATTTCAGTATATAGCGATTTAATCTGAAACCAAGTTAACTAAAATACTTTGTTTAGTTATTAATCACAAAAAAATTGTCTTATATAAGTTAAACCTGCAATGCACGACAGTTATTTTTACTAATTTATCAACGAAGAGAGTGTAAAAAAATCTATTGATTCTCTTCTATACATTCTCTTCTCATTATAGATTTATTTACTAAGTAAAACTTGCCGCAACATTAGCTTGCGTACAATTCCAACAACTAAATAAATTCTAAAATTCAACTTTCTGATTGAAGTAATGCATTGCATAAATCAAAGATTTTTTTTCTACAATGAAAACAATGTTCCACCAGCGCAACTGCAAAAGACACCGCTAAGCCGCAAGGGCATACTGGCGGCGGTTCCGATCTGCTAACCACATCGAGTTAGCTAACACGGATACGGGTTAAGACAAGCAAAACCCTGCAGTTCCCATTACAAACATATAGTAAGAATGGTCAAGTCAATCAACAAGCAAGTGCCGACAGACCTGTTTCGTCCTTATTAGGACTCGTCAGGACACTACAGCTTTTTGTTGACCCCAGCTGAAAAAGTTGAAAACTTAAACAGCTGGCACAACTTTCTGTTTGTGGTTTTTACACCTCAAACATCCAGTTGTGGACCTGAACGCTGGGTAGGTAGTACAATGAAAACAATGTTCCACCAGCGCAACTGCAAAAGACACCGCTAAGCCGCAAGGGCATACTGGCGGCGGTTCCGATATGCTAACCGCATCGAGTTAGCTAACACGGATACGGGTTAAGACAAGCAAAACCCTGCAGTTCCCATTACAAACATGAAGTTGTCGCCGGGGCGACGAGTCGTTCGATGTATCGGCCTTCGACGGCCGAAAATCAAACCCAGAGAATGAAAGGCCGATGAACTTTAGGTTAGTCATTTTTGCTAAATGTAATTAAACTGTAAGTGATTACGAAATTGCCGTAAAATCAAACGTAATAAAATTAAGTAATAACTTTTTTGAAGAAGAAGAATTATTTAGTTAATTTAGAACTTTTGCTAATAAATTAGCTTTTTCACTATAATCTTTATCGTTGAAGTATAAAACAAATGCGAAAGAGCTGTTTTCTGCATAAAAAATCGCGATAATTCTTCAATTTTACTCTGGACAATTAGTTCGTGCTGTAGACCTCATAGACCTGATGTTCTTTAAAAATCATATTATGCACTTTTTTCTGTCTAGAGTACGAGATAATGAGTAGAAAATGGTTTGGTCGTATTACAACATTGGTTTTTCCTTTTTTTCTTTTTTCTAGTTTATATTTTTTTCTCCTTCTTAAAATTGAGCAAACGATTGTGTCGAAAGAAACATGTGATACTTACTTGTTTTGTGTCATAACTTGTGTTATGATTTTTTGTTGTTATTACCTGGCTTAAAGGATAATTGCAGTAAGTAGCGCTTTGATTTGGAAAACTTCGAAAGCAGACACGAGTAGGAAACAAAACCGACCTTGGATGAATGTTGTATTTATATATTTGTTTACATTTAATCATAACCCATCAAGTTGTTCAGCCAATTACTACGAAAAGGAACTAATATGAATATGGAATTTAGTATTGTCTTTTCAAAGTAAAATCATCGAAATCAAAACATTTAAATAAGATAGAAAAGCACAAAATAAATCGTTATATTTTAGAAATAATACCTTAAATAATTTTAAAATAAATTATGTTTTTTTGTCATTATTATTTTGTCTATTTTTTTTCTTGACATAGAGGAAAACAACGGTGACAAAGTGATTAGTGTTAATGCAGTAACTCCGACTTTTTTCAAAAATGCCGAGGTTTTTTTATCATTTGCGAAACAAAAACCCTAGCCAAAAATAATCAGAAACAGTTCTTTCGGTAAAAACAACAAAATACTTCTCAGTCAAAAAAATGTTAGTTAAAAACAATCAGAGTCTACTATTGTTTAAGTCAGTGCTACTAACCACCTGGTCGCTACCCAAATCTGGGTGGTCGTTCATTTTGCTTAAATCGCGAACTTCGGAGGTTCTCGAAGCGCTGAGGCCATTAGCTTTAAATCAAAAAAAGAGGCATTGTTTTTTGATTTGAAGCTAATACTTTCTTTAGTCTTTTTTTCAATCTTATAGACAAAAAGTGTGCAGTTTGGCTTTTGATTTGGAGCAAAGCTTTTTTAAAATCTTTACCTGACTTCCAAAGACAAAAAGAGACCAGTTTGGTCTTTTTATGATGGAAACCATATAAATTTTGTGAATTGTAATTGAAAATACTGAGTCGCCAAACTTTAAAAATAAGTATTAAGCTTAATGTTTTACCGAAAACACAAGCGTTGAAAAACAGTAGTAATTGTCAATTGCGAAAAAATCACTGCAAAAATTTTGGGGGCAAATTTCAAAAATGTTTAAACAGTTATGCTTTCAAACATGATCTTCTTTTAGCAAAAAGACTAAGCTAATTTAGAGCTTCTTTTATCAGGGCGACGCTTTTGTGGATCAAGACTCCGCAATACACGGGTTTGTTTGCAGACGAGCTGCTAGAAATGCTTTCACAATTTGCCCAGTAAAGCGCGATGACGATTACGTATATTGACTGCTTAGTCTTTGTTCACAAGCTTAATACATTAAATTACCCATAAAGTGATGATAAAACTCTTTACTTGACTAGATTAAATTTACGACGAGGGATTTTTTAGTACAGCTTCTTTTCCAATAAAGCGATTTTCTCGCGGCATGAACAGCAAACAGCTCTGGTAAAATTATAAATTAGAGGTTTTTTTTCAAAATACTTTAATTTTGAACGTTTCAAAAAATAGTGATATTTAAAGTTATATTGGCTCATTAAAATGGCTGTAAACTTGTTGAAAAAAATTAATAATTATTTTAATAGGTGTTGCTTCTGAGGGAATTATGCGTCGAACACTTTTTTTAATTACCGTATTTTCCCGTGTATAAGAGACCCTTGTGTATAAGAGACCCTTCAATTTTTAGGCAAAATTTTCAGGAAAAAAGTTTTTTAGTAATCAAAAGACTTACTCCCATGTATAAGAGACCCCCTATTTTTAAAGTGAAAATTATGAACAAAAAAGGGTCTCTTATACACGGGAAAATACGGTACTTTTGTTGACTCATATAAATTGACTGCTGCATTTTCTTTGCTTAGATATCGTGTCGACAGGCCCATAACTTTTTTACTACAAATTTAAATAAAAAGTTTACAAATTAATTGAGTCGCTGACTCGAAGCACTGTTTCTGATCCATGAAAAGTAAAATCGTTAAAATCCATTATCATAAAACTAATTTTAGTAAAATCAAGTTTTATAAATCATGGTTACAAAAAAAATTGTCAAAGTTTTATCTTAAAAGGTTTTTAAACAAATCCCAAAAGTTTTTAACTTTTTTTCGTCTCAACTTAAAAAAATCGTATTACTTTCACCTAGCAAATCAATAAGCGCTGCAAGATGAACTATTAACCCGGCTAAATAAATTAGTAAATTTTTTTTCTAGATTATTATATTTTGAATAGCTTACACGGGTACGGTGAGTTCAATATTCTGAATAAGCTTTTTGGACGGGCAATACAATTTGAAAAAACTTGTTTTAATACAATTTCTTACTTTTTCTATAAGTTGCATTTGAAGGCTGAAGTATTCTTGTCCCGAAGTATTTGTTGTTTGGTAATATTTTCATCTACTTTTTTTTTATCAGGCCATCACGGTACTGTACATAAGAAAAGTGATATTTGAAGGTAAAGCGAAGAAAATTTCTAAAAAGTGTTTGCCAATAGTTTGTACGAAACGCTTATGACGTAAGACGAGAAAATAACAGTGATTGGACGGATTCAGAGGTACGATCAAAACAGGAAAGCATAGAGAAAACATATTATGGCCATGATTCGCTGTTTTTGTGTTAAAATTCTAAGCTGTTTGTTTTGTAAAATGTTGAAAAAAATATCCAAATAAAATAAGATATATAATTAAAACAGTTTTAGCCTGTGTTTTTGTATTTAAAACAAAGACGCCACACGATGTTTTTTGTTTAATCCGGTTTGACTTTGACTCAATAGCAACCACAATTGGAAAAACAAACAAATTTAGGACTTCAAACCAGTAATATGAGCACGCAGGAAAGGTTTATGAGTCAACACCACCTTATGCAGTGGCCCGCCAACCTGTAAAAATATGCTGTTATGAAAGAATTTTCAAAAGTCTGGTGAAACCTAAAAAAAAATTATGATTTAGACCTAAAATTGAAAATAAAATTTTTTTTATCGTTACCCTAATTTCGATGGTAAAACATCAACTTTTAATTTTTATCTGTCTTATAAAAACAACCCAATTGTTTTTGAATTTTTACTTGAGTTGTTTTAAATTTTAAGAAAAAAATTTATGTTCCTAACAAAGGCTGAATCATGGATTTTTCATCGTTGTTCTTTAAAATTTTTAAAGACCATCATAGCCTATATTTGTTCATATCCGTTAGCTTACGAATGAGAACACTTCAACTTGATTATTTTTAAACTTCAAATTGATTTGTTCTTTGTCTTAAAGCTTTACGTTGTCACGGTGAATAATCTGATTTCAAGAGATTAATCTAAAACTTTTGATGGATTGCATGACCTTTTCCGATTTTCCCATGCTAACCTTATATCTATCAGAGCATTTTCTTATTTACGATTTCAGATGGGTTACGGATAATGTGCATGGCGTACATATTTTTAACAAAAGTTAGCTTAACATAATAATAAACGAAGCCTTTAAATACAAGCAGAAAATCTTTTAGCCTATAAACAAAACAATGCCAAACGGGATACAGCATATCGCTTGTCATGCTTATTTCAGCAAAAACAAATTGATGTAAAGAATTCAGTAAGCGAAATCTTATCTTCATTTTTCAATCCTTTTCCTGAAACTATCTCCTCATTTCCAATCGGAACATCCAAGGTGGAAATCCTTATTCTTTGTCCCAAATCGGGTAGATGCAACCCCCGAAATCGAAACCGTCTTTACTTTTTACAAACTATACCTTAAAGGATTCATTTCCTTGATTTTGCAACGACCCGGCCACAATTCCGTTCGTCCTTTGTGGTGATACAACTGTGAGGACTTATTCAAATTAAATTAATTTTTTTCTTTGAGATCGGAAAACAAGCGCTGAAAATATTTAATTCAATTCAATTTTTTAAAGTTTCAACAAGACTTCAGTAACTCAGGTTTATTTCTGTAAAATTACATACTCAACATTCCCAAAAAAAATAAAAATTTCGGCCCTAGTTTAAAACAGGGGTCGGCAACGTTTTCTTTCCAGTGTGCCAAGTTGTGAAATTCAATGTCAAAATATACGTTTGCGTGCCGATGTCTTCACTTCGATTTCATCTCCGATTTCCCTATTTTTCTCCCAAAATCAGGATGTTCTCTAAAAAAAAGGTCTTCACTTCGATTTCATCTCTGATTTCCCTATTTTTCTCCCAAAATCAGGGTGATCTCTAAAAAAAAAAAAAAGGTCCGTAAACGTGTTTTTGAAAAATATTCACGACGCCGCGTGTCGTATAAAATCACCTCGCGTGCCATGATTGGCATTTCACTTCACTAAAACTTTTAATTTCACTAAAACTTTTAATTTTTTGAATAATGCATTGTATATTAAAAAAAAAGGTTTAGAATTTGCTTGGTTTAAAATAGAGTACAACTCTGACTCAATTACTAGATTGATAAATAAAATCATTTTCAACCAAATTAAACAACTTATTTTATTTAACAGTTAAACAACATTTTTGATTTGCTTGACTTTGCTGAAAGGGTATAATAACTTATAGACCAAAATTGGAGACATACGTATGTAAAACATGGGGGAAAACATTTTAACTCCAGGGTCGCATTCGGAAATTGGTTTTGTTCCAGGCCCGCACTGTTGTATAATTAAGCCAAAATTTAAAGTCTAAATTCGTCAAAACCTGAAATTCGGTTAAAGACAAAAAAAGCCTTCATTCTCGTTTCAACGTGAATTTCACGAAAACAAAATCAATTTTTTTTAAATATTTGCTTGAGGTTTTCGCGGCAGCATGTAGCCCGCGGGCCGTAGTTTGCCCACCCATGGTGTAAACCGATTCAATTGGTATGGATGAAACATCGACTTTTGACGGGTGATTAGAGGTCTCTCTTAAGAGCTGATATTTACATAGAATTTAAGAGGCGGAACTACTACTATCGCGACTGTGTAGCAATGATGCTAAAAAGTTTAGAGGTCCAAAATAAGTTGTGACAGAAGAGAGTTTCAGAAATAGATGCATTTTTTTACTTACTTCCAAGTGCTTTTAACTGTAGCCGATGAATGCGAATCGGATCTAAGACCAGCAATGACTGGTCTAAACTCTATAACCAATTAAAAAATATACTGTAAAATCTAACACACCATTAATCGTATTTTTAGACTTTTATAAAAACTATTTTTTACAATGCGAGATAGTTTTTCGTTTACGTCTCAAAAAGTTTCCTTGTTTAGATGCAAACTGATTTTTTCAAAAAATAAAATGAATCTCAACAAGTGTAAAGAATTTGTCGTTACTTTAAAAAAGTAGACATCTTGATTTTAGTAACAGTCTTGTCCAAAGCGTGTTCACATTATTTTGGTTTTGTGCATAACGCAAAGAGCCGGCCTTCAATTAAAATTCTTTTTGTAATGGAGTGGCTACTGACACGCTTTAAAATAAAATGTTTTCTTGCTTCCAAGAGCAGAGAAAAAATACTGTTTTTAAAATGGCGAAAAGTCTCCACAATCGTGTCTAACAGCTCTACTCTTAATTACCGTCAATTATCATCAAGACCATCGTTATCTTCTGATGAAACTAAATCTTGATCCAATTCATTGCGCCAAGTTTGCCGCGATGAAATATCACCGACATCCCATTCTTTTCTAGACAAAGGCATCGGGCATTCTCGAGCGCATTCAATTGCTGCTGGACAGGGTCTGAAGTCTACGTTTTGTCGCGAATACCTTCTTTTTGACATACTATCATCCTCAAAATTTTCTTTTGATAATAGAGACAAATTATCGTTCTGCTGAAACCTTTTTGAATCCTTAGTCATTGCTTTCATTGTTTTTTTTTTTAAAGAATACGACTGATTTCCGTTTTTTTCGGGATTATTGTTCGGGCATTTTCTCCCTTCCGAGTTAATAGTGCAATCGGATGACGAGAGGTCAATTCTTCCCGAATATATCGCTTGTTGAGATCCTTTTGTACTCCAGGACTCTTTCATATTTTCCTGGGCTGATCTATCCTTTGCGTTTTTTCGGATTATAGGAACACGAGCTCGATTTCGTTTTCGATGCTTCGACTTCGTTAAAGTGGCGAAGGTTCCTTTCAAGCAAGCTCTTGGTAGTGGAGCTAAGAAACACAGTTTTATGTAAAAAAAGCATAAAAAAAATAGAAGTTTTTTAAAAATTCTTAAAAAGAAATTTAAAAAATGTTTGAAGAAGCAGAAGCAAATTTAAAAGACTTTAGTACATAAACAGAAACTTGATTCTTTTGTTTTTTTGTTAATTTAATGATATTTTAGAAATCAAGGCAGATCCAAATATAAGTCAAAAACAAATTTAACTTGGCAATTTAATATTCGAATACTGCATAAATATATGTTACTCAATCTTCCAACTACTTCATGTATTACGCCATCACCACTTACTGTATTCTTGAAAAAGACATTTCAAGACAATTGAACACAATATAGATAAAAATTTATCGCTTTTAAAAGAAACCAATAAAAAGTGGCAATGAGACCTTAACATTTCTAAGGTAGTCTTGATAAAAGAGTACAAACTTTTATTAACTCCAGGTTGATTCAATTATAACCTTTTATTTTTTATTTATTTTTATATTTTTATCTCTGTATTTATCCTCATGACTCGCTGGAAAGCGCCGGAGGCGCTATAAATACGGCAAGCAATTACCCCGACCTGCTTCCGGAGATGCCAAGATATTGCTGTCCGCTTGAAATTTTAATAGGGATATGATTTTAATTTAAAACTGCTTGCCAGGACCACAAAGCCGGGGAAAGTGCTATAACGTGTCTTTTCCAAGGACACAACAGAATGGCGCGAGTGGGTTTTGAACCGAGACCGTGTTCATCACAATCCCGGCGCTTTAACCACTCGTCTACGCTGCCGATAAATGCGATCTCTGTAGATATTTCACACAATGTCAAATAATATGAATTCATGTAGTGTTTGATTTTATGCACAATATTCTACTGAAAGTTTACAAGTTTGAGAAGCACTTCAATGTACTGTATTATAAATTCGATTCAAAAGAAGTACAACTCTTACATGCTTCGAAAAATATTGTTCTATTGCGTTTCCACCAGTGAGTCGCAAAGCATCTCATACATAAGGTGACAAGACAACATGTTTTTCTTTAGGCTTTTTTTGTCAGTATTTTTACCTTTAATTTGAAATGAAGACCTGTTTTTTGTTTAGATGGCTTTCTGATTGAAAAGATAGCAATTTTACACTTCCTTTTTTGGTATCATAAGTATTTCGGAACAGTTTTTACTACCGTCCCATTTTTGTCATAATTTAATAAAACGCAGGTCGCGGGGTAAAAAAGGTTGAAAATGCGGGTTTAATTGTTTAATTGTTTTAAAAACTCAATTGAACCATTGAAAACTCAAGCGCAAAAATTATAAAACAAAAAAAAATTAAAAAAAACAAACTTACCTTCATACTCTGATCCAGTCGGCAATATATCGCGTCGCTCCGAATGATCAAAAACACTGTCTTCGGTTTCGCGATGAGAAGAGTTCGAGTCATCGTTGTTTTCATGGCGACTTCTGCTGGATGGAAGAAGTTGATTTATTTTATCAAAATCTTTGCTTTGAACGGATATTCTAGCCGGAGGATCGGTTGGCACTGAAGGAAGCTTATTCAAGGCAGCTCGAATACGCTTTCGATATTTGAGAAGTCGTGGACTAGTTTCTAATGAATCAGCCCTAGAGACACTCACGCTCTCTTCGTTTTTTCGGCCACGTTCTCGAACCGATTTATGATAAATATTTCGAAGGTATTTTTGAGCTTGTTTTAGCTCTTCAAAGCTCACCAATGAGTCTGCACAAAAAAAAAAGAAAATTATTGTAAGTTGTATAGTTGGTTTCATTTATTAAAAACAATTCGGGTGTTATTTATCACTAAAAAAATTTTTGCTCCCAGACTTACAAACTAAAAAGACCACGCAGTGCTATTTTATTATCGAGTGTCCGATGCATCTTATATTTTATAAGCAAAATTGTATTAGGGTGTATCACAAAGCGGTGTATGCATTGTTGCTTCGCAAAAATTATTTTTTATCTTAACTGTACTGCAAAAGAAAATGAAACCATGAGGGTATTAAAGTTTTAAGCTCAAAACTAAAGCTACTTCAAAATCAAAATTTAAACTTGATTTTGAGATACTTCAAAATTATCTCAAAAATAAAACTTTTGTTATTTATTACAATTTAACTTTTGACCACGGTGTAAGCAGCGATATACAACTGTGACTATAAAACAATTAAAAGGCACTTGTGTTGTATTTTTTTGTACATCCCTCTGATTGCCAATAAATATGGGAATAAACTTGGAGTAATCGACAAGCGATTAATATGGATATGAAGATGTTAATATCTTTGTTTCGTGCCTACGTATTTAAATCAATAGTTTTTACAACGTGATATGATTGCGATCCGTAGCCTACAACCCAGCCACGCTGTGGACCATGGGTTTAAAGTCTTTGTAACTTGGTGCTTTGATTTTTTAACAAAACCAATATGATTTGAAAGAAACAAGTTTATCGAAAAAAACTCCTTACAAGTATAATAAAATCATAAAAACCTTGGAAGACGTAAGGTTAATTTCAAATACTGGTTTGATCCAAGTTTTTTACTACTGTGGCCTACTTTTCACAATGTTAAAACGTGCGAGCCGCGGTTTGTTTGAAGCTGTCTAAAGAGAAAGTCAATAAGTGCTGTTTTGAGATTGCACGTCAAGTGAAGAAGAAAAAAAGACTTTGAAAAGACAGTGAAGATTTTTTTATGGTTTTCAGTTTACTTTTAAATACAAATCGTGTCGTAGTAAAAACATTTGCACAATTTTTCAAACCATTTGCTCAGAAATAAAAAGGCTGGCATTGCCTTTAATGTACGCAATTTAGCTATAAAATACTGGTTTTGCAGGTTGTAAAAAAATCACGTCGCGGGTGATATGCGGCCCGCGTTGGTTGGTATGCCATAAATTCACATACTCTGCTGTAAAAGTTGAAAAGACCTAAAGATTTGCGTTATATATGGACTCGAAGCAGTAGAGAAAGAACTTAGAGCTTGCCCAGTCATACAGAAGAAAATAATTGCAGAAATAGGTACCACGAACTCGTTTCAAGATACAGCGGACGAAAGACGTAAAATAAAAATTTATCTATATTCCCTCTTATTGATTTGAAAAAAATACCTTCCGAAAATTTTTCTTTTGGAGCAGCAGTTTTTGTAGATTTAGCTGAATCCATTGCTTGAGTGTTGCTTTTAGAGATCTTTTTTTCTAAAGCAGCACTTTTTGCTGGCTTAGCTGAATGTATTGCATGAGCGATATTTTTATACACTTTATTTTCTAATGGCTGTTCGTTGTCGGATGAAGATGAAACACTTAAAGGATATTCGGATGCTTTGCTTTTTCTTTTAGAAGCGCTGCCATTTGATGAGAATACCTTGAAAGAATACTTTCTGCAACGAAATTTTACTTATTAATATATAGATAAAAACAAAAACATCTTCATCAAATAATTTTATATAAGTTGTACCTGTTATAATCTTTAGAATATGGAGTAAGTTTTTCCAAGTCATCCTCAATTAATTCTGACACCGATTCTTGACTTGAATCCGAACTCGATTTAATATTTAGTGAAGTAAAACAATCAGCAGTGCATCTGATGCTGCTGCTACTATCGCTAAAGACACAAACATTGGAATTAATATTACGCATCATTTCTAGGGATAACGAACTAGATTCATCTGAGGATTCGCAAATATTGCAAGGGAAATTTGCGCATGCAATACATTCAGTGGAACATGACTCACACTCGCTTTCACTGAAGCTGCAACTACAGGGATTCCTATACTGTTCATTTTCTTCACACATACCTTGAGTTTGACATGCATTCATTTCATTACAGCAAGTACAATCAATTCCATTTAAACAATTACTCAAAGGTTTTCCACACCTAGCCCGGTCCACTGAATTAAATTGAAAATTAATTGGAATTCCAGTTGATGGCGATGGAGGGTTGGTTAATTTATAATTACCCAAAGATTTAGCTGATGCCGAGATATTCGAACAATGCATGATTGTTTTTGTTTTTGAAAGTTTTGAAAATTTGTTTGAATTTTTGCTTTTTTTTTTAGAGCAGTATCTACAGGCAGACGGACAAGGACGTTGATTAGAAAAAGTGTTTGAATTTGCGATAAGTTTTACTTCAGGGCCAACGTCAATTTTTCGATAATCACTATGCTTTTGCTTCCTGCAAGTTTTGCAGCAAGAAGGATATATTTTTTTTTTTTTGATTGGACCGTTTTTATTTTTGAACAAAGTGTTTTTTTTGGAACTTTTAGTGTCATCGCAAGAAAATTTTTGGCGTAAACGCTTTACCATACCAGGTTCAATGCTTTGAGTTGATGTACATTCAGAACATTTTTTTTTCGAACGGTCGAAATTTTGGTAATTCTTGCAAATGCCTTGCTCTTCCTGATTAAAAGCAGATGAATTATTAGTCTTTTGATCTTGATGTTTAGGTTGGCTTTTTTTAAAGTTAAAATTAAGCTTGTGCTCTTTACGAAAATTTTGAGACAACAATATTGATGAATCAGCTTTAGAGCAATGGAGTTCACTCGCAGCAATAACTGAATCTTTATTTTGTAGATATTTTTGTAAAGAGACTAAAATATCGTTGGGTATTTTTCGTGACTCAACTTTGAATTTCGTGGCAGTGCATGCTGAAATTGGAATTAAATAAATACCCGATTCTGCCTCAAGAGACAAAGCGTCTTTTTGAGATTCAACTAACCCCACAAATACACCCTGCAGCTTGAATTCAGGCAATTCATTACAAAAACATTTAGTTTGATTTTCAATAAACTTTAAAGCGGAAAATACATCGGGCCCACTTTCTGGTTGTAAACCTACTTTTCTGACTAACTCATCTCTTTCTATTCGTCCCAGCAAAAGATCATTAACAAATGCAATTTTTGAGCTCACTTTGTAGCCAAAATCAGTAACATTTATCTGAGAAGTGGACAAATCTTTGTCTTGAAATTTCAAATCTTTCACTGTCATAATTTAGTTGTAACTTTTTTTCTAAATCTAAAACATTAAAAAAAAATTTTTTTTTATTACTAACTTTGTCTAAAAAAGTATTTTGTCAAACAAAAAGATTTTTAATTTTTTACAAGCAGAATAGCTAGTAAAGCCTAAAAGCCTAAATACCAATATTTTATTGTTTACAATATTGTGTCATAAGTTGATATTGTTATAAATAACAATAAGTAAACTTGAAAGCAAAATGGATGTTTCCGCATATAAAATTATTAATTTTTTTGTCTTTTTAACTCTGGACTTAACTTTTTTATGAGTAGAACTTCGTAATTTTTGGAGTAAAATTTTGGCTTAATTTATGCATTTTTACAAAACTGAATTTTAGAACATTTTTCACACAAAAAAATGTAATTTTTAACTGAATGATCTTTTAGACTGTTGAAATCTAGGTGCTTCCACACTCTAGTGATCAAATGTCTGGACGACATATCGATGGAAGCCTCTGTCTTATTTGTCGGCAGCATCGTCGAGTGGTTAAGAGCGTTGTGATTGCAATAGACATAGTCCCGTTTCAAAACCTACTCGTTCCGTTCTGTTGTGTCTTTAGGAAAGACACTTTACAACACTTCCTCTTGCTTGGTGATCTTGGCAAGCAGTTCTAAATTTCAGTCATGTCTTTATAAAATTAAAAATCAAACAAAAAATTTTAAGTGGAAAGCAATATCCTGGTATCTCCGGGAGGCAATTTTCAATTTTGTACCCAAGGAATTGTAATCTACATATTTTTAATCTATCAAAAATCCAAATTTTTTCTCTATTCAAAAAATTCTCATTCAGCTCTTTACAGTTCAATCATATTTATTTTTCATTACATTTGCAAATCAATATATTTATTTTTCGGTACATTTGCAAACGCTATATATGAAACAGATTGGTTTGTTTATAATCTTAAAAAGTCGCTAAAAAACAAGCTTTGCCAAGACAACTAACATGGAGTGCTCCTTGATCACTCCAAGAGCTGAGTGATAGAATTTTTATGAACAGAGAAAAAAGATTTGGATTTTTGATCAGTTGAAAATATGTGGATTACGATTCCTTGGGTACAAAATTGAAAATTGCCTCGGGATAATTGCTTGCCCTACGTATTAGCACCTTCGTCGCTTTCTTTCGAATCAGGGGGATAAATATAGAGACAAAATAAATAAAACAAATATCGCAGAACGAAAAATTACAGACCAAGCAATGAACCACAGGAGTTCCAGGCTTTAACTGGAAATACTATGACATGTGGTAGCCTATTCACAGCAAATATTTTTGCTTAAAATGTCAAAATATAATCAACGTAATAAAAGATAAAATACACCGAGTGCAGCACGCAAGCTCTGTATAAATTGCTTATTCGTGTTTACAAAACTATTTTTAAAACTTTTTATCACTGGTTATCCTCCTGACTTGTAAGAAAGCGTCAAAACCTTACTTAGAACAACATCCATAAAAGCAATTACCCCGAGGCTTGACCTGCTTTCGGGGATGCTAATATTGCTATGATAGCTATTGCCCGATTGAAATTTTTCATTGGTTTTTCGTTTTTATATAAGCTAGGTGCTCACAGCTTTGCTCTCTGACACTTTTTTACAGAGATAACTCACTGCTGCCCTCCAGCACTTAAAGCCAGGTAAAGCTCCGGACGCTGATTCCATCTGGCCACGCTAAAACTGCTTTGAAATCCTGGTTGCGTGACTTTTTTTCTTCCTGCTTGCGCAGACTCAAAATTTTCAAGATCTGGAAAAGAACGCTGGTACTCGAGATCCCAAAACCAATGAAGCCTGTGGGAGATCCAAAGAGTTATCGATTAATATCTCTGCTCTGTGTCCCCTAAAAGATCCTCGTGAGGCGTATCTGCGGCCGTGTCGAGCCAATTATCCACTAATCCAATTGATCCACTGCTCACGAAAAAGCAGGCTGGGTTTGGACGCGAGAAGTCAATTGTGAATCAAGTCGTTCTGTTGACACTGAACATCGAGAATTCTTTCGAGGCTAAGAAGAAGGCCGGTGTCGTATTTTTCAATCTGACAGCGGTTTATGACACTGTCTGGCACCGTGACCTTACGAGCAAGCTGCTGAAGCTTCTTCCGGATAAGCACATGGTCAGAATGATCATGGAGATTCGGCAAAATCGAACTACTTTCATTTTTACTACCGGTGACAGCAAGCAAAACAGACTACGCCGTCGGAAAAACGGTGTCCCTCAGGAATCGATTTTGGTTTTCCGCCTTTTCAACATCCATACGTGCGATCTTTCTGGCACGATTTCCAGAAAGTTTGCTTATGCAGACGACCTAGCATTGTTGTACCCTTCTGGAAACTGGAAGGATCTGGAGCGCACTATAGGTCAAGACATGACTACACTTTTGAAGTATTTTAGACTTGAAGATTGAAGCTCACTCACATTAAGACCATGACAGCAGCCTTTTATTTAACCTTCCAGAGCTGGCGCCGGGTCTGTGAGACTCACAGCATACTTTTGTGAGATATTTTTGTTTTCCATATGACATTATATTTAACGTTTCATTTATTTATTCATTCATTTTTTTCAAACAGACCTGCTAAAAGATGAAATAAAGAAAAACTAATTATGGATCTGTCTGACCCAGTGCCACCATTACCGTTACTTTAGAAGCGCCAGCTCTGGAAGCTTAAATAACCGAAAGACCAAACGTGAGCTAAAAGTCTACAATAGTAATAGACTTTTACCGTTCTGTCTAACCCCTACTTATCTTGAAGTAAAACTGGACAGATCGCTCACGTTTCGTCACCATCTAGTGGCATTGCGCAAAAAACTATCATCGCGCGTCACGCGGCTGAGGCGACTTGTAGGTTCAGAATGGGTGCTGGTGCAACCACACTAAGAACAGATGCCCTATCTCTGGTCTACCCAACAGCTGACTACTGAAAACCAGTCTGGTGTCGCACAGCATGGTCTTTTAAATGGGTCCTCGGATGCTCGCCAAGAGAGACCAAGATATAGACTCTCGTTTGTGCCAGCTGCGCGGAGTCTATTAAACAACCTTACCGGACTTAGCATCCGCGCTTCTCAGTGGACAAATCAC
This sequence comes from Diplosoma virens, assembly GCA_963680785.1. Classification (NCBI taxonomy): domain Eukaryota; kingdom Metazoa; phylum Chordata; class Ascidiacea; order Aplousobranchia; family Didemnidae; genus Diplosoma; species Diplosoma virens. Next base: position 15,841,194 of record OY796897.1, read on the forward strand.
CGATTGACCATAGAGTAGTGTGAGAATACATCCAGGCTCCGTGCTTTCATACCCAGTGCTAGGCCTGTTGAATTGAGCTTGCCCCGAACTAAGTATAATTTAATTCGTCCATGCACAGATGAGGTCACGCTTCTTCACCAAATTGCTAGTGCGGGACTCCTGAATAAACCATAGGCCACGTCCTAATAGCGTGCCCCAAACACCCTGATGCCCAACACCACATGGAGCACAAGGCCTGACGGTTTTGGATGACAAAACTCGATGCTAATTCAACACCATCACTTCCAGCATGTGATCCAGGCAGTACAACAGCCTGGGGTAGTAAAAGGATAAACCCTCGGCCCCAGTCCTGTTTTTGACTGACCCGGAGTGGATGCTCTCTCAAACGACGATAACAACTTTGCTCAGGAATTAGAAAATACCAGTTAAACTTGGTAACCTAAATACCTGCGCTGAAATAAAGCTGTGTTTATTTACGTCGGCTTAAAAAAAAGTTTGCGCGAGACTGAAGTTCTTAGAACTGTTAGTTCTGGCTAAGTACGAATGGATTTGCTAGAAAACTTTTTTTACAGATAGAAAAATACCACGGTTTCTTATTATAGCAAATATATTCAAAAAATTAACAGAATTTCATCAAGTCTCCTAAAACTTGACTCTCAAGCTTTACCAAACCTCGAAGCAATTCGCAGCAGCACCAACAATTGCGAATAATCACTCAACAACTTCGTACTGACCCGAGATCTCTTACAGCTTTGAACTTGTATGAGTTATTGTAACAGATGCCTTGTACGGACTAACTATGAGGATAAATTAGCACCCTGATGACTATTATTTAAATTAGTAGTTTGTCTTTCACGCAAGCTATACTTTGTACAATTCTATATCACTATAGCAGGGTTTACCAACCTTTTTACGATCTCGTACCACTTGGGCACCTTGTGTTGTCAACGCTAGGCTACTATTTCTGGTTGAACAGTTTGATCGAATTTTATAGTTGATTCAGGAGAAGAATAATATTTATTAAAATAAAATCAAAAGACCAAAACTAAATTTTATAAGATTTTAAAAGTTACTAAACTTCCATCTGGAAGACATTCACGTACCACAGGTTGGAAAGCCGTGCACTATAGAATTAATTTCCAAGGCGTAAACACTGACCCTTAAATAACTGGAATGATAAAAATTTACGACGCTACTTATATAAATCAGCCAACATTACGAGATAACAACCGAAGCTACAAGCTCGGGCCAGATTTCTTTGATTAATTATTATATTTTGGTTTAGGAACCGGACAAAGCGGTGTGTGACGTTACAATGCAACCAGAAAATATAATAGTAAGCTAGTTACATAGTAGTAGTAGAAGTAGTGTAGTAGCAATTTGTTTTTACATGCGTCCAAAAGAACAATTGATAATAATTGAAAACAAAATAGAGCAAAGGTTGCAAATAGGGAGACGGCAACTAAACGATATACTTATAACATGCACAAAAAAAATTGTGCATGCTCATTGCACCAGTGCCTTAACATTAAAGATTTGAAAAGCACATATACAAAAAAAATCTTAAAAAGTTACAATATACTTTTACAGGTTACGAGTCAAGAGTGCATTGCTTAATCAGGGATGGGAGTGCAAAAATTGGTGACTCCGAAGGGTTGGAGCAGGCAAAGAAACCCACCAAAAGAATCGTAACTTTTAATGTTAAATTGGCTAAATAATTGTAGAGAGATTCCAGTCAATCGTTTTTGAGCGTTCAAGCACAATTGCATAATGCTGCCACAAAACGTCATAATGCCATAAAACTTCAACTGATGTGCTATGAATAAAAGCATTAAAACCAATCTTTATAATTACTTACAAGAACAACTTGCAGACAAAATAAATCAAGTGTGGGGCGATGTATCCATTACGCAACTACATGTAACAATGGAGAAAATTATGTCATAGTCAAAAGCTTAAAAATTACTGTAGACTGAAAAATAACCAGAGAGCTATAAGGTTAAGATTAGAATTATAAATGAAGTGTAATATTAGGCTTGACATAATTAAATATGATCTAAATTTAAAGCTGGTTACTAAGTCGGCTAAGCAGAGAAATAAAAGAACGTGACTCATTTTCGGAATGATATAATTTAATATACAAAACGAAAATGACGAAATCGTTCGTCTGCAAAATAAAAGAATAAATAACAACACGACTCAAAACTAAACACGCTACTAAATTAGAGCTTAAGCTTACTGAACTAGCGCCTACTAAGTCAGAACACAACTGTACAGACAAACGATATACAGGGTGCGGAAAAAGTTCCCGATTGAATTTTCAAAATTAAATTAAAGGTATTATTTTTTTTAACTAAATATATCCATTTTTGGTTTATTTTGTTTGTAGATACATATATTTTTATGTTTCAGATTTAAATTTCTTAAAATTTAATTTGCATTTGTTTAAAATGAGTCAACGGAAGGCCATTATCCAACTTTTTTGCCCGGGAAAGACGAACCCAGAGATGGTTAAGATCTTAAAAGTTCCAAAATCAACAGTTCGGGATGCAGTAAGCCAATACAAAAAACTTGGAATATCAGATGATTGTCCCAAAAGTGGGTAACCGCGAACTGCTCGCACCCCAACCAAAATTAAGGCCATTAGGGAGCGGATAAGGAGGAGCCCCAAATGGATAAGGAGGAACCCCAAGGAAAATGGCTAGGGACTTAAAAATTGATAAAAAACTGTCAGAACTATTGTCAAAGATGATCTCAAGTTGTCCCCTTTGAAGATGACCAACAGACACCAACTGACGGCATTGCAAAAGCAAAAGAGGATGTAAAGAGCCAAGATTCTCCTGAACCGAATGAAGGATGGCACGGATGCTGGAAAAATTTTCTTTTCTGATGAAAAAATCTTACTGTTGAGGCCCAGTTCAACTCGCAGAACGACAGAATTTTGGCTAAGAGTGCTGACAACATTCCCAGTTCCATAAATTCCGTTTACCGCCGCCAAAAACCTGCCTTGGCAATGGTATGGGCTGCCATCTCTGAGAATTGGAGATCCACTCTTATCTTTGTTAAAGAGGGTACCAAACTGAACGCAAACTCGTATATTGAAGATATTTTGACTCCAGCCCATGTTGAAATGAAGAAACATTTCAAAGATGACCCTTTCACATTCCAACAGGACGGTGCGCCCTCTCACACTGCAAACAAAACCCAGGACTGGTGTGAGAGTCACCTTCCAGCTTTCTGGAGAAAAGAATTGTGGCCTCCTTCATTACCTGACTTGAACCATCTGGACTTTTGTGTATAGTCCATCTTGGAGAAAGAGGCCTGCACATCAGCCCATAATAATACCAAAGCTTTAAAGAAGTTTCTTAAGCGAGAATGGGCCGAAATTCCCCTAGAAACCTTCGTGCCGCAGTGAAGAGCTTCAGGGGAAGGCTTGAGCGCGTAATTGAAGCCAAAGGCGGCCATATTGAAAAATAGATAGTAGAAATGTTAAATGGGTCTCTAACAAATTGTGTGTTAATTTTTGTTTAATTTCAACCTTTATTAGTTGTTAAATTTAACTTTTTATAAGATCGGGGACTTTCTCCGCGCCCTGTAAGGTAGAAAACAACTATACAGACAAACGATATTATGACGCAATAGTACGAACTAAGCCATAGCATTTATACATCCCCCCAAGTTCGTACTCTTCCAGCCAGGCATGGTTATGTAGTTGATCCCTTGATCACCCATTGACCAGAGGTCGGATCCAATTTGACAGCAGGTCGTCGTAGGCGAGAGGACTGTCTAGGGAGCATTGATTTGTTGTTTTCGTGGGTGTCAGGGTCGGTCTCCTGAGAATTAGTGTCCGTCACAGATGTGGGGTGTGTGGCCGTAGGTACGTCATCATGGACGTCTTGTGGTTTCCCATGATCTATGGCCTCAGATGAGGTTGCATCAACAACGTGGGCGGACGTGGAGGGTGGGTGTTGAACGTGCGTTTCATGTTGGGGGCACTGTTGGTGGTGAAGAGATTTGCTGGGATTCGGCAACATCAGGTATTAAACGAAGGAATCGTCAATTGCGCCTGGTTATACGATCGGATCCTCCCATTTTAACATTAAATTGGTCGAAGTCCAAATTCTTCGACCACGATGCCGACTTTGTCCCATTTACGTGGGTGTCTGCCTCCTTGATTTTGGATTTTGAATAAACACGCGAACGCCACACCGAAGCGGGCGCAACGGGCGTGTACGCGCGCTCAATGCGTCATTGGTCCGCTTGGCTCGAACTCGAAGGGCATCTTTTTTTAGCTTGCCATGCTTCGCGCCAAGTACGACGAATAAAGCGATTAGAAAAAGTGGCAAGCTGATTAACAAACAAAAAAGGGTGGCCAAAGACAATTTCAGCTGGGGATAAATCGCAGTCAGGATCCGGGGTATTACGCAGTTGCAACACGGCGCGCAGAAACGAATCATTGTTCAAATCCCCATTAGGGCTAATATTGGACATGAGAAGTCTTTTAGCGGCTTTGACTGCAACCTCCGCGCGGCCGTTAGATTGGGGGAAATAGGCGGAAGAAACACGGTGTTTGGTGTCCCACTTGCGCATAAAATCCTGTGTGACGAAGGCAGTAAACTCTGGGCCACCATCTGGGGAAATTTCTTCAGGCACTCCAAAAGTGGCAAAGTATGATCGAAGGAGGCGAACAAGTGCATTTGCGCCAGTGACGGTGGTCCCAGCAAGTGTACCAAACACATCTGACCAACCGGACAATCTGTCTTTAACGATCAAGAAGTGCCGTCCCGCGTAATCAAAATAATCCGCAAAAATTATTTAGAAGGGCGTGATAGGCGGGTGGGAGGGCAACGGGGGGTTGCGGCTTGCGACAGCGCATTTCGGTTGCAATGAGCACAAGAATTGCGAATATTTTGAATATCTTCAGTCATCCCCGGCCAGAAAACGGTTGCGCGCGCACGCCGTTCCATGGCCCACACCCCTTGATGGGCGGCATGTAATGTGCAAAATACTTGATAGCGGAGTTGCGGCGGAATCACAACACGATCATTGTATAAAATAACGCCGTCAGATATAGGATCCATCGCGATATGGGCATCGCGATATGGGAGGTATTGATAACCCAACGCGATATGGGAGGTCGGCAGCGTGGTCGAGTGGTTAAAGCACCGGACTGATGATCAGCATGGTCTAGGTTCAAAACCCACTTACGCCATTCTGTTGTGTCCTTGGGAAAGACACTTTACGGCACTTTCCCCTGCTTCGTGATCTTGACAAGCAGTACTAAATTGCAGTAATATCTCTACTAACTTACTAGCGGACAGCAATATCTTGGCATCTCCGGAAGCAGGTCGGGGTAATTGCTTACCCTATGTATAGCGCCTCCGTCGCTTTCCTGCGAGTCAGGAGGATAAATATAGAGATTAAAATAAAAATAAAAAATAAAATAAGGTATTGACGAATACCTCCTTCTGGCGGGAAGTTTACATCAAAGTTTGATTGTATGGCAGACAGTAAGTCATTGAGTGCAACGTCACTGGCAGGGTGCCGGACAATTTCATCCCAGTTTAAAGTCAACTCATCACGCATATTTTGCTGCACCGAAGCAAGAAGGGCCTCTTCGAGAGAGTCTATAGAATCACGCTCGGCACCCGAAATGTAGCAAAAAATTCTGATGTGGCTGGGTGTCGCGATGCAGCCTCCGCAGCGGTATTAGTCGACCCCGGCAAGTATGCAATGTCAAAACGCCATTATAGTGCGCTGCTTTAATCGGAAGAGCCGGGTGTTGCTGATTTCATCTAGAGTTCGATCACCAAAAATTTTCGTCAGCGGCTTGTGGTCGGTAACAACTACTAAATTATCGCAGCCCTGCGTAAAGTATTTAGTCTGCTCGAGTCCCCATGCTACAGCTAGGGCTTCTCCTTCAATTGGGGCGTAACGTTGTTCAGCCAACGAGAGAAAGCGAGAGCCTGCGAGAGTTACTCGCCATCCATTGGAACAGCAATCTGAAAGGGTGGACGGGCATGCACAGTGTTTTTGAAGCAGGAAGTATCCGATGCCCCGATTTGACCAGTCCGGCCTTAGACAAGTACGTCGAGTCGGATCCAAAATTTCTACGCCGTGACGTATGGCGTCAACGATAGCATCTTTCGAACGCGAAAATGCTTTATCAAGATTGTCGTTCCACTCGAACTTACGTTTCGGACTAAGAAATGGCTTAAATGGAGTCATCAAGTCTCGAATTTTGGCGTAATTGGCCACTTGATTAATGAGACCAAACCAGCTTCTTATGTACTTGATGTTCTCAGGCGTAGGAAACTGTTGAATCGCATTCAAGTACTTGGGCAGGGGTTCTACACATGATTCGGAAATGAGGAATCCTGCAAAGTCAACTGACCGGTGGGCGAATTGAAATTTGCTGGGGTTGAGAACGATACCAGAGCGGCCCCCTGAGAGTAAGAAATTGGATGGTGCGCCACCAATGTTCCTCTAGGTTCTCGTCAAAAAACACGGTGTCATCCACATATCACTCCTTTTGCATAAAATCGGACAAAATAGCGGCGAAGCGACGATTGTAGCCATCTCCCGAAGAAAGGAAATTTTGTGGTGCTCTTGTATATCGCCAGCGTCCAAATGGTGTAATGAAGGTGGTAAGATGGCGGTCTGACTCGCGTAGTGAAACGCTGTGGTATCCATTCCAAGCGTCAGTCACACTTTTCCAAGTATTACTTGGTACGCGACGGGCTAGCTTGAAGGGTGTTTCCGACGCGAATGCTTCCCGACGACAGAATTTGTTTAGCGGCGATAAGTCTACAGTCCGTCGGGGTGTACCATCATGTTTTCTTGTAATCACTATGCGATGGCACCATTGAGTAAGATCTCCGTGCAGGACTTTTTCGAGAATTCCTAGGGCTTCATCCCGAAGGAGATCTGCATGGACCTGTTGTTGCCAATGTAGAGGAATAGAAGTCGGGGTATGGAACGCTCTTGGTTTCGCTGAGGGGCTGACATGGATTTCGATGGGTGGTCCCGCCATGCAATAAAGAGGGCGATGCGGGCATGTGTTAAATGTGGAGGAAGCGTATCGCTCCAGTAGCCAAGTTTTCATTCGATCATTATTTTCGGGGGTACAGCAAAATGGTAGCGAGCGTGGGGTTGGTGGCACGGCAGTACGTTGAGGGCAAGTGCAAGAATGATTTGATCGCCGGTGAGGCGCAGCCACCAGTGACAGTGCGCGTGAGGTGCGCATTAGTGATGGCAGCAGGTTCACCAGCGCATTCCTGCGTCTCAGCATTAGCATGTTCGCCCAATGATGGGAAACTGGGGGACAAGACCCCCAGCGTTGACAGTGTGCCGCGCGATAAAAAAGAGGGTCTGAATGTCGGCGCTAACATAGACCATGGCCCGGCATTGCAAAAGATAACCGTGACACGACAGTCCTTCAATGATGGCGAAGAACGCCCCACAATTGATATGGAGGAATGATTGGCGGCCACCAGGTTGGATGTAGGGGTCAAAATGTCATGTGGGAAGCCATATTTTCGAATTCGTCCAGAGACCATACATTCACTTGGGCATCGGTGTCAGCGATAGCGGTGACATTAGTAGCACGGACTGATGTGGATTCGCCATGAGCCTGAGCGCGATCGACTGAAATCGTTATTTGGACCTTGGGGTGCTCTCTCATATGTGCTGTTGCCCACTGTCCATCTTTGAATATATAATGGGGACCTTGCATGGTGGCATTTCTATGTACTGCAGAGAGAGGCATGTTGCACTTGTTTGGCTTTGGCCTGTGCCTCGAGACTGGCCTGTGATTTGTTCATACCGAACACAACTGAGGGCGCAGGCGACGTGACTTCAAGAGTTTGTAGACCTGGTTCCGGTGGTGAAGGACCCACTTTAGGAGCGAGGTGGCGTCTTCGGCGTTTTTGTGTCCGGTAGCATTCAATACACAAGGTATAAGGTTTGGTATTCCAACCACGAGGCCCTTTTTTGTAGAGCTGAAAAAGTCGCTGGCAGAGAGGACAACGCCACTGTTTTGACCGTTCAGGTAAACTGTGGGATTCCCTGCATGGGGTTGCATTACGACGTGCTCTGTGGTCTGCGTCATGTAGGCGCTGAACGGCTGACAAGATGTGACCTCGGTCGGGGGGACAGCGTTGCGAGCCATCTCTTTGCTTTCGACAAGGGCAACAATCTCGTTGACGGCGCGTGAGGCACATCTGCGCGGCCAAGAATTTCCCGGCGAATCTCATCGTCAGCAATGCCATTCAGCAAAGTATCCCAAATCATGTGGTCCGTGTAATTGATTTTTAAACCACAAGTACAATCAATTGTGAATGCACATGTGTCTGCTTTGCCGCGCACTCTCGCTGCAAATGCGCGAAAGGGTTCGTATCTCAATTGGCGCATTTGCATGAGATCTGATCGCAGGAAGCCAGCAGCTACTGGGATAACTGCAAGTCAACGCATGGCTGATAGTAACTCCTGCAAAGGCTTAGAGACAATCTCCGCTTCTGATTTTAACAAACTATCTCCTAAGCTCTGACTGGCACACCGAAAGAGTTGCGCGGCAGCTGAACCTTTGTTGATGCCTGATCCTTGCCTAAACATTTGCCAGCGGCGAGTGAATACATTCCACGCTTCTAAAAACACGCCTATGTCAATACTAGGTCTTGTTAGCTTTGGTCCCTCTGAGGAAGCGCGATTGAAATTAGGCCTAGGAGCAGCATGACTAAATGCGTGGCTCTGTAAAATAGCGCAAGCTACGGCTTCTGATACGTCTTCGGATTGAAAAGCGCAACCCGGGTACGCACAATCTATAACAACCATTTTATAGCAAAAACTTAACTAGCCTTAACGATTTCGTCATAAAAGAACGTGACTCATTTACGGAATGATATAATTTAATATACAAAACGAAAATGACGAAATCGTTCGTCTGCAAAATTAAAGAATAAATAACAACACGACTCAAAACTAAACACGCTACTAAACTAGAGCTTAAGCGTACTGAACTAGCGCTTACTAAGTCGGAACACAACTGTACAGACAAACGATATAAGCCAGAAAACAACTATACAGACAAAGGATATTATGACGCAATAATACAAACTAAGCCATAGCATTTGTACAAGAAAGGTGAAGTAAAGTGTTTTTTTTAAGGATCCTACAAAATCACGAGATTAAGATTTGACCATTGCAACCCCATCAATACTGCGCTCCTAAGTATCAGCCACATCTGCAACTGCTGTCGAAATATTGATTAGTGATAAAATTTGAGGCATGCCGCATATCTGATATCACAAAAAATAGAGAAGCAAAACTTTTTTCGTCGCCAAATTAAAGTAGGCTTTACGGTCTTACCATTTTACAAATGTTTTGTGTTGGCGAATGATGGTTTTTACAAAACGGTAATGCTTAAGCGTCAGAACGAGCATTATGATGGTGATACTTTGTTCAGTTTAGTTCGTATAAAGTGCCGTAAGTTTAAGTAAAACAAAAGAGATTATATCGTTCACGATAATAGTTTTTTAAAACTTTCATACTGAAGCTATACGATCTAGAACAGGTTTCACAAAGATACCACGAGGCATTTACCGGGATCCCACGAGCAGAAGCCTTTTTTAGTCTTCACTGGTCTTTTGGGGGAAAATAAAGAAATCAAAAACAATTTCAATGTGATGATCTTTTTTTTGATTCTCACTTGACTTTTAGTACGAAAATAAAGAAATCAAAGACAGTTTCAAAGTCATGACCTCTTTTTTATTCTTTATTAGCTTTTCGGGATAATATTTTAAACAGGGAGTCATGGGTGTTGAGAATCTCAAAAAAACAGCCATGTACCATGAAAGTTTGAGAACCATTTATCTAAAATGCCGTAAAATTAAGAAAGACTCATTCTATTCATAATTATATAGCAATAGCCTATAGCAAAACAGAAAAATTAAGTTGAACTGAAGAAGAGAAAATCATATAGGCCTACTTATAAGCATACCAGCCGAAATAATTTTGGGAGGGAGGCATGCAATGCAGATTTTCTCAATTTTATAATGTTTTCCCAAATCGTAATTTCTAGTACTGGACGAATATGAGAAGAAATTGTGTCAAAAATTAGGGTAAAGACCAAAAAAAAAGTCTTCACTCTGATCCTGTCTCTAATTTCTTCATTTGTCTCAAAAAGACAGTGATCTCCAAAAAAATTTCTTCACTTTACATATTAAATTTTTTTTCCTAAATAATTCCTTGTCGCTGCCGTAATATTCCCCTGCTCGCCCACCAGGTACGGCTATGCTTATCCCTGTTTGAAAGTTGAGGAAAAATGACTTTCAGGCAATGATAGTTTTAGTATGGAGCAAACGGAACGGCATACCAAGCCCTCCTAAAAAAAGGTTATAATAGTGCCTCTAAGCAAAAATTGGCCCTAAAAGCTTAAAAAAGAGATTGAAAATGAAGATTTTTTTGGTTTTCAGTTTCATGGAGCCCGATTTTATTACCGAGTTAGGTAAAATATCTAACTCACCAATGTCACTTAATGTTGCATTTATTTCCAGAGTCGTAGGCTAGGTGTGCTGCTGCGCCATAGATTGTTTTAAACTCAGCATTTCATCCATGCTCTTTTCAACGTAGCTTAATAGTAAATTTATAACCAAATTTTATTCTCTTTCCTAACTGTTTGCAACCAGTTACAAATCGGCACATGGCCGGGTGTAAGTGAAGCGCAGTATTGATGGCGAGATGTCATAGTCATATCCGTACATGTCTGGTTGCAAAGGGGGCATTTGCCCCAAGTCTCAAAAATTTGGAAAAATCAAAATTTTTTTGGTAGCATAGAGTTGTAAATGGGCCGACTAGTTCAGGCCCAAAAACCGTAAAATATAAGCACGACCTCGGCCCGAACTCGATTTTGGTTTAAAACCCAAAACCAGCCCGAGAAAGCCCGAAAGTTAAGTTTGGTCTAAAACACTTGACGCTGAGAAAAATGGTCGTTTATCTGTAAGCTCCGCACTGGGCCCGAATTAGGAATTTTTCTCAAATTTAGGCCCAAACCTGAGCCGAAAAGCCCGCCTGACTTACAAGCAGTGACTACAGTGCTACTAAGCCTACTACTCTGGCGCAGCGATAGAAAAATTCGGGCGAAATCAGGTATTTTAGGGGCAGTGACAAGGAATTGTTCGGGAAAAACTATATTTTGTGTGTCAAAAATAAACACTAGGTCTAATTGAAGAAAAAATTTACAAATTTAGGTCAAAACCTTTTTTTGAATCATTGTGTTTTTGGGACAAAAATTGAGAAATCAAAGACAAAATCAAAGTGAAAACTTTCTTTCTTTTTGGTCTTCACCCTAAAATTTTGACAAATTTTCTTCTTATATCTGTAATCAAGAGGTTACGTACGGAGGGAGGAGGGGTTTGGAAATCTACCCCCCCATCAAGAAAGGTGATCAGAAATGTGCACTTATACGTAAGTAAGATTTTAGCAACAAGTGGACTACAATAGTATGGTATAAGCTTTTATCGTTTTTACACTAATTGTTCTTTATGCGTGTTAAAGATTATGTTTTCTATAGCCACAACTGCGTCAAAGTTTGCTAATCTTAGTAAAACTTTCAAAACCAAAAATTCTTTCAACATAAAGTCAGGTCTTCTATGCTTCACTTTTGATGTCTATTCGTCGTTGTCGTCGTTTAGAAGGGCATCCTTTCCAGGTCAGACACAAACAGGACTGGTGCCGAGGGTTTATCCATTTACTACTTCAGGCTGCTGTACTACCCTGATCAGATACAGAAGTGATGTTGTTAAGCCAGCATCGTTTGCTCGCGGTATGCGAGCCTATTCTACTCCGCTATAGGATACATGCTTTGAAAAGCAAAACAAGTGCTGAGCATCTAAGGTTATGATTTCTAAAAGAAACTCGATTATACTATGGAAAAAACAATAAAAAATTAAAAATAAATGCAAATTAACGAAAATGGTTCTTCATTTTTACAAAAAATTATTTCAATCTGCTGGTAGGTCATGTTGCGACGGATGATGCGCCAAGCTGTGAGGTCCCGTCAAGACGGCGAACAATAAAACCTCCAGCTTGGCAAAAGGACTATTATATGTTTTAAATTTGTTTTTGTTTCCGTTAAAACTTCACTTTACCGTTTTTGTTGGATTTGAACTCGCGTCGCTAATTCTTTTACTCAGTTAATCATTATTGTAATTTGTTTTCTTTCTGTTCGTTCTCTCGCGGCGCGTCATTATTGCAATTTGTTTTCTTTCTGTTCGTTCTCTCGCGGCGCGAATTTTGTTCTTAAAAAGCTTTGTTTCCTTCTGTTTATAGCGCCAGAGTTCTTTCATCCATTTTTTACTTGGTCAATTTTAGCTTAGCTAGTTTAGGGTTAGGTTAGTGTTTGTTTATACGCTGTTTTAGCTAGAGTAGGATTAGGTATGTTTTGTAATATTGTTTGCGTTTGTTTTTCCATTAATCTTTTGTATTTATTTTTCTATTTGAATAAGGTCTAGATCATTGCTTAATTCTAGTTAAATTGTAAAATCTGATTTCAAATAGTTTCCTGGTTAAAGAATTGTATAACCTAAATTGTTTGTAACATACGCATTTTGAAAACACCGATTAAATCCTTTTGATCCAAAACATTTAGAATTTCGAATACCTGACTGCGCAGGATTAGACGAGACTTTCCCCTCGTCCGTAGAAACAATACAAAACAATTTGGTTTTGTTAATTGAGTTTTGTTAATTGACAATACAAAACAATTTAAAGTTTTGTTGCTGAAATTGAGTTTTGTTAATTGACAACACAAAACAATTTAAAGTTTGCTGCTGAAATTGAGTTTATTGATAAGTTTGTTGTTATGGATTCTGCTAATAAAGAAGGAACTGGAACTTCCAATAAAAGCGAGTTTTTACTGATGTTTCAAATGATGCAAGAGCAACAGCGACAGTATCAAGAGCAACAGCAAGAGCAACAGCGACAGTATCGAGAGCAACAGCGACAATATCAGGAACAACAGCAACAGCATCAAGAAGCTGCCGAACGACGATTTAAATTAGAATTGGAGGAAATTCGTCAGAGGGCTAAAGAAGAACGATTTGATATGGTTCGTTTCATGGCTGATCTTCAATTGCAAGGTGGGAAAACGTCTTCTAGTTGTAGTTCTCCAGAAGCTGTTCAGCGTAAATTTCGCCGACTAGATGACGAAGCACTCGATTTGATTCAAGGTCTGCGTAGTCGACGGCAAAACTATCGCCCCTTTCATGAGATTGAAGTGATGGTTAAGGCCGTAGAGGGAGCTATGAATGATTTGCGTAGCTTTGTTTGTGAGAAAGTTGATCAACTGGAAGAAGAAATGCGAGAACCCATTTTAAGTGAAATGAAACATACTAAGGAGCTTTGTTTAAGTGAGCTGCTTGTGGCAAACTCTTATATTTCAGAATTAAAGGCGCTCCACGAAGAGGAAAAGCATGCTTCTTGTCTTCCGAGTGGAATCATCCCGCCCACTTATAATGGTGACCCATTGTTGTTTCCGACGTTCTGGGATGCATTTTCGCCACTGATTCACGAAAATCGCCGGGTAAGCAAATTTTATAAAATGTCTTACTTGAAAAGCGCTTTAAAGGGAGCCGCTGCAGGTGCTTTGGTAAGTTATCCCACTACAGCTGAAAATTATGACGCTGCCGTTGCAGCACTCAAGAAGCGCTTCGGCCGTAAACAAGCAATTATTCGTAGTCATGTTCAAGAGTTGTTAAACGGAAAGAAAATTAATCACGAACCTAAACAGTTACGCGCACTTCTCGATAAAGTCGTCGCTAAGAAGGCAATTTTGGAGAGGCATCAGGTGAGTTGGGACCAGGTTCTCTCACAAATTGTAGAGGGTCAACTTTCCAAGTCGCTGGAGGAGAGATGGATTCGGCATATCTCCCCTTTAATTGAAAAGGATGAGGCTCCATCTTCGGTGAAGTTGATCGAGTTCCTCACTGCTGAGCTTGCCGCTTTGGAAGCTCTGGTAAGTAGGGGTGACCCCAAGATAAATTCCAAAGAGACCAAACCTTCAAAAGAGTTGAAAAAGTTGTGGCCTTCTTCTGCGCAAGCTTTGGTAACCCAAGCCAGCTTTGAAGTTTGCGTTTTATGTTCGGAAAAACATGGATTGATTGCTTGTCCGAAATTCAAAGGACTTACACCTTCCGGAAGATTAGAAGAATTGATGAAGATGCCAGGTATGGTTTGCTTTAAATGCCTTAAGTGTAAAGGAACGCCTGGTCATCCGCTGATCTTCCGTAAATGTTCCGCTAAATGTGCTGTACCGAACTGTGGGAAATCGCACCATTCTCTTTTGCACATTGATCCTAAGTCAAAAGAAGAACCGATGAAGTCAAACGCCCTGATTGCTACAGTTCGGGTTTTAGCCGGTGCACCTTCCAAATTTTCGGATAATGAATTGGAAACGTTGTTACCTACTGCTCTTGCCAAAATTAAATATGGAACGAAAGAAAAATTGGTAAGGGTTGGTTTTGATTCTTTTTCTCAAAAAAGTTTCGTGACAAAAAAGGTGGTTGATGACTTGGGAATTGATTCTACCAGAACCGATTTTTTGAACATTGAAGGGTTCGGAGGTAGCTCCAGTATTCACCACATGAATCTTGTGCGTTTCCTGCTTTGTCCCATTGAAGCTGACAGTCAAGAAAAATTCCATGTTGAAGCTCATGTCCAGAGTGGTTCGATCTGCTCCCCTTTACACCCAGTTGACTTTGATAGTGATTATTGTTTTCATTTAAAGGGATTAAAATTGGCTGATCCATTTCCGAGAAGAACAGCAAAAATTGACGTACTGCTTGGAGGCAGATACTACTTTCAGTTAATGCAGGGAAGCATTGTCGGTCCAGATGTTGCGGAAACGGCACCTTATGCCATAGACACCATGTTTGGATGGGTTTTAGCGGGACCCTTTCACATTCAACGTTTGGAAACGAAAGAAAGTCGTAAATGCATGGCTTTGACTGCAACTGATGCCTCTCCATGGTCTAAGCTCGAGAAACTATTGGAAGGATTTTGGAATATGGAATCTATTGGTCTCGTTGAGAAAAATGATGTTTATACAAAGGAGGAGAGAGAAGCTGTACGTTCTTTCGAAAGGTCTGTTAGTTTTAGTAACAATAGGTATGTTGTTGCCTTACCCTTGAAAACTCTCCAGAGTTACTCTCCAATTACTCCCAAGCAAGAACACGTTTAATTTCTTGCGAGAAAAGCTTAAAACGAGATGAGCTGAAGCGTGCTGCCTACAAAACGGCGATTGAGGATTATGTTAAGTGTGGGTTTGCTAGAGAATTAACAAAAGAAGAATTAAAGGCTATTGAAGACAAACCAAGGTATTTTGTTCCTCATCATCCTGTTTTTAAAGAGTCAAGCTCTTCGACAAAGGTCCGAATTGTTTTTGATGCCAGTGCTAAAGATCCCAATGGTAACTCTTTGAATGATTGTTTGCTGAAAGGTCCTAATCTACTTCCCGATATTGCTGCCGTTCTTTTGAGATTTCGAATGCACAAATTTGCTCTTAACGGAGATCTTCGCAAAATGTTCTGTCAAACCGCTGTCATTCCCGATCATCAGCGATATCAGTTATATCTCTGGCGAGATTGTAATTCAAATATTCAACCAAAGATTTATGCTATGCAAAGGTTGATGTTTGGTGTAACTTCCAGTCCGTTTCTTGCCATTCAATCTGTTTTATGTCATTCCCTTTCTGATAATATTGTTTCTCGATACGGCACCCATATTCATGATTGGTTGGTGCAAAATATGTACATGGACGATATTCATTTTGGTGGTGATACGGTTGAGGAGGTGGTAAAAATGCAAAGTGATTTGGTTGATTTTTTCCGATCTGGAGGTTGGGAAATTTTGAAGTTTGCTTCTAACTCCGCGGAAGTTTTATCTTGCATTCCAGAAGAACAAAGGTTGCCTAATCTAGTTTTGGACTTCGATAATAAAGACTTTGGTGAAGCCGCTTCTCTTGGATTAAAATGGGACACTTTGAAAGATTACTTTTATTGCAAGGTTAGTGAAAAACTATTAAAATTTGATGCAATTGTTACGAAGAAATCGGTTTTAAGTAAAGTTGGTCAGATATTTGATTTATTTGGATTTTTGGCAGCATTCACTATTCGGGCAAAGATCTTAATCCAGAAGCTATGGCAGAAAAAACTTTCTTGGGATGAGCCATTGCCAGAAGATAACGCCAAGGAATATCAAGAATGGGTAGAGGAATTGTCGGAAATTGAAAGTATTAAAGTCCCCAGATGTCCTTTCTTAACTGTTAAACCTCCATATAGCATTCAGATTCATGGATTTTGTGATGCATCAGAAAATGCGTATGCAGCCGTCACTTATTTAAGAATAGAATCTTCTACCGCTATTAAAGTATCATATTTAATGGCCAAAACTAGGGTGGCACCTGTAAAACCGGTATCGATCCCACGACTTGAATTGATGGCTGCTCATAGTCTTGCTAAATTAGTTCGTTATGTTTTAGATGCGTTGAAGACACAAAGGACTATCGACGAAGTATATTTGTGGTCGGATTCAAAAATCGTGCTGGCTTGGATTTCTAAGCCTAGTTCTTCTTGGAAGACTTTCGTCAAGAATAGAGTACAAGATATTCATGACTCTTTTTCTTCCTCAGTTTGGGGTCATTGCGTTGGAATTGAAAATCCCGCCGATCTGCACAGCCGAGGAATGAAGTTATCCAATTTGAAAGAAAACCAACTTTACTGGCAAGGTCCGCCTTGGCTTAGTAAGTATAAGTCTGAGTGGCCCTCGGAGCACGGTGGTTATTGCTCTTTGGAAGCTTCCACTAGTGATGCTTGTATCAAAGAAGCTGCTAAAGTGAAAACATTTGCATTGTCTGCTACTTTGCCTTACGAAGAGTTTTTTCGAGGATATTCGAGCTACTCTAAAGTAGTTCGTCTGGTGGCCAGAATTTTGCGATGGAGGCATCCTGTCAACAAACAACTTGACCATACCTGCAGACCGGATCTTATAGGCCCTAAAGAGTATAAAAACGCTGAGTATTTCTTATTTTCTCTGGTTCAAAAATGTAATTTTACGGATGATTTTTTGAATTGCAGAGTTCGGGAAAGCCTTCTTCGTCCTGTCGGTTTAAAAATATGGACCCGCAATTTAATTTTGAAAAAAATTTGATTATTGCAGGAGATCGACTTAAACTTTCCGATTTGCCAGAATACACCAAGTATCCTATCATCCTTCCGAATAAAGACTTGTTGGTGGAACTATTGATCCTTCACGTCCATCAAAAGAATCACCATTCTCCTCAAGACACAACCATCGCTATTTTAAGGGAAAGGTACCATATCTTGCATATTCGTGAAGAGGTGAGAAGAGTATGTAAACGGTGTGTGGTGTGTAGACATGCTAAAACAAAGCCCTTGCAACAAAAGATGGGAATTCTTCCCGAAGAGCGGGTTTGTCCGGCTTTTGCGTTTTCCGATGTTGGCGTTGATTTTACCGGACCAATTTACCTAAAAGGATATGATTGTAAAACCATGAGAAAAGCTTACATATGTATCTTTACCTGTACCCATAGTCGTATGATTCATCTCGAATTAACAAATAATATGTCTACCGAAGAATTTTTATCTGCTTTGAAACGTATGATTAATCGCCGTGGAAAGTGTCGCAAAATTATTAGTGATAATCAATTGACCTTTAAAAAAGCGAATCAGATTTTAAAATTTTCCACTCGTGAAAGTGTTATTGCGGATAATTTGATTCAATCATATCTTACCGAAAATGACATTATTTGGGAATTTATTACCGAGCGTAGTCCACACCGTGGTGCATTTTATGAAAGACTAAATCGATCCTTGAAAGAGCCTTTAAAAAAGGTTCTTGGTAAAGCAAAATTGAACTATACCGAATTGTATACCATTTTGACGGACATCGAATCAGCTTTAAATCAAAGACCACTTACATATTTGGGAAGTGATCCAAACAATCTTCAAGCGATTACTCCAAGTCATTTAGCAATTGGTCGGGCTTTAAAATCTGTTCCATCCATTTCGTCAAAAGTTAAATTGAGTCGAAGATATTTTCATTTACAACTTTTGTTGCAACACTTCTGGAAGCGGTGGTCAAAAGAGTATTTGCCTTCCTTAGCGGTTCGTCACAAATGGCATTCGACAGAGGCTGCTCCCAAAGTGGGGGACATCTGTTTAATTACGGAAGAAAACACTTCTCGTCCCACCTGGCCGATGGGAAAAATTGTTCAGGCGATTCCAGGGAAAGATGGTCTGACGCGAACATTTAAATTAAAAACCAAAACTGGACTTTTGACTAGGCCGATTCAACGTTTACATTTGCTCGAGTCCGGTGAAGAAACAATTTCGACAAGAGACTTTCCAGATTTGACTGCACCAACCGAGTGCAGTCAAGGCGGCGAGGATGTTGCGACGGATGATGCGCCAAGCTGTGAGGTCCCGTCAAGACGGCGAACAATAAAACCTCCAGCTTGGCAAAAGGACTATTATATGTTTTAAATTTGTTTTTGTTTCCGTTAAAACTTCACTTTACCGTTTTTGTTGGATTTGAACTCGCGTCGCTAATTCTTTTACTCAGTTAATCATTATTGTAATTTGTTTTCTTTCTGTTCGTTCTCTCGCGGCGCGTCATTATTGCAATTTGTTTTCTTTCTGTTCGTTCTCTCGCGGCGCGAATTTTGTTCTTAAAAAGCTTTGTTTCCTTCTGTTTATAGCGCCAGAGTTCTTTCATCCATTTTTTACTTGGTCAATTTTAGCTTAGCTAGTTTAGGGTTAGGTTAGTGTTTGTTTATACGCTGTTTTAGCTAGAGTAGGATTAGGTATGTTTTGTAATATTGTTTGCGTTTGTTTTTCCATTAATCTTTTGTATTTATTTTTCTATTTGAATAAGGTCTAGATCATTGCTTAATTCTAGTTAAATTGTAAAATCTGATTTCAAATAGTTTCCTGGTTAAAGAATTGTATAACCTAAATTGTTTGTAACATACGCATTTTGAAAACACCGATTAAATCCTTTTGATCCAAAACATTTAGAATTTCGAATACCTGACTGCGCAGGATTAGACGAGACTTTCCCCTCGTCCGTAGAAACAGGTCAATATGGTTCTCGAAGTTTAAGTCGCATAGGCTAATTCCCTTTTAAGGGTTAGCCATTTCCCGAAAAGATATGACAAAATTTTTTTGAAAAAACATTTTTGTTATTAAATAAAAAGCTTTTTTTGGTTTTTGTTTTAATGTGAAGTAGCCTACCGTGATCTTACCTGCAAGCTGCTAAAACTTTTGTCAGATAAGCACACGATTAGAATGATCGTGGAGTCTGTTTGGAACAGAAGTTTTACTTCTATTACTTGACAGCAAACAAAGCTAGCTCCGCCGTAAAAAAAATCGCGTTCTCAAGGATCGGTATTGGTTCTTCTTCTTATTATTAATATCTATACGTGTGATCTTCTTTCCACAATCTTCAGAAAGTTTGCTTTTGCAACCGATCTAGCATTGTTGAACTTTTTTGGGACTAAAAGTACTTGAAAGTCAAGACAAGACTATAATAGTTTCTACGTATCTCCAGACTACAATTTGAAGCAGCCTTTCATTTAAATAACCGAGAAACCCACGCCTCAGCAGTGTGACGCTTGAAGATAGTTTTTTTACGCAATGCCAAAAAATGATGACGGAATGTGAACGATCTGTTTAGTTTTACCCCAAAATAAGTCTGGACCGGACATAATGGAAAAAGCGTAGGTGCCGGTTTAGTATGTGGCCTTCCTTTTCGAAAGGTAGGCTACATACTATTCACATTCGAAAGGTAGGCCACATACTAAACGGGCACCAAAGCATATTGCTGTTATTAGATTTGGTCTCTTTTATTACGTTAAATGCATATCTCTGATCATATTTCTTCAAAGGAGTCTTTTGACCCCTAACCGCCCCGCCTTGCGTACGCCTATGCGCATGACCAATACCAGTCCTGTTGGAATGGGCTTACCCCGAACGGCTTGGGATAAGATCAATTGTCTGCAGACAGGTGTTGAGCGATTCCATTCGTCCATGCACTATGGGGTCTCGCTTCTTTCCGGATTGCCATTGCGGTGACTTTAAACAAACTGCAGACCACGTCTTAACAGCGTTTACCACAGCCTGCTTATGGGCATGACATGGAGTACGTGGCTTGATTGTTATTGAAGATGAAACCTGATGCTAGCTCAACACCATCACTACCAGCATCTGATCCAAGCAGTGCAACAGCCTAGTCGACATATATTATGCCTAATAATAAATTAATATTATGCCTTTGGATTATGCCTATGTCGACATATAAATAGACTTTTGTGCACTTGGGAAAGACACTTTACGGCACTACAGCTCTAAATTTTATTCATATCTACAAAAAATAAAATAAAAAATGAAAAATTCAAACCGGACAGCAATAACTTGGCATCTCGGGAAGCAGGTCGGAGTAATTGATTAATAGTTGCTCTATGTGTAGGCCTCCGACGCTACTGGAATAGAGTTGTTGAAGGGGTGTTGTGTGTTGTTTCCAAGTTCGAAACTTTGCTTAGTTTTTACTCAGTTAATTTTCAGCTACTGTTTTTAATGTGGATGTTTAAATGCTATTTTTTAGGTAATCTTAATTATATGCAAATCAATTATACAATGATCAGTTTTAATTTTTATTTAATTTTAATTGCTCATTCTATATGGATTAGTGATGTTTTTTGTGATCAAAGTTCAAAAGATAATAATTCATTATTAATTATAATTCGTAGTCAGCCTAATGAGTATCATGATCGAGTTGCAATGGAAAAAAAAATCAATTTGGATGCACAGATAAAAGAGCATAATCTTAATGTAAAAGTAGTATTATTGCATAAAGAATGGCCTGTTGAATCTGCATGGGCACTTCTGCCATTAATGCCTGATATTGCTCGAAAATATTCTGGTGATTTTTCTTGGACAATGTTTGTAGAAGAAGGAACAAATATTGATTTGTCTAGATTAACCAAAGAAGTTTTGCCTATGTTTGATTCAAAACAAAAAATCTATTTTGGTAGATGTCTTACTGATCAGGATATCACTATAATTCATCATTTTGCTCGGATAAAAAACTTTCATTATCCAGATTTTCATGCTGGTTGGGTGATGAGCAATACTTTAGTTGACAAACTTGCCAATGATTGGAATTTAGAAAAACATAGCACAGACTTTCAAATTGATGTTCAACATGAAATAGCTATGGTTTTAGACAAAAAATACAAGATTAAGATGACATGCTCGAAAAAGTTTTGTGGTGCATCTGACAACCAAAAGTGTATTACTTCGATAAATTATGAAATACCAAACTGTGGAAATAAGATTGATTTAAATGACATTTTGATTGCTGTCAAGACAACAAAAATGTTTCATGAAACTAGAGTTAATGTAGTCAAAAGAACATGGGGGCAATATGCTAAAAATATAATTTATTATAGTAATGTTTCTGATGCTACTGTACCATCTATTGATTGTGGAGTACCAAATACTTTAAGAGGTCACTGTGGAAAAATGCAAGCCATAATTAATGATGCTTATCATAAAGAAAATCTTAAAAAATTTTCATGGTTGGTTATTGCTGATGATGATTCTATAATTGGTTTAAGTCAAATGGTTAAGCTTCTTAACTGTTATAAGTCTAACATTCCTGTTGTCCTTGGTGAAAGATATGGATTTGCATTGAATTCTGGTTATGGATACAGTTATATAACAGGTGGTGGAAGCATGGTAATGAGTAGAGGTGCTATTCAAGCTTGGGTTGAACAACATTGTGACTGCCCTTCCATTGATACTCCAGATGATATGTATCTTGGCCAATGTTTTTCTTTTGCAGTTGGTATTCCTGTAACTCATTCTCCTCGTTTTCATCAAGCCAGGCCTGTTGACTACTCATTAGGTTATATTAGCAATTTAAAGCCTGTATCTTTTCACAAGCATTGGGAAATAGACCCGTTTAAAGTCTATAAAACTTATTTTGCTGATGATGATAATACCAATTTCAGTTTATCTAAAAATAATAAGCTACATAAACCAGAAACTTTATCTGGATTTGAGAAAGCTTCTCTAAATAAAAATGAGTTATAAATCTAAGGCATTTTTAATATTTTGTTGTATACCTTATTTGTGAGATAATATTGTATAAAATTATTAACATTCTAGATATTTTAGTGCTAATGATCATCTTTTAATTTTTTATTTTGAAAAAGTATAATATTGTATTTTTAGTATGATTGTAATTTTTTAAGACTCTATTCTTAAATTTTATAATCATAAGAAAGATTAAATTATAAATAGTTTTTACGTGAATAAAAATTAGTTTTTATGACAGTGGTTTCCAACCTTTCAGTCATAAACCCCTTTCAAAAAATATCAAGTCTACAGACCCTAAATTTTTGAGACTGACTCTGACTAATAATTTCCTAAAGTTTTTAGAATTTCTGTTTAACTTCCAGTGCATTTGCAAACCTCTTGCCACCTATTGATAAACCTTTGACTTCTGTAGATCCTTGGTTGTTAGCTACTGCTTTAAGAGATTTATTTGTTGGCAGTAGTGCAAAACAGTATTAAAAATTTGGTGTTGATTTATCATGTAAAGAACAAAATTGCTGCACAATATTACACATAAAAAAACTTACTGTTTTCAATGAGAAATTTATTCTACATTGCTTTTTGATATTTCTAAAAAACAATTTAATTTATCTTACAAAAAATGGTTTGGTAAAATCAAAATTAAAAATACAGTGTGTTTTTTGCATATTAGTTAATTTTAATTTTTTTTTAATCATAATTTTTGTGAGCCCAAATAAAACTTTTATGCCTCTGGCAAGCATCATAAGTTTTATTGAAAAAGTTGCTAACTTGCTGCTATCTGTGTAAAAAGAGTACAACTGATTTTTTAAATTCTTTTAACATTTTCTTATTTAATTAAAATAGACAAAGTAGAACCAATTCTTATTGTGTCAACTCAATTTTTTTGGAGTGAGTATATTTATTTTTTTCAACTACACAACAATTACAAAAAGCGGCCAATATCAACATTCATTTTTTATTGACCAAATGTTAAAAAATTATTATACAAAAAAAAAGTTTCAACTTAAGTCCTCATTAGATTTCTTATTCAAATATTTCAATAAGTTCTATTTGAATAAGAATCCTGATTAGGGCTTAAGTAAGCTGAAAAACATTTGTTTTTTTGTATAATAATTTTTTGTGTAATAATTGTTCAATAAAAAACGAAGAGTATTGAATCTGCTATGGCTCTTTTTGCAGTTGTTGTGTGGTAGAAAAAAAAACGTCTTGGCCAAAACTTCTATTTATTTATATTCACTGATTCAGTTTTCTTGCCTTTTTCCCACTGTTCCTGTGTAATGAACTTTATTTTAATAAATGTGACTTTTTTGTGTATGATTGATCAAATTTTATGTGTTTGACATTTTGCTGTTTAGACAAATATGTACTACAAATCAATTGCAAAAGTAAGCTAGAATTTGTGGACTACATACCTTTTTTTGCTCAATAGCTCTGTGCTTGACTTGGATAGTGGTAGTGCAGGCCATTTTGACTTGTTAATTTAAAACAGTTTTTAAAAGACTTTAATTAACAATTAATTTTATTTGTAATCGTCTTTAATCATTTCAATAATTTTGTGGATAAAAATTTATGAACTATTGTTTAGATTTTATTTAAAGTTTGTACATACTTACAAATAACTTTTTGCTTGAAATACAATTGACCTTCAAAAAACTGGCAACCTTGGGTCCTGCAGACTGCTGGATTTTTGAAGATTATAATTTTGTAGGATGTACCTCCTGTATATTTAAAGAAAATATTTATCTGCACACCAAAATTAATAATCAGCAGATCAAAATCAGCAGGATTACTTGTTGGCACATTGAAGAATGAACCAACATGGCTTTTAGGCATACAGCACTATCTAAATATACGAGGTGTGTCTGAAAAGTAACGAGACTGGTGTTATAAAAACTTTATTAGAAAATATTGAAATATACCCAAGTCAAATTCCTTCAAAGTGATCCCTTTCCACTTGAAAACACTTGTGCATTTGCCTTTTCCATGATTCAAATCATTCTTGGAAGGCATTTTCTGGGATCTTTTTGAGCTCTGTCGTCACAGCTATTTTGATAAAATTGATGTCAGAAAAATGGTTTCCTTCAGAACAGATTTGATCTTAGGTAAGAGAAAAAAGTCACATGGGGCCAGATCAGGGAAATATGGGGAGTGTTCCAAAGTTGCAATGTTTCTTTCTGCAAGAAACTAACAAATACTCAGGGCTGTGGCAGCAGGAGTGTTATTGTGGTGGAGTGCCATGCAACGGTTTCCCAAAGGCTCTGCCTCTTGTCAAGCACTGATCTTATGAGGCACCGAAGAATTTTCTTATATATGATTTGGTTCACTGTTTGGCCTTGAGGTAGGAATTCGAAATGAATGATGCCTTGAATATCGAAGAACACAATGAGCATCACTTTTACTTTTGACTTCTACTTCCTTGCTTTCACTGGCCTTGGGGATCCATAACTTTTCTGTTTATGACTCTGTCTTGTTGTTTCTGGATTGTATTCGAATATCCATATTTCATCCCCAGTTACGACAGAGTTGAGCAAGTCTTGTTTAGCCTCCAGACACTTGGTAGTGTCTTGGCAAACAGTGAATCTTCTTTGTTTTTGGTATTTGGAGAGAATCTTTGATACCATTTTCACACACAACTTGCGCATTTCCAAGTTTTCAGTAAGGATTTTCCACACTGTGTCTCTGCCAATAGAAAGCTCCTCAGAAATTAATCTCACAGTCATTCGATGATCTACATGCACCAGTTGCTTCACTCGATCAATGTTGCTGTCAGTTGTGCTTGTCACTGGCTTGCCAGATTTTTGCTTGTCCTCACATTCTTCTCAACCTTCTTGAAATCGTTTGTGCCATTAAAAAGCACGAGCTCTTGACATTGTTTCTTTTTTGTAAACTTGATGTAGCAATGCAAAACATTCCAAAGGTGTCTTACCAAGCTTGGCTAAAAATTTCACATTAATTCTTTGCTCCACAGTACTCATGTTTGCAGGGTATTCTCACCAACACTCCCTACAATGAAACCTAAAAAATACAGAATTTTAAGCAGTATGACAAAACTTAAGAAACATGAGGCAAATGAAAAGAGGCACTTCAATCAGAACGCATGTGGAATGAATTCCTTTCACCTTGCAACAGTGCTAATTTCTGACCCAATGCTGTGATACAATAAATTTGTCAAAATTCATTGAAGCAAGCAAGCAGCAGTTGCAGTCTCATTACTTTTTGGACACACCTCATAAGTGGCAGTTCATGAAAACAGTGGTGTGCATATACACCAATATGGAAAATATAAAAGTGTGCTCCCAAAATTCATGCCAGAAAATTGAAGGATGCAGATTTGGGTCTCTTCAAAAAGTCACAAAAAAAAAAGTTTTTGTTCATGAACCTAACCTGGATCTCCCCAATAGTTACTATTGCTTCTTAAAAATATTTTTTTCCTCCTGGTTTCTTTTTTATTCCATCCTGGTGCAGTGGGGGAATTCAAGGTTAGTTTTACCAAAAAAAATCACTTACAGTGACTTCTTGAAGAGACCTGTAGATTTTTGGTTGCTGGATTTTTGAAGGTCAACTGTAAGGTCAACTTGAAGGTCAACATAAATTGTTTTAATGCAATTATATTTTTATGTTGCTTTTTATAGTCAAATAAATCATTGCACTTATTATTTTTCAAATGCAGTATACTGACTAGCATGTTTTAAAATACATCAGCAACAAAATTTATTTCTTCTGGTGCTTAGACTAAAAATATTTAGGGCTTAATTTGTCCATAGTTTTATATACAAGTGATTGTCAGAGCAAAGCTGCAATATGATGTTTGCTTGATTGTAAGTCTATCATCTTTAATGTAAGCCATTTATGATAATGTAAAAAAGTAGATAATAGAGTTGCACCAATTTGTGAATTAACTGAAAACAGTGACAAATATATTAACAAACTTATATCATTTCTAAAATTTTTATGGTCTTAGCATAACTACAATTTTAATTACTTTTTAAAGTGGACACAAGCAAGTGGACAAAACTTATTTTAATATCATTATATTAGCATTGATAAAAGATTAATAAAGACAAAATATTTGTTACTGAGTAGATTTATGGCTGTGTAAAAATAATTTAAAGGTTTTTTATAATTTTAATTTTGCTACATGTTAAATTTTTGGTTTCTTGGTACTTTCTTGTTATTGCCCTACCATCAGCAATTAGTGAACAAAAACCTAAGAGTCTTGGGGTCTCTTCAAAAAATCACCATAAGCAATTTTTTTCAGTGAAACTAACCCAAAATACCCCATGCAGCACCAGGGTGAAAAAAAAGAAACCAAGAGAAATGTATTGAATAACAGGAAGCAATAGCAATAAATGGGGCGATAACAGGAAAGTACCAGTTTCTTTTTAAACACACACAATGATACTTTGTTTTCAATTTAAATTTATTTCAGTTTTAATTAATATTTGAAATATTAATGTTGCTTAAAATTTCACTCACTGCACTAGTTAATTTTACATTTATTTGCAATAAAAATATGACAAGAGCAGTAAAATGTAATGGTATAGTTTTAATATTTTATATTGTTTTAACATGTAATTTTTAAGAAGTTGTATTTGATTCCTTTTTTGTCACTAAGTGTTAAGAAATATTGCAAATCAATGTGCATTTTGTTTGTTTTTTATAGTAAAATTATTATTGTTTTTTTTTAATTTGTTTTTCAAAACAGCTCATAGAGTGATGCTCACACTTTTAACAGACCTACAATTTTAGCAAAAAAAAGTACAACTTTAAAAGCACTATTGCAACCATTCTTCAGTAACAATCAAATTTTAAATTATTTTTTATCCACTTTCCTGATAATACATTAAAACACTTAGTCCAAGAGCCAAGTTTTCTGCAATTTTACCAATATGAGGCACTGGTATTGTGTCTATATAGGAAAACGATCACTTTAGAGCAGTGATTTTCAAACTTTTCTGCTCATGAACCCCAATTTAAATAAAAAAAATTTTTTAATAAAGACCTTTTTTTTGATCATCAGTTTCACGCAACTGTATTCTGTTGGATGTGAGGAAAATCAAGAAGACAAAAAAAGTCTTCATATTAATGATCCTACTTTTTTTAGTTTGGGACCTTTGCAAATAAGGTACTGTTGCTTTATTGTTACAGTTGACCTCATTGGTCATTCATTGACTTCTTAAATGTTCAATCAACAACTTTAATAACCACAGCTTTTAGAGTAACAACAAACTTGTGTATAAAATGATTAATAATAATGTCTAATTTGACTTTGGCGGTTGGTTAACACAGATTTTTTGGTTTGAATATCATAACTGATCGTCAACTGCTGTACATTATTCTACAACTGAAAACCTTATGTGTAACATGAGTGAATTGCATACTGTTGTTTGAGAACCACTGGGTTAACATTATTTTATCTGATGTAAAAATTTTGCATATAAAAAAACCTTTATCTCTTTTTTATGACGATTCCGAGTTTTCGTTATATTTGATTGTTTAAAGAAGTCATTCTTGTAAATATTAATATGAATGACACATATTTTTTGTTCAGTGATGTTAACACGAAACGAACATGTGGACAAAGTTGACAAAGTATGATATAATTCGTATGGCCAGATATATGCTCATATTTATATTGTAGTTAACCTGTTCGCTGCTTTTGTTTTAAGTGAAATCATTATTGTAGATGAGCTGCATGATCCCATTTTAAAATTTTTTAGTTAAGTGCGTTTCCCAAGGACCAAATAGATAAAATCACTTAGACTGAAGATAAAACTTCCTCACTTACAAGTCCGTTATCACACTGAACAATCCTGCCAACAACCTTTTTATTGATGACTACAATAATGTTCAGTTTTCAATATGTTATGCCACTGATGCAAAAAAAGTTGAGCAAGCTTATTGCTGAGAAAAAATTCGATTACAACCCATCAGATTTGATGTACAAACTGTCCCTTTGATACTAAACATCATATAATTTTGGTAGCAAATTTTTTTGGGAAAAAAAGTTTTGTTAGTATTTGTGCCGATTAAATGGAATACGTACTTTGCTTATTCAGGGTGTCCATATGTATTGGTGTCATATTATTTTAAGATCAGAGGTTTCCAATTTTTGGCTATTCTTAGGCTGTTAAACAAAAAGTTATTGCTTTATAATAAAGTATAAAACTATTTTTACATTTTGTATCATAAAAAAATGCTAAAGCTAAAGATGAGTATTGTGGAAATCTCTGACTTGAGAAATATAACAATTTTAACATGTTTAGATCACTTGTTAAAAATTTGTAAAAAAAGCTGTTCGTTTATAATTTTAAATGTTGAAACTATGACAATGTTGCCATTATTTCGCTTTGTTTTGAAACCTGATTTTAATCAAGTTGCAAGAATACGTAAATTTTACTCTAGTACTACATGTATGAAAACTGTAAGTATTTTTCTTAATGCTAAAATATATAATAGAAAAAAATCACGTAGTAAAAATGAAAAAAAAAAGCTTTTAATCTTGAATCAAACAATGTTTTATCCTGACCGGTGTGTGTAAGCCCCTAAGTCCGACCCGCGTGTGTATTAAACTGACGGGCGGGACAAACTATGTTGATAAAAGTCCGTGAATGAATGCGGACGCGCCAAATCAATTTTGAAAAAAAAATGAATGTACCATGTTTTACAAGATTTCAATCTGAAGTTCTGCGTACTTTTATTTTATTTCTGTATTTATCCTCCTGACTCGCAGGAAAGTGACGTAAGCGGTATACATAGAACAAGCAATTACCCCGACCTACTTCTGGAGATGCCAAGACATTATTGTCTGGTTGAAATTTTTTATTTTTGGTCTTTTAGTTTTATAGAGATATGACTGAAAATCAGAACTGCTTGCGAAGACCGCTAAGAAAGAGAAAGAGCCGTAAAGTGTCTTTTCTAGGACAGAAGAGAATGGCACGAGTAGGTTTTAAACCGAGACTTTGTCGATCACAATCAGGCGCTTTAACCACTTGACCACTCAATCAATTACTTAAAAAAATTGATTTTCTATGTTTTTATATTTTCCATAATTCAATGCTCACTGATCAAAAGGTCACTCCCCCCGAACACAAGCGGGATCATACAAAAAAACGATAAAAGTTAAGCGCGTTTATACAAAAATGTTTTTAGGTACGGGCGGGTAGGACCGCAAAATATCGCCCCGCGCAGGTCTCTATTTTGAGTATTATTTACAGTTTTATGATTGTTTGAATAATATGGGCACATTGCATTTATTTTTATATCTTAAATCAAAACTAGATCTGTTTAAGACAATTTTATATTGAGGTAGTTTTTTGGAAATGTTTGTGATGTTATTTTTACATTTTTCTAAAAAATTACAGAAAACTATTTATCAGTTTTCTAGTTAATTTTCGGTACTATGGCAAGGTAGCGTGTGTTCATAAGGTTGCTCGTTAGACTTGGAATGCTATGTTGGTACTTTAGTGCTGGTCCACAAGATTTCGGCGCGCACTAAATTCAGCGACGTACATATTTCGGCGCTCGTCCTTTATTTATTTACTTATTTTCACGAGCCAGGGTTCTATTTTTTAAGATTTGACATACAAAATTAATCCAATAACGATCCTTTTTCTGCCAAATGTTGAAGTATCAATCACTCTGCTTGCTTTTGTCTGAGCTGTATATACTTAATGTTTTAAATTTTTAATGAACTATATTTTTTTAAATTTGGCTTGCTGTTTGATGAGACCCAAAATTTCTTTTTTGATTAACATTTTTTAAAATATTTTTTGTTAAATAAAGAGTCGCTAGCCATGTATTAGGTACTTTATACTTACTTGATCTAATCTTACAATTTTCAAACAGCGTACTGTAAATAGATGTGAACGAGATGCAGCTGATGATAAGACAATTAAAATGTCTATCACAGTGTTTCCCAACCTGTGGTCCATGCAGGTTCTCAAGTGGTCCATGAGAGGTCCTTCCATGAAAAGGAATTATTCGCCATTAACAGTTTCGTTGCGATTGGGCGTAAATCTATGTATTCTGCATATCTGCCAGAGGGCGGTTTGGATGTGGATTTACATTTGTTAGAAAATCTTGTCGGTTGGGTGCGGAAAGGAAATTGACCATGCTATACGTAAATTTACGTCCGCGTGATTTATGTTTTATCTGCGCGTGATTATCGCATGTTTGTGCCTTTCTCCTCTACTGACAGCAAGTGGTGGATCAAACATAAAATTATACGATTCACAACTGAAATTTAACCCTTAGATGCAGGAACCTTTAAACCCACACCAATGCAGAAACCGGCCTCCAAGGCCCACCTGTTTTATAGTTGTATGTTTTCATTTGAGGTTGTGTTTGTTGGTATATAATGGAGCATTCACATACAAGTACTATTGTAGAAGTGTGTTTCATTTATTTTGGTTCCAGTGCATAACTTTATGTACAAAATCAGAATGAAAATCTAATTCAAAAGTCATTCTAGAGACAAGCACCCTCCAAATAACAAATGACTCAGAATTTTACGGACAATTGTTACAAATGACATAACTATGTTCCTTATACACGTTCCTTATACATTTCTTGCATAACATAGCACTTTTACGATCTTTTTTCGAAGAATAATAGTGGCAGTGTTTTCGTTTGGTTACAGGTGTCTCTGAACAGTCCCTACATTTTCTTTTCTTCTGACCCGACCCTGCATCGTTCCATTGCCACAAGTACAGTTGATCATAAGTTTGTAGTCACTCTCAGTCGCCTTCTCATTTATGAAATTACCAATTCCTCAGCGAGATTTCGCAGAAATAATCTTCGCTTATGGGTCTTTCCTACTTGAAATTCCGAGTTCTGTGTTGAAAAGACAACGAATGCATTTAGTGCAGCAACATCCAGCAAATTGTACCACATCACTACTGGCCAGCTCTTTGTCTGCCGCTTGCAACTATATGTGCGAATCAGCTGGTCGAAGGTGTCCACCCCTGCTTTGGTACCAATGTAGTGTTGTATTACCTCCATTTTTTTTTTGAACTGCCTTTATCAATAGCTTTTTCATGATGCATAGTACCAGCATTATAACTGCCTTTCCTTTAATCATGACAAGAAGCCAGTTTATACCACTGATTTGGAGTCTCATCAATTTTGCTTCACTTGGCATATCTTGCAGATATTTTCACAGTGCTGAATGATTTGCGCATCTCTCTTCAAGGACGGGGAACAGACATCATTTCATCAATGGAGAAAATTACAATATTCAAGCGGAAACTTACCTTTTGGTTGAAGCGAGTTCGAAAGGGTAGTTTTGATCACTTTCCTAAATTCAATGAGCTCCGAGAAAGTATGGAAGTGACAAAACTGTACTGAGTGACATTCAAGATCATTTGTCATTGCTAAGATCAAAATTTGATTCTATTTTTCCTACTAAAAAGGTTGCCCCGTCATGGGTTCAAAATCCATTCCTGGTCAATGTTAGTGAGGTGGAGGAGAGACTCCAAGAAGAAATTCTCGATCTGAAGGCATCTGAGACTGTGGAAATGATGTTCACCACAAGCAATCTGACTGAATTTTGTCTGTCACAGCTAAAGATTTTAGAAATCTTAGCAGGATCGCTTTGAACCATCTCCTGTTCTTTGCCACTACATACCTATGCAAACAAGAATTCTCCGCGTTGGTGCACATGAAAACCAGGAAGCGGAATCGCTTGAAATCAGTCGATAATCAAATGAGAGTGTGTCTCTCAGGCATCGTTCCTCGCTTTGAATTGTTAGTTGAAAACTATCAGATGCAAGAGAGTCATTAAACATTGTTCGGTAGTAGTGGTTTGTGATGTTTAGAATAAATCGTGTTATATATATATGTATAATAAAAGTCCAATGTTAATAACTCTTTTAAATATTACAACTTATGTGGGAAGATCAGAGATAGTGGTCCAAGGTGATGTAGATTATTTTTGAGTGGTCCACGGGCTCAAAAAGGTTGGGAACCACTGGTCCATCAGGTCATTCCAACAATAACATCTGTAAATGTTAATGCAAGTGCGAGTTCTTGCGTCACGAGTCAACGTTTAACCATTCATATAACCACAATCACATTGGGTTAATAAATTTAAAGCATATCATTTCTTCAACACTGACTCGTTTTTTGTTTTTTTAGGTTCTCACTTAAACTCCGTCACACAAAAATTTTTCAAGCTTTATTAACGACAACATTGATAATAAAAACAAACAGTATTTTGTGCTTCTAAAAATACCTTGGCATGACTAAAGGGTCGTTTCCACCACGAGCCTTGGCAAAAGTATTCTTTATTTGTTTTATTGATTTTTACTTCTCTTAGCGCTTAAATTTACTTCTTTCCGCCCTGCGCAAAAAGAAGCAAAAAACAAACAAAGAATATTCCCGTTTACGCTCGTAGTGGAAACGAGCTTTAAAAAACAATAATCGGGCGCCAAACTCAGTGTGCTCCAGAATCTTGTCCGCCCAACTTTCAGCGTCAAATTCTTGCGGCCACCTTGGTTGCATTTGAATAGTTGATTGATGTTGTGTACATGTAAGATAAGCCCAAATTAAAACAGCTGTTTTCAACTTGAGGCCTGCTTCCCACCAGTGGGGCCCAACAAAACTTTAGTGTGGCATGGAGATTTAAGACATTACGAATCACTTTTAATGGAAAATGCAAAATGAAAATGCATTTGTTCACAATCAAACTGATTTAGTAGATTTATCGAGCTGATTCACTTACCTCAACGTTTCTGAGAGACAGTTTCAATGTGATAAATTTTTTTTAGTTTTTCTTTTTCTTCTTCGTATGAAGTAGATGTTGCTTTCGGGAAGACTCTTCAAATCTTGGGGCAGGTATTGTTCACCCAGACACTTTCTCCCCATCAACTGCTTCCAGATCACACGCCCTACTTGGATGATGGAAAATGGTGCCGGATGTTATTATGTAATTAGCGGTTTGCTCCTCTGCGCCACACTCACAGACCAGTGTGGAGGCAGTTAAGTCTGACCCAGGATGGTCTGGGTAGATACTTTCCCAGTGGTTTGGGGCTGGCATCGGGGATGAAATTATATAGGCAGGAGGTATTGCTTTGCCCTTCTGTATTCCATTTGGTTTCCGCCCAACATGCCACACTAATGTCCGACTTAGAAAAGTCCTTTTAGAAGTTTCAGTGCAGCAGGCACAAATAGGTATCTCGATTTGAGTTGTCGGTGTCCCTAATAAGGAGTGGACAAGACGCTTTCATTAAGTATATGTAGTCTTTACTAATCTTTTGGGACAATATTCCAGGCAGGGGGCCATTAATGTTGAGAGTCTTTGAAAAGGGGGCACGAACCATAAAAGGTTTAGAAAATCTTAAATGCATGCTTCAAGCTTACTACTTTTAGATATTGTTTATAGCAGTGGTCCCCAAACTTTTCGAGCAGGGGGCCGGGTATAGATACTTTTGGACCTCCTCGGGCCAAAGCTGGAGACTAAAAAAAAAAACAAAGGTCTTCACTTCGATTCGATCTCTGATTTCACTATTTTTCTCCCAAAATCATAGTGATCTCTAAAAAAAAAAAGGTCTTCACTTCGATTCGACCTCTGATTTCACTATTTTTCTCCCAAAATTCCCTACATAATTCTATCCAACTATGGCTCAGAGTGAGTGCATATATTTTTTAAAAGAGCTCCGCGGGCCGGATAAAAAGTCTTCGTGAGCCGGATCCGGCCTGCGGGCCGTAGTTTCGGGACCACTGGTTTATAGTTTCATAAAATAATTAAAAAGAATTTGAGTACATCAGATAAAATTTGTTTCGTTTTTGAAAAAATTCTATTTAACAAAAACTGAGAAAAGGAAGAGATTGATTCCTTTTCTTGATGTGCAGGTGGAAAAGGTGGGCTCTAAACTTATTACATCTGTTTACCGTAAACCCACATTTACAGGACAATACTTGAACCGATAATCTTTCAGCCCTGGAAAAAGGAAAATTAGTTTAATTTCCACCCTTGTGCATCGAGCTTTAATGATCTGCTCAGACTGCAAGCTAAACTTTAAAGAAATTTTTCAATATTGGATTGTCCCATAAGTTCGCGCGTTTTTTTTTTATAAAATCCAATTTTTCTAAAAATTCGAAAAAAAATTGTAACATATGTAGAACTAACATAAATTAAATTTGGATTAAATTATATCTTCGTTGACACGATTTTACTAAATTTTGTAGAATTTTTTTCACCTGGATTTTGACAAAATTGACAAAATAGATTTAATCTTCGAAATATTCCCCATCTTTTTCAATTACCTTCCCCCATCTTTCAACAAGTTTCTTAAAAAAATTTTTCCCATTTCTGACTCTTGCCAATTTTTTTGAAATGTCGGTAAACTGAACTTTTATTGCTACCCATTTCTTTAGCAGTTATTCGGTCGGTCGTTGATGGTGCTTTTTTGACAATCGATTTCAAATTTGATTCATTAATTTTGTTGATCTGTTAACCCGGGGTTCATCACAAAAGGAAAAATTATTTGATTTTAAATTTTTAAATCCATTTACGAACACATTTGTATGAGCAAAATCCTGTGCCTGAATAATCCTGAAAATCCTGAATAATCTGAAAAATTAGGCTGGGTTTTGGATCTTGTTTGTGCTGTTTGAAGAGGAAATATATGATGTGTCAAATATAGAGTTTTTTATCAAATGAATATTCATGATTAATTAAGATTTCAAATTAAAAAGTGAAGAAATAAAGTTAAACTTTACACAATAAAAATCTACATACAGTACACATTTATCCCAACTTTGCTAGCTAAAAAATAGAAGCCTACCTAAAAAATAACAGATATTTAAATAAAAACGCGCGAACTTATGGGACAACCTAATACTTATGAATGGCTACCCCGACAACGTCATTGAGAAAACAATTGCCCGTAAATTAAAAGATTTTACATCAACTACTTCACATACGGTGAGGAAATGCCTTGTCTATCTTCATTTGCCCTGGTTGGGAACTCCTTTAGTTGAATTTGAAAATAAAATCAAAATCAGTGTGCAAAAAATGCCTTTTGCTGTAGAACAACGTGTTTTTTTACATCTCGCCCACTTCTTCCTGCACTCAAAAAGGATGTGTTGCCTGCTTCGCTTTTAAGCAATGCGGTTTATAATTTTTCGTGTATATGATAGTCGGTACGTAGGCCGCACATCTCATCGATTGCAGGACAGAGTTCGTCAACACGTGCCAAAATTTATTACAACCGGCCAAATTCCAAACTCTCGCAATATCTCCACTCGTTCTGTTAAATCTTCAACCTCAGTCATATTTAGTGAATCTGCGATTGGTCAACACCTTTTAGATAAACCTAAGTGCGCCAAAAATTACAGCGATAGAAAATTTACTATTCTTTCATTTGGCCGTTTGTCTTTTCATTTATCTGCTTCAAAAGCCGTTTACATCAAATCATACATACCAAATTTTAGCCGCCAGAAAGAATTTGTTTACAACTTGCAACTCTTGCGTTGATCACGTGTTGTGACGCTTCTCTCAAACATCAATCTTCTTCGTTCAGCTTTATTACAAAATCAATTGAATTTTGTTTCCTTTATTCCGACGTTTATCTCGTAACGAGTGTCGGACGAAAAGCTTAGAGATGAGTTTTTTGTTAGCTATCTTCAAATTCTTACCACAAATCACTTGTTTAAAAAATCTTATGTTTCATTATTTAATCCAAAAATGTTTTATTGAAATTGTTTAGACCGGTCATTTTTCTGAGTTTGAATAAGAAAATATAAAGGTGT
Source organism: Diplosoma virens (assembly GCA_963680785.1). Lineage (NCBI taxonomy): Eukaryota > Metazoa > Chordata > Ascidiacea > Aplousobranchia > Didemnidae > Diplosoma > Diplosoma virens. The sequence continues at coordinate 15,877,124 of OY796897.1, forward strand.
TACCTGAAAGAATAGTACGTTCTTGTTTGTTCATTTAGTTTCTTAAATTCCAGTTCTAATTTTTTTCACAGCTTTTAACTATTTGCTTTAAAAATTTTTCTGCTTGCAGCTACAAAAAAATTTTTTTTTAGTAAGACTTATGTCTTGTGCAATATAATCCCTAAATGGCAAGAATACATATAAAGTACTTTACAGAAAATTAAGCCTTGCACTTAAACATTATGGTTCCAGTTTAGATACTCAAGATTTATTTTTTAGAAGCTAAATTGCAACGGATAATAAAACTTCATTAATAGTTGTTTGTACTGTAAATTTACAAACGACAATTGTCGAATTCCTTATTATCATTATTTTTTTTATAAACATACAATATTGTTACCTTTAAATGTGACGCCGTGAAACGTCTCCGCATTTAACACGCAAAGATGTGAATTTTTTCATATTGCCAAGCTTTTATGTTTTTTCAGTGCTTTACTTTCCGAAACGATTTTCAAAGCCGACTGTCCGGAGAAAGAAGTTCGCGTTGTTTGAAAGGCCGACTCACGGCTTCGTTTTTGTTCTGCAAAAGATTTTCTTCGGACGCAGTCAGTGAAGAAAAAGAAAAAGACAATGAAGCACCCCCAGAAGCTCCTGTTTCTATGAGAAATCGTCTGCTTATTGCCGCACTATTTATTTCACTGGTTGGGTTTGGGTATTATTTTGCCGAGGAAAGCAAAAAAACAAGTAAAACTTTTTTTTGATCTTATCCTATTTGAAAATGTGTTGAGTTTTTGCCCAAGGCTATCATGTGATTTCCACGACATGCATACTGGAACATTGCAAAAGGGAAATTCCGGAATTAACAGAATGTACTGTTGTAATAAAAGAAACGGTAGATAGATTTAAAAAGCTTTTTTTTTACATGACGAAACAGCTTTATTTAAATGTTTGGTACGAACCGGAGATATTTCAGTAAAGTTGATCAAAAATTGCTTATCATAAAGATATATCTTCCGGGCATGTTGACTGAATCAATCTTGCGGCTAAGTTTGTTTCAGGCAGGGCCGTCATTCCTATCAAACCGCGCTGAGTATATAAATTTCCCGATAAAGTGAGTATTACAAAACAGTTTTCTTGAATTAAATGCGCACAATAGCTTTGATTTTTATAAGCTCCTGCCTACCCACAATGCTTTGTATTTTGCACAACGTTGTTGATAAATCATATTTCGCTGCTTTCTACTTTGGTTATAGAACAGTAGTTCTTAACCTTTTTTTACATATTTACCCTTTTAACAAAAGTGGTTACTAGATTTACCCTCAATATACTTAATGATGCTCATTTATTAAAAAACGAAATTAGCAAATTACTTCAGTTATACTTATTTAATGTGACGGCTGCCCTTGTTTTTTAGCAACAAGCTGTTCAATATCTGGTGATTAGTAGTTGACGCACAACGAATGTGCTATTCCACGTCAAGTCGGTTTCGTGCTTTAGATTTGATAGTAAGCAACGCAGAGGAGCCACACTCGCACATGTAAGTTGAAGAAAACGGAACCAGAATATTCTGAGCATGAATACCTAGCCGTGGATAACAATGTTGCATTTTAACCCAAAACTCCTCCAGGTTGCAAGTGTGAAATTCGTCTTTTGCAAAAGAATCGTTTGTTAATTCTTTACAATGTTCTTGAATTGCTTCAGGAACATCTTCCACTTTACATACGAAAGGATTTCTAGCTACTTTCATCAAAATGCTAGAAGTATTTATCTCGAGAAAATATCGTTCAAACTCTGCAAGTTTTGTAGGTCGCTGATGATGCCCTTCTTCAAATTTTGTTCAAAATCATCTCCAGTTATCTCAGTCAAGCGGTAAAATGATGCAAAATTATTATTATTTGCTCGTTGACTCCAAAGCTTGAGCTTTGCCACAAACACATTGATGGCATCAGTGTGCACGATTATATTACTTCCTGGACCTTGCAGTTTCTTGTTTAGTTGATTTAATGTTTCGAATATGTCAACAACATAAGTTAAGTACGTAGAAAAATCGTCTCCACCAAATGCTAACAATAGATCATCTTTTGGTTTTGCAACCAAAAACAACTTGACTTCTTCTCTTAGTTCGAAAATATGAGAGAGCATGTTTCCTTTTGAGAGCCAACGAATTTGAGTGTGATATAAAAGTGCGGTATGATTGGCATCCATATCTTTGCAAAGCTTGCTGAAGAGTCGAGTGTTGAGCGCTGAACTTTTCACATAATTAACGACTTTAATCACAACAGACAAATGCTCATGTAGTCTCTTCGGAACGGTTTTGGAAATGAGCGCCACTTTGTGAATCATGCAAAGCGTTCCTTGAATTGCTCGATTTTTCTGCTTTATCAGGGAAAACCAATCCAGAGTTTGCACCAATCATGGCTGGAGCACCATCAGTGCAAACCCCAACAAGCTTACTCCAACTCAATTCGGTTTTATCAAAAAAATGAATCAACACTTGAAAAACATCGGCTGCCTTTGATGTTGTTTCCAAAGGGTTGGCAGAAGAGAAATTCTTCATTATTCCTGTCATCTGCAACATATCATCTGACAAACACAAGTAACTGTGAGAGATTGAAAACACTGGTAACTTTATGCAGCTGAAGAGCAAAAACAGGAGAGGAATTATCACCTTGCTCTTAATATTTTCAGACATTTCATGGATTTAGGATTTTATTTTGTCATTGGACAAAGAGATTCGTTCAGTTGATGCTTTTTCTCCAAGCATCAACTTCACACTTTCCAATATGCAAGGTTTCAGAAAGGTTTCACCAATTGTATGTGCTTTTTTAGCTTTTGCCTAATGCAAAGCAATGGCAAATGATGCATGTACAGTGGCATTGTTAGTCTTCCAAAACATTCCAGTTCTGTTCAGTTTTTGTCTTTTCAGACTGGACAGTTTTAACTCAAAAAAAGACCAGTTTTTGCTTATTATACTTGGATGAGCATTTGCTAAGTGTTGTTTTAGCGGAGCAGGTTTCATGGTACTGTTTGAAAATGTTTTTATGCAAATGCACAGGACACACTGAGGAATTTGAAAACCATCCTGAAAAAGATATGTAAATCCAAAATCCAAATAATTGTCCTGATACTTTCCCTTCTTTTGTGACATGCTATATTTATGACTAAATTTATGACAAAATTCAAATAATAGGCTAGCTTCGGTTTCGCATTAGCAGTTACTATATACCAGGAGGGATACTGTTATGTTCTTATTTCGTTAAAGAAGAAGTCTTTATTTATTGTATCTATTATAAACAGCAGTAATTCAAACACTTACAGAAGTTTTCGAAAGCACGTTAACAATTAATTCGCCTTTCACTGATCACGGTCTGATTACACTCGTTATTATTTCCATCAAATCAATATTTCAATTACTAGCACGTTGCAGTATTTAGTAGGTTATATTGTCAGGCGATAAAGATCATTGTTATTCCGAATCACGTAAATACGCACTAAAGTGTTGCCATTATCTTTATTACATTAAAGCAGTACATCACAGTTACTAGGCTACCAATACCTACAGCTGCTCCGATTTTTCTGTCCCGTCAACTTCTCTAGGCTGAAAATATGCCTAAAACTAACACTATACGTTGCCACCATCAAATATAAAACTATAGGTAGCTCATTTACCCCAAAAACAAAGAAATTTACCCCAAGTTAAGAAATGCTGTTATAGAACCTTAAGAGCAGGGATAAGCAATGATTGAAAAAAAAAAAAAAGAATTGAGAGCATTGCCACATAGAGTTTTTTAACGGTAATTAATATAGCTTTCTAACAGTTTGCGTCTGTCTAATTTGTTTCCGTAGAAAGACGTATGACTTAAGAAAACTTAAATGTTGTAACATTTTTCATGCCTAAGTCATACCATAACTACTTTCATGAACCAAATTTCCATATAAACGACACGATATTGTTGACCGTAACAAGGCCAGTTTAATCTTTTTGTTGAAAGAGTTTTACAATCATTCACGTTTAACTTGGCTAAACTCTATCTTATGCTGTTACAACGTACAAGATGCACTAGAGGTCGCCAAACTACCGTTTGCCAAATTTTTAAGATCTACAAGTATAAATTAAAGTCTTCAAACGATGCAAGTCTGTCGTATAAAACCAATCTTTTACTCATTAGTTTTCATCATTAGTTTTCATTATCATTAGTTCAAACCAATCATTAGTTTTAATGACTAAAAGATTGGTTGCATACGACAGACAAATGGAATAAGCTTTTTTTGGCCAGCAGTGTGATCGAGTAGTTTAGAGCACTGTGATTGTGATCGAAGCAGTCTGGCTTTAAACCTACTCCGGCCATTCTTTTCTTCTTGAAAAAGACACTTAAGGGCAATTTTTTCTGCTTGGCGGACTTGGCAAGCAGCTCTAAAATTCAGTCATATCTCTATAAAACTAATAATTCAAAAATAGAAAAATTCAAGCGGACAGCAATATCTTGGCACTTGCCCTGTGTCCAGCAGCATCACCGACGCTTTCGTTTAATCAGGAAGATAAATACAGAAATGAAAATAAATAAATAAAAAGATCGAAAATACTTTTAATAAAATTGAGCTTTTTTGTAAAATTAAAGATAGTAAGCTTTTTTTGAAAGAGCAGTAATCACTGAGATTCTGTGTCGTTATAATTTCAAAATTACGAAAAGACTATAAATTTATCTTGTAAACTGGCGTAAAATATAAATTTTGTTCTAGAAATTTTTTACGACTTGCGTCAATGTTCATTTTGATTCAGTCGGAACAAAAGTTAACATAATGATCGTTTGATATAATTAATTTGATTATGATTTTTGTTTTGTGTAAGTATTTTTTTTTAACTAAAAAAACGCTAAGTCTTGCTTCATTGAGGTTTATTGTTTTTTCCATAACGTTAAAACATCAAGATAAAAATTTAAATGAAACATAAGTTTGCTACAAATTATTGATGGTAAAAAAAAAATCATTTGAAGTAAATTTTTAAAAGTAATTTTCAAGCTTTTCAATTGCAGAAAGTTTAAAGAAACGCGAAATGAATCTCAGTAAAGTTGATATCGGAGTGCAAAACTACGAACTAACCGACCATACAGGTATCGACACGCTTTCGTCGGTTTATTTGATTTTTCGTAACTACCGACGTGTTTTGCACGGACGACGTACGTTTCGACACGACGTCTTTTTGGATCAAACAGCAGTTGATTTTAAATGAAATTGATTTGGAAGATACGAAAGTCAATGTTGACGTCATATTACTCAGGGGCGATCAACTCGTGGCCATCGCGGTATTTTTCGAAATGACGTAAACTAAATAGGGCAGCGTTTCTCGAACTGTGTTTACCTTCCGAAGGGACGACTTTTTTTGAAAACACTACGTTTTAGAAATCAAAGACAGATTTAAATTGATGACTTTTTTTTTTAGAGAACAGCACGTTTTCCATAAGCTAAATTCGATAAGACTAGGTGCTTCGTGAATAAAAAAAGTTGAAAAACTTTGAAAAAAGGCTATCGTGGAGCGAAGTGACGACAAAAAAGGCATTTTAAAATTCATTGTTCTTCTGGTAAAATCAGAGGCAAGTAAAACTTCAACAAATACAAAAGGCGTAATATTTATTAAAGAAGAACTCAACGACGTTTCGTCCGTGGAATCGGGCGGACTTCTTCAGGTAAAAGCAGAACACAACGCGCACCGTATTTAAAAACCAAGAAGTTAAAAACACAAACCAACAAACACAAGGTGAGAAGCAAACATACATAACGATTTCATAATTACTTAGTGCAAAAGAAACAAATTTAACAGGTTGAACAGTTTGAACATTGGTTTTGCACTAAGTAATTATGAAATCGTTATGTATGTTTGCTTCTCACCTTGTGTTTGTTGGTTTGTGTTTTAACTTCTTGGTTTTTAAATACGGTGCGCGTTGTGTTCTGCTTTTACCTGAAGAAGTCCGCCCGATTCCACGGACGAAACGTCGTTGAGTTCTTCTTTAATAAATATTACGCCTTTTGTATTTGTTGAAGTTTTACTTGCCTCTGATTTTACCAGAAGAACAATGAATTTTAAAATAAATAATATCCCTGGTAACAGTGTTTATATTAAAAAAGGTATTTAATTATAAGGTTCGACCGCGGAGTTTTGTTTGGTCCGCGAACATTTTTGATGAGCCAAAATAAACCTCAGTTCAAAAAAGGTTTGCGCGCCCCTGTTCTGATACAAAATGTTTATATTTCCTCCAATCGTGTTGATTTCGCCTTCGACTAACAACTAGTAAGAAAAACTAGGTTGAAAAAAACGAGAAGTTGTTTTGTAGCTGTTTAAAAATTCTTTATGGCCCACAGTTTTAAAACACGGTCTAGACCGAATTCAGTGACCTGTAAAACATTGCGCAAATCGGCTACGATTTTACGATTTTTGTTGTGGCAACTAACCGTATCGAACAGTTCTATATATTATATTGTATTACTACGTAGGAAAAAGAGTGTCGAAGAAAGATTTTCTGGGGAAGTGGCTATTGCTGTATTTCGGATTCACCCACTGCCCTGATATTTGTCCGGAAGAACTCGAAAGAATGTCGGATGTCGTGTCTGAAATCGGTGAGAATTTTGGTGTGCTGTTCTTTCTACCTATCACCTAATAATTTGATGTGGTGTCTCAGTTTTTTCAGTTTGTCAACTGCGATTTCATTGTGTAGTCAGAAGTTAGTCTCAATTAGTTAAAAGAAAACAGTTTCTACTTTTTTCATCAGATGCATTTGTTAAATTAAAATATTTATGTCTTTAAAAAATTATAGTCGACAAAAGCATTTTCATTGTACATGGTTAATATCAAAATTTGCCTGCCTGGCTCTTCGTAGTGCCTTTGCTTCCAAGTTGAAATAAAGTTAGAGTCTAGAATGTTTAGAAAAAAAAAAAAAAAAATTAAAGCAGCTTTGCTTTGATCTTATTATTTAGTTGCACTTTAAAATCACTTTTTTTCACTATTGGTTAGAATAACGACAGTGTGGTAAAATTTTCTCATATTGTCAATTAACTCGCCAGATTTTGTGACATCTTTGCTTCATAAAAAGATTACTTTATCTTTCCGATTTGAACTCGTTAAGGTTTAGAAATTTTTTGCCCCGCTTCACAAGCGCTCTGAGGTATGTACAAAAAATCTTGCAGAGTGTTTCAAAAAAATTTCTGTCACTCAGACAACGACAAGAGCGTTCCGGATATTCAGCCGATCTTTATCTCCGTTGATCCCGAGCGCGACACCCCAGAAGCTATGACGTCATACTTGGCCGATTTCCACTCTAAATTTATCGGACTGACAGGCTCTGTCGATGAAGTCAAGCATGCTACTAAAGTCTTCCGAGTTTATTATCAGGCCGGACCCAAAGACAATGACAACGATTACATTGTGAGGTTTTTGTCATTTTGACAAGCATTGATTGGACTCGCGTGTGTCAAAATGAAAACTATTTTTTATGCGTTTGTAAAGCAAGTGGCTTATAATATGGGTAAAGAATATGTTTATAAAGTACTGTAAATAGAAACTGTATCCAAAAAATTAAACCAACATTTTTTAAATATTTTTTAATAAGTTAAATTAATTTTGATTAAAAAATTGTTCATGTAAATCAGCTAATAGAATTGTTATAGCAACGTTACAGACATTAGTAAATTTATAAATGTTTTGGTTTTACAATATGTGAAAAATTAAATTCTATATCAGTTAAATTAAATCATCATCTGCTTAACATACAAGCATACAAAAAATGTGATGTCGTACCTGCAGGCTTAATGATTAAAAATCAAAATCTGTGATTTTCTGCAGCGACAAAAAATATACGTAGTAATCTTTGTAGGTTACTACAAAAAAATCACTTGATGACAGACGGTTTTCATTTATATTTTTATTAGACCGAAAAATTTTCGATCAATCATTTGTTTTATTTTTATTTATGATATCTGACAAAGTAAATGAACGAAAGCTTAAACTGAATGGTGTTCTTTTAACTTTTTAACTCGGATATGATTTTTTAAATGCCTTTAATTATTTTTAAGAAGATTTATTTTAAAATGGGTTTACCACTCATTGCTCGTTTGGACCTGGTTTAGCTAAATTTACACATGTATTGATAATTGTTACAGTGATTAATTTTGTTTTTTTCCTTTCTGTTTTCACTTAAAATTGAGCAGTTTTTTGATAGATTTTGAAAACCAGAAAACTTATAAATAATTTAAATTTTGATGAATGAAATTAGACGGTGTCTATCACAAGCATTTGTTTAAATCATTTATTATTCCGAAATGCACCCTTACATTATTTTAAATAACAAAGCATTTAAACTGCTAATAAGACTACACGATACAGTTTGTAGACTTTCAAAAAGTCCTTATCCAGTTTGTTACGTCAACATCGTTGCATATTGTCTTTTTAAAAAAGCACTTACTACTTTTGCTACGACAAAAGTTAACTACGGTACTTTTCGTTTCTTTCTATCTTTATGTATAACTCCAGCCACCGTTTCTTTGGTTTTTCTCTCTGTAATCTCTACTGCCATCACTGGAGCATTTTCTTTGCCCGAATCAATCTTCGTCTTTTTTAAATTAAATAATTGACGCCCCATCTCTACAACTATCATTTGAATCATTCTGGAGTGATATCAATTACATTTACCCTTCATCTCGCTGCTGCATGTATTGGATGAAAACTTCTTTCAGGTTTTCACCTTATCTTTTCAAGCTACCTTTAAGCACAATTTTTTATGCACTTTGCTCGTAAACCAATAAACCATCCCTATTTTTCCCAACTATTATAATTTGTATCAAGTAATTTAATATTTTCAGGTGGATCATACAATCGTTATGTATTTGATGAATCCCAATGGAAATTTTGTCGATTATTATGGTTCCCGATCAACTCCAATACATGACATTATTTCCAGCATAAAAAGTAACATGAAAAATTATGCAAGACTTCATGGTTAAAACCAGGTTTCTTGTATCCGCCGTGGCAACTTCTCGATTTTTCTCTTAATCGATCAACTTAGCGTCTTTTAAATCAGGGTTTCTGGTGTCCTGCTAGAGATTCACAGGATTTTTCTCATAATAATTTGCGTTCTACAATTTACTTTTTGTCATTGCTAAAATCTTGGGTGAACTGCGTGCGTTATTTGTCAAAGTTTAACAAGTTCATTTTTTTTGATGCGAATGCTAAAAAACGTCATTTCATAAAGGTTCGTGAGAACTTTTTGCCGTTTCCCAATTAGTCGAACCTGGTCTATGGCGCACACTGTGTAATTTACTCGACGATATCGCGTGATGAGTGAGACGAGTAATCTTCAAAGCAACTGTCAGATCATAAACAGATTCTGATGGTTAAAGCTTCATCTAAAGCAAATGTTTTTTGTCTTGTATTTTTGTACTATTTGCATTAAAAGCAAAAACAGCGTGCTTGTTGTATTCTAAACATTAACCAACTTGTACAAGCAAAAACAAAAAGCCAATTCAGTCCAAACGACAAAAATGAAAAAAAAACAAAGAAAAGTGAAGGTCGAAAAAAACTAGAGCACAGAATCAAAAAACATTAAAAAATTATTCTCGCCACTTCAGGCGGCGAAATGATTTTCGCCAAATGACTTTCAACATGGCATCGAGCACTTACAGCAGATTATTTTGATTTGAAAATGATTAAGAACTAATGCTTTTTTGCAAATCACCTTTCCGTTGAAAAATAATGAAATTTTATTTGCTGAATCGGATCATTTTACCAAGTTGCAAACATTTTCCAAAAAATCGATAAGATTGGAACCTCTGAAACATTTTTACTCAATATTCACATAAACTTAAACAATACGGAAAAAAGATGACAGAAAATTGAAAGATAAATTTTTATGAGTGCACCATTTAAAACGTACAATATGTATGACTGGGTGGCTATTGCCGGTCATTACGTGCAGATGATAAAGACGTTGTTGAAGACGATTGCGAAGTTATGAGCACTATTGGTCAGAATCGGACGAGAAAAAAATCGGCAGTTTTTCGTGCGAATGTTATTAGATGAAATCCATCAACGACAAACGAACGAACGTCACAGGGCTTTGTCAGTTTCAAACCGACTCGATTTGTACAGAGTTAACTGCGAAGCGATTCAAACTCTTGTAAAATGATTTTTAACTCGAGCGTTGGTCAAGTCACGTGGTCCTACATCGGGCTACGTCGGCAGCGACTCTATCTTTATCTGTAAAGAAACTTTTTCTTGACCTTAAGAAGCAGCGGCGGCTTTTGACCGGGAGACGACCCGTCGTCGTCGCCGCTTGTGTTACGCTTTGGAGTCGATCCTCGCGACACCCACTCCGATTTAACGTTCGATTTCGCCGACTTCTCGCCGGCCGTCACTCGCACGCTGTCAGAGTCACTGTCGCTGGTGCTGGATAACTCCAGATTGGGATAATAATAATAATCGTCTTTATGCGACGGTCTATGTCTTTTCCGCTGTGGCATCGACGAAGCAGCAGGGCTAGAGACGGGGGTGTGGTTGACAGTGTCGTTGGCTCCCGGCCGAAAGCGATGAAGAGATCGCGACGAAGAAATCGAATCGTCGCTGAAGCGTTCGTCGTCGCGCGACACGTGTGAATTGTTGCGTGACCGCTTTTGCGCAACCGAGTCGGATCTCGAAAGTGTTTTGGACTTTGGTACACTGTGAGTATCGCCCACCTCGCCTTGAGCTGCGATTGGCTGAAAAACCTGGTTTGTTTCGAGTTCCTTGGGCAACTTCTTAATAAAAACGACAGGATCCCTCGCCATCTCGTCTACGTCCTGCTGGGATAGCGGAAAAGTTCGCGGTTCCCACGCTTCCCAGCTAGAGTTTTCACGGTGAACATTGCGCAAAAGAGCGTCATCGATGGGCGCCGAGTCGTGAGCCTTGGAGCGGTCAGACGTTGGTTGGCAGGAAGCGTTGCTATGCAGCGATTGCTCGGACGACGAACGACGAGACCTCACTAGCGACAAAGTATTGGTTGATTTGAATCAACGACCTCGCTTGCTTTATTCCCTTTAAATACTTACGCATTAATGAAGGACTGCATGGTTCTGGACTCGCAGGAGCGGCAAGATCGGAAGGAGGAAAGGGATTAGTGGGGCTTGCGCGAAACGACGGTGAAAAGAAAGAAGGGGGATCATCTAAAGGTAGATTCGCCCTGCTCATGGACCTGAAAAAAGGAGTTAAAATCGAATTAGTCTGAAAATTCTATAATAAATTAATGTCGGCGAGTACAAAACTGTTTTTACGCAATAGATATAGAAGCCTTGGTCGAAACGTTTCAATAAATATTTAAGTTGCAAGTTTGCAACCAAATTAAAAAAGATTGGTCGGCAGTGTGGTCGAGTAAGAGCGCCATTTTGATGACGTACACAATCGATACAGTCTCGATTCAAAACCTGCTCGCGTCATTTTCTTTTATGTCCTCAAGACAATTTGGAAGTCTTGCGAGCAGCTCAAAAAAATATATGTATTTCAACCGAAGAGCAATATCTTGGCACTCTCGGTCAGGGTATTTGCTTGACAGTTGCCTTAAGTATAACGCTCCCGACGTTTTCCTTTTGAATTAGGAGGAAAAATATAAAGGTGATAAAGATTGCTATGAAAGAAAAATAACATATGAAAACATAAATAGTACTCAAAAAGTACCGTGTTTAACATCACCCACTGTCTTTTACGAAGTACCTAGACCGCCGCATCACAAAACCATTGATAAGTACGAAGTTAATCAAAGCTTTAAATTAGAAATAATTTAATAAAATTTGTCGCAGGAAAAAAACAGCAACAGATCCTAAAAAGTATTAGTATTTTAGATCCGTATTTTACATGGATGTATATGGAGGTAAAATACGGAGCCGTATTTTGGTATTAGTTTTATTAGTTGGATGTAAAATACGGCTCCGTATTTTGTACACGAATCGTCGTTTTGTTTTGTTAAATACGACTTCAGTCGTTTTGTCAGTCGTTTTGTTAAATACGATACGTTTAATTTTGAAGTTAAGAAATAGAAAAAGAACAAGCTGCGGACGATCTTTTAACAAAGCAATACGAAGTCCGGATTATAATACGGATTGAGAAACTAATTAAAAAAAAAGTTTAATTTTAAACTATAACAGAGAGAGAGCAAAAAATTAGAAAACATTTTCTCAATTAAAGAAAGTTTTTCGAGAAATATCTTTTTATTCACAGAGAACTTTACCAGCTTGAATTAACACTAATTAAAGCTTGGGAAGAATACTTTAATTAAAAAAGCAAAAAAAAATTATAAATGTTATAAAAAAAAAGCTATATAAATAAAATCAAACCAACGCAACGTAAAGCTAAATGGGTAAAGACTTTACGATTTTTTTTATAAGATGCTCATAGAAAAAATTTATAAACCGTTAAAAAATTTCATTAACACTCGATAGTATTGAAGTAGGCCGATATTTATTTAAAGCACAACGTCATAAATGCCGCACTTCTCGTCTTCAACAACTCAATCTGGACGCACTTAACTGTACATTACTTGGTTGATTGACTTAAAACTCGACACGCTTCAATGCATCTTATTGTAACAATACAGACATGAATATTAACAATAAGAAATGAAATAGAAGACCTTCCACAAATACTTAACATTAAATTGCTTTGAAAAGGCGAAAAGTAGAAAACATATAACGGCAGTACTTGACAAAAGAAATAACATCCCGTCAGGCGTATTCAACAACTTAAAGGTGGTGCATGTTTGTATTTCTTATTTTACTGAAAGCACGGGAAAATAGGTTTCTATAAATAGTGACAACTTCTTACACTATACTGCCACTATAAATTATACAAAGGATTTCTTTACAGTTCCGTCAGATTTTAAAAAGTTATATAAGTAAATAAATGGATTTTTTTTAATGAAAAATATCTCTTCTCTAAAACGTTGCGATCCCGTAATTTAAAAAGACCAAAAAGATGAAGCAAATACAAAACTTTTAATCTAGCGATACAGTAGAAAGTGCTGGCGATACACTTTTCAAACAGCGGGTGCATTTCATAACACTTCGATCTTACCTCGCACCAGTTCTCTTATTTATATTCTTTTCGAGATACATCATGTATTTTTTCTTCTCCAATATTTCGTGTCGGTCATGTCGAGATTTGAAAATTTCATCACTAACATCCTCGTTTTCTTCCTCAGGATTGGCATCATCTATAAAGGAATCAGATTTCACATACTTTAATGACTAAAACAATATATTTTTTAAACATTGTTTCTTTAACGAGGACGAACAGCCCGAGTTATGCATTATACAAAAACCGAGGGTATCGTCATTACGTAATCGAAGGCTTTCGAACATTTAATACTAGCATTTACCTTTTTGTGGCACGTCATTAGCTTTGGTTCTCCAGCTGAAAAAAAATTCAACACGTTAGCCAAAACGAGCTTTATATCAGACTGCAACGTCATCATTACCCTGGCGTCAAAATTTCCTTGTACTGCAACTTCTCGATTCGGGTCGAGGTCAGACCATGCGGTATCACAATGTTGTTGATGTCGTAAGCGTGATCGTTGGCGCGCTTACGCTTTAAGAAGGCCTGAAACGCATAAAAACGATTTAAAGACAAAAAAAGCGACGAAGGAAGTGACGTCACGCGGGCTGGCTTTTGCATAATTCATCATCTACGTTAAACAATCGGTATCACCTGGTACTGCGGATTGCTGGAGTAGGACGACGGGGAATCGAACACGGGCGTGCCGCTTTCGCTGCGATTGTACAGACTTTCAGCGTCCGAGTCGAATGACGTCATGCGACTACGCTTGAATTCAGAAAGAGACTAAAGAGGAAATAGGAAAAGAGAACTTTAGAAAGTGCTTTTAGAAATTTTTTATGCTTATTTGTCGATTTCTACATAAAAAATTAGCTAATTTGGCTTTAAACAAAAACTGAAAATAAAACTTTGTTATACCATAAAATTGCTCTGGAAAGTAGCAATATTGGATTAAACATTTTTTAATTGATTTATTTTCAATTCAATATGCTGCTTTCCTTAGCAAAATGTTTAATCCAATACGGCTGCTTTCCATACCTATTTTATGGTACAAAAAAGTGACCTCTATACCGAAGCTATAAAACTTTGTTTTATTTAAAACCTACTTGAAAGGCAAACAGCAAGAAACTTACTGTAGTACTTCGACGTTTTTTCAAGTCAAAATGCGAAGCGCGATCTTCGAAAGAAGTATTTCGCTGCAGAGCACTGACAGATCGAATCAACTTGTCCGCTCTCTCGAGCACCACAGTAGCCGATCTTGGTCGAGACTTGATCTTTTCCAACAAACGATCTTCGCGCTGCCTCGCTTCTTTCTGCTTCCTCTTGTGTCTGCGAGCAAATGACGCATAATTCAGAGGCTAAATTCGGTTGGACGGGAAAACTGTATCGCAAACCTTTTGTCAGAACGACGTTCATGTCGGCGCAACTTGGCCACAAATTGCTTGTTGTTGGTGAAAAGAACGCCGTTGAGTCGGAGAGAGATAGGAATGTCTACAAAGCAAACAAAACCAGGTTCAAACGTTTGTTTGCAAAGAGATAAAAATACAGGGGAGTTAAAATAATAAAATCAAGGTGCAAGCCCGAGTTTAACAATAATTTAACTCGATTTTCAAACGTGTCGCACGAACCTTCATCAGTCGATAGAATTTTATGGTAAGAATGGTCATGCATCGCTGCTCTGCTACGCATAGATGAATGTACAATACCACGCGATTTGCCATCTGGACGATGAAAGGGCGTGTGTTGAAATTGATCTGCCAGCATGATGTCACAATCATTGCGTATCGTCGGAGGTTTCAATTGCCGCTGAAAAGAGAAGCGGAGGTAAAGTAAGGCGAAAATTAGGTTGATTAATCTGCTTCAAAAGCTTGACGAATATTTTTTTTTGAAAAATGATAATAGTCCAATCTAAGAAAGCTGCAATGACCAAGTAGTGAAATTGACATCTATTTAAATATTACTCGAAAGTTTGAAATAGTGGTTCCGGGCTTTCTTAGCTATGGCACATTGAGCAAACAGAAATAATTTAAGCCGCGCATATGACTATCCACAGCAGGCTTGCCCGGACTTTTTCTCATTGCTAGTCGAATTTTTCGGGTTGCAATTACAATAAACAAAAAAGAAAAATAGTAGCGTTTCATCCTTTTACCACAATCTAGATTCTTGACAGACTATGTATGCACAGAGGCTTCTATAATTATGAGCGTTATAATTTTCCAAGAATTTTTTTTGTCCAATTATCTTTAAATTATGCCAAGAACGCTCTTTGTAGCCATTTTACCGAACAAGTTCTGCGAAATTTTAACTCGAAAAAGTATAAAACATCCTTTCATCAAGATCAATCTTCGACAAGAAACAGAATGAAAACGAACAAAACTTTATAACGATACAAAAACAAACTTTAAAGTAGATTAATAGTAATCCCTTATATTCTTAGCCACCTACTACGCGTAATCATAAAACAGCACGCTTTGATGTTATTCAAAACAAAAACAAGCTTACATCTAGATCTATTTTTTTGACAGCAGTACATTCACAAACTAATAAAATAAAGTCCATCAGCTAACTAATCTCAATATTTGCTTGCAAACCGTTTTAAAAAGTTTCACGGGCCACCTGTCGAACAGCCTTGATTTACAGAAAAGGTTTTATTTTCCGAAAAAAAAAGCCAACACTAAATCCTTGAGCACTCCTACGTTAGAAAATTTAAATCAAAGTCGGTTTGGTGGGAAGCACTGGTTTAAATTCTTTAGAACAAAAGACAGAGGCATCTATCTAAAAAGCAAGTTGTTTAATAGTTTAATAAATCGTCAAAAAGATCTTACTTTTCCGTATAATGACCTCGCGTCCGATACTTTTATCATTTTTCGATGACGTAGTCGATGTTTCAGAGGGCGAACACGGGCGCAGCTAGTTGATTCGATAACCGCTGGGGACCTGCAATCACAAGTAAACAAAGAATAAGAATAAAAGTTTTCTCACGCGATTTTGAATTTTCACAATAGTCAGTAATGGCATAAAAGCAAGGTGAACTAATTCCTACTACGGTGAACAAATTGCAGTCAGAAACATTATTTTAAACTAATAATGGCATATATAACATACACTTTTTCAAACGCTAAAATTCAACGTGAAGATTCAATTATTACTGAAATTTATTCATGTCCAAAAAATTAAACGCTTTTTAAGTATGGAAATTTCAAAGATTGATAAAAACAAATAAATACAATAACAATAATAAAGGATTTAAGAATATATAGATTTTCGCTTAAATAGTAAGACTCATTTAACAGCTACAGCACCTTTCGGACGAGGTACGGTTTTCATTTAAAAAAATTTGATCGGGTGTTAGATAAATCATTCGTTACAGCTCTATATAAAAATACTAGAACAAATATTACGCGTCAAACCTTTGCGCGCGCAAGCGCGTGCACACACACAAACAATGCATTTTCATAAAAACTTACCTGGAGTTAGACATGTGCTCAGCAGGATGACTAACATCATTTGATAACACTGGCCACACAGACGTAACAAAATCGCTCTTGGGGCAACTACTGACGTTTGTATCTGGTACTCGCGGTTCCTGCGAGTCCAAAGTTAAAAATTTAGTTTTACAGTAGACTGTTAATAAAATAGTATCAGCCCTGTTAAAACTTTTTTTAGTTGAATACTACCTATTACGAAACATAAGAACATATTACAAAAATAGAAACTAAATTTTTTAAATAACCTGTTCATGACAAGCTGGGTGAGGTGCAACAGCCGTGGGATGTTCAAAAACAATTTCATCCTGAAATCACAATGCAAATAAATAAGTGCTTGACTAATAGTAAAAGTTCAAAAACCCAGAATTATTAGATGGTGACCAAATAAATAAGATTAACGTAGAAAAGTTTGTGACAGCTCAACGACAGCAATCACTGCGTTCATCAGGTTCTGTTCCGTGCACGGCCTTTTTAAAGAGGCCGCATTACAGAATTAGTTTAGTTGCTTAAAGGCCAACAGCGAGTTTAGTTAAACTTGGTGAAGACGAAAAAATAAGTTTTGCCCAATTTGTTATTCGCTTTGTGGCCTTTTTCGAAAAAGAAAAATTTTAAAGGTTAATTTTGTTATTAGTTTAAGAGGGTAAAATTTGTGCATGGCCACATAAACTACCATTTAAAGCCGCAGGTTGTAGACCATGGATCTTAATTATATTATCTAAGATTAAACAATCTAATATAACTGTAAGATTAAGGTTTTAATCTAACAAAGTACTAATTACCTTCACTGTACGTAATTGCCGTTGTAACTCTTCGTGTTGTTTAATCTTGAATTCAATGCCTGTTACATGGGCATTTAACCATGTCCACCTGTGAGCAACTGATGCACGATTACGGGCCCAATTCCAAAGTGCAGTCTTTTGGCTAAAATTAGATCAATATTTGGCTGTAATTTAATTTATCTACACTAATTTATTTACATTACTCAAAGTAATTTTACTAATACGAGAGAAAATAGATTTAAACGGTTTATAAAATAATTAGACAAACATAAACATGAGAAGTTTCAACTTTGGAAATAAGTTTTTGCTGTATTGTTCCATTTCAGTAAGGTTGTAAGTATATAGTACATATGAATGTTAACCGTGACAAACCTACTTTCATTTTCAAACTATAGCAAAGCTTAGAAGTCGGAATTGCCAAAAACAATAACAACTGCCACTCTTTTGTAAAACACATCACAACGACTTTATAACTCTACAATATTGTTATAGTAAAACTCGATCCAAAATGAGACATATACAAATCGCAACCAGAAACATTGCTCATTCACAGAAGGATTTCATTTAAAAGATTGTTTAAAAATTTCACACATGTTTATTATAGAAGTACTATTATCATACAACTTTACTAGCGCTCTTAACCAGTGCTCCGCAACTGGGGCGCCACCAGACGGAGATAGGTGTGCAACGGATACTTCCAAAATTAAAATTTTTTTGTTCTTTTTAGCGACCCAAAAAAGTTTTAAAAAAAATTCTATGTATTTCCCATTTTTTTAAAGTGAAGATAGTTGTCTTTCCGTCTTGTTTTGCACTCAACATGGGCATCTTGGACACTTCACATAAATACAAACAGTGTGAAATCTAGCAAAGACTAAAAAATGAGTCTTCAACTTACATACAAATATATCAATTGAAATTTTTAAGCTTCTTTGGGCGTTACTTGAAGCTTCAAATAAAGAAAAGCATTCCAAATTTAGCATAAACTAAAAAAAGGCTTTATTCTGATTCAAGTGTGTCCCAAAATTTAAAAAAAGTTTGTAAGTATGCTGTGGCTGTAAAACGGTTGTGAAGCACTGCCTTTAACAAGCAAGCTTATTATTAACACTATAATAGCTGTTTTTATAAAATAAAGTATTCTAAAGACTATTAAAGATAAGAATACCAAAGTTTCTTTTATATAAAGATCTTTTTAAGTTAAAGCTTTAATTATAAAATGCCAAAGAAGATATACAAAAGATGACAATAACAGGAATTTTGAAAATACTTACATCGGAACTCCAGATGGAGAAAAACCAGAAGAATATACAGAGTTATTGCTTTTTATACTTTCTTCAAACTCGTCTTCTGAACCACTATCAGTAAAATCAGGATCGATTCGTTTTCTTGCAGTAATTATTTCTTTTTTTAAAATACCTAAATAAGTTTAAGGTAAAAAATATTATAAGTTTCAATTTAAACTCATGCCAGATATTTTTTCATTTTGTAGGTTTCACACTTTTAACACAACACTTTTTGAGATTTTTCAACACATTAGAAAAGACTTTTTACTTTATACAAAGATATGCAAAGTTGATGTACTCTTGTGCTCTTTTTTCAAAAAAAACGGCAAAAGTTTTCAGGCAGGAATTGGTGAGAGTAATATGCACATAAACAGCATAAAGGACAGTTTTATGACAAGATGGCATACGAATTCGATCTGCAAAGATCTGGTGAAATGGTTCTAGGATTAGAAGACTTTAATGGGCATGTTGGAAAATATATTGATGGCTTTGAGGGTGTGCATGGTGGAAAAGGCTTTGAAATAAGGAATATGGAAGGAAGAATGCTGCTTAAATTTTATGATGAAAAATGTCATTTTTAGTAATGTTTTTTAAAATAACAAATCAATCAAAATAATGTAAGTTCTAAATATGATTTAAGATTTTTAAATATTAAAAAATACTATCACAATTTTGTCAGAATTAAAACAAATTAGATTTCTTGCATAATTCTGACAGATAGTTTACACTAGTGGTTCACCAAGTGCTTGATAAATAGCAAAAAATTGAATGGGGGTTGATGAAAGATGGGTGGGGTCTACTGCAGCAATAAAGCAACAGTACCATATTTGCAAAAGTACTGAACTAAAAAATATACAATAATTAATCTGAAGACTTTGATCGTTACTGTTTCTCTACAAGTCTAATAAAAAAAGATGATGGCATGTAAATAAAGACCAAAAAAAAGTCTCCTTTAAAAATACATTACTTAATGTACTGGATTGGGGAATGGGAGTCAATAAAACATTAATTATTCAAATTGGGGTCGCATGCAGAAGTTTCAAAACCACTAGTTACACAAACCTGGTTTTACCAGTAGCTCTTAAAAATTGTTAAAAGGTACATAAAATATTGATAGTTTTATTTTTAATTCTATGTAAAAACTTTAAAAAATTATTCATTTTACAAACTAACTCTGAAAATTGATCAGAAAAACTGTTTCAGGGCTGACTTTTAAAGCCAAGCTATTTTTAATAAATTATCATCAAGATTTATAAGGGATGTAAATAATTAAAATTTTTTAACTAATTGTTAAAAAAATTAAAAAAAGATCATGAGAGAAATTCTCTCAAATTTTTAAATGTCTTGCAAACAGACTCTAACATTTAATTATTTCAACAATATTTTTGTTCAGTTGTTCTTCCAAACGATTTGGGATAGAAACCTTTGAAATTAATTTAAGATGTGAAACTATAACTTTAATTCAGTAAATTTATGAAATAATTTAATTTTGTGTTAAATTTAACTTTTAAGTTATTTAATAAATTTACTGAATTAAAGTTCAAGTCATCTGATCTAGTCTCAAAAAGTAAGATTCATACAAAATTTTTTTGTTAAATAATAATCTTTTATCAATGGAATGGAAGGACAGGTGTTGGCATTGTTAGATGCACAATGTTGGCATAGCCATGAGCACAAAACATTGCTTCTCTTTGTCAAGTCAACTCCACCTGCATGTGGTTTAGTCTACATTATCAAATGGGGCTCTGACTTTGGGCAAGTGTTTGGTGCTGATCAACTTGCTGCCTTGCAGAGATTGCCTTTTCAGGCAAAGACTAGGTACACAGCTTAAAACTGTGGTTGACATCAGCAAGGGCATGCAGCTGTAAAAAAATAAGCTTTAAAACAAAATTTTTTTCATGAAGAAAAAAATAAACCAGGCCCCCAGTCCCCTGCAGCCCTTAAATGGGTGGGGGGTTGCAAAGAATCACCAGATGGAAACTTGGGTGATTGTGAGGAACTGAAAAAAAAATGGTGGATGTGTGCTGTGTGCAAGAGGTAGTGAAGGGGACATGAAGCTTGATTTCTGGAAATGGATATAAAAAGGTATAAGCTGTGGTAGTCTGACAACATTTTAGAAACTGGAAGAGTCAGAATCTTAGTGAGTGAGAAAGTTGTGAAAGTTTGAAGAAGTGATCGAGTGATGACTATGGTGCTAGCCTTTTGCACAAGAATTGATGAGAGTAATATGCACATATGCACCATAAAGTGGAAGGACAATTCTATGACAAGATGGCATATGAGTGTAATCTGCAAAGATCTGGTGAAATGATTCTAGAATTGGAAGACTTTAATGGGCATGTTGGAAAATATATTAACTTTGAAGGCATGCATGGTAAAAATGGTTTTGAAATAAGGAGTATGGAAGAAAAATGCTGCTTGAATTTTGTGATAAAAAAGAATTGTGTGTTGCAAATATATGGTTTCACAAAAAAAAAATGACATTCAGATCAGGAGATTAAAAAACCAAGATTGATCTTGTACTGATTGCACAAAAACATAAAAGATACTTGAGGGATGTAAAAGTAATTTCAGGAAAATTCCAACATGGTTTGGTGGTCACGGATGTGGTTAAAAAGAAAAGATGAAGGAGATAAAAAAAGGAAATAAATTATTTAAAGGACATGGAAGCTGAAAGAACACAAAGAACAAAATTTGAAGAGAGAGTTGAAGAACTGGTAGATGTTGAGGCAACAAACTAGTAGGAGTCATTTAAGGATGGTCTTCTAAAGGACTGTGACAAATTCTGCAGAAGGAGAATCAGGATGGATCAAGGTAACATGTGAGGGTGGAATGAGGATGTAAAAGCTGCATTTGCAGGAAAAAAAGCATTCAAAGAACTGTGCAAAAATGGATCTGAAGAAAACAAGATTAGATGAAAAATCAGAAACAAAAGTGGTTGCAAGAGCAATGGAAATTGAAGCAAAAAGACAGATAGTTATTCTGTGCAGAAATCCAAATAATGTCTTTAAACTTGAAAAGTTATTGAAAAAAGATGAATAAGATGTGGAGGATGGAAGAAGTAAAAGAGATTTTGTTGAATTATAACTGAACATGCAGGCAATTGACTATTTTTTAAAGAGAAAACCTAGTTGAATACTATTTTTTTTCTTTTTTAATGTAAGTATGGCATGTTGTTTTGTTTATGCTTTGTGAGATGGTTGTTTGTTATGGCATCACAATAACATCACTTTTTAATAGTTTTTTTGGTCAAGTTGTCAATGTTTTACAAACCAGCATGGTCAGCTTAAGCAGTAAAAAAATCACCATGGACAAAACAAAATTTTTACAAAAACTTTAAACTTTATTCTTTCCAAAACAAATAGAAAAAGCAATTTCTGTGTAAGTGGGTCTGGTTTATGATTAGGTGTCTCAATTGAAAAATGAAAATTTTTTTTCTGGTTATTGATAACTTTTAACAAAAGTAGATTAGCAGCATTCATTTTGTCATATGACAAGATTTAAAATTCCAGCTTATATTGATTAATCTATTTTCTGAATCTGACTTTTTAGTTTAAAATTTTTAAAGTTGAACATTTTTTTTTTTCACATCTACTTTTAAATTTTAATCTAAGTTTTTCCTGATCTTACTAGGTTAATGTTACCAACTATACTCCTTATTTTTTCAAATGATGTAGTTATCTTATACTTTTTACTCTCAAAAATTTCTATGTCCTCAACTATTGTTCTTTTGATCTAGTAGAGATTTTAAACCTTTTTAAGATTGTACCTACTCGTGCTATTCTGTTGTGTCCTTGGCAAAGACACTTTATGGCACCTTTCTCTGCTTGGTGGTCTTGGCAAGGAGTTCTACATTTTAGTCATATCTCTATAAAACTAAAAATTCAAAATAAAGAATTTCAAGCAGACAGCAATACCTTGGCATCTCCAAAAGCAGTTAGTGGTAATTGTTTGCCCTATGTATATCGCCTCCTACTTGCTTTCCTGCAAGTCAGCAGGATAAATATAGAGATAAAACAAAAAAAAACAAATAGTAGACTGGTAGCAAATCAAAACAACTTTAGCTGTCTAACAATGTCTATTTACAAAACCAAAAAAGGTCTTCACTATTTTTTCATATTTTTTTAAACCACTTTTTTGAACATCAACTGAAAAAATTTTTTTTAGTCTAGACTTATGTTAACAAAAATATGTAAACATTAAATCTGACCAAGTACCTTTAAAAATATATATAACAAAAATTTGCAGGAGAAAAACGGTATGCATCCTCTTTTTGGTGAAAGTTAATAAAGATTGTTTTTTTTTTGTTTCAATTTTATGATAAAACTCTGGCATTGAAGTAAATAATCAAAAAAAAAAGCTTTAAATTTGGTTCATTTTGAATTCTCATTGTGCACAGTTTAAGCCATCAAAGCAAAATAATACCAGTAATTACAGTAAGCAGTTTATAAACAAAATCATGAAATTAAAATAGAGTCTGCCACATAGATTAAAACAACATATTACCAATATCTTAATCAGGGATGTCCAACCTGTGGCCCACTTAAGGTTTTGATGTGGCCTATCACCTATTCCAAGTTTTTCGGGTATAATAAGGTTTAACTTCAAGTTCCATGAGTTTGCTAAAACACACTTTTGGGATGAAAATCAACAGAGCTAGATTCTGAATGAAGAGCCCCCTTTTTTGAAAACACTTGATTTTAGGAATGAAAATTAAAAATTTAGAACAAGATTCTGAGTGAAGATTTATTTTTTTTAGAGAACACTTGATTTTTTAGACAAAAATTAAGAATTTAGAGCAGATTCTACATGAAAAGCTTTTTGCAGTCAACTGATTTTGGCTTAATTTAAAATTTGGCCCAAAATTGAAACAAGGTTGGACATCTCTGATCTAAATCATCAACTCAAGCTCATAAGTGATAAAATAAAAATTCAGAAACACATTTTAAAAACTTGTTAAATTACTTAATTCAATAATCTAAGGTATTGCAAAATTAGAGATTTCAGGTTTTTAGCAATATGTAATTATTTTTATATACAAATTAGATTTTAATTAGTTACTAAAGCCATTTGCATTTTTTTATAATATACATATACAAAAAAGGAGTTAAATAATTTTTTAAATTATTTTGTTCAATATATTAATTAAATGTTTTATTTGAGTTGTTACATAAAAAATTAAATTTGATAAAAAAGTCTTGTTAATCATTTTAAAAACCACTATTTAGCATTGAAAAAAACTCACCTAAGCTTGAAGAGTTCAAATCAGACATTTTATTAATTTTTTTTTCAAGGTTTTGTGGATGTGACATTTCCTTTGACTGTTCTTCAGACTCATGAATATTCCCATTAGGTTTTGAATTAAATGGCAAGTTTTTTGTAAAACTTTTACTTAATGATGAAGAACTAGACAATTTCCAGAAAGGTAAGTTTTTGCGAGTATGTTGGGCAATAACATTTGCTCTTAAATTGTTTAATCGTGATTCTAACAAAGAAATTTTGTTTTTTAGTTCATCATTGCACCGCAGAACTTCTAAATATTGTTCCTTAAGCTTGTTAGCTACATGATCAATATTATACAAATCAACTTTAGAATTAACATTTTTATCAACATTATTTGCTTGTTGCAATGTGGTTTGAACACAGTTTAAAGTGTTTATGACTTTTGAATAACTTGAAACATCACCAGTCCCTTGTTTACATAAAGAAGCAGCCAAATCTTGTAGAGTGTTTGTTACTTTTGGAGAAAGCTCCTGCATTAAAGCTTTTGTCACAAAACCATGAGCAAGGTCTTTTAACTTCGGCACATTATGCAAAGACACAGTGTTCTTGACCTTTAATGGGGAGGCAATGGCATCAGTAGTAGACATAAGTGGACGATGAAAGCAATAAGTAGGTATAGATTGTTTTGAGTTATCAACAGCAGTGCTTTGAGTAATTGATGGGAGAGAAGTTGAAAAGGAACATGATGTTTCAAAAATGTTAGAATAGTTAGAAGTAATATCAATAGTTGAAGATGATAAAACTGAAGTTTTAGTTTTAGACAAAGCACGAACAACATTAGTCGTTAAGTTCAA
The DNA here is from genome assembly GCA_963680785.1 of Diplosoma virens. NCBI lineage: Eukaryota > Metazoa > Chordata > Ascidiacea > Aplousobranchia > Didemnidae > Diplosoma > Diplosoma virens. The sequence continues at coordinate 15,901,790 of OY796897.1, forward strand.
ATTGTTATAATTGCAAGCACCATTGTTACTGCTCACAGATGCAATAGAATTTGCCATAAGAGATAAATTTAGTGAAACAGAATTTATAGGCAGTCTGTCTTCAACAGCTGATGATACAACTGCACCATTAGCATAATTCAAACAAAGTTTGTCTGCTTCACCCATTTTTAAAGAAATAGTGCTTGAACAAATAAAATTTTCATCAGCTTTGGATTCCAATTGAGAAGCTTCACTTGTGATATTTATTTGTACATCTTCTGTTATAGAGTTTGACACAGAAATGGTTGTTTCTTTTTCAACATTTTGCAGGGGTGTTTCATCATTATCAAAAGTATTACCTTTAAGTGTTTTTATGTCTTTATTTTTGGGCAAATGTATTAAATTTTGAAAATCAAAATTAACAATACAGTTTTGGTCAGAATCAGGTGAATGCGCAATGTCTATTGAAGAGGTAGTGATTGACGTTGTATGCATTATTTGTGGGTTAATGCTGTTGTGTTTATCCACATTGACAACCAAAGCCGAAGAGTTTAAAAATTTTTCACAACTGTCTATTAATAATTCAGACGTTGATATATTAGATGTATTATTTGACAAAGCAGTTTTATATGCATTAGCTTTCTTCTCAGTATTAGATTTGGTAGATGTTAACGTAGTAGTAGATTTTGATATACACTCATCAGATTTCATTGTTGCAGAAGCATCTATATTTAACAGAGGATTAATGATGACTAATGATTGAGCAGAGCTGTTTTCTTTAGTAGGTATGATTTTCTTTATAACATCAGCATCACCACTAGGTTTGTGCAATTGATTCCTTGAAGGCATTGCTTTACCAAGTACAGAGTCAATGCCTAAATTGAAAAAATTATTTTTTAAGTTTATATAAAAAAATTTTTTTAATTTTTACTTTTAATAGAATACATTTAATCAATGGTTTTGCATAAGAATTTATAATATAGCTCATATAAATACAAGTAATCACATTGTCATTTCAATAAGAATTTTGTTTAAATTTATTTAGCTAAATTATGTATATCTAAAAAAATGGAATACAAAAGTGAGACATACCATATTTCTTTGAATAGAATGCGCGCATTCTATTATCCAAAATAGTGGGTGTTTTTATATTGAACAAGTTATAAAAGTGCTCATGTAGCAGCCAAGCAGTGCTAGTTTTGCACTCTCTGCTAGGCGACGTTATTTATGCTACTAGGTGACTTTATTTATGCACACTGTATTCAAGGAAGCATTCTTTTTTTTTTTATCATGAATTCATGCGCATTCTAAACAAGGGTGCATACTAATCAAGGACACATTTTAATTAAAGAAATACAGTATATGAAAAAGTTCTTGCAATTTAAAACAATTAACCTTGAGAAAATGTTTAAACAAATGAGTTTATTTTCAAAATTACTCAAGCACTTTTCTGATCAAATCTGATGTTAGAAATAAATTTCTACTATTGATGCATTTTCTTTACAGTTTGAATTCATCAGCAAAAAATAACGTATGTTTACAATAAACTTAGATACCACATTTTTTTCCAATTTTTTTGAAGTCCAAAAATAAAAATGAAATAAGCTCAATAAAACATATTGACAAAATCATAAACTCTTAATTTATGATATTCTTTAAAAGGCTGTTTTGTTTTTTTAATTCTTTTGGCCAACTCTTGTCAGAAAAATTGTTGGCAATGACAAACTGCAAGAAAATGTGGCTTATATTTTTATTTTATTTTAACTCTATTTATCTTCTTGATTTGCAGGAAAGCGACGGAGGCGCTAATACATAGGGTAAGCAATTACCCCAACCTGCTTCTGGAGATACCATGATATTGCTGTCTGCTTGTAAAACCTCTAATTGAGTGCCACCCTGTTTTTTCAAAAATCACCGTAAGCAATTTTTGTTTGTGCAACTAACCCAGATTCTCCTGTGGTTACTATCGCTTCTTCAGAAATCCATTTTCTCTTTTTTTTTTTATTCCATGCTAATGCTGAAAGAGGGATTTCGAGTTAGTTTCACCACAAAAAGAAATTGCTTACGGCGACTTCTTGAAGAGACAGGGTGGTGCTAAATTAGAGGTTTTATGGTAATAGAGATATGACTATAATTTAGAACTGCTTGCCACAACCACCAAGCAGGAATATGTGCCATAAAGTGTCTTTCCCAAGGACACAACAGAATGGTGCAAGTGGGTTTTGAATCGAGACCATGTTGGTCATGAGCCTGGCACTTTAACCACTTGACCACGCTGCCAATATATAGTTAGAGAACATCAAAAATGATAGTGTCTCTGATCTGTTTTGAGGAAGTGAGCATGCAATTGGTTGGTAGCATGCTCACTAACGTTGAAGCAAAGCTGCAATCTATTAACAAATTCTTTCTGGTAACAAAGAAAGGTTTCTATTGATTCTATAAAGGTACAAGAATTGCCAAAAAGATTGTCCTATAGCTAAAATCAAGAATGTTGATATTAATATTGAATGTAAAATAGGTGCATTTTGAGTAGATTGGCATCTAGGAAGTTCTTTATAAGGTTTAACCTTGGTTTCTAATTAATTTTAAAACATTTTATTGAATTTATTCTTCTAGTTATTGGTATGTTCAACCTAGGTACACATTATCTCTTTCTGACAAGAGTTGGCCAAAAGAATTCTAATTGAAAGAGTTAATGGTCCACTAACATCATTTTAAAGCTTTCTGTGACTAAAAACTTATTTAAATAAGTTGTATAAATAAATAAAAACATCAATATTACAATGCACAACACTTAAAGATATAACTTCAAGCATTTAGGTTTAATTTAAAGAGTATGGCCAGACATTGAGAATCAGGAAGAGGGCAGTCTAGCACAAGATGGAAGATATCCTGTAAATTTTGGAACCACAGTTGCTGCATGAAGAAGTCTAGGCTAAACCAATTCTGTGGAGGTAGATTGCAAAGAGTGCTTTGCCTGTTGCAATATAAACAAGAAAGGAGACAGCAAGTAGAGCAAAAAAAGTAAGCTCATATGGTACAGATTTAATGATAGAAGAAACCAGATTGGAATGCTAAATCTCCAACTAGTGTAGAGGGATAGGTATTAGGAGGAAATAAGAAGTGATAGGAGTGGTATGGTGGTGGCACCAGCTCTAGTAAGAGTATCCACAAGTCATTGTCTGAAAGAAAATAGTAATCAGGTATCCATTAGATGGACTACCCTAGAGTAAAATAAAAAGTTGAGATTGGATGTCCATGAGGGATTTGAGTAATTGGTATGGCAAGGAAGCAGGAGAGTTATCAGAATAGATTGAGAGTCAAAGAATAAGGTGACAGTTGGATAGTTAGAGGACAGGAAATGAAAGATAACCCATTCAAGAGCATAAAGAATGGCATGAATCTCAGCATCTTTAACTAGTAGCCTACTGTCCAGGCAAGAAAAGTGGCATTGAGACATCAGTGCATTTAATATAAATCCCTGTCCTACGTTCACAACCCACCAGAACCATGGCATCAGTCCAGGCAGTGATGTCGGTGTGTGGGAAGGTAGATAAATGAAATAGAGTGGTGGCATTGCAGAGGTGAAGGAGATTGTTGCAAGAGAAAGATTACACAAGATGGTGTAAGAGGAAGGTAAAGACCAAAGAGGTTTAGGGGGACATAGGAAAAGAGGTTTGCAAGGTAATTGCATGATGGGGTGAGGTTACAGGATCTGGCAAAAAATCTCCATGATCTGTTCTTGAGGTAATTACAACAATTATGATGGGCAAGAGAAGCAGGTTGAGATAATTGTTTGACAGTTGCCCATGCATAGTGCCTCTTGACACTTTCCTACAACTCGGGAGGAAAATATAAATAAAAAAAAACTAATATTTTAATACAATTTGCAACCAAAAAACATACAATATATACATTTATAGAATAGGCAGAAAAACCATTATGAAAGCAACTATAATGTTGTCAAGTTAACTTTTACTTTTGTTGTTCTGCTATGTACTAACAAAGAGCATTTTCCTGTTTGGCAATACCAACAGGCAGCTTTAAATTACTGTCAGTACCAAAAACACAAAACTTATAATTGGATTGCCATCATGTCATGTGCTCAAAAAGTCAGGGTAATGGCTTACTGGCTGCTTTAACCCATGGTTTCTGTACATCAACTACCAAATTTAACTATAAAATTTTCTATTGACCACTTAGCCTAATCAACAGTTACTAATACAGGAACAAAAAAACTTCAGAAAAAATTGGAGAAATTTTCACTTGATATACTTCATAAAATAATGCATAATTCAAAAATATGCTTAAAACTACAGATGGAAGCATAACATAAAACATAACTGTCATTGCAGTATACCTGTTTTCTCCACTTTCAACTTTATTAATGTGAAGAATGTGCCAGATGGATTTTGTCCAATTGACAATAATTTTAGATTGGAGGCTTTATTGCTCCAGTGAAGCCCAGCTATTATTTATCAAAACCCTGGCCATTCATTAATTTCCATTACATCTCTTGGATTTTTTTCATTTTATTTTATCTCTATATTTATCTTCCTAACTCACAGGAAAACAATAAATTTACAACTACATAGGAAAACCAATTACCCCAACCTGCTTCCAGAGATGCCAAGATATTGCTGTGTGATTAAAATTTTTTATTTTGTTTTTTTAATATTATAGGGATATGACTGAAATTTAGAGCAGCTTGCCAAAACCACCAAGCAGAGAAAAGTGCCATAAAGTGTCTTTCTCAAGGACACAACAGAATGGTGCATACAGGTTTAAATGGAGAATATGTTGATTACAATCATGGCACTCTAGCAACTCAACTATGCTTCCAACTACTGTGGGTCCAATTGACACCTAGGGGTCATTATCAACCACTTTAATAACCATTGGTTTTTGGCATGGTTAACCAATTTAAAAAATAATTAAAAACGCAATTAAAGGGGGGAGGTAAGGAAAAACATTAGCAAGGTGCAAGAAAATTATCACAGAGCTCAAAATACTGTAAATTTTGCTTCCCCACCAAGTATTTAAATAAAACTACATATTGAAATATAATAAATATAAATTCTTAACATATATGGTAGAAAAAAACAGCTTTGAAATACACTGAAAGAATGCACACCTTGTTTATTTACTATTAAGCCACAATTATCTCCACCACTCCCATAAGATAAAGTGGTGGAAGTTGAATCTTTTTTGTGATTGGACATAAATGGATAAATTTTGACAATGCTTTCAACATCATTTTCATCATGATTTGACAATACTCCATTAAGCTACAAAATAATGTTATACAAATATCTTGAGTTTTAATAGCAAAGTAATTTTAAAAACATCTTATTACATTTACTACAACAAATATATAACTTATTACAACAAATATAAAAATGCAACTTTAAGACAGCTGAGTTTTTTAAGGAAAATGGTCAAAGATTAAGCATTAGATCTTCATCTTTTAAAACTTAGGTCTGCCAATAACTTTTCTTGTTTTGATGAAAACATTCTTAAGTTTTATCTTGTTTTTTTCCAGGAATAGCTAATAGAAAATGATTATGGTGACTTGAAAAGAACTTCAAGTCACCATAACCAATTTTTGTTTGTAAAACTAACCCAGATCCCCTTATGCTTACTACTACTTCTTGAAAGATCCTTTTTCTTTTGGTTTCTTGTTTATTCCATTCTGCTGTGGAAAGGGAATTCCAGATTAGTTTCAACAAAAAAAAATTGTTTATGGTGACTTTTTGAAGAGACCCAAGATAATTTGTTAGAGATACATAATAGCCATGGCCAAAAAAACTGTAAAATGCATGGTCATTGTTTGAATTATACTACATTGGCTTTGATTTTTGTTTAGTAGAAACTGGCTAAAGTTTTTTTAATTTTCAAGTCAACAAAGTTGGTTCAAAGGTTGCCATCATTTACATTGCAAATATAGTCTATTTCCAACATCATTACATACCCCACACAGCCAATTTTATTGCATTTCATCTCATCTCTATATTTATTCTCCTAACTCACATGAAGTATTTATTCTACTTACTTGCAGGAAAGTGTCGGAGGTGTTACACATAAGACAACTGTCAAGCAAATATCCCAACCTGCTTTTAGAGATGCCAATACATTGCTGTCCAGTTCAATTTTTTATTTTAGTTTTATAGAGATATGACTAAAATTTAGAACTGCTTGCCAAGACCCAAGGAAATTAAATGTTTTTCCCAAGGAAACAAAAGAAAGGCATGAATAGGTTTTGAACAGAGATCATGTTGATTACAATTACAATGCTCTTAACGAATCAACCATGGTGACAACAATCAAACAAACTTTGCCAATTTATATAAATCAAACAAGTGATTATGCTTTCTTATATTTCTACACAAATAAAACTCATCTTAATCAAACTAATTTTTTTTTATAGATAACCAAGCAAATCTTGCCAACTTATATATTTTAAAAGATGCCAAAATAATAATTAAGGAAAATTTATTGATGGCAGCTTACTTGTTCGTACATACTATCTTCAGTAATAACACCAGCATCAGTGGAATCATTACCAGTTGTGTGTAAGGCCGGGGCCATTCTTTCATTAGATTCTTTGTCCATTCGTCATATCACAAACACTAATCAAAAAACCTTACACACAAACAAGTTTAATGAACAGCCAAAAACATTTTCAGTGCAACTCTAAATAAACCAAATTTAGCTTTATCATATTTTCCTGTTTTCATGAGTGAATTAAATGTAAAAATCAAGCAAAGTTTTAAATCAAATTGTTTTGCTTTCATTTAATTGTTTTATTGATATGATTAATTTTTAACTTTCTACAAACATTTTCAGAAAGAAAAATGACTCATTATAGTATGTTAAAACGAAATACAATAATTACCAAATTAAAACAACCACGAAAATGGAATAAACCGATATATAAAGTCAATTAAAAAAATTTTTTTAAATTATTAAACAAATTAAAACGTTCAAGTGTATTTAAAAAAATTATCTTGTGCATCTTCAGAAAAAATATAGTTCACAAGAAATTCTTGTTCCAGTTTAACGCGGGATGATGTAATAGATTATTTCAAAACAGTATCTAAGTGTAGAAAATACCACGTGAAAGCGGGTTACAAGAAGTGATTGTGCTAATCAGTTTAGTAGGTTAGGGGTAGCCTACTTTGGGTAAATAAAATTAAGAAAGTTAACTTATTAGGCGGTTAATGTTTGTAAATTGTTTACAGGGTTAATTACAATGCTTCAAATGTTTCGCAACAAAGGGAATGCGTACTATAATATAGCGCCCTCACGGTGACGTATTTTATTTAATCACGTGACTACCTAAAGCTCGAGCCACGTCGCTGTTGCTAGCAAAACGGTAACACCCTGACTGGTCTTATTTCTTAAAACTCCGCGTGTAACTTTTCACCTTGCCAACAAGAACATGATTTTTGTTACAAATACATAATAATTTCTTCAAGAATTTTGTGCAACTTTAGGAATGAAATAACTGAACATAGAACTTAAAAGAAAACCTAAAACTGTACCAGCTTGCTTAACTCACAGTAATGGCGACAAGAGAGAAACAGCAAATCCAGTACTGTAGCCCTCGTGATAAAAGAGAATAGCTCATGCTGATTGGCTAGTGCCATTCTATCCACTAATTCTACTCCCTAACTTTATGCGTCATTGCTTTTTTCACCAAACTGCTGCGCGCTTTGCGTATCATTCAATCGGATCCAACAGTCCAGTTGTGAACATTCGCTAGTGCTTCATTGTTGATGATGGTATTTAGTTGCACCTCATTTGTTTTGGTATTTGGCTTGAATCAAGTTTTGTATAATTTATTCGCAAGCGTCACTGACGTTTTGATATCGCTAACTTTTAATATTAATTGTTTTAAAAATTAAGCGAAAATGCGAGAAACCTAATATGTATTTTGTATTTTTGCGAATATTTGGCCAGCTTTTTAACCTAAACAGTAATAGATCAAATTCTGGTCATCCAAGTCGAAATTGTTTGTTTTTTTTTGAAAAAAATTAATAAAGAATTAGAGAGCGACTGGTATAAATATCAATAGCACTACAAAAAATACAAATACAATTACAATATACTGGTATGCCTGCTATACAGACACATGATAAAGTACCTACTTAAGTTGGTTAACTCGGTAACTGTTTCATCCTTTGATGATTGACTGGATGCACCTTGTATTTTTTAAATGAGATTTTTTGCCATTTAATCTGTTTAGTGTAAATTGTTTTAGATTGCTATTTTAATTTGATAGAAATTTTAGTTTATTACAAATGAAAATCTGTTGATGGATTGGTTTTTAATTGGATTAATTTGTCATGAAGTAGATTTGGTTTATGACTGTGTGGCTAAATAGTTAAGTTTGTTTCAAATTATATTGCACTAATATTAAAAGTTTTTATAAAACTAGATGATAATATAAATGCATGATTATTATTATCTCAAGTTGATTAAATGCCTTTGATTTGTGTACTGGTTGTGTTTTCAATTTAAAAGGTTAATTGTTAAAAGATAAACAATATACTTTGGTTTTTATTCTACACAATGTTTTAATAGTGATCTTTGCATTTTTTTCAAATTGGTTTTATAAAGTAATTTGAAAAAAATGCATTGTATTTGAATATATTAAAACTAAGTTTTAAGCAAATATAAATAGATAAAACTTTGATACAATTGTATAGCTGTACAAAAGTTTTTCTGAGAATATTTTTACTGCTTTATTTTTAAAAGCTTTTAAAGCTTTAAATGATTTCTTAATGTTTTAATCTTCATTTTGAACAGAAATTTAATAGATGGAATCGACATTTTTCACTGTGGTGCAAAATTTAAAAGGATAAGATAGTTATTCTTAGATCTTAGTGTTATAAATTGTGTTAATTTTGAAGAGTTGGGAGATTATTGTTAAGATTTTTAACAATTATTGATAATATAAGCTCCTGATTAATCAAAAGCTTATGTTTATATTTTTAACTTTTTAAACATCAATATTTAATTATCAGCAAAAAGATATATATAGAACTTTGTTTTTAGTGCCAAGCCGTTGATTTAAAAAAAGTAAATACTTAAAATAAAATTTTTGAGGTACCAGATTGATTAGATCTGGTACAAACAAAGTTGCAATTTAGTGTAGTTGATATAGTTACTCACAAGCACATATATATTAGGATGAAGTGAAAAAATTTTTTTGAGATTAAAAAACAATTGGTCTAAAAAGTTGCTTTTGAGTCCAACACTTTTGTTAAAAGTGGTTTTGGCAAATTGCCCTCAAAACTGCAATGACTGCTTCAACCAAAATGTCACATTAGGGTCAAATCTTGACAAAATCTTTTATCTCCAAACCCATTATAGCTACAAAGTTTATTGTGGTGTCAAAAGATCCAGAACATCCATTTTTTTATGACCATTAAAACAACTTTTTCTATTTATTAAAAATCAGCTAAAAATAAAAAATACACATCCAGGGTTGTGAAATTGGAGAAATTTTTTCCACTTCCACGTATTCCAAATTTTTTGACTCCAAGTCCACTTATTTAAAGTTTTTCAACTCCAACATCAAAACATTTGAAAAATGACTTTGACTCCAGCATGTCTGAATAATAACTTCAGACTCCCTAAATGTTTGACCCTTACGACTCCAAAACCATGGAAGCCTAATTTAGTATAATGCAAAGTCTCCCAAGACCAAAAACTCTAGCACACCTAAATAAATACAACACAGACTCCTACTCTCATAATGTTTTCTCATAATCTCACAATGCAACTCCAACTTCACTAAATCTGAAAAACAACAATGGTCATGACCACATAAAAATCAAAAAAATTACTGTATATTTTAATGGAAAATACTTAATTATTAAATTAATTCCTCAAAAACTTATCATATACCATCAGTAGTTTTTCTAGTTAAATACCTTTATCTTAATTTACTAAAAACTGTCTAGCTTAATTTACTAAAGACTTCTTTGCCAGAAGTTACTTGAGACCTCTTAGCTTTTGTTGCAATGCCCAATGAACTAGAGGTATTACTTGGATTCCAAAATAATCCCAAAAATGCACTAACAAATTACAGAGGAGCTGCAATGTAAAAAACAAATATTTTAATTCATGTGTTTAAACTTTTATCTGGTGCAACAATTCAATCCACCCAGGAGTAAAAAAATACGATCAATTTCGAATAATTTTAAAGGCCAATACAAAGTTTAGCATAAATTCCTAAAGTCAAATTTGCTTATTTGAAACTGTCTGCTTAAGACTGGAATTTATATGTGATGTTAAAATTAATGCCTTATTAGCTTACTCAATAAATCCTCTGGCAAATTAGGCCATTTTTCTTATCGAACCCAGCAACAGCAAAACATGGTTTATTCACTATCTTTTTGTGCCAACTGCTTGGTTATGAAAAGGATGATGTACTTAATCTATTTTTAATAGCACAAAAATAACACATTGATAAACCATATTGCCAAAGCAAACAGTTGGCTACATTTTATCTGCTTTTTCGTATAATGTTTTATCTTAAATTTATATTTTTATATTTAGACACTAGCTATTCTTGTTGCAAGAGTATTTTATCTTTACATTCATTCTTCTGAATTTTAGGAAATCATCAGAGGTGCTATGCATTGGGCAACTGCCAAACAATTTCCCCAATCTGCTTTCAGAGATGCCAAGATATTGCTGTCTGCTTGAATTTTTGTTGTTTTAAAAAAATATTACAAAAATTTAAAACTGTTTATCAAGACTGTCAAGCAATGCAAAGGCCATAAAGTGTTTTTCCCAAGGACACAACAGAATTCACAATCGCAGTACTTGTAACCACTCAACCACACTGCCAACAAGTACTTGTTTTTGTTGGTTTTATGACATAATAATTAAAATTACTTTGTCATAAATTGGATTTTTTCTGTAAAGTCTTAGTTATAAATTACTTTCGAATGTCATTGATTTATATTGACATTATTATTAACTGGTATCTTCATGTAGAAATATAACTAAAAATGTCACAAAAGTCTAATTATTAAATTATGATTAATTCAATAGATACACAGATTACACTGGACAACAAAAAAATTTTTTCTGTTACACAACTAAAAAGATAATGATTTTGACTAATTTGGGGTCCCTAATTTCAAAAATTATACAGACGAAATCAGTTAATTGCATACCGCTTAAACACATGTATCGTTTTATTGCATACAAATCTGAAATCCCGAGCCAAATCCCATCTCTCATTAAGTAAAAACATCGGTTAATTGCATACCGCTTAAAGGAATAAATCGGATTATCACAAAATTTTTGTCACAGTTGCTATCCTCATTCACTTAATTGCATTATTTCCCAGGAGAAAAACATTTGCAAAACAACAATGCAATCTACAATGAGATTGAAAAAGTAAACAGTGGTAACTTAATCTGTCATCGTGGCTGTTACTTGCTGCAAAATATAAAACAAAAGAAGTGCAATTGTGGCAAAATACAAAACAAAAGAAGTGCGATTGCAGCAAAATGCTGATTTTATCAATTATATTTACCAAATCAAGAATGATTAAGAATATAGTTAATAAAATAAAAGAAAAAAAGAATATAAAATCAATTCTAGCGTTATTTAAACATTAAAAAAAGTTAAGAAGTATGGCATGCCATTCAAATATCCTACCTAGTTGCACCCTTGAGCATGTCATAGTTGAGGTTGTGGCACAAGAAAGACCAACAAACATTAAAATTGCATATTTTCTTACTGGTGTTTGTGCAATGTCTTAATCATGTAGAAACATTGCAAAACAAATTGGCAATCTACAACGTGGTCGAAGAGTAATCACATAAATCAGTTAAACGTGTATATCGGATAATCACATAAAAATGCCTGGCAAATTGAATATGCAATTAACCGTTTTTAAGATAACCACATGTCCCAATTTCTCTGATTCCATATAATGCACATAGTCAAAATTTATTATTTTGCAGTAAAGAGACAACTGCAACAGACAACAAATGTAGTTTATTTCCCAATATAACTTGTGAAATGGCTTTAGAAATATTTAATGCATTTGGCTTTTCTTTTATATGACGAGTCTTTGCTTTCACGTTGTAGGTACCAGCAGAAATCTTCCATCATATTGGCATCAAAACAGCCCTGGTACCACCCTTCTATGACGGATATATCCTGGTGGAATCTCTCTTCTTGTTCATCACTTACTTTGCCAAGGTTAGGGGGAAAGAAATCCAAGTGGGAATGCAGGAAGTGCATTTTTAAAGACATACGAGCTCCTAATTGCTCATATGCTTTCAGCATGTCATCAACCATATCAGCATATTGTTCATGATGGTGATTTCCCAAGAAGTTAACAACAACTGATTTCAAAGCATTCCAACCAGCCAGTTCTACCGGATTGAGTCGTGAATCAAACTCTTCATTCAGCATCAGTTTTCTAATTTCAGGACCTACAAAAATTCCAGCTTTTAATTTTGCATCACTTTTATGAGCTCCAAAGAAATCTCTGAAAAAGTTGTCATCACCTTCCTGGTCCATTGCTTTTACAAAATTTTTCATTAAGCCAAGTTTGATATGAAGAGGCAGTAAAAAGACATTTGCAGAGCTAACCAAAGGCTGGTGATAAACATTATGTCTTCGGATTTGGGGCTTTGTCGAGTAGGCCATACTTTAACTGCATAGTGACTGCTGTCTTCCCGACTGTTCCATAGACATAAAAAACACATATGTTTTGTGTACCCTAACTGCAATCCAAGGAGGAGAGAAAGAACTTTCAGATTACTACAAATTTTCCAGTTATACTTGGGATATTCCAAGATATCAAGTAGAATCGTCATTGTATCATTGGTCTCCTTTCTGAGAATGCTGTAGCCCACAGGGAATGATGGTTTGATGTTACCATTGTGCAACAACACGGCTTTAAGGATTGTTTTGCTGGAGTCAATAAACAACCTCCAGTGAGCAGGATTATGTTCACACCCCAGTTCAGTCATCAACCCTGCAATATCCTTGCGATAGCATATATTTTCTGCACTTGCATAATAACAAGCAAGGCTTTGATTCCGGATACGAAAAGAAATGGTTGTTCCTGGTTCCAGTAGATTCCACTGTTGGAGCCTAGACCATAAAACTTCTGCATTCTCTTTGGATAGATACAGATCATGCACCAGGTCATTCAGGTGTTCCTGATTGATAAGAAGTGGGGCAGACTCATGTTGAAAAGATAGATCTGATTCAATAAGATCTTCCACACTTTCAGTACTGGTACTCGTACCTTCATAAACAGACAAGGTATCTTCCTTTTCAGTGGGAGGCTGAGGTACAGGCAGATCTGGGTCATGGGGAACGGGTGTAAGGGCTGACCTGCATACGGGATAAGAAATTTTGGACTTATTTTTTCAAGAAAATCCTTTATGTTTGACATGCAAAAGTAACAATCAGTAACATGATCACTCTTCTCATGCCATACCATGGGAACAGCAAAAGACATTTGCTTCTGTTTACCATCCAGCCAAAACAGAAGACTTGTTCTGGAACAGTTGCAGCAAATATGTGGGGCCCATTTTTTATCTTGGTCGTCTACTTGGCATGCAAAATAGTGTTTATATGCATATCTTATTCTGCTGTTCAGCTTTACACAGTGAGCAGGAGTGTATTCACCACAGACATAACAAAAGTTGTCAGGGTGATTGATACAACCACATTTGGAGCTTGAAAGCATCATTGTAACAAGTTGTTTTAAATCAGTATAATTTCAATGGTTATACAGCAAATCTAAGCAAAAAACACAACTAAAATTAAACACTTCTTTAAAATTTCTACCTGCAGGAAATTCAACTGAAACCCAGTATGGTAGCTGAAACTATCTTGCTAAATTAAAAGGCTGTGGCTAAAGTTACGAGATTAAAAACTTTTTTCACCATTATTAAATCCTATTTTAAGCGTAACTATGCTTTTAAGCCTAACTAACCTTAACCCTAACTTTAATCCTAAACTCAAGCCCTAATACAAAACATAAAAAAGTTGGTCAAGATGAGCACCAAAAATTTACAAACCCTAAAACTTAATCCCTAACTACTCATTAACCTTAGTCCAGAAACAGGCCTGCTGCTAAGGTTTCGGTCACGTATGCTGTACTTTAAAATTGAAAGACCATAGACTACTAGCATTAATACTATGAGTATTTAAGCATCTTGTTCTGAAGCATTAAATCAATTGTTGCATTGCAAAGAGATTAGAGTGACATCATAAATTTTAATTGTTTATCAATAATTAACCTCTTTATTGCGACTGGATTTTAAAGTAGACCTGGATTGGAATGGAAGTAAATGGAATAAATTGGAGATATCTCAATTTCTAGACGTGATAGAAAAAATCCGACTGCAGATTTGGGCTCAGCACACCTGAAACACTGGGAAATGATTGTTTTTTTGTGGCACAACATTTTGCTGTTGACCAGTGTTATTAAATCTTGGGAAAAATTATAAAAGGTTTAAAACTTTGGAAACTTATGGGGGTTTTACTAGCTTGACCCTCTAACTTTTAAATTTGTTTAACCCAGAGCTTTCCAAACTGTGTGTCGCGACACACTAGTGTGTCGGTTATGGTCTGATGGTGTGTCGCAAGACTTGAAATAATATTTGACACCAACTATTTTCAGTTTCTAATTACTGTTATTTTTGACTGCCATCGCCTTAAAAACTGTAATCTCACAATTATTAAATTTTCATGTGTTTTAGGCTTACATACGCAGGGAAACAATTCCCTTGCTAGTCCGATTAAACTCGTTTAAAGTTTGTCATTATTACTTGTTTGTGACGTAATACTGGTTTGCTATCCAATAATGCTTTTCCTTTCCTACCAGGGTTGCCAGATCCCAGTGATAGAATAAAGCCAAAGGAGGGAATAAAAAAAGCCAAATAAAGCCAAACAATTTCACCAACTACAAAATATATTTTCGTCCAAAAATCATTGTGTTCTCTAAAAAAAAAAGGTCATCACTTCCGTTCCACGTCGGATTTACCTATTTTCGTCCCAAAATCATGGTGTTCTCTAAAAAAAAAAGTCTTCACTTCGATTCGATCTCTGATTTCGCTGTTTTTTCTTCCAAAATTATAGTGATCTCTAAAAAAAAAATAAAAAAAATAAAAAAGGTCTTAGCTTCCTTTCCATGTTGGACTTCCCTATTTTGGTAAAAAAAGCCAAAACGCCAAACCGAAATTCTGTTGCCAAACCTGTTTAAAAAAAGCCAGATTTCTCTAATTTGGCGTCAAAAAAGCCAATCTGGCAACCCTGTTTCCTACTAATAATAACGATCACCTTTTTGAACTTTTTAGCCTTAACATCATATCAGTTTTTTAGCTATCTGTTGTTATTTAAGAATGAGTTTGGTAAAATAATTACTAGCTTATTAAAACTCCGAAGAATTTGATTAAACTTTAATACGCTACACAACTCTTGGTATTTCCTTATTATTTATAATAATTTATTTACTCATTATTTGTAATAGCTTATTTTAATAACTTATTTTTGATAAATAATTTTTAAGAATTTTAACATTTTAATAACTTAACTTCAGCTCTTAGAATGGATAAATTTCTAATTTAAAAAAAAAGCCGTTGAAAGTGACGTTAACAAAATACAAAATAAAGTGCATAAGACATGTAAAAGAAAAGTTTGCAAGCCTCGTTTATACAGTGAAGATTATATGAAACTAGGTTTTACATTATCTGGTAATGAAAACAATCCTTGTCCTCTGTGTTTAGTTTGTGGGGATAAACTTTCAAATGAAAGTATGGTACCAAATAAACTTAAACGTCATTTTACTTCAAAACACGGTCATTTGTCAGAAAAACCAGTGAAATACTTTATTCAGCTTTCAAAATCTCAAAAAAAGCAGTCTACAACATTCACAAAGAGAATGAAGACATCAGAAAAACTCAAGAAGCCAGTTACTTGGATGCGCGAATAATTGGCAAAAATATGGAGCCACATACTACTGCGGAAACAACAGTACTGCAGTCTTGCTGTGCTATTATTCGAACAATGTTTGGTCCTGAATTGGAAAAAGAAGTCAAAAAAATTCCTTTGGCAGATAACACGATTGGAAGGCACATTCAACACATGTCTGAAGATATCAAGCAACAAATAAAGATTATTTTTAAAGTTGAAAATGTGATGTTTGCACTGCAGTTAGACGAATCAATGGACATAAGCGGATTTTCACAATTATTGGTTTTTATACGTTTCATTCATAACAAGAAAATTATTGAACAATTTTTGTGTTGTCAAGAAATGTTAATGAGAACAACTGGTGAAGACATATTTAAAATTGTAAATGGGTTTATGAAAGAAAATAATCTGCTATGGACCAGTTGTGTAGAAATACTCGTATGTACAGGTGGCGCACCCTCAATGGTTGGTTCAAAAAAAAGGTTTTACCGCTCTGGCAAAGAAAGAAAATGAAAAGATTATATTCACACACTGCTTTTTACATGGCAAAAATCTAGTTTCTAAAACCATTAGAAATGAATTGAAAGAAGCTATGGATCAAGTGGTTCAAATGGTCAATTACATTAAACGTAGGCCTCTTCAATCACGTTTACTTCCAAAAATTTGTGAAAAAATGGGAGAAAAATTAAAAAATATTTTACTACACACAGAGGTTCAATGGCTCTCAAGAGTAAGAGTACTTTGTCGCGTATACGAATTGAGAGAAATGATGCTTCAACTTTTTAGGGAAAATATGCACAATGAATTCTGTGATCTAATTCAAAACAAAATTTGGTGCATGAAATTGGCATATCTTGCAGATATTTTGAGCATTTAAATAAACTAAATACTAGTATGCAAGGAAAACGAGAAAATGTTCTTACGTCAGTAGATAAAATTTGTGCTATAAGAGACAAGATAACAATTTGGATAAGAAAAGTGAAGGAAAGTAATTTTAAAAGTTTTCCCAAAACTGCAGAATGTGAATTAAAAAATGATATCAGCTTTCTAATTATTGACCATTGATATTGCTTCAGAATAAAATTAATAATTACTTTCCCAATCTCGAAATTCAAGACTATGATTGGATCAGAAATCTATTTATTTCAACCGAAACAAGAAACTTTTTTCTTGTTGAAGAAGAAGAATTAGCTGAAATTAAAAACAATCAAAGCCTGTTCATGATGTATAAAGAGAGTGATATGGATAGATTTTGGGTTTGCGTTTCAAGAATTCATTTGAACATAGGCAATAAAGCCTTAAAAAGTTTTCTACAATTTTGGACAACATACATTTTTGAAGAGTCCTTTTCAACAATGACTAATATAAATTCAATGAAACGTGGAAGCTTAAAAATGCTTGATGACGAAATGCGATTGCCTTTATCTTACATTCAACTAAATATTAAAACACTTTGTTCATCCCATTAAGCTCATGTATCTCATTAAAGTTTTAAGTTGAGATTTTTCTGCAAAATGATTTTATTTGTATCTGAAGTAAAAAGTTATTTGTGTTTACCAAAATGTGTTTAAATTGTGTTCAAAATGTGTGGCGACTATATTTAAGTTTAAAAAGTGTGTCACCAACACAAAAAGTTTGGAAAGGCCTGGTTTAACCTATAAAAATATAGTCAAATTTGACTTAAGAAATAGAATCCTTACCATAAAATAAAAATGTTTAAAAACTTTTTTATTTAGTGTTTTGGTGTAGAAATAGATTTTTTACTGTTTTTAAGTTTTGAATAAAGTGCTCATCAAATTTGACTCTATGTAATGGTTGGTCATTTTTTAAGATGTAACTTTTTCTTGTATATATTCTTGGTTGCACAAACTTTAGAATAACCAATGGTATTGAAGGAACTATTAACTCTTTCAATTTAGTCTTTAAAAAGACTATTTTTTAGAATTTTTTTGATGTGGAGTCGGAGCTAGAACTGGAAGAAATTTAAGGGCAGGGCTGAAACCAAATATTTTAAAAGGTGAAGCTGGAGCCATGTATTTTCAAATGATGGAGCTGGAGTCAGAGCTGGAACCACATATTTTAAAAACATTGGAGCTGGAGCTGGAGCCTGATATTTTGAAGTGCCTGGATCCAGTAAAATTGCACCAGCTAAACTTCCTGCTTTTTATTGTATTACAAGAACACAGCAAAAATTTTTTAAGTTAAATATTTTCTTTTAGAGCAGTTGTTTTCAATCTTTTTCATACTGCACCCAATTTCCAAGGCAATGTAAGTTAATGAACCACACTGATTTCTCAATTTTTAGCACAAAACATCTGGTGATTTCTAAAAAATTAAACATCTGCACTTGGAATCTATCTCTAAATCTGTTTATCAAATGCTCTGGTGACCCCCAGAAAAAATAGCCAAATGAACCCCAGGTTGAAAACTACTGTTTTAAAGCTTCTTTCACTAGTATATTTGGGTTAATCAGTGATATATAGTGCTATTATACTTGGCTTGAGTTGGTTAAGGTTTTGCTTTCCAGGGAGGTATGGAATAGTGTTACTTAACCCATAAATGACAAGAATTATTTCACAAGGTTTTTCATGATTTTCTGATATAATGTTGTAAAACTAGGTTGTAATAATACTGAAAGCAATTAACTAAATATTTAATAAAAAAAATTGTTATAAACAAATAAAAAACTTTGGTAACTTTGGTAACATTCACTGCTTGGCAGTAACAGAACAACTTAGTCGGTAGAACTAGTAATGTCCATATTTTTTCTTTTTTAGATTTCTGAACAATATATTTTAATAATATAAATATTCTATGAATACAAGTAAAACTTGTACAAATAGCAATATGATGACATTTTTTATGACTTTGTATGGAAAGCCTCCATACACTTAGGGTGCACAGGAAGGTTGCACATATTACAGGGTGATTCAGCGAAGTGTGCACAAATAAAAACTCATCTTTCGGACTTATAATTAGGTCAAATGAAACAAGTTATATGCTGTGAAGATAGTAAATTTAATAAGCTTTCAGAAAATATACAAGTTATTCAATATAACCCCCTTTGTTTTTGATTACTTTCCGAAGTCATGGCAGAACCTGGGCACATGTGGCACGCACCACTTCTGGGTCAATTTCGTCCCATGCCGATGTCAATTTTCACTTTAGAGAGTCCAGATTTGGATGAGAAGTACGGCAGGCTTTTGTCTTAATAATATTGTCTTAATAGACCATAATTAATAATATTGTAATAATAGACCATTATTAATAATATTGTCTTAATAGACCATAACCCAAAATCCATAGGGTTCAAGTCTGGTGAAGACGGTGGCCAAAGCTCTTTCTCCCAAAAACCTTTGAAATTGCATCGACACCAAGCTTGAACTGAGTTGGCCGTGTGGGAGGTTGCACCGTCCTGTTGAAGAGTAACTCCTTGTTCTCCGACTACTTCTTGGACCCAGGGAAGGACTTTCTCCTCCAGCATTTGCCTATAGATGGTCTGGTTTATCTTGACCCCTTCTTCAATGAATATGAGAGGAGTTTTCAGCCCTTTTCATGTTGCGCCTGCCCATACCATTACGGAGGCGGGTTTTTGTCTTCTGAAAGAGCTGCGACGCTCAACTGGGACCATGTTTATGTCTGGAAGCCAAATCCTGTCATTTTGATGGTTATGGACAGCTTGAACAGTGAAAAGTTTTTTGTCTGTCCATAAAACTTGAGGCTGCGTGCCATCGACAAGTTTCTTGACCAAAACCTTTGCTCTATCGAGCCTTTTCTTCTTAGTGGCCTCCGACAAGAGATGTCTTTTGGTGAACTTGTATGGGTAGCTCTGGAGATCATCCTTGAGAATCCTTTGCATGCTGGACATGCTCACAGAGTAGTCTTTAGCAAGTTGTCTGGCACTTCTTGCAGGATTTCTCCTCAACTTCTCTCTGACCTTTTTGATCAGTTTCTTCGTCCTTACGGTTCTTTCAGGGTCACTCCTGATTCTTGGAGCACAAGTCCCAGTGTCCTTGAACCTTTTCACGGCTTTATAAACTCCTCTACGGCTTACAACCTCCTTCATCAACCGGAAAATTTCACTTGGTGGGAGCTTCTTCTTGCAATACTCTTCTATCACGTCATTGATCGTTTTACTCATCGTTTATTTTTACTTCAAATAATACCAGATTTTAAATTTTAACTCTTAAATAATAAGAAACTGAAATGTTAATAATTGAAAGTTAATAATGGACGAAATACATGTACATAAAACTAAGAAAAGTATTTGTGCACACTTCGCTGAATCACCCTGTAGAAAGCTATGCTGTACTGTATGTTACATGTTTTACAAATTTGTCCTAAAAAAGACAGTTGTTTTTCAAGTATTGCCCCATACTGAAAAGGATGTTTGCTGATTAGCTGGCCTTTGCTAAACATCAGGATGGGTACATACCCTTTCATTTTGGTAGTTTTGTTTTCAGTCTGTCATGTTAAGTTACAAAAATAAATGTACTTATTATCCATGCTGCAAGAAAGCAACTTCTATCTGGGCCAAATCTGTTGGAAAATTGTTAAGTTTCATGCAAAAAGTTGGTTGTCAAATAGTTTTCAATTCATAGTTGTCGCATAAAAATAGTTTTTTCTTTATCATGTTTTGTAACATGTGTTGGTATTTTGCCAGCCAGGACTGCAGTGTCAAAAGATGAAGTATGTCCTCTTTTTCAACAAAACTTTGAGTTTTCACACAGCTGATATGACATATGATGCAAAAGCGCAACTAACTGAGAACATTAAAGTTTTGCAAATTTTTTAAAACATTGCTTGATGATTTAGTTGATATTGCAAACCTTTCATATATCTTTGTTTTTTTTTGTTATATCCACAAACAACCATACTATTGATGAAGACCTTTTTTGCTGCCTTTTAGAAACCACTACCAAAGCAGTCTATGTGCTAAAGCTTGTAGACTTTTTTCAGACAAAAAAACTGGATTGAGGATAAAGTAGCTGGTGTTTGCACAGGTGCCTGCTATGCATAGTGCAAAAAATGAGGCTTCTTAAAAACTTCATTTATTACAAAGCTTACCTTTGATATACATTAAATGCAGTCCTCTGGGGACCCCACGAGAGTCACTTTTTGCAATCTTGCCATTAATATTGCGACCATTTTTTACAAATTTTTGTATATGTGCCTAAGGAGATTTTTGAATGAACAATTTCTTGGTTTATGCTGTATTATTATATACAATAAACTTTTTTTGTATACCGTAACTTAATTGGTTAATAGCTTGACATTTTAGGAAATACTTAGAAAAAATGACCACAATTTAATCATATCTTTGTAATATTATTAATAATAATAATGCATTTCACTTTAACATGTAATAACAAGTATGTGGTAACAGATTATTAGTTTTAAGCTAGATTAAATAGCAGTAAGTGTTATTGAAGTACATAATTTTTTTAAAGTCAATTGTTTTTTAGTTATGG
Organism: Diplosoma virens; assembly: GCA_963680785.1. Lineage (NCBI taxonomy): Eukaryota > Metazoa > Chordata > Ascidiacea > Aplousobranchia > Didemnidae > Diplosoma > Diplosoma virens. The sequence continues at coordinate 15,923,212 of OY796897.1, forward strand.
TAATTTTATTTGAAAGATAAGCTTAATTGATGCCAAAGTTTAGTGTTCTTAGTTTACAGATGGAAGTATTTTAAATAACCTTCTTATTAGCTCTTAATCTAACCAAAACAAAACTATATTTTTAAAATGGTTTACTAATGTGCTGCCATCAAGTGTATATCAGATTACTTTGAAGGAAAAAGATTTAATATTACATTACATTCATTTCTTTTAAAGATAAACAGCTTTTTAGTAATTAAGGTCAAATGAATAGCTAAAAAAACTTCCACACTCTCCAAACACTTTTTTACTTAATTTTAAACCAGACAATTTTGTTGATAATTCACCTGACTCAAAAGATAGATGCAAAAGAAAGAGAAACTGAGCATAAATGATCAAAACTTGATCCTGTTCCTTCCATTTTTAAAAATCATTAAATTGCATAAACAAAAATGTACCTTCAAGAAATCTTTCAAAAATGAGGTTTGATGATGAATCAGCAATGCTGCATAATATGAAAAAATTTTGGAGTTAGACAATTTACAAAATTTTGATGTTAGAAAAACTTTCAAGCACAGTTTTGTCTCCATGATGCATTGAAACTTTGCAATTAACAAAGAATCTTTTCTAATCAGCATTGAACCTACTTTGCTAAAACTGCAACTGATTACTATTTTATTTATTTATTTCATCTCTATATTTACCCTCGTGACTCAGGAAAGCGATAGAGGTGCTAATACATAGAATAAGCAATTACCCTGACCTGCTTCCAGAGATGCCAAGATATTGCTGTTCGCTTATAATTTAATAGAGATATGACTGTAATTTAGAACTGCTTGCCAAGACTACCAAGCAGGGGAAAGTGCTGTAAAGTGTCTTTCCCAAGGACACAACAGAATGGTGCAAGTAGGTTTCGAACCAAAACCATGTTGATCATAAGCACAGCGCTTTAACCACTCGACCATGCTGCCGATGATTACAAATAACAATTTTTGAAATTTACTTTCAAATTATTTTTTAGATACTACCAGTAGGTCAATTATGTTTATAAATTTTGTGGCAATAAATTGCTTGTAGGTTTTTAGTAACTTTTTAGCTTAAAAAATCAATAAAATTGTTTGCTGAAAATTTATTAAACTGAAGATAAAGAGAACTGTATGATGTTTCAAATTGGTTAATGCTACAGAATATCTAAAGGTGAGCTTATTAAAAGCTATACTCAATGTACCAAATTGATTCAAGTTGCAAACATTAAAAGCTACAATTAAAATTTCTAAAATTCAAATTTGCTTGAATCAGTTTTTGGTAAACTGTCTATAGATGCCAGTTTTATCTGCATGCCCTGTTACAGATTTTTATTCTTTATGGCTAATCAAGTATACATGTATTGTATAGAGGGTGGGGCAGCAAAACTTAGAAAACCAAATATACAAGTAACATAAAAGTATATTTTCACAAACAACAAAACTGACGTCAATATAAAGGTAACACAAGTGCACAAGGACAATAAGAGATAATTCATTTGATATGGCTGCCCTTATCAATCACAGCCTGCACATGGTGCCTGAAGGCGTTGCAACTATTGAGAATGAAGTCCTCTGACACATTGTCTGATTCTAGCACCAGGGCTTCCTTCAGATGGGCAACACTAGGGTGCAAAGTAGTGTTTGAGTGCTCTAATGTGCCCCAAATTGCTTAGTCCAGGGGGTCCAGGTCTGGACTGGACGGTGGCCAGAAGTTGGCTGGCCAAAAATCTGCAAAATTGTCATTGCAAAATTTTTAAACTTTCCTTGCAGTATGAGCTGAAACTGCATCTTGGGTCCACACATAATTGCCTGTGGGATAGTTGGCCTTCAGCCATGGCAAAACTTTATACCTCAGGACCTTATAATAAACTTCAGTGTTTACTTTTTCACCAGGCTTGAAAAAATGAAGAGGCATCATTTTTCCATTGGAGGCCACAACTTCAAGAACCATGACTTGGGCTGAATTCTTGGTTTTGAAGATGTTTTTTACTTCAGAACGTTGATTTGAGAGTTTTTAGAAATGCATGATCCCGTTTTTTATTCACACTCCCACTTGTTTTCTCAGTATGCCCTCTTCATTTGAAATGCAGCCCTTAATAGTGTAGATGGTGCTTACAGAGGCCTGACAGTCGTCACGATTCTCCTTAGTGCAACACCAGCAAGTAGCAAATCCGCAATTCGTTGTCTTTTGCTTCCTGAGGAGACATGGCTAAACATAATGCTGAAGTTACTGCTGAAATTAACTCTATATACCTTCACTCAAATAGACGAATATAACAAAAATAATGTTCAAGAATATTCCAGATTTTGCTGCCCCACCCTGTACATATGGTTTGTACATTCAGTGCTGTAGGTTGCATTATTTTATGGAGTTAGTATATTTTCTGACTGCTCAATGTGTTTGTTTATTTTAGATATTGGCACAGCGTCTGGCTGACGATCAGATGTGAGAAGATGGACAAATTGCAAAAAACAGAAGACATGAAAAAACAGCTTTCATTATAATTAGCTACTCATTTTGGACATAGTAGTAATATGCAAGCGTACTGGTAAATTATTATAGTAACGCCAACCACACAGAAGTGCCGAGTTCACAGTTGAGATTTAGATTGCAACCCACTTGACATTTAGCATAGACGAACAATGCTCTAATTAAGTTGTGACTGTATGAGTAATTTGCAAGTGTCGATATTACAAAATAAAAAAGATGCTAAAACTTGTACATCAATTGAAAATTTCATCTGTTATTGCGGCAATTTATTGTGTCTGTTTTAAAATTTCTTAAAACACCACCGCGTGCTTTTTCAATGCTTAATTTTTACCAACTTGACACTCTTGAAAGCATATTTCTACCAGAATCACATTGTAGTTTTAGCTATGCTCTACAAAATTTTAAGTTATAATAACTTGCAGCACCTCCAAATACTTTTTGTCGCGAACCGCCGTTGAGAATAACTATAAGTTTATTGTAACGTTTTTAGAGACAGCAATATCTTGGCATCTCCGGAAGCAGGTCGGGGTAATTGCTTACCCTGTGTATTAGCGCCTCCGTCGCTTTCCTGCGAGTCAGGAGGATAAATATAGAGATAAAATAAATAAAGATAAATAAGAAAAAACACTCATGTTTTTAGCACCAACTTTGTTAGCTTAGGCCACAAATTAGTAAAGAATGATTACCCGGCAAAAGCGTTCTTTAACTTTTTTAAGCTCAAAAATTATAAATCTTTTACAAGTTTTACTTCATGTTTTTTCTGCTTTTAAACATGGTAATTTCAAACTGTTAAAAGTCTGGAACGCTTCCAATTTTTTAAGATAAATTACTCGGCAAAATTCATTGGATGGTCGCAGTTGCTTGAACTTTTTTTCCTTTTGTAAAAATACTGGCTGAACAAAAAAATGTTAAATTACTGTTTATTTACAATGCGGCTCTTTTGTGACCCCTTGAACTTTTTCACCAACTCTGTTGGATTTAATTTTGATTGAGGTTATATAATAGTAAAGACAGATCTAACACAATGCTTCTGTCGTGTGAATTAAAAAAAGCCTTATCTGCCCCTCTAACTGCGGATTTTAAAAATATTGCAAAAAAGAAGGAGCAAGTACCCTCTGTTCCCGAATTCCTGCACGCCACACCAACCACCTTTTTATAGCAGCACGGGAAAATTTAAAGAAAACGATTTAAGAGTCTATAAAATATTTTTGAGAAAACAATTTGTCATTAAAAAGTTAAATAAAGAAAATCTGTGTACCTTCGGCAACAACATAGTTTTCGAAATGAAGTGTATTTTTTAAAGGAAATTTGTGGCATTTTGTGTTTTATCTCAATTTATCTTTCTGAATCGCAGGAAAACGTTGGGAGAATCATGGTCTTAGGGCAAACGATTACACCAACTTGTTTTCGGAGATGTTAAGATATTGCTGTCCGGATTAAAATTTTTATTTGGTTTTTAACCCGTTAACTGCGGAATTAAATTTTCACAAATCGTTCCGAATTACTTTGCGGCTTTAAAAACAAAGCAATACGGGAAACTTTCAAATTCTGTCTGATAAACTGTTAAAGTGCTTTTTAAATAGAATAGAATAGAAAAACTTGCGCCATTAAAAAATGCGACTGCAAAAAGAAAATTCTCATTTTCCGCAGGGAGGTAGCAATTGCCGAAGACGAGAATTCTCGTCTTCCGCAGGGAACGGGTTAATTTTCTTATTTAGAGATATAATTAAAGTTTTAAAGCTGTTTACTGTTTGCACCAAGAGGAGGAAAGCGTCGTAAAGTATCTATCTCAAGAACGCAACAGAATGACGCGAGTAAGTTTTTTGTCGATGACCTACCATCAATGCAAGTCTCCTACTCACACGAGCATTCTACCATCAGCATGCTGTCTTCCAATTAAAGAAGGCAAATAAAATGTCTTTAAAGTAATGAACTTTTCTTGTTATAGAAAAATTTGCTTTAAATCATTAATTAATCTTATTTTTTTTGGCCTGAGTACAAAATCTAATTGTCAGACCGCGACGTTGCCATTCATATGTGTCATACATACAATTGTCGGACCGCGACGCTGCTACTGTGTCATACAAGAATGTCAATTAATTTTGCGGAGGGTCCAAATCGTTTATAGCTTTTAAGCATACGGGAAGACTTGCTTATTTGTTTAGTCGCTGCTTATTTACAATATTTATTTCTATTTGCATTATGAATAATTTTGTGTTGATTGTGCGTGAAAATAAAACAAAACAAAAAAAGACAGAAATAAACAGTAGGCTACAATAGGTCGGTCTAACAAGTCTTGTCGACATTTAAAAACATTTGAAAAATTTAGCTTATACATCGATTAGGGCTCAAATTAATTCGTATTGTTTATTTATTTTTGTTAAAAAAGTATTTAAGTCTTAAACTATGCTATCTGCGTTTTATGGAGCTTTTTAAACTATTTGTCCCCAATCTTGCGTTTTCACAACATGAGAGTGGGTCGGGTCGCCCTCTTTTATGCTTTGCCTGATAGCATTACAAAAAAAATCTTACAAAAAAATATTTTTCACATGCCATCGACGTCCTGGTGCTACTATGAAGAAATAGAGCAATATCTTGTGTTAAGGGGGGCCACTTTTTGATGTCTTTTTGGGGGCTCGGTGCGGTGGCACCATTCGCACCCTATTAAAGCCATCACTGCTTGTAATATAAAACGTATTTCAAAATACAAATGCGTCAAAAATTTTTTTGCGAAAACGCAAGATTAAGCATTACGCGTTTATGGTATTGCTTAATTGCAAACTAATAGTCGATAATTATTGTTCAATTTATTATTTATCTTTATATTTATTCTCCTGGCTCGCAAAAAAGCGTTAGAGACACTATAGCCTACATAGGTCAAGCAATTAACCCGACCTGTTTTCGGAGATGCCAAGTTGTTAAAATTTGCTGTGTGGTTAAAATTTTTTAATTTGTTTTTTTAGTTTTATAGGGATATGATTGAAATTTAGAACTGCTTGCCAAGACCGCCAAGCAAAGAAAAGTGCCGTAAGCTGTCTCTCCCAAAGACACAACAGAATGGTGCGAATAGATTTTGAACCGAAACCTTGTTGATCACAATCACGGCGCTTTCCACTCGACCACGCTGCCGACTCCAGTGACGAAAGTCGAAAGTTATTTTCTTACAATTTTCACACAATGTTAGTGTTTAAAAAAAACTAATTTTTTATCTTGTGATTAAATAATATGGACGAAATGATTAATTTGGAAATGTGCTGTATATTATCTTTTTTTTATAAAATTTCAAAAAAACTTCCAATAGCTTACTATTCAAAAAACTTCCAAAATGCGATTAATTACAACGCAAAAATATAAGCATATCGACTAAGCTTTGAGAATTTAAACTTTAAAAAGTGAAACTGTTCAAACAATATATTCTCCATATTATATAGTAATACAAAAGTAAAATTGGACAAAGTTTTTAGAGAAATTTTTTTTATTTTTTATTTTTATCTTTATATTTATCCTCCTGACTCGCAGGAAAGCGACGGAGGCGCTATACATAGGGTAAGCAATTACCCCGACCTGCTTCCGGAGATACCAAGATATTGCTGTCCGCTTGTAATTTAGTAGAGATATGACTGCGATTTAGAACTGCTTGTCAAAGACCACCAAGCAGGGGAAAGTGCCGTAAAGTGTCTTTCTCAAGGACACAACAGAATGGCGCAAGTGGGTTTTGAACCGAGACCATGCTGATCATCAGTCCGGTGCTTTAACCACTCGACCACGCTGCCGACAATTAGAAAAATAGTTTGAGTTTGAAGACAAAAAAAATTTCGGTAAAGACGTACACGTTTGGCAGTTTAGAGCCGTTAAAAGATTAAAAAAAGTGCTTTCATTGCAAATTTCCAAGCGAAACAATGAAGAACTGACTGATAAATAATCTGGTGACCAAGAAAATGTGACTCTATTTAATCTTTTTTCAAAAAAACTGGCGCAGAAGCTTCAATAAAAAATTTTTGGTCATAAAAACATAACTGCCCCGCATATAAAGCAAAACAAGCAAGAAAAAACACAAGGTTTGTCATTGTTAGATTCGCTCCTATTGAATTATTCCAGTTTCTCCGAAGTTTTTAGTTTTCCATTTGCTCGCGAAGCTAAAAAAATTTCTTTGTCTCGCCTTTGCCTTTTACCCGCCTTTTTTTATAGAGTCAAGGTTGTAGCAAGCAGTCGTGCCGGAAAATATTCTTCGGAAATTTCATTTCATTATTATTATTATAATTGTTGTTATTGTTATTAGTAATTCGTTTGTTTCGTTACTAATACTAGTATATTATCCGAATAAAACCCCAGCAGTCTCGACTGGTCGCAAGTTATTTAGTTGGTGACTTGACAGTCATTGGCAGAAAATCTTTTTGAGAAGCTAAGTGCAAGTCGTTTGCCGTTGGGTTTCTTTAAACTACAGCTGAGATCTTTGAATTAATTTTGGATGACTTTGCAAATAACCTTCTAACTCTGACATGGGCAAACTACGGCCCGCGAGCTTGTTTAATCTGGCCCGCCTGCTATTACCACGAACGAGTACTTAAAAGCAATTCATTACTGATTGTTGAATATACTCGTAGTTTCCGTTTTCCCTACAGAAAAATCACATTCCAATGCCCAAGCATACGAATCGATTGATCTTGTTGAAGTTTCCTTGTTTATGCCTGTAATTCTTTTCTCATAACTAAGCGTTTGTTACATCACAGTTAAAAAATCGTTGAAAATTTATTTGTGACTTCTAGTTTAATCACATATCACAAGATAAGATGAAAGAGGAAAACCCTGACATGGATATAACTTTTTTGCACTGCATCATCCATCAGGAGGCCTTGTGTAAGTCTGTACTGCAGCTTAATCATGTGGTGAAGGCAGTGATAAAACTGATCAACTACATAAAAGGAAGAGGACTTCACCATTGACAGTTTATAAAGTTTTTCGAAAAAATCGATTCTGATCACCAGGACTTGCTTTACCATTCTCATGTTAAGTTAAGTTTGGGAAAAGCATGTAAACGTTTCTGGGTACTTAAACAGGCCATTTGCTTATTTATGTAGTTAATCAGAAAAGGTGATGACTTTCCTGAACTAGAAAACGGAGATTAACTTTGTGATTTTTTTTTTGCAAGAGACATATTGACACACATGAATGACTTGAATACGAAGTTGCAAGGGAAAGATCTTTTCGCTCTCGAGATGTACACGAATGTTAAAGCTTTTAAATCTAAACTGACTTTATTTTTAGAACAATTGCTAAGCAATTCGTTTGTACATTTCCCCACTTTAGTGACTATGAAAGAAGCTTCTAAACATGTAAATAAATACAGCAAGTTACTGGATAATTTGCATCAACAATTTTGCCGTAGATTCCAAGATTTTATAAAACTCCAAAAATCATTTAATATTGTCTCAGCCTCCCTATCTCGAGTTGCTCTGACAGCACCACAGGAGTTGCAATTGGTATTGATTGACCTTCAGAGTGACTACCTTTTGAAAGAGAAATTTCAAGTCCTGAAGCTGAATGAATTTTACGCTTTATTAAATGATGCTACGTTCCCGAATATACAAAAAATGGCGCAGAGAATGTTGGTTCTCTTTGGCTCAACATACATTTGTGAACAGACTTTCAGCTTGATGAATTTTAACAAATCAAACCACAAATCTCGATCAACTGATACTCAGCTAAAATCTGTTTTAACAATCGCGACAACTAAGCTATCCCCAGATTTTGATACTTTGGCAAAGAAAAACGTGGCTTAAAGACTGCAATTAAATGTAACATTACAGCAAGATTTTTTATCATTTATAACTGGTTTATTATTGTGAACAGCCTTTAATAAACTATGCTACAGCTTAACACTCTTGTCCGTTTCATACATTCACATAGTCCGGCCCGCTTGTCAAAGTTTAAAAAAATTTTGGCCCGCCGTCCAAAAAGCGTGCCCACCCCTGTTCTAACTACTCGAACAATAAATTAAGCGGCTCCTGTTGGAAATTCACAATTCGTAGAGACAACTGATGAAATGAGAATTTTGTCACAATTTTTTTGTTGTCCGGCTATTATTGTGCTAACAAACAAAGTGTAAGACCGAAATGTGAATGCGGAGCCACTGAACAAATCGCAGCCCACATTCTAATAGCCTGCCCCATACATCGAGCACCGCATGGAACACGAGGCTGACGGTTTTGAATGATAAAACTTGATGCTGGCTTAACACTATCACTGCCAGCATCTGACCCGGCAATACAACATCCTGAGTAATAAAAAGATAAACTCTCTGGCCCAGCCCTGTTTGTGTCAGACCCGGAGTGGGCGCTCTACCAAACGACGAGACAAAGTATGTATTTATCAGCAGATTTCGATGTCAGGAACGAACTGCCATTTGGCATAATTGGTTTTATAAAATTAACTTATCCTTGATAATTCCAACCATGTGAAAGACGACGAATTTGTCCAAATTCGCCATTTGCTGAAGATTTCAAAATTAAAATAACAACTTTTAAACTTTCGTACTGCTATGAACCCCCTTTCGATTTCCCCAATGTTGTTACAATATTTATTGCTACTTAGTAAAAACTTGCTCGTTTTTTTTTAAAGACAAATTTTTTGGAATGCCCTGCGTTGGGTTTTCGCACAAGTGCAAACGCGAGACGCCCACTGTTGCGAAAATGCAACAATAAATTTGGGCTAATTATTCGAAAAAATATAACAAAATAAATTTTTGACACTACATAGGCTTCATATTTGTCGAACACATATTTTATGTAAATTTGGCGTTTTTTTAAAAAACTTTTTTCGGGCTAAAATGAGTAAATTAAAATTTACGCGCAAGAAGGAATTTAAAATCTATTAATAAAAACTATAAACCTTATTATATAGTTATAGCAAACAATCAATGCTATAATAGTTCGTTTGTTTTTTAGCGATGCCTTCAAATGTCTAATGCAGGGTATCTAAGCTGGGTCTATGGATGTCCATAGTAACCGATGGAGGTGCTTTATAAGATTTTTTTTATAAATTAATAAGTTGTGAGTTGTAATTTACATTGAACTTTATCAAACATTTGTAATATCACAGAAATTTGTCTGTGAAACGTATCCGAAAATCTAAAAGTGGAACTTTTGTAAGCTAATTTTGTTGAGCTCTTATTTAACGCTTGTGTAAACTTTTTGTGCGTCTTAATATAATTTTGGTCTATCTGGGAGCCCTTAAATTTTACTAAGTTATCAGGTGGTCCACATACTTAAACGAGTTAAGGAACCCTGGTCTAATGTGTTTCTACTTTTTTCACTCGATGTTAAAAAATTTTTGCATATAACTCTTTACAGTATTAGTACTTTTCCCGTCCGCAGAGAAGTATTTCCGTCATGCTACGCTGCCGACAGTTAGGCTACGAAACACGGTTTTAATCGGCAGACTTTATGATTAAAAGAATTTTTGTTTAACTGCTGCTGATATTTTATGCGTCCTTGAAAAAAACTTTTGAAGTCACTAAAAAAAAATGTAGGTTCTTAGCAAGCGTAACTAAATCATTGTTGTATCAAGTTATAATGATGTTTGAATACGTATACCGCACGGCTTTAAATTAGTGTTTTTTATGGCAAGCTGTTATTGTGCAGCGGTTTTCAACTTCGGTCTAAAAAGCCTAGAATTAGCCGTCGCAACTAAACCAACTTTTAAATTCTACAATGCAAACTGTTTTGATGTTTAAAATTTAAATAAATTAGAAAAAAAATTAACACTGAAAACCACTATGACTTGGGGAATTTTTTTAGTAGAAAAATGATTGAACAATTATAATATCACAACTATTCATATTATTTTAACCAATTCTTTTGAAACACTTTTTGTTTGAGGGTATTAACATAAGGCTATCAAGATTTAAATTTGTTTTATTTCTTGTCTTCTAAAACTGTTTCAATTAACAAAGCTAATAGTAATTATTGATTGAAACTTGATAACGCAAAAATAAGCTGAAAAGAATTTGAGAAACACTGGTTTGTACGTTGTAGGCTAAAACTCAACAACAGACACACATAACCTTGCGTAGAAATTTACTTTGAATAATTATTCATTTATTACAATCACTTAAAAATATACTTTAGAATATATGCAAAGTGCTGTTGTCCACTAAAAAAATAATTGAACTGTGCTGCTAAATTGATATACGTATTTTGGACGGACATCATTTACGTAGGCAAATTTCAAAATGTTTTTTACACATTTTTATTGCTGACGCAGTAAAGGGTTAACAAAAGTCCCAAATTTTGTTTTTGCTTCATCATTCTTATAATTTTTTTTCTTATCCTTATTTATTCTCCTGACTGCTGGAAATTATTTTGGAGGCGTTATATTTGGGGCAATCGTCAAACGATTACACCCACTCGCTACGAGAGATGTCAAGATATTGGTGTCGGGATGAAATTTTTCATTTAGTTTTTCAGTTTTTTTAGAAGTATGACTAAAATGCAAAGCTGCTTGCTAAAACAGAAAGACGAGAATAGGTTTTAAACATTTACTTTTTATGGGTTTCAATTTCCGTTAAGTAGTCTAAGGAAAAATTGAAAAAATTATTTTTGCTTTCGAAACCCCTTTTACAGGCCCCAAGTGCCAAATAAAAATTATTGCTAAACTGTTGAAATAACTTAACACAGATTTGAATAATTGTAGTCGGCAGCGAGGTTGCGTAGGTAGGAGCACTGTATTGATGGCAAATGCAATGGACACCGTCGCGGTTTAAAATCTACTCTATCATTTTAATGGGTTTTCGGGTAAGACACTTTACGGCGTTTTCCTCCGTATAGCAAGCAGCTCTAATTTTCCTTTTATATCTTTAAATGAAATGTTAAAAAAAACTAAATAAACAAATTTTCGACCAGAAAGCAATATTTGGCATCTCAGAAAACTAGTCCGGATAATCACTTGAGGGTTGCCCAAAGTATAGCTCCTTCGATGTTGTTCTGCGAGTCAGAAGGAAAAATAAAGATAGTAGCTGTTGCTGCACTAAAATTTTTACACAATTTTTTTCGAACATGAAGTTTGATTCGATGACATTGGGGACCGTGGTCATCAAATCAAATTTCTTATCTTCACATAATGGCGAAAAAGAGAACAATAAAGTATTAAAGTCAGTTACGGCTTTTAACTGATATAAGTACGAGAATCTTTATTTTTTAAGTAAGAAAAGCGAACATTTTTAAATGAAAATTAGATCTATACGATTTACTTGTTTAATTTGCTAAAACGATTTGCTTTTAGTCTGAACAAATCTGCTGAGCCTGTGATTTGCTATAAGAACGTTAAAAAAATAGTGGTTGAAAAAAAGATTTTGTTGCAATTTTGCAAGTTTGTTGGTAGAAAAAAGGCAACAATAAAAATTTGCATTGCCGTTAAACGACCATTTTGGTACAGAGATTATTTTTTATTTGGTGTACAAATGATAATCGTTTTTCTAAAATTTGGTTTCGAGTTGCAAAGGCTTCATTGCGTAATGGAACATATTTTTTCGAGAATGTTACTTTGCGATTCCGCAAGCTTGTCGAAACTTGGCGCCAAATATACCAAATCCGATGACGACGCAATGCGTTCAAGACCAATTGACACGCCGTTCACTCCAACAGCTATCACGTTCTGTTGTTGACGGAGCCGGCTCGCGCTTCGTCGGTAAAACGGCCTCAACTGTCTACCTGTAAAATGAAAAATTTATTTATTCAGATCTGTTGTTGTTAATTGCAAGGAATGCAGCGGCATAACGTTTAAAACAAGCGTAAAAAAGCGATATATAAACGTCAATTAGAAAAAGTTTGACTTCTTCGTTGCAATTGTAATAAAACTAAAAAGAGCTTTAGTACCATGTGGTGAAATATTTTAATAAAGCTGAAATATTGTTATCAGTACTAAAACATTACTTTTCAAATTATCCAGTGAAGCCTATAAAAGAATTCAAACAAATTAATGGCATGTTATAACTCAGCGTTTCTTAAACTGTGGATCGCCTGAAAAAAATTGGGGGATCTCAAATCAAATTTAAAAACACTGTCACTACTAAGTTGCTGCATACCAAAAAATTTACTTTGACATTTCTTTGTGAAGAAAATGTCGGTTTCAAATAAAAAGTGTGTTTTTAAGAAATTACCGAAACCGTTGTTTAAAATCTAGAATAATTAGATATTTACCGCTTTTATTTTTATTTCATAATACTTACAAAAAACTTTTTTCTGTGTCACTCCAACAATATTGTAAAAGAGTAGTTTTAGACTAAAGTTTAAAGCTTTTAAGGTTGATTTTAATATGGGTATATGGCTAAGTGTAGGTTCATGTAGAAACAGTAAAACTTGAAAGCACACTGGAAAAAGTTGTTTAGCCAAAAAAGAAAAAGAAAATCTGATGGCACATTTTTACAAGATGGATTTACTTTTAATTATTATATTGAAGTGGAAAAATCTCTTTGCGTGATTTATAATGGAACTACAAAACAAAAAACCCTTCATTAAAAAAAAACATATTACTATGAAGCATGAGAATTATTTTGACAAACCTATGTTAATGATGTAAAAGATTTCTGAAGTTTGCAGAAAAGCAAAAGTAGTTCACAGAAAATTATTTTACAGTGAATAAGAGGTATTTGCGCGCTTCTTATAAAGGCAATAATGGCCTTACAAAAAGGGGGCCTCGTGCAAGAAAAATAAAGGGGCCACTATTTAGTGTCCCCAAAAAAAAAGGTACCTAAAGCAGTTGTTAGTATATGAAAGCGAAGTGATCACTAAAAAAAGGTCTTCACTTTAAATCTATCTCAAATTTCCCAATTCTTCTTCGAAAATCATAGTGTTCTCTAAAAAAAAAAGGTCTTCACTTTGAATTGTGGTAGTATATAGTGTGCAAAATGTTGTCAATTAAGGATGCTTTTTTTGTCAATTATTTTTTCTTTTTTTTGACATGCCATCGACGTCCTGGTGCTCCTTTGCAAAAATAGGGCAATTTTTTGTGTAAGGGGGCCACTTTTTGATCTATTTTAGGGGGGGCTCGGTGTGACCGCACCGCTTGCACCCTATTAAAGCCATTACTGTACCATTGATTTGATTGCAAAATAAACCCAATTTTTCGGCTGCTAAGAATATCATTTTATCTGCAGCTGTTAAAATGTGAGAAATAACACATAGAAAAGTACGCTGACAAAATTTACATCTATAATGACTTATTGGCTACAGAATTGCTAAAATTAGTGACGACCAACTCCAGTAGCTAATCGTTTGGCTTAAGAAAAATACAAAGTCAACAATAAATTTATCACAAAATGTAGAGCGGGTTTACTCTTTTGCATTTGCGGTAAGTTGATGCTGAAAGCATGTGTCACAACTTTACTCGGGAATCCGAAAGAACCAGTTGAACTAGGTATTTAGAATCTTGCTTGAGCCTGGCCCGAGATTCGAACCGTCTCTGGTCTGGACTGGCTTATTTAGTTCTGCGTTTTCTGTTAATTTCTTTTGTGCAAGTTTTTGCCTTTCAGTTTGAGTAACGTTTTTGTTCAGTTGAAGGTTCACAAATAAGTTGTTTTTTGGCGAAGTAGCAACAGCAATTTTTGCTGTTATCACGGAGCTCTAAGATTTGATTTGGTGATTTTCATTTTGGTGTTCTTGATTAATAAAAGTTGGGTTTATGTTCCTTCGGATTTGGTTGATAACAGTGAAAGTCTAAGAGGTCCGCTTAGACGTCGTTTCCCAAACACTAGGTAACCCAAACACCTGCGCTGAAGTAAAGCTGTGCTTATTTACGTTGCCTCTAGAAATAGTTTGTCGCACGATTGAAGTTCGTAGAATACTTAGTTCTGGTTAAGTATGAGTGGATTAGCTAGAAAATTTCTCTTTACAGATAGAAAAAAACCACTGTTTCTGACCATGAAAAATATATTTACTTAATCTACAGAATTTGATTAATTCTCGTAAAACTCGGCTCTCAAGCTTTACCAAATTTCAAAGCAATTCACAGCGCTAACAACTGCGAATAATCACTCAATAGCTTTGTACTGACTAACTATAAGAATAAATTAACACCCCGATGGCTAATATTAAACCTATTAGTTTGTCCACCACACAGGATAAAACAATTTTAGGATAAAACAATAAAACAATTTTATCCCACAATAGAATTAGTTTTTAAGGTGACCCTTGACTACTTAAACTCTCAAACAAAGCCACACAGGCGACAGTAACACAAATAGTTTCTAAGCACTTCTCAACTGGAATGATAAAATTTACAACGGTCTTTATATTTAACAGGCAATGTTACCAGATAGCAATCAAAGCTGCTAGCGGTCGGAATTCTTGAATTAATTACTATATAGGTTAGCAATCGAACAAAACAGTTTATGACGTCACAATAAAACCAGAAGATCTGGTAAAAGATTAGATAATACCAATTGTTTCTTGAAAGCTCTAGTTAAAATTATGTCGTCTGCCGCAAAATGTCACAATGCCATATAACTTCAGTCAGTCAATGTGCTTGAATAAAAACAGTAAAATGAATCTGTTTAGTACACTTACAAGAACAACTTGCAGACAAAAAATTATATAGGAAGTGGTGTATAGATAACGCAATACAACGTAACAGTGGAAAAAAGTACTCATCAAAAGCTTAAAAATTACTGTAAAAGACTGAAAATCAAAAAAAGAAACACAAAGTTATAAGGTTAAGATTAGAATTATGAATGAAGTGTGATAGCATAAAAAAAATTACTTTGTGTTGACTTTTGAAAAGCTACACCAAAAGTAAAAATATTTTCTATAAGGCAGAGGTTCCCAACTGGTGTGTCATTTTAATACTACGAGGGCGTCGCAACAATTGGCATAAAAAAAAGTAAACGCAGAGTTGTAAACTTAAATCGTGTTCATATCACAAACAAAAATAAAAACCTTTTTTTGGTTTTTACGCCTTTGAAAAAGGGAATATACAAAAATTGTGACTTTAATTGTGTTTATGACCACAAAAAGTCTTCACCTTTGTTTGCGGTCGTCGTCGTCGACGACGACGACGACGATACAAATTAGAAACCTCTGCTATGCGGCAGGGAATTTTACAACTGCAGAGATCTACAATGAAATAATTGTCTTGAAGCTGGTGCAAATGACGCAGGGCAAGGAAAGCGTGCGAAAATTTTTGAAACAGACTTTTTTGGATAGGTGATTTTTAAGAACAAGAAAAATTTAACAAACGCTTTCTAAACTAGTCTTTTACAAAGTCTTGCCTTTTTGTATATTATTTATTTACTTATTTATTTAAATCAGACTCACGGTCAATAACAGAAAAAAACAAAAAGAAAATAAAACAGCAAAAACTATACGGAATAAGAGACACATGCAAAAAAACAACACTTAAAAAAAGAAGTTACCAAGTATCTATTGCAAATAAACTAATGCGTTGTAGTGTTTATAGTATGATGAATTTATAAAACATTCCGAGGTCATTAAAGAAAAAATTGATTTATTATTAGATTAGTAACAACGATAAACAAAAGAGCAGGGCATTTTTATTAGAACTGCATCAAATGTTGTAATGTTATTCAACACCTGCTGTTCGTCGTCGTTTTCGTCGTTTGAAGGGCATCCACTTCAGATCAGACACAAACGGGACTGGGGCCGAGCGTTTATCCTTTTACTACCCCAGACTGCTGCACTGCCTGGATCAGACGCTGGCAGTGATGTCATTAAGCCAGCATCGAGTTTCGTCATCCAAAACCGTCAGACCTCGTGCTCCATGTGGTGCCCGATGTATAGGGCACGCTATTAGAACATGGTCTGCAGTTTGTTCAGAGGCGCCACACTCGCAATTCGGTGAAGGAGCAAGACCCCATTTGTGCATGGACGAATGGAATCGCCCAACACCAGTCCGCAGGCGATTGAGCTTAACCAAAGCTGCTCGGGGTAAGCCCATCCCAACAGGCCTGGCTCCGGTCCAGGGCACAAAAGCACAGATCCTGGAAGCATTTTCACAGTACTCCGTTTTCCATTTGTGATTTGTCCATTCAGAGGCGCGGATGCCAAGTCTGGCAAGGTTGTCCAAAAGATTCCGCGCAGCTGGCACAAACGGGCGTCTGGATCTTAGTCTCACTTGGCTAGTATCTGAGGACCCACTTAAAAGACCATGTAAGATATGATCGAGTTCCAGAGATCCACGGTAAGCCAAGGAGAGTGTCGCTCCCAGTCGGCGAAGCTCAGGTGGCTGGATGCCTGAGAGTACAGGTAGGTGGTCCGTTTGAGTAGGACTCAGGCATTCAGTGACTATGCGCAAGGCGTCATTCAAGACACTGTCAATGAGACGAGTGTGAGCACTGCGACACCAGACTGGTGCACAGTACTCAGCTGTTGAGTAGACTAGAGATAAGGTGGCTATGCGTAGTGTTTTAGCACCAGCACCCCATCCCGAGCCCACGAGTCGCCTCAGCAGTGTGACGCGCGAGGATAGTTTTTTGCACAATGCCACTAAGTGATGACGAAACGTGAGCAATCTGTCCAGTTTTACCCCTAGGTAAGTAGGGGTTGAACAGAACAGTAAAAGTCTACCGTTGTTGTAGACCTTTAGCTCACGTTTGGCCTCTCGGTTATTTAAGTGAAAGGCTGCCGTCACCGTCTTAGTGTGACTGAGCTTCAACCTCCAAGTCTAGAGATACGCTAAAAATGTAGATATGTTTGGCTTAAAGTCCCCTCCAAGTCCTTCCAGTTTCCAGAAGAGTGCAACAATGCTAAATCATCAGCATAAGCAAACTTTCTGAAAATCATGGAAGGAAGATCGTACGTATAGATGTTAAATAGGAGGGGAGCCAAGACTGATCCCTGAGGAACGCCGTTTTTAAGATGGCGTAGCCTGCTTTGCTTGCTGTCACCGGTGGTAAAGGTGAAACTTCGATTTCGGACAAGCTCCATGATCATTTTGACCATGTGCTTATACGGAAGTAGTCTCAGCAGCTTGCAGGTAAGGAAGGCCACGGTACCAGACAGTGTCATAAGCAGCTGTCATATTGACATATACGGCACCGGCCTTCTTTTTAGCCTCGAAAGAATCCTCGATGTTCTGGGTCAGCAGAACAACTTGATCTACGGTTGACTTCCCGCGTCGGAACCCAGCCTGCTCTTTAGGGAGCAGTGGATCGATTAATGGTTCAACGCGGGCGTAGATAAGCCTCTCGAGGATCTTGTAGAGGACACAGAGCAGAGATATCGGTCGATAACTCTTTGGGTCCCCACGGGCTTTGCTGGTTTTGGGATCGCAACCACAAGCGCTCTTCTCCAGATCTTGGGAATTTTGAGTCGGCGCAAACAAAAAGAAAGGAAGTCACGTAACCAGGACTTCAAAGCAGCTGCGGCATGGAGTATAAGCTCGGGCAGATGGAATCAGGTCCCGGAGCTTTACCTGGTTTTAAATGTTGAAGGGCAGCAGCAAATTCTCTCTGTGAAAAAGTGTCCGAGATATTTACTGCGTCTGGTGTTGTGGTCCTCCAAAGGTCAGACTCTTCTTGAGAGACAGGTCGAGATGACTTGCGGTCAACAGCCTCGTATTTCCCATTTCTAACTAGCTGAGATGCAATAGCATCGGCTGAAACGGGACAGTAACGAGGAGAGTGTCGTGACCTACCAGTAAGGTTGTTCAAAATACTCCATGCTTTTCGACTAGAGTGTGAGAAGTCAATGCTCCGAACAGTTTCGGACCATCGATCCCTCCGCTTTCTGTCAAGCTTGGCAAGCAGAGCTGTAGCAGCCAAACTTGAGTCGTCTCCCTGAGGAGACTGCAGAAAGGTTTTATAGAGGGATTCACACTCTGCATCCCAACACGGAATATAGTTATTTTGATACCCGCGTGGAATAGTCTTTTTGGCTGCTTTCTTAATGTTGTTACAGAAGTCCTGGTAATCCGCATTTACATCAAGTGAATCAGGCGGCAACAAAGTCTTTGCGAATTTATTCGTCAAAGCAATGTAGTGAACCCATTTGGCCTTGCGGAAGTTTCATCGCTTAACAGGCATGCTTGGCACTGCCATAGCAAACCTTGGTGGTGTAATAAGCGAAGGTCGATGTTGTGACCTGGGGAACTTCTCAAGGATACGTCTATCCGGTAAGCGACTGTTTGGACCTGCGCTAGCAAAAGCTAGATCTGGATTGGTGCCAATGTTCCAGCGGCCAGAATAAAAACTGGCAGCGTCCTTGGCATTATATAGGAGAGCAAGACAATTAATACTTGCTCAGCCAGCCGAGCACTCACCGTCCGGACTGTTGTCATCGTAACCTTAGTCAGCAAGACGACAGTTAAAATCGCAGCATAAAGGCGGGGTCAGGAAACACTGGGAGATCCAGGGCTCGCAATCGTGTTGGCAGTGGTTTGTAGACGTTGACTATTTTATAACTATCAACGTCCACGCACAGCCACTCGATCTCCGATGTTGGTGGAGATTGGTCCAAAAGCGTGTATCTCAGTCGCTCGTGGACAAACGTGGCAAGGCCATGCTTTCTGCTTAAAGAAGACCCAGCTAGTTGGTAGTTCGGTAGCACCAACTTCTCTGCATCAGTGCAGTGGGTCTCCTGCAGTAGGATGACGAGTGCCTCAGACTGCATAGCGAGGTGATGAAGAACGTTCATCTTGCTTTCAGTGAGGCCTTCGATGTTCAGCTGAAGAATAGTGGGTCTTCGGAACTTGTTGGCAATGTGCCCTAAAAAGGGAAGTTTTATCCTGACATTGTCCCGTCCTGAAAAGGACGTTTGCCGATTAGCAGACCCACACTGAACATCGGAGTGGGTGGATACCCTTCCGTTTTGGTTGGTTCGGTTTCAGTCTGTCATTTTAAAATCAATGAACAGACTTACTCACGGCCCAGGCTACGTGAAAGCACCTACCATCTGGGCCCCAAGTGATATAAATGGACAGTTTTGTTATTTATATGGAACTGCAAATAGGTTAAAAACATGCTTTTATAAGTGTTCGACGAAAATAAAAAGATTATTATTTTGGACATATTGCTCATCTGTCTATGCATGTCAATT